>OZ007594.1:124859522-126059522 GCA_963931845.1 Maratus michaelseni | reverse complement strand
CCTGTCAAAAAGAATACAGTGCAACTAATTATAGGAGGTGTTGCTTCTATCAAGCTTAGACGGAAACCTATACAATAAGGATTTTTTTCTCCGGTCCTTTTTGATTCTGTCTTAACAAGTTTTAATGTAATGAAATTACATGCAAAATGGAAGTAAGTTTCAAAGCATATACCCAGAAATTGAAATACTATAAAATAATAGTAGCGATAAATAGTCTGAAATTGCCCCTCTATCCCCGCCTGTGGGGCGTTAGCCTCGCTTTGGTAACCACTGTTTTATTGGTAGTTGGTTCCAAACTTTTAAAATGAAAGCTTGTTCTGATGATTTTTGTTTGTCTGAATATGAGTAAAAATAAATTTGTGGTTACATTTTACTGTAAAATCTTATAAAATAAACGGTAAAGCTTAGGAATTTATGTGGGCAGTTATTACATAAGACTTCTGTAAGTATAATTTGAAATGACACTTTCTAAGACTTCATTGTCATTGATAGTAACTACGAATTTTTAATATGTCCAAGCGTTTTAACTTCAATGCGATCGGATTGTATATCATTAATAAAACTTTAGTCCACTTACATTAAAAATAACTTTAAATATATATAATCACCAGGAAATATAAAGAGAAAATACTTTAATAATTTTAAAACTAACTGATAGATTAAGTAAGAGAATTGACGCATTTCCAATTCATGATACAGTTCTGTCGCTAGACGGATTGTTATATGTATTGTAAATAGAAGAATGTAAAGCAACGCCTCATGTTTACTAGTAAAGGTGGGTGGAATGGAATACATATGTTGGCGAGATATAGCAATATAATAAAAAATATACATAATTTGCTTAAATTATTCTCAATTAAAAAAAACTTTATTGTATATTCCATAAAATAATAATAAGGATAAACTAGGCTATCTAAATTAATATCGATGAATTTTAATAATCCTTGTATATGCTTAAATGGTTAAAGTTTTTGAAAAGAAAAAATCAATAAATTGAATAAATTCTTGTAATAACTAGAAAATAAGAAGTATATGTATAAACTTTAGTTTTCTGAAATTAAAGAGTAAAATAAATTTCTGAAAACAAAGATACTTAATGTTTTATATTAAGGATAAATTTATATTATAAAGCAAAAATGTGTGTGGAATAACTTTGACGTTTTATTGACGGTGGCAAACTTGACTAAAAAATTTCGCTTTTACTGTAGTTTTTGTTGTTGTTGTTTTTTTTTAACTTCTAAACAACGTATAATTTAAAATTTTACACCGACTAATACGAAAAGAATGTTCTTTCAAATGAAATTTGTTCGAAAACTGTACCTCAATGTACTGACTTTTTATGTTTTTAAAATAATTTTCAAGCATGATTTTTCTTTTCAAATATATTTCTATCGCGTGCAGCCCGATTACAAAAGATTGTTTACAAAAAAATGTACGTTTGCACTTGAAACAATTAAAAAAATTCGGCATTTGTTTCCAGCTATTATTCCATAACAAAATTAAAACTTCATCAATAAATAAATAATATAATATAAATAAAACACAAATTTAACAGACATGTAATCGAACTAAGCGCTTAAACCGCTGAAATAATTAAAATCAAAAAGATTGTAAGTAGCGAAATCGTTGTCGATTTCTTCGGCTTTTAACTCCTGGCATGCGGGTAGCATAAAAGTATCGTTTTTAATAAATTTCAAAAGATTATTTCAAATACATTATTGATATTTTTTATATAAAAATGCTTTTTGATATTGTTAGTCTGAAATATAAAAAAGTTTATTGAATGTGAAAAATCTGTTAGAGTTTTCAATTTAAAATAAAATTGTTTTCGCCTATATTCTGTAATTCTGGAGTCCCGGATTCGAGTTAACGTAAAAAAAAAATTCGATTTTTTCTCTGATTTGAGCTCATTTCTAAGTGCACTGTTCCCTCAATCCCTTCGCGAACAAGCGTCGTGTATATGGGCGTATAGGGTGTGCACAATTCTGAAATTTTCCTACCAGTATTTTAAAATAATAATTTTTGTCTTATTTAATCCCAGAATTTCTGCGATTAATTTAGGCAAAGATTTGCTAATGAATGGTAAATAATGTTAATGAAATTTTAGTATGTTTTTACAGTCACCTACAGCATATTCTTTTTTTTTTGGGGGGGGGGGTTGTGGAGGGGGGGAGAAAGCGTATATTTATAGTTGTTTTACAGGGCCACACAAAAAATTACGAATATATGAAAAGAATATGTGTTTAATATAGGGTTTGTAAAATGCTGATGGTAATGTAATTTTAGTGTGTTATTACTATCAGCTACCTCACTTTTTTCCTGGAAGAGGTGTATATAGCATTTAGTTATTTTAGAGGGCCGTACAACAGAATTCGAAAATATGAAACGAATATATGTTAAATGCGTTTGTTGAACGCTGACGGTAATATGTTTAAAGTATATTTTTACAGAGAGCAGGCATACAGACAGCAAACACGCAGCAGACATACATACAACAGACAGACAGACAGCAAACGGGGAGTAGACAGACAAACATCACACAAAGAACATGCAAAAAGAAGGCAGATAACAGACAGAAGACAGGCAGACAGCATAGAAACACTGACAGTGTGTAAACAAACAACAGATAGCAGATAGACAGGCAACAGACAGTTAGAAGGCAGTCAGGAAACAGACACACAGCAGAGAGAGCAGGAAGACAGATAACAGACAGACTAAGAGCACACAGAAAACCGAAAGAATTTAGGCAGTCAGACAGATAGGAAATAGACAGACAGTAGACAAACAGACGGACGACAAAGGGTAGACATGCACTAGACAGACAAAAAAAATAGACAGATATAGAGAGAGCCAGACAGAGACATGTAGGCGAGAAAAAGTCGTGGTGTTGGCGCACGAAGAGCGCAGGAGACAAAGTCCCCTAGTTTGTACATATTCATTTTTATCTCAATTTTAATTTAATTTGTTTTTTGTCTTTTTATTTTGTTTTCCTTATCATTACATCTAATTTGATTTTCAATTCTCTGGTTAATTATTTTTCATTTATTTATTTATTGTTGTTGTTTGTCTATTTTAATTTACTTTATTTTTTTTTGCTTTTTTATTTTGTTTTCATTATCATTACATCTAATTTGATTTTCAATTCTTTAGTTAATTATTTTTTACTTATTTATTTATTTATTGTTGCCGTTAGTTTATTATATGTATTTTTTTATGTTTCCTTGTAATTTTCTTTTACCTTTCTGACTCAGTTTTTATCCAATTTTCTTCATAATTCTCTTTCTGTTCTGTGTTCTTCTAAATAGGTAATGCTCTTGTGTGATTGGCTGATGCCTTCTGATTTCCTATTGTCTGCTTCCTTAACTTGTCCCTTTTTCCCCTTCCATTTACTTTCAGTCTTGCTCCTGCCTTCAAAATGGTAGCACGTCTTCTTTGCGCCTGACGAAGTAAGACAATGTTCTTTCGAAAGGAAAAAAAGGACGCTTCCCTTATTTTATGATTTTATTAAGAAGTTTGTATGCTTTTTTGTGTGTGCTGAATTATAAAAAAATGTGTAAGAGAATCTCATCGCGAAAGGTTGAGCATCGATGTTGTATCGCTACGTAATGAAATAAAGCTAAAATAAGTCTTTTTAGTTTTTATTGGTGATAAATATTCCACTTGAAAAAAAGATAATAATAAATTCATTCCACATTCCCGAGAAGCGTGAGAGAATGCCAAATATGTTCCTCTTCAAATAAGTAAAGCTCTGCTGACATTTTTTTTATATCATTGTATTTCATGCTGTTTTACAGTCTCTTTTTGCTTGAATATAATTTATCCTAATTAACGGTAGAAAGTAAAAATAAATTGATATTATTTATCATTATCCTGTTACTCTTATAATGACAATATTTCAATATATTTATTAGTATGAACACTTGTATCCATTTCAAGTTATTAGATTTGCTTTCAACACATACTTTTTCAGATTATAACAGAGACTACTTCAATAAGTGTCTATTATTGTCCTATATTTTATATTACTCTTTTCACTTGATTACATTTATTCTGGAACAACTATGACTAGATATTGAACGCGGCGCGAATTTCTTCAGCCATTTCATGTCCTTTTCCCTTCACTTTTAACTTAAAAATATTTGATTCACATTAATATGATTGAAATTTATTTATCATTATTACGTGAATTATTAAAGACAGTTTTATTAATATTTCATTTTATATAATAAGCATAAATACTGTGTCCTATCCACATTATTAGATTGTCTTAATACATGGTTTCTCATATCATTGCAAAAATTACGTCAATAATTGTCTAATACAGTGTGGTAATTACAAGACCACTTTAATTTTTTTGCAAATTACGAAACAAATTAGGGTTCTAATTAGAATTTAAATACTTAAAATATTATGTTAGAACATAATTATTACAATTAGGTTTCAATAAATTTTAATAATGTGACAAATGATTAAATTAATTTAAATATTAGGTATAAATGAAAAACATACAGATTGTAAATTATAAGATCACTTGCCGAAGAGCAACAACAAAAAAATAAAAATCAATATGATATGGGTCCTCTGTTTTTCTTTAAAAACTCTATTTTTTATTGGAGTGAGAAGATTTTTAACCTCTGTTTTAGGAATATTGTGATATTGTGTTACAATGGAAACTTCCCGTTCACTCCCAGAAGAAAACTGTTTATTATTAGCATGAACTGAGTGACTTAAACTACTCCAAAGGTGACTTAAACTACCCCATGGGATTTAAATCTGCACTTCGATGGGACCATGGCAAAGCGAGAACGTTTTTTTTTTCTTAAACTATTCATGATGGATAAATAAAGTCCTAATTTTTCTATTTAACATGACATTTAAAAGGTGATTAGTAAGATTTTTTCCCTGAATTATCGTTAGCATATTCGTTTTTGAAGTCTTCTGTATGGCAATTGTCATGAAATTATTGTTTCACGGATTCAGTGCCCACTGCACACTGCAGTGTGGGGTACTATAACAACTAAATAAAAACAAAATAAATAAAGTTACATACATTTGTATTTTTTATAGGCTAAATTGTGGCGTGACCTTCAACTAAGCTATCGCGTTATAAATGATCACAAGTTATCAAAAACAAATATTCAACGATTAAAAGAAAATTAGCAGCGAAATAAACAAACGAGCTGAATAACTCTAACTTAACTTGAATAAAAGAAGAACTACAGAGGATAAGAAAAACCTATCCAACATTGCTCAGTAATAAACTTAGTCTAAAAAATGTCCTATTGGCTTGAAGATGTCTGCTCACTACACTGTAACCAAATTCTTGTATTGAACACACAATCCATTTAATGGTGATTTAAACTACAGCGTGTCCGAGAAAGGTCTTTATATTTTTAAACATTAATAACAAACATACTAACAGGTGAAATGGAATGCAGTTTTTTGCAAAAGAATGAAGAAATCTAAGAGTTTTTTCTGGTATCAATTGCCTGAAGTATGAAATGACAAATCATGAAATCATCACTCATCAATCCTCACTGTTACACCGCAAATGTTAAATCACTTGGAGGGAAATCGAATACAAGATCGACATTCTTCGTTCTACGAACGGAGCTCATGTACAGCTACATTGGAGGTACAGTAAAAAAACTCTTAGATTTCTTTTCATTTCACCTGTTAGTATTTGTGTTATAAATGTTTAGAATGATAAAGACCTTTCTCGGACACGCTGTATAATGAGATTCCACGAATCTCAACATTCTTTATTGAAGCACAAAATGCTAACTTTTTACCGAATACTGTAAATTCATAGAAAACTAGCTCTCAAGGCTCTATAAGAAATCATCTCTGACGTCATGTGTCGAAACAGGCACGAGTTACTAGTTCGATCACCTACGCTTTAACAACTCGACCAGATCTGTTTCAAAATTCGCCTCGTGTCACAAAATTCTCACTACTTATAATAAACAAGCAACCACAATCACCTAGTAATTATCATAACTTCGCAAAAATACAAGTAATAACCAATTCCCAAAGTCCTTTGATACTTTCTGAGACGAAAAGAGAGATAGAATAGGAATTCATTCACAAATCTTAGCATCGCAAGACTGCAATCACACGCAAAACCGAGTCGACGCACAGTGGAGTATTTGACGCAAAATCCTGACTAAAATTAATTTTCATGTGTTTTAAAGTTAAAATAATTGTTGTTAACTTACTATTACTAAATATGCTTAATTAATATTATATATGCGTAAATATATGTATTTAAATAAATAAATATATGTATAATATAATGTTTAATTATATGTGGTTAATTTTACTACCCATAAATGTTTAATTATTTATAAAAACCAATGCATTATAATGTATATAAATATTACTTGCATTTAGTATTTACCAAAGATGAGTCTCTATAGTATAGAGATGCTGGTTTTTGAGTGTTTTTAATAGGTTTGCGGTCCTCCCAAAAAACATTGACATCTAAGAATGGCAACAATATGCGGAACATTTTTTCATAAAAAAATTGCGTTCAAAACTATAATGAATATAATTATAATTCAAAAATGGTCCAACAAACCCCGACACAGCTTTAAAAAGCTTTGAATATATTAGATAATATATTTCAATAAATATATTTAAATAAATTAGATATAAAAAGGTTTAATATCAACCAATTTTCAATTTTAATTATTTTTTATTACATGAAAAGTGAAACAATTTAAATGCACATGTCAATGTATACATTTAAACACAATAACAAAGCTGAAACATAACAAAAAATCACGTCTTCTCACAAAGAAACTTTTACTTCAACTGAGGCTAGGAGCCGTCGGATATGATTCATACTCCTGAAATACACTTAGATCGATGCACCAGTTAGTCAGCTATTATAAAATATGCTTTTTAAAATTATTGAGAAATTTTTAATTTCTACCTTTTTGGCCAGGGTTTACTGTGCGACGTGACGTCTAGAACAACCTTATCAAGAGTAATTGAGGTTCATAACAATAAAACGGACCACAAAATGACTCAAACAATTTAAAAAATAAAAATTGCTCCGCTAGAAGGATTAGCTTAATTTACTTTGCTTTCTGTGAATGCAAAATTTTACACTTACATCTATATTCACAAAACTTTACATTTAATCACAATGCAAAACTTCGTTATTTTTCGATTAACATCACTTGATATGAAACACAAATGTCGGCGGCAAGTGTAAATATAAAAGCAATTATTAAAACTTTATTGAAGCAAGTCTTTAAAATACAATTTTAAAAGCAAATACTACAAACATTTTACATAAAACTTAAATAAAATAGCATTAATCACAGTACAAAACTTCGTTATTTTTTGGTTAACATCACTTGATATGAAACACAAATGTCGGTGGCAAGTGTAAATATAAAAGCAATTATTAAAAATCTATTGAAGCAAGACTTTAAAACAAAAATTTTTGAAGCAAATACTACAAACATTTTACATAAAACTATCATTTTTCTTTCAACAGTTGTAGTACTATATAGATTGATAATTTTCAAAACGTTTTTAAAGTTAGTGTGGTAGAGTAAATAGTTAAATAATTTTTAAATAGTTTATTTTATTCGTTATAATTAAACAGACTTCACCTACTTACTTTAATAAAGACATAAATTAAAATTGTATCAAAAATATTCTAGATATTTTCAACGATTACATAAATTTATACATCTCGACTAACATATTAATACAAGAATAAATCAACTCAAATATGCATTTTACGTGTGGTGCAATTTTCCTTGCATATAATACATTTTCGAAAAGATTTAGAACATGTCTAGTTTCTCCTCTACCACATAAATGAAAACTCAAAACTGCTAAATAACACGCACGCACATGCGGACGTGCTCGGAAATTCTTTTCGGAAATTAATGAATTATGAATGTACGCTGAAAATATTTCCGGCACTTAAATGAAATGAATGGGGGGAATTTTAATATCGAGTTTATATTTTCTTATGACAGTTACAGATATATTTACCAATAATAAATTAAAATTATTTTCTTAATCACAATTCAGCTTCATTCATTTTTAAACAAGAACGAAAAATCATGCATCAAGCATAGATTATGAAACACTTTCCAACACATCCAGAATACTGTAACGAAACTTCATCATTAAATAAGGTGAAAGAAGATATGTAAGTAAACAGTTCAGAAAACATAGAACACATTGAAAAATACAGTTTTCGAAATTACCTTCCAGTGTCAAAAAAGTAGTCGAATTATTTTGTGCAGTTCTGTATATGATCAATAGATGTGGATATATAGTATGATAAAATTTAGTTCAGTTAGAATATTCACATTTAGCAATTTTCGCCAATCGATGGAAATGCACTCGAAATCTTTTGTACAACCCTGTATATTATCTGAAGACTTTTGTACACACCACCTATTAAGCTAAAAGGCAACTTAAAACTCACTCGTAGCAATTACCAAACGTAAAGGACAATGTATCTTTTTTGCGTAGCCCTGTATATGAATTTATTTATATTCCACAAACTTCTATTAGTCTACTATATATAGTTCAGCTTGAAAATGCGTAAACACAATTAAGAACTATCCTTAAGCAATTCCATCCCATAGTCTGTAATACTTATGAATTCCCTTGTGTAGCCCTGTATATGATGAACCAAGTTTATAAACACACACGTGCTATGAAAAAGAAAATTTTAAACTTAAAAACGCAAACCAAAGTTGAAAACGCACTTATCACACATAGACTGTAAATATCGCACATGTACTGTAACCAATATCTTTTGTGTGTCTCTGTAAATAAATGCAATGCACACAAGAGAGCAATTTATAGTACACCTCAGTAATGCATATAACTTTCATTATGTTTGAAATAGTGAAATATCACTAAATTACACTGCAGACGATTTTTCCCCATAGGACGATGTGTAACATAGTTCTTCTTTTGACCCTGTAAATGAA
The DNA here is from genome assembly GCA_963931845.1 of Maratus michaelseni. NCBI lineage: Eukaryota > Metazoa > Arthropoda > Arachnida > Araneae > Salticidae > Maratus > Maratus michaelseni. The sequence continues at coordinate 126,050,547 of OZ007594.1, read as the reverse complement.
TAATAAATGCTGTGCACCCCATATTCTGCAAAAAGCATGTTTTAATGCGCTTCATAATTATATATCAATTTCATTGTGTTTTAAATGACGTAGCGTCATCAAAATGAAGTTGAAACGATTATTACCCATTGACCGTAATGTAACGGAAAACTTTTGACTGCCCCTGTAAAAAAACTATAAGTGCTACACACTTCAGTTGAAATAGGGAACATGCTATAGATAACGAAAATAACATATAAAAATTTCAGAGCAATCCGAACATATTTACGGGAGTTAGACCACGGACAGACGGCCATACGGTAGACAAACCGAAGTCATAAACACTTTTCAACTAGGTTGGAAAGTGTTAAAAAGGAGAAAATATGATAATTCGTTCTTCATTATTACTTACCCATCATACGTAGTAGAGGGTAAGTCTTGTAATCGTTTTGAAAATCGAATTCTTTTTTGACGGATTTACACGTTTCAGACACTGGAGATTCCGAAAAACATATTTTTAGAAAAAAAATTTTGCCGTCCGTCTGTGTGCCTGTGTGTCTGTAAACGCTCTATCTCCCGAAAAAATTGAGATAGAGACTTGCAATTTGGTATGTACTTAGTATGTAATAATGGGAAGAAGCCTATTTCATTTCAATAACCTCGATTAACCGGAACAATTTTTTTCGGACTCTCGAAATATTCGTTCTGATAAAAGGTATATAAAAATTTTCGAAATTGTTTATTTTAAGAAATGAACATACAAGACAGTAAAAAAACATAAATTTTGCATAAAGCATGAAGTCGATCGGATAATTAGTTGCCGAGATATTTGGAATCGTATTTTCCACACTCTTCGATTTTTCATGACCCTGTATTTCATCCAAATTTCACTACGAATATATATTTTAATTGGATATTTGACGCTTAATCAGATGCAATAAACTGCTAGTTAATAGGATTATTATTTTTGGAGTTATAAGGAAAAACCTCTTTCAAGCAATTCAGTAATCGAGCCTTTAAAGTTTAGGACGTCATCAATCCACGATTTTATTTGAATTGCAATGCATTTTATAAGTAGTTTACACATTTTTATTTTAATATTTTACATTATGCATATCCATGATGGGTAAGTATTACGGTGGCCCCCAACGACTAGTTTTTTTTTAGTAAGTTGTCTTAATGAAAATAGCAAAAAGTTTTCACATAATAATGTATAATTAAAAGAAAAGGTAATGAAGATGGTACACAGCAAAAAAAAGTGTCGATTTTACAGTATAAGACTGGCATCCCATCTGCCAGTATTATACCGTAAAATTAACAGTAATAAACAGTAAAATAAGCAGTAATACGCTACCGCGCATGCGATTATTCTCATGTATTGTTTATTTCTAACACACCATATTTCCATTATAACATTTTTAACACTTTCCCTGATAGTTGAAAGTTGTTTATAACTTCGTTTTGTCTAGACCGTCTGTCTGTCTGTCTGGCCGTTCTCTAACTCACATAAATATACTCGAATTGTCATGTATATAATATATGTTATTGAGGTTTATTATGGCATGTTCTCGATTGAAAATGAAATGTGTAGCATTTATCATTCGTTTACAGGGACACTTAAAATAATTCCGTTTCATTGTGGTCTACGGGAAAAAATCGTTTGCAATGTCTTTTAATCATGTTATAATATTTCAAACATAAATCGAAATTGATATACATGACACTGGTGTGCACTACACGATACTTGATGTAGAATATGGTGTTCATAGAATTTATCATTCATTTACAATGACACACAAAATAATTCGGTTACAGTACTGCCTATGAGCGATAATTGCTGGAAGTGCGTTTTCAGTTGTGGCATACGTTTTTAAATGTAAATTAATTATTTTGCATCTTACTTGGTATGTATAAATTCTATAAATTATACAGGGTTGCACAAAAGAATTCGAGTACATTTCCGTTTATTGACGGAAATTGTTGAAGGGGAATCTTCAACTGTGATGAGCATTTCCTAATTGAACTCAATTTTAGTATACTACGTAATAGTATATATACAAATCTACAGATCATATACAGAACTGCACAAAAGAATTCGAATACTTCTCCGACTATAGATGGTAATTTCTGAAATAATGTGTAATATATCTAAATCAATAATTTAGTAAACGAATTTTTTCCAAAGTATGTTTACTTAGATATTATCTTTCACCTTGATTAATAAGTTTTGTTACCGTATTCTGTATTGGAAAATGTCTCTTATGCTTGATGCATCATTTTTCTTTCTTGTTTCAACTGCAATTACTTTTTTAATAAATATTATATGACATCGTTTAGTACATTTCTGGGAAATTTGTTAGGCTGGAAGATAATATTGCAAGAAAGGATACTCCGTCTTTCTGATATATAGAGTGGTTGTCTGTAAGTGTAGTATGATAGAATTATTGTAAAAACGATCTCACTGCTTCATGTATTCTACTGCATCTCGGTATTTGTTCCACTGTACAGACATGCCAAAATTGAGTAAATCCCGCTTTAAAAAAATCTATCTTTGTTTTGTTTTTTTTAAATATGATTTGACAAGAAAGAAAAATCATGCGTCAAGCACAGATTATGAAAACTTTCCAACATGCTCAGAATACTATAACTAAACTGCACTGTAACAAAATTTCTATATATGATATCTAAGTAAACAAAGTCAAAGTCAATACGGGCATGGAGGCCTACCTTTCGGCTTTAGCTCAACTAGACCAGCCCAGTAGGTTTGTTTACTCTGCGGCAAAGCCTTACAAGATAATTATTAAGGTTAATAAAATAATAAATACAAAACAATAGTAATAGCTCACGTACTGAATGATAAACAATTAATTAATACGATAATGTCAACGAAAATAATCATAGTTTGAATCGTAGCATCGAGTGTATAAAAAGACTTATTTGGGGAAAAACTTGAATAATTAGATAGGGGTATTTACAATAAACAGTTAACATAATTTAAGTACAGCAATGTACTATTACTAAGAATATTAGGGAATGGCATAAGTGATTGTAATGGAATATGTACATGTAGTGAAAACAATCAACACAAATCAAATACCACCTGAGAAAACAATGTACTAATTATACTTTATGATATTGAGCAATACTCATGCTATCTAATACTAAAATACGAATTTTGTAATTACAAAATTCCAAAAATAAAAATTCTAAATAAACAATTTGGAAAACGCATAACACATTTGAAACCCCAATTTCAGCAATTACCATCTGCTCTCGTAAAAATATCCGCATTCTTTTGTGCAGCCCTGTATATAATCTATAGATTTATATATATACTTTATAGCATGCTAAAATTTAGTTCAGATAGGAAACACATAACACAGTTGAAAATTTTGCTTCAGCTATTTCCGTCAATAAACGAAAATGTACCGGAATTATTTTGTGTAGGCATGTATATTATCTATGGAATTTATATACACCAAGTAATAGGCAAAAAATTAGTTAAATTTAAAAAAGCATACCTCAATAGAAAACGCATTTCCACTAATTATTGTTCATACACAGTATTGTACCGAATTCATCTGTGTGTCCCTGTAAATAAACAATGAATGCTATGCACACCATATTCTATAGTTATATTTCTTTATATAAATTTTCATACCTTATATGTATTATGGCTAATAACACCCAATCATGACCCCAATCATAATAACCCATTGTATTCATAATCTATTTCACTTTAATTAAATGATACCAGACAAATTATTATGTTATTTTACTTAATATTATGAATATTTTTATTATATTATTGCATTTTAAGGAGATATAATTCACTCTCGTAACAAAGTTGAGCCTTATGGCTTTGAACTTTGAAGTAATTAGTAGAATGTGTCCATGACACTTGTAACGTTAAATGCAAACATAACAACACATACCGTAAGATACGAATGCTGAATAGCTTATTTCTTTTGCAGCACAGTTCGGTTGAATATGCGAAAACAAAAAACAACAAGAAAGAAAAATCATGCATCATACAGATTTTGATATACTTTCCAACACTATCAGAATATTGTTAAGAAACTTAATTTTTTTATATGATAAAAGAAAACAACTAAAAAAACAAATCAAGAATCTCAACACTCGTTTTAAGCAGTTTCCAGCCATGGATGAATTTCTTTTTTTGCAGCCATCTCTATAATCTATAAATTTCTATATACCATACAGTATAGTACACTTTATTAGAGTTCAAAACGCGCAAGTGAGATTTAAAAAATGTACTTTCAGGAAATCTCGTTGATAGAAATTAATTAATTCAAATCCCTTTGGGCAGCCTTATATATAATTAAAAGAATTTGTGCACACAAAATAATATATTAAGTTTTAGTTAAGCTTAAAAACGCACTTCTTTCAATTTATCGCTCATAAACAATAATTTTACTGAATTATTTTATGTGATCCTTTAAAAGAATACTAAATATTATATGCCCTATTTTCTATACGAGTGATACGTTTTCACGCACCACAATAACGTATATGAATTTCATAAAGCTCAATTGAAATAGTTGCTGCCTAGAAAAAGTAATACAATCGATTTCTTTTATTTCTGTCCTTGTAAATGAACAATAAATGCTATACAAACCATTTTTCCCTAAAAACTTCATATACATACATACCATAATTTTGTAGTTCTTGAATGCCTTACTGCATTCGGTAGCGTAAACCCTCGAATTAGAATGATTTTATATTTTTAAATGAAAATCTATCCAAAACTACAATATCTTTTCTTTTCTTTTTTGCATACGAACATCGAATTTCTATTATTTTATATTTTAAAACGAAAATCTTTCCAAACGAACCTAGGGACCCTCCCCCATTGTTTTCGGCATAGTGGACTGGACGGGGTGTAGCCGTTAGATGAGCTGCGGGCGTTTTCCCCTTCGTTCTGCATAGGACTATCGTTATAGTCAGGGCCGGCGCTAGACATTTTACTGACTGAGGCGAGCATTATTTTGCCGCCCCTATGCCGTGATTGTTTTTTCACCACTTCTCAAACTGTTTTAAGAATAAGTAAATTAATTTTGCTAACTATGATTTATTTAAAAGAAAACAATTATATATAAAATTAATTTACAATTAAGAAATTTAAAATAATCAAATTACTTAAGAAATTTTGCATCTATTTTGAAAATATAACAACATTTAACTTGAAATTAAATGAATAAAATTTTTATCATATTCTAGTAATATTTACAAACAAGTTAGAAATTGTACGTTAAACGTGACATATCTGGTGCGTTCGTTTTATAACTAGTTTCACAATGTTTAAAAAAATCATCCTCATTATTTCAGTGAAATGAATTATGTCGTCTGCTAGGAGGAGAATGAGCATGACTTTATTATTTTTTTTTTTATTAGATATGCCACGTTTACAAATGCGAATTTTTTTTTCACCATGGAGATCTTGCTTTGCGAATGATAACCTCCATGTTTTAATATTTTTATGACTCATAATGAACGAATGTCCTGTGTTTGTTTACTCTAATGGATTGAGATAGTCAGTTAACGTAATTTCCACTGAAGTTATATCTCAGAATTTATACATTGTTGATTGTAACTCATCTCTCGAGCAAACAATTTTTTTGATCGATCTTTCTAAAAATGTAACTTTTATGCAATTTTATTCGAAAAAATAATTTTGAATAAAAATGGCCGCTTGGCATATGGAAAAAGATGGGGTTAGCCCGTATTTGTTTTCCTCAGTCACATGACTGGCGCTTTTATTATATTAGATTACGTATGATAGAATTTAACAGAATAAAGAAAACTCTCATTAATAACTTTTTAAGTTTCGGTTCGATTTTCATAAAATTTGAAATGACTCGACAAAATTCTGCAGCGATTATATATATTAAATTTCAAATCGTTCGGTTGGGTAGTTTTTCGCCGTTATATGCGGACAGACGGATCAGACAACGACTATAGGTGCTACGTATTTATATAATTAGGAGCGCACCTGCATCATATCAAGAATTAAATTGACGTTTCAAAATCTCATTCGCTTTGCTTTTCCTTTGGAAAATGCATTTATTGTAACGACGTTATGAATATTTGTAAAAAAAAAAATACATCAGATGAAGGTAAGCTTAAAGTATACATTATTAAGCAAAATAGTATGTCAAACATTTAAAAAGAATCAAATTATGCATAAAATTTGGATAAAATTTTAAGTAGCAAAATAATAATATTAATAACAAGTTATATATCTTTTTGAAACTTGCACAAAAATAAAATCCCTTATTAGTAGTATTTAAAATAAAATATTTATTAAAAAAAAAAAAAAAAAAAATCAAGATCTAATTTTCCTTGATTTTTCTTCGGCGAAGTCATTTATTATAGTACGGAAATCAATATTATAAAGCAATCACAATATCAAGATAAGTAGATAAACATACTAACGCAAACTACGCATCACATTCTAGAAATTAAATAGGAAAATTAGGATATGAATTGAAAATTACATGATCATTTGAAATTGTATACATGAAGATTAAATTTTACATCAGTAATATTTACAAAAACACGAGTATCAACGGTGAAATAAATAATTCAATACTAATTCGCCTTGAATTTTTTTTTTTTTTTTTTTTTTTTTTTTTTTTTTGCAAAATCGTTTATTATAGCACCCTAATATTAACAAATAATTGTTTTTTAATTTGCTAAAATAATTTAACTAACTTATCCGACCGGCTTTGCCCGGGCACATAAAAAAATAGCACGAAGCGCGAAAAAACTACAAATCGTAATATAAAAGCGCAAAAAATATAAAAATTACTCCACGAATTCCGAATAAACTTTAATTAAAAGAGAAAAAAATTACTATACTGGGATAGAAGATTAATGCCCGATTCCTTTTACTAATGTGGAAAAATCGCAGCGAATTGCGGAAAAAAACACTAAAAGTTGCATACAAAAATCACAGAGAACAAAATATACTATTGGGCTAAGAGATTAAAACAAAAATATTTTACGAATGTCCAAAAATCGCCGCAAAAAGCTAAAAACTCTAAAAATCCAACAAAAGAATTCAAAAATTGCTGAACGAATTCCGAATAAACTTTATTGAAAAGAGGACAAAATTTTCTATATTGGGTTAAAAGATTAAAACCTGATTCCTTTTACTAATGTGGAAAAATTGCCGCGAAACACAAAACCAAACTCGCTAAAAGAAAAAAAAAATAATAATAATCGCAAAGGACAAAATTTACTACTGTATGCTAATACATTCTAACAGTAATTCTTTCCCGAAAGTCAAAAATTGGAGCAAAAAAACGTTAAAAATCACATTGAAAATCGCTGAATACAAAATGTAATATATTGGGCCAAATGTTTGAAACCGAATTACTTTTATGAATATCAAAAAATCGCCACGAAACGCAAAAAATGCTAAAAATTGCATTGGAAATCGCAATAAAAATCACAAAAACTTCCAAAATCGCGGAGAACAAAATTTAATATGATACGCTAAAAGTTTGAAACTGAATGTTTTTTACGAATGTCAAAAAATTCAACAAGAAACGCGAAAACTCGAAAAAACTCTGAATTGCATTAAAAATCACTAAAAATTCAAAAATCTCGGCGAACAAATTCACTACATAAGGCTAAAAGTTTGAAACCGAATTCCTCTTACGAATGTCAATAAATCGCCGCAAAACGCTAAAAATTGTAGAGAACAAAATTTACTAATAGTGAACTGAAACATTGTAACAGGGATTATTCACGAATGCCCAAAAAATTACCACGGAACGCGAAAAAACACTAAGTATCGCTTAAAACTCGAAAATCGTAGCGGTCAAAATTTACTATATTAAACTAAAAGTTTGAAACAGAACTCTTTTTACGAATGTCAAAAAATCGCCATGGAACGCGGAAAAAGCAAGTTGAAAATCACATTAAAAATTCAAAAATTGCGAAGGACAAAATTTACTGTATTTCGCTAAAAGTTTTATGTTAAATACCTCTTACGAATATAAAAAAATCACTGCAGAACGCGAAAAATCGCTAAAATTAAAGAATAGAGGAGGACAAAATTTACTATATTAGTCTAAAGATTTGAAACCGAATTCCTTTTAACAACGTCAAAAAATCGCCGCGAAACGGGAAAAAAATCTAAAAATCGCATAGAAAAATTCAAAAATCATTGTACTGATTCCGAATAAACTTTATTGAAAACGGGACAAACTTTACTATATTGGGCTAAAATTTTACAACCGGAATTCTTTTACTAAGGTAAAAATTCGCCACAAAACAACAACAACAACAAAATAAAAAACGCTAGAAATCTCATAAAAATTGCTAAAAATTAAAAATTCTCACAGGAGCAAATTTACTACAGCTGGCTAAAACATTTTAAAAGGAATTATTTTCCGAATGTAAAAAAATCAGCGCGAAAAGACGCTAAAAATCCCATTGAAAATCGCGGAAGACAAAATGTAATATATTAGGCTAAGTATTTGAAACCGAATTTCTTTTATGAATGTGAAGAAATCGCCGTGAAACGCCAGGAAATGCTAAAAATTATATTGAAAATCGGAAAATTTTCAAAAGTCGCGTAGGACAAAATTTACTAAATTAGCAAGAAATCGCAGCAGAACGCGGAAAGACACTGAGAATCGCATTGAAAATTGCATTAAATACAACTAAAATTTCCAAAATAGCGGAGAACAAAATTTACTATATTAGGCTAAAAGTTAGAATCAGAATTAATTTCTTTAACGAATATTAAAAAATCACCGCGAAACACAAAGAGAAAAAAATCTCGTCAAAAATCACTAATAATTCAAAAATCGTCATGAAGAAAATTTACTAAAGTGGACTAAAATATTGTAACCGGAATTCTTCACTGTAATTATATGCAACTTCTTTGACTGTAATTATATGCAATGTACTCCGTATTTTTATTTTAAATAAGAAAAAAAATCCCTTCTCTCTTTTTTTCTTAAGTTTCGACACACACAATATGCGAGCCAAATGCCGCCCCTCTAGGGGTGCGCCCTGAGGCGGCTGCCTCACTTGCCTCACGCCTGGCGCCGGCCCTGGTTATAGTGATTGCCGATATAATTTTTGACATTTAGATATATTACACTTTCAATTCTGACTAGTAGTTACTGATGTAAACCTAAATAAAATAAAGAAGACAACGCCCTCTAAGGCAGAGTCTAAACTCAAGTTAAATAATAAAGAATTGAATTGGTATTAAAAATAAATTAATATTTATTATTTCAAAAAAATAATGTTTTCTATAGATCGATTTCATAAAAAACCCTCATCGAATGCTAGATTAGGTCACGGCTTGATTTAATAGACAGAGTTTGAATGCGAAATCAGAGGTATAGGTTAGCTCTTTACTGGAGGCGTAAGGGGGGGGGGTAGTTTCCCGGCGTGTTTTAAGAGCTGGGGTTTTTCATTTCTGTGCATATCCGGGTAATACTATTCATTTTTGATTTTCCACATTCGGAGATAATCGTAAATCGGGAGAGGCGGGGCGGCGCTTTATGCGCAAGTGTTTTGTTTCTTTTTCGTTAATAACTCCACAGCTAATTGACCGATTTCGATGTCTTTTTTTACCAATTGTCTTTATTTAAAAAGATGAAAGTTACAAGATAGGTTACATGAAGATCACTAACACTGCAAGGTGCTGTTTATTTAGGTACCATTTCGCGTTTTAAGGGAATTCAGTAAGTGTTTTTCGTTTATTTTCTGATGTGTATGGTTGAAATATATTTTTTCAATACATGAATAAGAAGATGGCACATAATTACTTTGATTAAACTAGATGACGCTGTTTAATCTCGGCTCCTAGTTAGGCATTTTGAAGTGCTTTATATAGTTGGATACAAATTCAATTCATTATTATTTAACTTGGGTTTAGACTCTGCCTCTAGAGGGCGTTGTTTTTTCATTTATTTAGGTTTACTTCAATAACTACTAGTCAGAATTGAAAGTGAAATATATCTAAATGTCAAAAATTAAATCGGCAATCAGCATAACGGAAGTCCCATGCAGGCCGAAATCCAACACGACCGCAGCTCGTTTAAAACTGCAGAAAAATAGATAACATGAAAACAAACACGAAACCGACTACAGAAAATATTTTTTTGAAATAATAAATATTAAAATTTTTTCACACAAGAGATACCGTTAAGATCGGCAAGTACCCTGAAAAAGTAGGTGTTTTTTGTTTGTTTGTTTTTGTATTTTCAACCGGGGTATGCAAATGGCAGTATAAAACTGAATTTAGTTTTTGAGATATAGGTATTTTGAAAATCGTTAAAAATACAGCATAGCAGCGCCACTTGTTGGGCGATACGCACCAAAACCTAATCCGCACCAATGTATTTCAAGGTCTAAATGAATCTGAAGTTTTATTAAATTCTGTTCGTGAGTTATAGAGTCAAAAAAATTGTGTCACTTACAGACAGACAGACTTACGGACAGACATTTTCTAAAAAGAGTCAATTCGTGTTCAGAACCTTCTAAAAACGTATAAACCGTCCGTCGAAAACCGGCAGTCCAAATTTTTCATGAATCCAATACTTTCTTTTCGTATATAGAAGAAAGTAAAAATTAATGCGATTTTTTTTATATAAATCCCTTTTAAGTAATAAAATAAAATAAAATAAAATATTTGGAAAATACAGGGTACGGCAGGTATTTGAGAACACACATTATAGGTGAACTACCACTCTGTACGTCATTGTTACAAATCCTTTTGTGTTACATGTAAACATGTCAGAACCTAGACTAACTCAGGAGAAGAAGAGGCATGCTGTCATTGGCTGCAGGCTACTCCGATTTAGAGATTGCCGCATTCTTAAAACTCGCCCGGACATTCATCTATAAAGTAAAGAGCGAACTGAAGGTTGCCAGAGTTGATATGGCCACCGTTTCATATAGGAAACGACATTGTCGGCGATCTGACATTATCAGGATGCCTGAATTCACCAGGCGTGTAGATGAAAATCCTAGGAAGTCGATGAAAACACTCTCTAGGAAGCTGCAGTTTAATGAGGCCACCATCCGTCGCACAGTGTAAGATTTTGCAAATCTAGCGGGGAAAAATTCAGAAAATCGATTTTACATAATTTCAGTTTTAGACATTTTAAATTACATCTAACACATTGAAGAAGAAAGAGATAAAGTGAAAGCAGTTTAACTCCACAACAACGCCATCAAAAGTCGGCTCAAAACCAAGTTTTCTGTAAACCTTTTTAGAGCGGCGATTGTTGTAGATGTAATTGCAAATGATATTTACGGCTAAAAATATACTTATTTTGTAAATATTGTTTTATGATTGTATGTAATCGTTACAACAAAGTATTTACTTTGTATTTTACAATTACGATAGTTATTTAAAAGTGTTACTTCTTAAAAATAAACTTGTAAGTTAATATGTAAATTATTTGAAAATTTAATAGCATATGATAAATTAAAAAAGCTGCCAAAAATTTTGTACACTCTGGTACATTGTAAGGTAATTTTTTTTGTAATTATATATGCATATACATATAAAATAAATCAATTTCAGCTGCAACTATTTGCAACTTTTGAATATAAGTAATTTTTAACTGGTATTGAAGTGTTAATTTCGAAAAGAGAATTCTATGAGATATTTATAAATTATGTTACTAGACATAAATCCTTGCCAGTAAATTCTAAAAATATCTTGAATGACAATGTATTACACAAATATAAACTTCAACATTGCTCATATGTTATGTTAGACCAGATTAAGCGGCTGATCCATTCGTTCATGATTGACATTAATCGAAGATGGAGAAATTGCCATCACATAAAGAACGTTTTTTAAAGAAAAATAAGAGATGGCTAGATTCGAATATAACAATAAGTAATCTCTATATACCAGACAGAAGTAATAATGACTACGCGAAAAAAGTTGGACGTCCAAAGAAAATTTTGTTCAAGTGGACCGAAATCGGAAAAAAAAGGTTTATCCATTCTTCTCAGAACACTCTTTAAATGAACTCACACATGCCACGTGTTTAAAATTAAGACAATTTGGACGAAAGGATGCCGTGGGTATGTTAAAGCAAACATCTGTAAGCCCTAAAAAAGCAATTAAATTTTAAAAAATCGCTCAAAACGCCGGATACCCGATATTTAAATATTCTCTTGAAGAAACGTTGGTTTTTATAACCACTATTAAATTAAGCTGCAGAAAATACAGAATTAAGAGAAACTCTGCGTTACAAAAAGTTTTTAACATTTATCCATCCTATGAGCAGGTAAAAGATACAAAAAAAAAGTTCTATCCATCCCAAGAAAACTGCATATTTTCTTAATCAGTTGCAGAAGTTAAATTGCAATCTATGTAGATTTAACGCATGTAGATTTAACGGTAAAAAGACTTTGTATTATACAAAAACAGATATTAAATATTCTTACTAAAGAAAAAGGGTCTGTGTTAAAAAGTATAACAATGATTTTTAAATGGGGGTGGTGGGGGGGGGGGTCGATGGAAGCGGTGGACAAAGTAGTACAAGCAAAAATCAAATGAAAACAACTTTGAAGATGCAAATATTCTAATCCCATCTGTGGTTCCTTTAAAACTATATGGTTGTAATGAAGAAAATCAAAACTTTATATTAAGGCAAAATGCACACCCCTCATCTACTTCTTACTGTAGACCCATAAAATTTAAGTTCACCAAGGAAACTGATCAGTCAATAACGGAAGAAGTTGAAAATGTCAGAAATCAAATTACTGCTCTTGTGCAAACAATAGTAGAATTAGATGATGAAACATAATGGAATAGAGCAGAGATTTGAAGAAACAATTTTAGATGTCAAAGTGTGCAATATTCTATCTTTAAATAAAGCAACCCAAAAATGCTATATCTTTAACGCAATCCAAGGATGCACAGATAAGATTTATGGAATGCTTTTGACATATTGGTTATAGATTGGAAGCAAAAGAAAAGCAGTGCGGAAAACATTAATGATGACACTGACAGCGATGTCAGTACCTAATAACTTAATAACTATTTACTAAAATAAAAACTCTTCTTTTTGTAAAAGTTAGGTATTTTATATTTTTAAAATCTGCACTGAATAAAATAACACTGCGTAAAAGTCAATAAATGAAAATGATGAAAACTGTTTCTATTATGATTATGATAATGTAATAATGATGACGTAAAATGTACAATGTAACGAGTAAATAGATATTTTTCCATAATATAGAACCATTTTATCTGTAGTAAGTGCAATTTTTTTTAATTAATATCAGAAATTTTCATAAATTGAATTTTGACCCGCTAGATTCGCAAAATCTTACACTGTGCGTCGTGTGGATCATGAGGACTTTCGTTAGAAACCGTGCGTGATGGAGAGAGGACAGTTCTTGTCCCAGAGAACTGGAAGAACCGCCTTACCAGAGTCAAGCACCTCTTGAATAAGCTTTAATAAGTATTCAGAGGAGGCAAGAATGTTGTGGATTTCCTCTAATCAGAAAAAAAATTATCTAAGTCCAGAAAATGAACCGCAAAAAGATTGGTGGCTGTTTAAAATCTCTGAAGAGGTTCCGACCGTCAAGCGAAGAAACTTTCCAACCTCACTGATGATTCTGGGGGCCGTGAGCAGCGAAAGCGACCTGATGCCTCTACATTTCTTTCTTCAAAGAGGCAGATTCAACGCCTTGCTTAGACCGAGATGTTAAAGCTGTGGATAATTTCTGTAGCACGTGGGAGGAAGTAAGTTTTTCAACAAGACTCCGCATCACCCCATACAACACATACAGCACAATAATGGATGGCCGAAAATTTTCATGACCATGTCATCCTCAACTTGTGGTCCCGCAACTCCCCAGATGTTAAACCGATGAACTATTACGAATGGCGCGGGGTTGAGAGGGATTCTACTAGGCATCCACACAACACTGTTGTGGGTCTCACAAGTAGAGGTACTATAGTCTCTGGCGGCTAATTTCGATTTTTATAGCTCATTCGATTCATCTCATCGTGCTAAGTAATTTTCTTCCTCGCATATCGGCTATTGAGTTTTGATAATGACAGGGGCCAGCTCAAAGTTTAAAATTTCGTTCATTGAAAACCAGTTGCCGTCAAATAAATAAGATTTAAATTTATTTATGGTTCTTACACTGACATGCTTTCATGATAGTCAATTTGACACATTGTTCATTCCGAAGAAGTGGGTAAAACAAAATACTTCTCACAGTGCGCATAACGAGCAAAGGCTTCTTCAGCTGACTCGACGACGCATTCAACATTGACAGGATGAACAAAACTAGACGAGGACATCCTAACTTACGAAACCCTGCCTGTTAAGTAGCATACGAATATTTTATCTGCAATTGCATATTCTTATAATAACAGCAATAATATAACCTTATAGTAGTTATTGGCAATGTATGGCACTGTAAAATAATTAGTAAACTTAAATCGCACTTATTTATTTGAAGACATCTGTTTTCCACTGAACGAAATTTTGAACTTTGACCTGGCCCCCTGTCATTATAAAAACTCAATAGCCGATATACGAGGTATAAAATTACTAATCGCGATGACACTAATCAAATGAGCTATAAAAATTGAAATTCGCCGCAACAGACTATATTACCTTTACTTGTTAGGGCAGCCGTAAAGTATGTAATGGCAAACATTTTCAGCAACCACCTCATTATTGCCTGCAGTCGGTTTCGACAGCGTCCAGAGTCTGTTATTGCAGCTGACGGTGGTTTCAATGAATGATGTCATCCATTGTGTATGTGGTCACATGTACAGGACCATAAAGCGTAAATATCTGTAGTGGCTGTTCCTATTTGAATACAGAGAGTGACTTTGCTCTCAAATATCTGCCGAATCTGAAACACATGGAACATTTAAAAATTTGTTTAAAAATTAATTAATATCTTTGATTATATAGTTTTAATTAATAGTTATAAACAAAGTAGTAATAACATTAGCTTTAATTAGTAATAATTAGTAATAATAATAGTTTTAATTATAAATAATAACAGCATTATTTAATAGCTATGATAACATTTTTTCAGTATTTTTTTATTATTAATATTTATTGAATTTGTGGTACACTCTCAAAAATAAAACACTCAATTTTGACGATTCGGCAATCCTTAGGCCTTATTTCGTTATTTTTGACAATCATTTCGTCACAGAGTCACGTGGTTTTTGACGAAACGCGAATTCTCAAATATCTGACGAAACTGTTTCCTCACTGTCAAAAATAAAACTTTCACTTTTGACGATTCAGCAATTCTTGAGATATATTTCATCATTTTTGACAACCATTTCGTCTCAAAATTAAGTGATTTTTAATGAAATGGAAAATCTCAAATATTTGACGAAAATGTTTTCCCATTCACGGCCAGATTATTTTTGTTGTTACAAAATCATTCAAATAATAATAATAATAATAACACGAAAGTACCAAATTTACAATATATTAATGAAAACAGAAACAAAAATATTTCATCCTTGGGGACCGCTATAACACGAAAGTACCAAATTTCTACTTTATTTTTCATATCTGATAACTTGCGTCTCTCCTTTTTGTAACTTTAACATTTTTGTAACGATTTTACGCATTTCTATTGCCTATTCAAAGATAAATTTTTCTAAAGTTTCAGAATTTCGTTAAAAACGCTTAAAAAATTCTTCTAAGGTTACAGAATTTCGTAAAAACGGCTAAAATAGTAAAATGCGAACATCTTTGGTCCATTTTCGACCGAAAGCAGCAACCATTTTCCAAATGGTTAAAAAATAAATAAATAAATAAAATTTTTTGGAGCTCTTTTTTATTTAAAAAATATATTCATATAACAATCAAATTTAAAATATGCATAACTAATCGCTTTCTCCTCTATAAATAGTAACGTGTAAAAATCTTATCATCTAAAATTGATGAACTCTCCTCCAATATGCACTTCAAAATTTATTATTTCTGACCAACAAATTAACTAGACCATATTCTAATCACTCATTGAACAAAGGAAATTTCTCTAATAAATTATATTAATCAAGCCATATTCTAATTATTTATTAACCGTAGAAAAACAATAATAATAATCTAGCCTTATTAATTAAAACATGCAGAAATTATAACAGCACCGACAAAAATACAATCTATCTTTTAAAAATATACACACACATCAACATCCCGTAGATACATTTAAAATAAAGTTTACTCAAGTACCACTGGCGCAGTGGTTTCGCACTGTAGTCTACCACACTGAAGGTCGGGCGTTCGTATCCCGTTGGAGACTTGAGAAACGTGACCTTATTTTCCCCCCTGTCAATTACAGATGCTTCTAAAATTGTCAAGAGATGGCGCCACCTGCCTCTTTTTAACATTTTCGAACAAGCAATTTGACGAAATTAATTTCATCACATTTCTGAGGATACAAATTTACTCGATTTGACGAAATATTCGCTCGGAGCATTTCCCCGGAAACAGTTTCGTCAAAAATGAAGAAAATTTCGTGGAATTTGAGTATCCATTTCTAACAGTGTACAGAGCACTTCTTTGAAGATTTTGTTTTCGAATAACATTAACAAGAACGAAAAATCATGCGTCAAGCGTAGATTATGAAACACTTTCCAACACATCCAGAAAACTGTAACGAAAATTCGCCGTTAAATAAGGTAAAAGAAGATATGTAAGTAAACAGTTTAGAAAACATATACTACATTGAAAAATGCAGTTTTCGAAATTACCTACCATTATAAAAAAGTAGTCGAATTATTTTGTGCAACCCTGTATATGATCAATAGATGTGGATATATAGCATGATAAAATTTAGTTCAGTTAGAAAATTCACATTTAGCAATTTTCGCCAATCGATAGAAATGCATTAGAAATCTTTTGTACAGCCCTTTATATTATCTAAACACCACGTATTAAGCTAAAATTTAATTCAGGTAAAAAACACATAACGGAACTTAAAACTCACTTTCAGCAATTACCAACCGTAAACGACAATGTATTTTGCTCTTTGCGTAGCCCTGTACATGAATTTATATATATTCCACAAAACTATGTTAGTCTATTAAATATACTTCAGCAAGAAAATCGTAACATAATTAAAAGCTACCCTCAAGCAATTCACTCACATAGTCTGTAATACTTACGAATTCCCTTGTGTAGCCCTGTATAATATCAACCGAATTTATACACACCACGTAATATGAAAAAATGTAGTTATACTTAAAAACGCAAACCAAACTTGAAAACTCACTTATAACACATAGACTGTAACCAGGACTTAACAAATGGTGTCGCCAGATCGCCACTGGCTACCAAGTTTTCTGATCTGGCGACCACAATAATTTGATCTTTCGGGATGATTTCTGTAAAAAAAATTGACATAAGAAGTAGCAAAAATGGAATTTTTTTTCTCCCCCACCCCTACTCGTGTGCAGCAAGCAGTGATCTTCCTCTTCTCTCGTACTTTTAATGGAAGAACTAAATTTAAAAGGCATTTTCCAACTTATGCACAGAAAACACCATTCTTTTCAGCTATAGCCAGCTAGTATATGTCACGTGATTAGAATGTGGGGGAGAGAAGATATTTCAATAAAACAGTAAGAAGTAGTGTCAATCCAGTCTCTGTGGCATCTAAAATTGGATACTATGCTAAAAAATGCTCGAGTTTTAAGTTTCAAATCTGATTTTTGTGTTTATATAAGTTGTCAACATAATATAAGTGATTATAAGTTTTATTAGAAAATATAGTTTATATATATTACCTTTCTAAATAATGTACTATTTTTAACTATGCAAGTAATAATTCTAAACTATGCTTGTTATTATTTTTTCTCAATTATATCTTAAAAATGACACTTGTTTTTTTGCTTAAATCAATGACGGGAGAGGAGGGGGGGGGGGGGTAAATGTTTTTTATTTTACTGGCAACTGGTATTTTTTTCTGGCTACCAGATTTTATCAAATTTGTAAAGCCCTGACTGTAGCTATCGCACGTATACTGTAACTGATATATTTTGTGTGTCCCTCTAAATGAACGATAAACACAATGCACACCATAGTTTTAAGTGAGCAATTAATAGTAATGGATATAAATTTCATTATGTTTCAAAAAGTGAAACATCGTTAAATTACACTGCAAACGATTTTTCCCCGCGGAACAATGTGCAACAGAATTCTTTTGTTTCACCCTGTAAATGAACGATAAATGCTTTGCACATATTCTACAAAAAGCATGTTTTAATGCGCTTCATAATTATATATCAAGTTTCAAATGGCGTAACATCATCAAAATGCACTTGAAACGATTATTTCCCATTGACTGTAATGTAGCGGAATACTTTTGACTGTCCCTGTAGTAAAAGTATAAGAGCTACACACTTCATTTGTAATAGGGGACATTCTGTGGTAAACGCGGTATTAACATACAAAAATTTCAGGGTAATCCGAGTACATTTACGCGTGTTAGAGCACGGACAGATGGACAGACGGCAGACAAACCGAAGTCATAAACACTTTTCAACTAGAGTGGATTATTTTTTAACACAATTATTTCAAATTGGTAAAGTAATCATACAAGTTGTAAATTTCCAACTGGACGAAAAGTGTCCGGGCCAGGATTCGAACCTGGGATCGCTTGGCTGAAGCTGCCACGCTCTACCACCGCTATTCTATTCGTGTATTCACGTATCCAGCGTTTTCTGGAGTTCCATTACCTGCGATCTTTTCTGTTGAGCTGATTAAAATATCAGACCAGATGCTTTGATAAATAAGGTTAACTGGATTAATTATGCCCTCCAGATTCGACCGGGATAGCTCAGTGGTAGAGCGTGGCGGCTTCAGCCAAGCGATCCCAGGTTCGAATCCTGGCCCGGACATTTTTCGTCCAGTTGGAAATTTACAACTTGTACTTTTCAACTAGGTTGGAAAGTGTTAAAAATGAAAAATATTTGTTAAAGTCTAGCCTCATCTGAAATATTAGCCACATTTATTGATAAATCTAGCCATTTTAAGCGAACAGTAAATAGTCTAAAAAATAATTCGACTACATTAGCAATTTGGAATGATACATCGATACATGCTATTCTACCCTGTTTTTGTTCCGATTTTGTCAACTGTTATTATATAGGCACAGTCCTGAAAAAACGTTATACACCTGCTCATTTTGTAGCAAATAATCGTACAAAAAATGATATACTAGCTATCAATCGACTGGGAATAATCTGTACTAATTGATGTTATTTCTACTAATATAATAAAGAGAGAACGCGTGACTGACTCACTCATCAACGCAGCACTGAAACGACTAAAGTCGGGATCGCTAAATTTGAACAGCAGATTGCTGTTATGACCTAGGCAAGCAATAAGAAAGAATTTTTGAAAATTCACCCCAAGGGGATTAAATGGGAGGTCGAAAGTTTTAGATCAGTTTGGGTAGTATCTTCAGCATCAGTTTTAGGTAGGAACGGAAATTCAGGATAACAAATCTATTAAAAAAATAGTTAAACAGGTATTTCAGCTATTTTAGAATTTCACCACTAAGGGGGTTAAATGAGAGGTCGGAAGTTTTAGGGCACTTCGCCATATCTCAGTATCCGTTTTAGATATGAGCGTGTAATTCACAGGGATCGTACAGCTCCTGGAATTTTGCAACTAGAAAATTCTTCGATACCAGTATTTTCTTAAAGAAAATCTCTGCTTAAAAGAAGGAAGTTTCACGAGTTTAACCTAAATTTCTTTTTCTGTAAAGAAAATACTGATGAAACTCCTGGAAAAATCCCTGATCCGTACGAACCTTGAATTCAGAAAAACAAATCTACTAAAAAAAAATAGTTACACATATTTCAGCGATTTTAGAAATTCAACCACTAAGGTGGAAATGGGGGGGTCGGAAGTTTTAAGTTACTTCGCCATATCTCAGCAGCAATTTTAGGTAGGAGCTTAAAATTAAGAATAACAAATCTGCTAGAAAATAGTTAAACACGTATTTCACAATTTTAGAAATTTAACAACTAAGGGGGTTAAATGGTCAGAAGTTTTAGGTCACTTCGCTATATCTCAGTAGCAGTTTTAGGTAGGAGCGTGTAATTCAGAATAACAAATGTACTAAGAAAATTGTTAAACATGTATTTCATGTATTTTAAAAATTAAACCACTAAAGTGGTTAAATGGGGGGGGGGGGTCTGACGTTTCACGTCACTTCGCCACATCTCAGCAGTAGTTTTACGTAGGGGCTTGTAATTCCGCTAAACCAATCTGCTAAAAAATATTTAAACACGTATTTCAGCGATTTTAGAGCGATTTTAGCGATTTCGTCGCCAATCTTTGGAAATGAATCCGATTATGGAAGATTAGACTAATAAGACAACTATTGCTGATTTTTTATTAGATATTTTGCGCAAAACATTTTTCCAAGCAGGTCGACACATTGTTTATTCGCTGAAGCTGGGATGAACCGCTAGTTATACATAAATTAATATTTCTATGCTTCAGATTCGTAAATAAAAAAAATGCAACTTTCATTTTTCAAATGGTAACATCAATTTTCAACACTTTATTTGGGTTTCTTTGAACAAATCAGCCCGAAAACGTTTATTCACTTTTTGTTAAATGTTAATAAAGTTATCTTCATAGAGATTTTCATTAAGACCATTGACGGGATTCGACATTCTTTTAACAGCAAAAACAGCCGTAGTTCAAAAAGTCTCCGATAGAGTGCGCTAATACTGTTTCATCTTTCGTAAATATGCAATTGAGTATTATCATAAAAAAAACTGACTAATCGAGGTGCTGCTATCCTTCATTCGAGTGAATCATTTATTGGAGTGTGGAACAAGTTACTGTGTATCGGAGTTCTTTTTTTTTTTTTTTTTTGATGTTTTGTTGTCAAAATGGTCGAAAAGCACTGGCTACTTCTCAGTTTAGGAAATTGGTAAGCAATATTATTTCAATAATTCTTCCTTCATAGTGTTGCCCAGTCCGTTACTGCTTTGAAGTTCAGATTGCTTGATTGCTACCACTTTTTTTGAAGTAGTAATAATTCAACTTATTTTAAACTTATTTAATCTGTCATTAAATTAGGCGAATATTACTAACTTTAAAAAAGTGGTGAATAAAGAAATCTAAATTTTAAAAATAATGTAGCGAACTGGAAACACAGGTCCATGATGAAAGCGAATAAGGGATCAACCAAGAACTCACTTCTTTCATAGTCCTCAATCGCATGCTTTCAGAAGTTGAATTCGCGCTAGTGTCCTCTATTGGTGACTTTTTTGAGCTATGACATTGTTTTTCCTATTAAACAATTCCGCATTCTGATAATGCTTTTAGTGAAATACAAACTACCGTATCTTTTTTTTTTCCTTTTTATGAAATGAAATGTAAAACAGACAAAAATAAAGAATTATGCGTGGTTTTTTTTGGCTTGTTTGTTCGTTTTGTTTTACTTTATATCTAATCTTATAAAATTTCTTTAATATTTTTGCACCTCTTCAAACTTAAATTAATTTCAATACTTTGATAAGGTTGATTCTTTAATATTCATTATTTTATATAGCTTCTGGAACTAACATTGTTTTAAATATAAAAATAAAAAGCATATAAAATCACACAATATTTTTAGCTTTTTCTTTTTTTTTTTTTTTTTTTGCCAGTGCGGAAAAGATAGAAAATTCCTTGTTAAAAAAGCCTATAAGAATATTCATTTAAAGAAAACTATTTTACGAATACATGGACTTCGCCTGTCTAGACTGTCGGTTTGAAGACCGCGCTGACTTTCACATCGTGGAAACGGGCTCCATCCGTCATCAGTTTTAATACAAAAATCTCGTGGCACAACAGAACAAAGAATGTAAAATTTTAAAATCATTCTAATCTGAACCTAGAATTTAAATTTTATAAAATAAAAAACCCGAACGCACTAAAAAATTGAAAAACAAAATTATAATCTTTGTTAACCCATTCGCTGCCAACCACGACTATACTTGTGGGTTTTTTTTTTATCTAAAATTACAAATTCGTACCGGAAATTTCGAAAAAAAAATTATTTTATGTAATTAAATATTATTAATTAAAATTAATACATAAATATACTTATTAAATAAATATTAATTAAATAAATATTAAATATTTCTCTGTAATTAAATAAAGTAAATATTGCTATTAGTATTTTCTGGTTTGAATTCGAACTTTCTAAATAAAATAAAATTCTGGTAATTTTAACCCGGCAGTGAACGTGTTAAACAGCTTACTTTATTTATAATACATTTTCATTAAAAAGCATAAATATAATCTTATTTAAATGTACTCAATACCAAATAAACAACGTTCACGTCATGCCATTTTTAAAAAAGTCCATATAAAATAATGTTCTTTAAACCTAATTAAATATATCTGTTAACATATACAGTTTTTAAAAATGTATTACATTAATAAAGCCATGTCAATAATCTTTATTTTAATTTGGCAGTCCTGAAAAAGAGAAAATCCTTTGGGTAAAAAAGGCCTATGAAAAAAAGAATATGCAATGAAAAGTTTTAACGTAAAACATCTTACGACATTTGTAAAAGAAAAAAGAAAATCAGTAGTTTTGTAAAACATAATTATTGCGTTTCATTCAACGTGTGTTTACAAACAACATTCGAACAGCAGATGGTTTTCTTTGAAAAACACATTTATTATATAAAGAATGTAATTGCTTCAGAAATAAGGTCTCTCTTTATTCAGCGTTTTCATTTATGGTTAGAAATTAGTAGCATATGGTAAAAACATTTGTTACATTGACGAAACAAATGTTTTTTAACAAAAGATAAAATAGACTTCAAGGACTGTCTTACCTTCGTGTTTTGGTGGTAATCCTCTGTTTTGTTATCCACATTGCAGTCTTGCGTTATATCGACCCGAATCCGAAAATTTTATTCGAATTTAACCCGAAACATTATTCGAACAAGACGCACGTCAATCAAATATTTTAATGCATTAATCCATATTTTAATGCAATTATGAAATATTACTCTGTAATTTTATTTCTAATATGGATTTTATTATTTATGTTGAAAATTAAAGATATGTATACTCATTTATATTCAAATATATAATGTTTTCATCTTAAACAACATTATCAAAGATGCCAAGTTCGCACTAATATTCCGTAATATGTGAATTAATTTGGCCCAGTTTAACAACGTTTAGAACCAAAATATTTAATTGATGAATCTTTATTTATTTAATTTCAGGTTCCTACATGAAATATATTTAATTTCATTTCCTAAAATAATTTCTGGTGCGAAACGTATTAAACCTGGGTTAAATTAATCCATATATTACGGATGATTAGTGAGAGCTTGGCACCTCTATATTGTGAACATTCTTTAGAAAAAAAAAAGGAACCCGAAACAATTAGAGTCAACTTTACTCGCAACGAAAAAAATTATTTCCAACAAATTTTTTTGGAAAACAAATTGAAATTTTGAAATACCTCATAATGAAATAATTGCAAATATTATCAGAATTTCATACATCAATTTGGATGCTATTTCGCTTCTATAAATTTTGATACGTCGATAATCTAGTAATCATATATATTATTTCTGATATCAACATCCCGTTTTCTACGTTCATACAAAACGGACAACGAGGAATCAGGTATCAAATGAAAGGTTTTGTACAGACTTTTGACATGGTAAACTCGCATTTCGTTAAATCGCGTTGTTTGATTAAAAATTGAAGTTTATTAAAAAGTAATGAAAAAACGTATCAGCAAATAATCTTAAAGATTACTGTGCGAAAGCCTCGCAATAGTCCACTGGTTGAGGAACTTAGGAGGGTATTATAGAATAACCAGGTAATATGGAATACAATTGTTTCTGTTTCGTAAAATACTGTCACCAAGCGGCAATATCCTAAATTACTTAAAAACGTTTTCAGAATGCCCCCCAGAACGAGTAGTTCGTCTTCGGCGTCATGGCATGTTGTGTGAATAAATATTTGTTTTTCGTCTTTGGGTGAGTTTCAGAAGATAATTTTTCAATATATTTTATTCATTATTAGAAGTATTATTAAATTCCTACTATTAGCTCACACTCTCTATATATTTATATATCTTGTTCAAATTTTCAATCGTTAATAAAATACTTTTAATTCATCCACTCAAGTTCAAATACATTTTTTTAAACTTGTAGTGGATGACATTTGATGTTAATACAGTCATTTCAAATATTAATTCATTAATTAAATTAAATTAATTAATTTTAGTTTTATATGGAAGAAAAAAATTTCTCCCATTGTTTTCATAAATGAAATGAAATATTTTCCTCAAATTAGTGATGCCACAAAAATAAAATACTGCAAAGATGATTATAAAAAAATGTTCAATAAAGATAACGTGGGACATTATTGCTGCACGGGTTTCTTTTATATAATTATGATTAAAAAGCAAAATTCAAATTCAAATGCTCAAATTATTTTTCTTTCAAATTTTCAATCGTTAAAAAAATACTTTTTATTCATCCACTTAAGTTCAAATACATTTTTTTAAACTTGTAGTGGATGACACTTGATGTTAATACAGTTTTTTCAAATATTAATTCATTAATTAAATTAAATAACCAAACTACAAGCATTCAAAACTCGAAGATAAAAGAGCAGAAACACTCCATTAGATTTCACTCTTCGAAAGAGCCGCTACTACATGAAACTGTTGGCATGGTAATTGTTGACTCGGAACAGTTGATGCCGGTTCAGGGGCTTCCTAGTTGCAGCAACTTTACGCCCAGTCGATTGTGAGTTGATTGTCTTTAAATAGTGAACCGTTGGGAAAAGATAAGATTGCTTTAAATAGCAATTAAAAGGAAAATAAGAGAAATTTAAGGAATGGAAGAATAAATTTGGAATAATAAGAAAAGCAAAAGATATTAAGGATAGAGTCAATAATAGGAAGTAAAATGGTATAGCTGTAGTAATATACTACTGATAAAAAGTTTATGGATTAAAAATAGGGTTCGGGACATGTTCGTAACAAACAGCTCATAAATGCCAGGTGGAAAGGCGGGCAAAGGAAACTTTTTAAAAAATGACACTTTACAGTGGCCATACAATATATATATACAGTAAAACCTCCATAACGGACACTCCCGAATAGCGGACACCTCTATTTAGCGGACACTTTTGTGATCCCCAAAACCTGTATATTTGTACATTTTTAACTCTCAATAGCGGACACCTCCAAATAGCGGACAAATTCTGTGCTCCCGAGGTGTCCGTTATTCAGAGGTTTTACTGTATATATATTTTTTTTTTTTTTTTTTTGGTCTAGCTGGGAATGAGATTAAATAAGAAATTAAGGCTATACGAGATTTTTAGAATTTTTTTTTTAATATAACGAAAAGAAGTGAATATGAGGATAAAAATTTAGCAGAGAGTGGTGAGCACCAATGGTCACCGTCAGTCAAACATGAGTATTTAGGTCGCTTGCGGTGTTGCGGCTTGGATGCGCCGTAATCCGGCAGCTCAGCGATTATTTCGTTGGGGAGATCGTAAAGTTTGTCAAAAAATTTAGTGGAAAGGTGGTTCATACGAGTTATAAGGGTGAGGTCTCTGCGAACTGTACTGCTACATAGGTAACCCTGACAGTGCGCAGGTGTCTGTTATGTAGCCGACTGAGGTTTTTCATGGAAGTTTTGCATATGAAGGCCCAGACCGGACATGCATAGGTGATTATGGGTAAAATGCATGAATTATAGAGGAGAAGTTTATTGTGGATAGCCAGGGTTTTGCTATTAAAAAGAGGTTTGAGTGCAATGGATGCTTCGGCGACTTTTCCCCTGATGTTGAGGATGTGTTTATTGAATGTAAGTCTACAGTCAAGGGTCACCCCTAAGTACTTTGCTTCGTTTGTCCAAGGAATGATGGTATTTTTAATTGTGATTCTGTTAGGATAGATAATTTTTTTTTAGAGAAATAGACAGTAGCAGTCTTGTTTTCGTTAATTTTAATGCGCCAAAGGTCGCACCAGTTTAAGAAGGCATCAATGTGGGTCTGTAGGTACCTGTATAGTGTATACGGGTGGTGAGCGTAGGCGTATATTGTGGTGTCGTCCGCATAAAGAGCAAGGTGAGTGAATGGTGTTCTGGGAATGTCGTTAAAGTATATGTTAAACAACAAGGGACCGATTACGCTCCCTTGGAGGATGTCTGATAAGATACGGAAAATTGCGGAAAGGATGTTTGTCAGGTTTCTTAGAATCAGCTGCAAGAGTTGAAAGCTATTCTTAAGGGATTAGCATATTGTATGTATTGTATATGTATCTATTGTGTACCGTTAAAGGCGTCCTTTAGAAAATCTTAATCCGAAGGGTGGCGAGTGGAACAGAATGAAGGAAGTATTTCCATTGCAATGTGGTCTTTCATAGATAAAAAAAAAAGCTATTGCACCCTTTTGTTTAGGAAGACAGATCCGTCAAGAGGGAGGAAGGGTTGTCAAGGACCCTTGGAAACAGAGGAGAAACCCCGTAGAAAGGAGGGTGCTTTGCAGTTTACAAGAGAGAGAAGGTTAGTTCTAGCGTGGTGGCGAAGGGTGAAGGTTGCTCAAGAAATGAGCGCTGAGACCGGAGTGAGTTCGAACGCAGGATTGGAGTGTGTGAGATTAATAGAAATCTCGGTTCTGAATAAATGAACGTAGTCTAGCGGTACACGTCGAGCGTTTTCTGTAATTTTTTTGATTTAGTGTTAAACTGGATAATTTACATCCGAGTTTAAATGTAAATAGTGTTAATAAATTGTTAATTTAACTTTAATTGAAAGAGTTAGGTTTTTCTTGAATATACATCAAGTATCGTGCCCGATATCACGTTTTCATATCGGTGGTGGCAGCATATCAAAAGACCGGATTTATTTCGAAGTTGTGTGGACGGAGGAGTGGAATCCGACAATGTTGTTAATGCGGACGCGAAAAATGCGATCGCTAAGGTAAGAGTAGATAAGGTGTATGAGTCTGGCAGGGAATTTAAGCATAATTAGTTTGTAAATGAGGCCCAAGTGCCAGACTTTGTCGAATGCCTTAGCGATGTCGAGAAATATGGCAGCAGCAGGAATCTTCGAGTTAAGCTTTTCACTGAGAAACTCGACAACTCGAAGTAACTGGGGTGTTGTAGAGTGTTTTGGGCGAAAGCCAAATTGTTCAGGCATGAGAGTGTTGTTGAGTTGGATAAGGTGTTGGAGTTGCGACCAAATGACGCGTTCGATTACTTTGCTGAGAGAAGGAAAAAGTGAAATAGGTCTGCAATTAACAGGATCAGTAAGGTTAGTACCAGGTTTAGGAATAGGAGAGATGATGGAAATTTTTCATGGCTTCGGAAAATAATTAAAGTAGAAGATGGAATTAGTGAGTTTCGTGATGTAGTTTATGTAGTTAGGGGGCAAGTTTTTAAGTGCAGTGTTAGAGATTTTGTCGTACCCAGGGGCTTTGCGCTTTTTGAGTTTAGAGATGGTGTTGTGTATAATAATAGGCTGAATAACAGGGGGGGTTCATCAGGGGGTTGTGCGAGGACTCTATGAACAGTGTCGCTGACATGCGTAATGTGATTGTGGCTAGCGAGGGTGGGGTTCGGTGAGAACTGGTTAGAGTATGATCTGGCGAGGAAATCAGCTTTCTCCTCGTCAGTGTAAGCAGTATTGTTGTTAACCGTAAGAGGAGGGAGGGGGGTGTAATTGTTATTAATTTTACGTTTAATTAGCCAAAGAGAATTATCCTCACTAGCAATGTTTTTGATAAAATTAGACCAATTTTTTTGTTTTTCATTGAAGATACTGTTTTTGATTTTATTGTTAAGTCTGTTAATGAGGGGTTTTAAGCAGGGATTTCTGGTATTTTGAAAGAGACGCCGAAGACGATTGCGTTGTTTGCAGGGGTTATAGATATAAGCCGGTGGAGTGAAAGTATTGTTATTTTTAAAGTATTTGATGGTGGAGTAGTTTAGTGGGTTGGTTATATATGAGTTAAAATTATCAACAGTAGTGTCAATATCGGCAGTGTTGTTAATTTCAGGAAAGTTTAAGTTATTGTTGTTGAGAAAATTAGAAAATTTATTCCAGTCGATGGCCACAGAAGGAGGTGTGGAGAGAGGATTAATTAGGTCAATCTTAAAAGAGACAGGAAGGTGATCAGAGCTTAAGTCATTAATAACAGTAGTGGTAAAAGGATATGGAAGGTTTTTAGTGATTGCAAAGTCAATAATTGAATTGCGGGACCTAGGCGCTGCACAAATGTGTGTTGGAGTGGCTGGTGCATGGAGGCTAAGGTTAAGGTTTTGAATAAGATTGTGTAGTGAGTTACCTCTTCTAGTGTTGCAGTGACAGTTCCAACGCCTGCTTTTGGCGTTAAAGTCACCAGCAAAGAAGCAGTGTGAGTGTTGAGAGATTAAATTAGTCAGATCCTGAACTAGAATGTTTCCAGTCGGATAAATGTAAATGGAAGCTAAATGAATGTTAATTTGTGGAAGTTGTAAAACAATACTAGTGAAGTCAATATTAGGAAAGGTGGAATTTTGAGTGATATAATGTGGTAAGTGATTTTTAATGTAAATGGCAGTACCACCCCATCTAGGGTCGGCTGCGCGTTGTTATTTTCTATACTGTTTCATATTATTTTTGGTACTTACGTATTTATTATCCGGGCCATTCTTATATTGTTTATTAAAATGGAAAATTGCAAGGAAATTCGCTTTCTATTTTGCCACTTAATATTGTGATTCTGTCATATGTATATACATATTTATAGTAATTGTAATTATTTAATAAAAAGTAACTTAAAAAAATTCTTTGTTGACCTAAGTAGGAATTGACTTTAAATATATATATATATATATTACTTGTTTTTACATTGAAATCAAGCATAATGAATACCGAAATGCTAACAGTTTTTGATGCAATACTCGTTTTTGAGCTCGCGAATCACACCAATAAACATAGAGGAATTTTTTCCCAAATCGGCGGTGTCGGGTTGTATGGAATACCAATATCTCTACTCCATAATTATGGTGACACGAAGACTGATCCTTATGTTTGTGGTATGTGCAGATCTGAAGTATGACCTGGAGTACATTGGCTGTCTATCTAGACACTATATTTTGATCATGCTCCCTTGATACCCATTACATCTGTTTTTTGCCAAATTCTGTTAGTTTTCTTCATTTTTAACCCTCTATTCCATATTTCCAGTACTATCTCATAATACCCTCAAAATACGTACTTTATTATTATTATTTGTTTGAAAGTGATACAATTTCGTAAAATAATTTTTGCCTATAAAAACTATTCGCAGATAGTTGAAGTTTGTATTTGTATTAGGATTTCGGTTTTTTAAACAGTATCGGGATGTTTTATTGTACCAAATATAAATAGTATTCCATATAATACACGAAGATGTTCTATTTACTATTTTAAATCAATCAACAAATGTCTCTAAACCTTCTGCGATGACCATTATAGCTGTAACTCTGTTTCTTTTTTGATCAAAATGCATCAAATTTTATATTTAATACAACTATCAGTATACTATGAGTACTGTCAGTCAAACTTTAGCTTTGAATACCCATAAAAGATGCACATTATTTCAGATTCAAGATTGTTAACGTTTAAATGTCTATTTAAATTAAGATATTAGAATGATATAGTAGATCCATTTTTGATGGTCATGGCATACGAAACTTTGTTATTTCCCAAAACGTTACAACTAAAATTAAAATTAATATACATCTGTAACGACTTCCAATAAACATCATATGCTCCAATTTTATCGAATGAACGTGGTCAATCAGCAAAATCTTGAACTATGACTAGCCGATTTTATAAAAGATATGTGATCTGAAAAGTGCTTATTCTGGAACAGTGAATATCACAGAATTTAAAGATACGGTCTGCATGAATATTTTATTTCGGCTTACTTGCGGATCTTGAATTTGTTTATAATGTTGAAACAGGCTCTTCGTATTAATGTTCTAAAAAGTGTGTACATTTTTAATTTTCATTGAATTTCATGCCATATTATAAAGTAGCAGATTGGGCTAAAATCTACTATTCTATACCTAATTGCAACTTATTAAATTATATAATTTTTATTATACTTTAAAAATGCTGGTATACTATAATTTTAAATATTATCATGTTTAAACCTACTTAAAAATCTGACTAAAGTGCTTTTAACCTGTGGAATTAGTTTAACAATAGTTGATAAAATTTGAATTTTTTGTTTACCGTTGCTATTGTCTTATTATATATCACTATGTTTATACCATACTCTGTTATATCTGTTATATACTGAAATTAATTCTATTTCTTTTGCGTGACCTAACCTAATTATACAGGTCAGGCCAAAAGTCCTTGACACATTTTAAAATTCAATAGCAAGAATTTAGTAATAGACATGCGACAGCACGGTTTGGACGAAAAAGCTTCTCATGATCGAAAAGTTTGTTTATGCGCATTAAAAAATTTTATTCAAGCATTTGTACATAGTTGTTGCTATGTATTTTAACCCTTTCCGGCTCAGTGGTCCCACTCCGGGTACACCTAATTTTAATTCCAAACTTGCATACGGCACCAAGAATATTTTATAAATTTTTGTTTCTACAATGAAGCTAATAAGAAGTTCTTATTTTCTAAAAAAGTCGTTTGTAAATACCGGTGTCAGTCAGTAATTTCTCATTTTACGAACAGAATTTGTCTGTGCCGGAAAAGGTTAAAGTTCCTTAAAAAAAAAAAGACATTAGAAATTTAAACCAATCATCAGTATTCATTTATTTGGTACAATCTACTTATTGTATCAATCTATAATACGTCAATGTGTGGAATGAAATTAAATACTGTTTGGAAGTGTTATAGCTACAAAAATGCTCACACTTTGAAATAATGATAGTAGATTCTGGAACATAATTGTAACTCTTAACTTGATGATGCATTTCAGAAGCTTTGAAGATGTCAAAATCGTCAACGGGCAATTTTGGAGCTTTTTTTTTTTTTTTTTTTTTTTTTTAACAAAACTTTCGATCATGAGAATCATTTTCGTCTCAACCGCGCTCTCGCATTTCAATTACTGAATTTTTTACATTGAATTTTAAAATGTGTCAAGGACATTTGGCCCGATCTGTTTAATTACGCTAGGTCAAATAAAAGAAATAAATTAATATTAGTATAGTATACGATAGTTGATATAATATGGTATAGACATAATAATATAAAATAAAACAATGACAATAATAAACAAAAATATGTTTCGTGATTTGATTTTTTATCGAGTTTCGAAATGTGCCAAGGGCTTTTGGCCCACGCATGTATAGCTATTGTCAATGCTTATAAAAATATATATATGCCATATACCAATGCTTATAAAATAACATTTTTATAATTAGAATGATAATTTTTTAAACAAAGTAACAGTCAATAGTGAATAAGTAACTGAATTCCAGGATGATATTATTCAATTAAGTTGAGAAAAAGTGAAATTTTTGTGTATTTGTAAAATGTGTTTTCTTTAAAGTTATAATGTAAATGAATTCTTATTTTAATATATGAATATAGTTAAAACAAAATTCATAGTTTGAAGTTTGTAATTGTAGTTGTTTGCTTTCTTTAATTTTTTCAATCTGTAAAGTGATCCAAAAGATTTTTGTAATTCTTGTAACTGTGTAAAAAATATTTAAAAAAAATAAAGCTACTAAACAAAATGGTTAAACACGTATTTCAGCGATTTTAGAAATTCACCCCCTAAGGGGGTTAAATGGGGTGGGTTTAAAAAAGAATGAATATTGCAACAGTACAGTTACAAAAATAAAGTCGCAACAATAGTTACAACAATGAAATTATTACAAGGAAATTACAACAATGAAACACATAAAATGCACTATACCAATCTGCTAAAAAACAGTTAAACACGTATTTCAGCTATTTTAGCGATTTCGTCGCCTACATCGGCAATGAACCCGATTATGGAAGATTAGAGGAATAAGACATCTAGTATTTTTGATTAGATATTTTACGTAACACATTTTTCCAAGGAGGTCGACAAATTTTCATCCGAGTGAGGTCGAGGCGAGCCGTAAGTCAGTTTATAAAATGTCCTCGTGAATACAATTTGCTGAAACATGTGAAATCACTGATTGTGTGAATTACATTCCAAATAGCATTCCAGTTTTCTCTGTAGAAGAAACCTGTAGTATATATCTTAACATTCGATCTCATTAATGTTGGTTCTTGTGATAGTGGTGATAAGAGTGCATTTTCTAGTCAGTTTTAAATATCAATAGAGTAAACTAAAAGAAAAATGCTTAGCAAGAAATAATTTTATCTACTGGTTTTCAAGTAGCTGAAATTTTATCACCCCGATAAGCTACAAAGATCATGAATCAAACTCTTCCATAATTTAAATTGGAATATGGTGCAGAATGTCCCATTGGATAGGGGAAAGTTGTCTAAAATTGGAACGCTAATGTATTTTGGCCTACCAACAAAAATATTTAACTGAAAAAACTCGGGAAAGCTATTTTACCTTTAGAGTAAGTCCTTGACCATCAGATATCAAGACTGTTTGTTATAAAAAATCATTAGGTTAGACAGGAAAAATATTTTTATGGAAAATGTTCTAATTTCCTATTTTGGACGACCAGTTGGTAAAAATGGGATATTCGTATGGAATAACATAAAGTTGAAGCTTAATGCGAAATTTCATTACACAAGTTTATTTGGACAATAAAAAATGAAGTTATGAATAGAGAAAAGGAATACAAATCAAAGTATTATTGTTATTATTGTTTTCAACAAATACTAGCTTGCAACAGCGAAAACAATAATCACTCACGAAAGTCTCACATGAAATTATCATCCCCTTCTTTAGCACTTGAGCAGGCTACATGTGCACAACCTCTTAACTGCTACATTGAATCCACTACATTGAATTTATGTACAATTCATTATAGGAGATGCAAGTATCATCGTTATGATTTTCTTTCTTAATGGGTGATATCACTGATTTGTCCATTTTCCTTTTCTTCAGTTTTTGGGTGTTAGGAATTGTGGGATTAGGATTATTGGATTTCTTGAGTAATGCCCTTTTTTCTTATTCATTTAAAAAAAAATTCTGCTGCTCTATAGTTTCCAGTTCTGCTTTAAAAGAAAATGAAATGTCACAGTTTTACCTCTCTTCTTCTTGTTTTCCCTTTTATCAAAATTATTTTTTTAACTTTTACTATCAAGATTTATCCACAAATAAACGTTATAAAAATCACCACTAATTTGTCCGAAATTTAAAGCATACAATAACATATTCCGTGGTGTTTGTACCCTGTACCACTAATGTCCCCGTTTTAGCAGACAATGGTGTATGTTAAAAAACATAGCGTCACCTTGTAAAGATGTAAGATAATTTATCAAGCAATATGCCAAAATGTAACTTGGTAATATTACCAAAATGTAACTTGAATCTAGAAGAATCACTGCTGTACTTAACAAAATCGAATGTCAAAGATGACTTAATCAGTCCCAATACAGTCCACGACAAAAATCGAAAAGAAAAAAATGACAAAATTTGAAAACTTTATGGAAAACAATATATCAATGAAAATTGTCAATAACACAATTCAAAATGGCATATTGGCAACCATGAATTTTAATAATATGTTAGATCTTACGATGTGTTATACGATGTGATCTACGATATGTTAGATCTCACTTATCAGTGAGAATTCTAACGTCCCCGTTTGACCAGCTGTCTCCCTTTTAAACGACTTTCCCCTACTCAGCGTCAGATTGCCGCAGATTCCAATAGACAAGCATTTTGAAAATCAGTAATTTTGAACATTTTTCAGATTGTACAATAAAAATGTTCAAAAGACTCGTTTTTCAAGATATCTATTAGAATCTGCAGAAATTGGACTCTGCTTGACGTTATTTGGATACTTTTTACTTTTAAAAACATTAAAATTTAAAACATACGGAGAAATATATTAACATTTGGGTGATTCTACAATAAGGGGGTAATTTGTGTCCTTCGTGGTTATATGCTGTATTTTGTCATTTATACAGATTTTTATAGCATCAATGTATTTTGCAATGACTTTCTACAATTTCAAACGGTATTTTCAAGAAAATATTTATAAATTTTACTCCAATAGCATTTTAAATAGTCAAATTGTCACGTCTGTCCCTTGTCCTCACCTCATGCACTCATCTTCTAGAGCAATTTTAAATGTAATGACAACTTATTTTTACCAATTTTACCACCTCCCCCCCCCCAAAAAAAAAAATATATATATATATATATTAAAGTACATAAAGAACTTTTATTGTAAATTATAAATATTTTTTATATGAATTCTGACCAGAGAAACGTTGTCCCCTAGTGTTTTTGTCACTACTGTCACCTTGTATAAAACTACTCATGTGACCACCAGGAGGGCAGATAATATTTGGGGGACAGCTGCATTTAGTAGAAGCAGCAATCGGAATTGCTGAGAAAATAACGGGGTTTAATTTTCTGGACATTAAAAGAAACTACAAGCTACAAAATGTATAGAAAGATAAGAATATGTTTATTAGTTACTACTAGTGTCCCTTACTTTAATTTTTCTTATTATATTTTTATTTATTTAGGATTTTGTCATGATATAAATTAATTTTGCTTAGTTCAAAATTATCGACTTACTGAAATTAACGTACTGTGTGACCAGAAGCAAATTTCCAAATTTTGTCACTACTGTCCCCTTTCAATGAAATCACATCAGCTAACTTGAAATAGATTTGAAATTTATCAATTTCAACTGCGTTACTTAAGCTATTTCACATGTTACAATGTGAAATAGCTATCATGTTTCTTTAAAAACATTAGTTTATACATGGTGGCTATCGATTATGAAAAAACACTGTCAAAAAAAAGTGATAAATACCAGTATTTTCTTATGAAAAAAATAAGTGTTGATTAATAAGTCCAATTTTTCTATAAGAAAATACTAGTGTATAACCTTTTTTTCGATTGTGTTTTTCTTTATCTATAGCCACGCTGTATAAAATAATGTTTTTAAAGAAAAATACTGTTTAATGTTTCTGCTGAAATATTGTATATTACTCACCGGTCTATGCCTTATCTATTTATATTGAAAAAGTGTTTAAAATTTAACTTTTATTTTTCACTAAATCACAGAGTAAAATTACCCACTTATTGATCAATGGACCATTTATTCTGAAACTGTATCCTAATTAAGCTATAAATTACGCAAGAAATCATTAATGAATCCATGGCTCTCACAGTCGTTCACTATTGTACCAAACCACCCCAAAATGTATTATTTGGTGAAAAAACGAAAGACTGAAATCATCGCCAAATTGTGAGAGTTGCATTTTTTTGCTTTCTTTCGAAAACACTCTGAAAAGACGTTATCGAACAAGTGAAAAGATTTTTTTACGCAAATTATTATTTATTTTTCTATTCATATCTTATCAGAAAATTTATTTATTTATTTATTTATTTATTTTTGTTTAACTAACATATTATCCCGAATCCCGGGATAACTCAAAATTGTTTCATAAAACTATTTAGAAATTTTGGATTGTTCGGAAAGTTCCGTGCGTTTGGGAAAAACAATTCGTACCGGAAAATTCTGCTCGTCAATTATTAGACATTAGATATCGGAATTAATCTCTAATAATTAAATACTAATAGAATTTTCCTGTACGAACCAACTTTCCCAAACAGAAAGAACTTTCCGAAAACCTCAATAAATCGAACTTGATATTTTTTTATGGACTTTGCAATAATACATATTTCAATTTAGATAAATAACTGCTCAAAAAAGTTACAAAAGAATTGGAACACATATTGAAAAGGAGAAACAGGTTAGGGAGCTTAAAGATATATTTTAGAATTAGTGTTTCATGACGTATCTATTAATAACAATATTTTCTTTTGACTATAAATTTTCTTTTCTTAGCCAAATCCTTAAGATTTGTCAAAAGTTAGTGAGAGCCCTGAATAAATCTTGGAATTATTGAAACATTTACTGTTTCCAGTGGTTCATATTTTTATGTCATATTCATATTCAATTCATATTTTCATGTAATTGTCATGTTCAATTCATATTTTCTTGTCATTTTCATGTTCAATTCATATTTTCTTGTCTCAATTCATATTTTCTCATGTACAAGGTGTGTTCTATTTAAAACAATAACGACGGGAGATGCCAATGCCGTCTTTTGGATAAATCCGCGAAAAGAACTTTTTCGTTTTATGTGTTACATTTTTTCTCAAAAATATACACAATATTCGTATTTATACAATTTGCATTAAGAACATAAATATTTCGATTAGAAGCAGTACCATTTATCATATACATTCCTTTATAGCAGGCCTGTCCAACTTTTCAGGTATCAGGGGTGCATCTCAGCTGTTGGCAAACAAGGAAGGGCGCCATTATTCCCATGACTGGAAACATACAATATTATCTCACTCTAATAGTGTTAAGAACTCACAAGTGTCTTTTGCGTTGCACATACATTTCTCAGTAATAACTATGTCCATGTAAAAATAAACTGCAGCAAAAATATAAATGATAGTAAATTTAGAATTATATTTCACTGATAGCAGCTTATCTCAAAACATTTGTGGAATAAGTGGCCAAAATCTTAATCCTGCCTACAATATAAAAGCATGTTAATGGTTTAAAAATAACATTTTTTAAAGGAATTTTTATATAATTTTTTTAATTGCTAAATGTGTGACGGCCATCTTTGATTGTCAGGCCGTGCGGTAGAGCAGGAGACAAGAACAAGTCTATTTTAAAACTAAAACCAGTTTATTAAAAACCAAACGGGCGGGGAAGTGAGCGAGGTCCACTTGTTTTTCCTAACTTTAACAAAAATAAAGATTTTAGCTTTCTATTTGAAGTTGCATAAAAAGAAATCAACTAGACTATCAAGGCTCAAATTCACCATACAACAATTTCATGCTTCAAACTTAATAAGCGCTGATGCAGGCTTATCTCAATTTAACAGGAGCGTAAAGCTTAACTATAAGTGCCGAGGCCAAATATCAATCTCAAGACTCGAAGCGAAGTCTCGAGGCTAAATCTCAATGTCAAGTCTCAAGGGCAATCTCGTCTAAGTCTCTCCTAGGTCTCTCTGCCTCTCGGCTAAGTCACAGTCTCTCTACCTCTCATCTAAGTCTGCTCTAAAATGAAAATTCACCACTTATATACCCCACAGTATCGATTGACCAGCTACCATAAATTTGCATAACTGAAAGAAAACAGCGACTCACAATTTCCGAGATTGAGACATCCATCGAACGTTAGAGAGAGAGCATTGATAAAACTTTTACGCACATGACCGGTTAGTGGACAAAAACTACGATCTCATTCAAAACATCGCCTACTCACGTGACGAGAGTAGTCGATCCCTTACAAATGATGTAAAATACAAAAGTTATAAACAGTAAAATAACTTTTATTCGATTTTTGACATGTTTCGGCTCACTCCGACCCATTATCAAAACAAATGAGAATATTTTCATTTGTCTCGAATTTCTCCCACTGTTTATAACTTTTTTATTTTACACCTTTTAGCAATTAAAAAAATAATACAAGGAATTTTTATGTTTAAACAAGAACGAAAAATCATGCGTCAAGCATAGATTATGTAACACTTTCCAATGCTTCCAAAATAATTTTACAAATCATACCGTTTAATAACTGAAAGATAACATCTAAGTAAACAATTTGGAAAACTCATAACATATTTAAAAACATAATTTCAGGAATTTCCAACGTATACAATATTCGGAAAAAAAATCCGAAAACTTTTATTCAGCCCTGTATATGATCTATAGATTTGTATATCTACTACATAGGATGCTAAATTTTAGTTCAGTTAGGAAACGCGTAGCACAGTTTAAAATTCTCCTTCTGGAGTTTCTGTCAATAAACGGAAATGTGTTCGCGAACTTTTGTGCTTCCCTGTATATGATCTACATAATTTATACATACCACGTAATAGACAAAAAGCGAGTTAAATTTAAGATCGCGTTCAGTAACTTAAAACGCTCTTCCAGGAATTATTGTTAACAGACAGTAGAGAATTCTTTTGTGTGTCCCTGTAAATGAACGATGACTGCTATACACACACTATTCTGTAGTAAGCCTCTTGTAATGCACCTTAGTGATATATATATATTTCAATGCGTTTAAAATAATGAAACATTATTTAAATAAACCGCAGACGATTTTTCTCCATAGACGTAATGTAACGGAATTGTTTTGATTGTACCTGTAAAGTAACTATAAGTGCTATACACTTCCGTTGAAATAGCGAACATGCTATAGATAACGACAATAACATATAAAAATTGCAGAGCAATCCGAGCATATTTACGGGAGTTAGAGCACGAACAGTCAAACCGAAGTCATAAACACTTTTCAACTAGGTTGGAAAGTGTTAAAAAGCTAGTAAAATGAAACTTTCGAAAGGCACTTGCACGTCTTGTACAATACACACACATCTCAAAGTGATAGTCATGCCCATTTAAATAGAGATTGCAGACAAAATATAAAATAATATTAAATTTAGAATTTTCTCATCTGAAGAACTTTTGGCTCATCTAAAATTCGCTCATCTGAAGCACTTTGCTAGGATAAAGAGTGAAAAACCATGATGCTGCCTACATTGTAAAAAGAATGTAAACATCAATGATTTACAATATAAAAAAAAATCAACCATTTTTTAAAAATGGATTTTATATTTTAAAAAAAGCTAATCTTAGAAAACATTCTAAAGGGTGCCAAGAAATCATTCAAGGGGCGCCATGGCGCCCGCGAGTGCCGTGTTGGACAGCCCTGCTTTATAGTATAAACATGAACACAGAATATCGTTTTGTTAGATAATGCAATATGCAAGAGTCACAACCGGCGCGGCTTCCTCTTTAAAAGACGAAAACTAGCCGTAAGCAATGAGTTAACAACCATATTTGTCGGTTGTTTCACATGCGCCTGTCCAAATAGCTTTTTTTGTCATTTCTAATCTCATTAAGAAATTCCTTATGCAATATATCATCGTAACGTCTTCAAATTAATAATTCGTTGGGTACAATCTAGTAAGTTTAATAATTATAAGTTTTCAGAACTAGAATTATTAAGTTCGTAAATGCATTTTATGGTATAGTATAACTGACTGAATTCGTCCCATACTATATTTATCATAGTATGCCATACATTCAATATCAGTCCAGAGACTGCCCGAGGGATCTTTGGCACCTGTGCGAGCTTTTTATAATTTCTAACTATATCATAATTTAGGTTCTTATGTTAATTAAATTCTTGGCTTTAATTAATTTCATCTAACCAGCTCAAAGGCACAGTTAGGCAATTCGATTAGAACTATCGTCAGCACCATTCATTATGAATGAAAAATTTTATTTTTTAATATAGTATTTTTTTACTATTTTTTTCCGGTACGTATTTTTTAAATTATTTAAAAAAAATATATGACTTTGATTTACTCGTATTGTCACACATCATTCAGTTTCTCTTGTAAGGAATCGACTCGATTCTATGAGTTGCACCCTTCATCTGTCTGCCCTTAGGGGGCTGTACCTTGCACACACCTTGGACCAGGCATGCTAAATGCATTTCCCTCAGCAGAACAATTTATTTCTTTAGCTGACGGTGTTTCGGATATTGAAATCACTTGAGCCTATGAAAGGTTATTTTCAATCTTTTTTGCAGTATAACCACACGTATTCGGTAAAATTTGAACTTTTTTAAAAAACTATGTTTGTTTTGAAATTTTTATAATCGAATAATGTGCGTTTTATCTATAGTGACTAACTCTCAATAGTGTTTCTTAATTTAACATTTGAATTAAATATTCTTAGCAGTGTTTTAGGTAGTATATTAAGCATGTTAAAAACATTGCAGAAAATTCAATGGTACAAAACAGATATTGGCTTTTGCTCCCTTTTTCTGTATATACTTTATATCAGCGTTAAAGCGTAAAATTAAATAGTTGTTTTAAGATAGGGAATAAAAGTATGCACGTTTAATGATTTTTTTTTATCTGTGTATATTTATATGCATTTATCGAAAATATCACCAAAAATACAAAATCATATGCACATGTTCAATTGAATATAACCAGAACTATTATAATAAAACTAGAAAGTTTTATTAAGCAGTATTATCCGTTTACGTATTGTGTAGTTTTACCAACGTCCGTTTTATTTTATTAATCATGGTATAGTATATTTCTGCACTTAGCGTAAATTTTCATGTTTATATTATAAAATCGTAATGTATTTTTGATAATTATATATTAAGGTATCGAGTGATTCAAAATAGATTAAATTAAGATCTCACAGGAAAAACTTACAGAATTACGCCACTAGAATTTTAGAGTTAATACATGTTAAAAAATAAAATAAAATAAAAGGAACAATAGTTGAACAGTGTAGACACTTCTTAAACTTTCAAGTTGACACCAACTTTACATCTTATCTAAGGGTAGCTGCATTTCTAAAACTTACGGAGTTTAACTATAGGCTAAACTACATAAGAGTGACTATAATTATAATTAAATATAGAAAAGCGTTTAGGATAAGATTAAAAATGAAAAATGTAATTAAATTTAAAAATCAAAAATGTAATTAAATTTAAAAATCAAAAATGTAATTAAATTTAAAAATCAAAAATGTAATTAAATTTAAAAATCAAAAATAGTAATTACAATTTAGAAAGAAGTAAAACGATAAAATGTTCAATTATTCAAAACAGTTGCGATCAAAAGGACACTTTTCAACGACAGCCATACATTTTTATTGCTAGCAATTGGGTCATTCTATGTCAAGTGACCTAAATTTGAGTACGGTTCTTGTTTGACATCCTTCAATTTTCATGCAATCATAAAAGAACACACATAAGTGTTGGCGCAGCTTGTCCCCAATGGGACCTTGCGCCATAAAACCCTATACAACCAACCAACCCCACATATAAGTCTAATTTGCACATCTGAAAACTCCCAGAGTCAGAAGTAGTATAGTTGGGTCCACAGGGGTCCATCTGTAAAGTTCACTATTTCACAGTCGCAGATAAACGATTAAATCAACAAGTTTGTCATCATATTGCTTATGATACAATAAATATTACTTATTGAAAGTATGTGATCTTGTACAACTTTTTGTACCTAAAAAACATAATTACAGTATGGTTCAACCTACATTGTTCCATTGTTCCACTGAAACTATTTATTTTCAAATTAATTTCTTCGTAAATTCTGGTGACATTCAATCATTTCCACATTTTAGCAACAGAATTAGTTTTCCCCTGAACGGGGAAAACTAATTCAACAGAACAACCATTAGACCAACCGTTAGACCAACTAGACCATTAACCCCTTCGCGAAGAGCGTCAATTACAGAATTTTTAATCTTTTACCACCGGTTTTTCAAAACAGAAATTTTCGCCTAATTGAATCGCAGAAATGCTAACATTAAATAAGGCAAAGCTTACAATAAAAAGTAACTGGTGGGAATAATCAAGGATTCTGCGCCTCTTATGCGTCACGTATACGTGTCGCTCGTCCCCAAGGGGTTAAACCATTATACCAACTAGAACAAGCATTCCTCTCCACCCATGAAAGAAACATATTTCCAACTATAAAAAGTATACAAACCAAGTATAATTTTTAGATATGGCATTGTTTTGGAAAGGGATGTATCCAAATTAAAATACCAAATTTAATTTTTTTATTTGGCCTCTCTCCCTTTAACTAATATTTAGAAAAATGTTCACATGCGTCTAAGAAGAGCATTTAAAAAAGTACCATTATTTTACGATCTAATTTACCAAATTATGAAACTTTGAATTTTATCAATTTTCAAAGTTTTCCGCTCCAAAAATATGTCTTTCTACTTTCATAACATTTCGTTTTTATACTTTTTATAATTGGACGCAACTTTCTATCAGAGTGGATTAAAATATAATCAATATTACATCTATTTTAAATCTCCGGGTATAATGAAAATGGATCAAAATATCATTTTAGATATGCGTTTCTACTATACACTACGGAAACTATTTTAAATGGAAACTGTATTTTATCCTTAATCTGAAGTCGGTGTTTCGTTACAGAGGATCATTTAAAATCAACAGACATCATAATTTCAACTAGAAACAATCATTTAAAATCTAAAAAACTCAAATATCCTTCAAAAAATCAAAACAAACCAAAAATATTTTTTCGCATTTTATATAAATTCTGCGTTTTCCGGTACTTCCGGTCTTTCCGTTTATAGTGCAATAGTGCGGTTTCAGTAAAGTTTTATAAAATTCAAAGTATCATAACTCGGTATGTTTTGGTCGTAAAAGAATAGGATTTTTTTAATGTTCTTTTTAGACGCTGGACAGCATTTGTCTAAATATTACTTAAAGCCGTCAGATATTGTACAAAAATTATATTTTGTATTTTAATATGTATACAGCCCTTGTTAAACAAATGCCATATCTAAGAGCTGTGCTCGATTTCTATGTAATTTTTGTAATTGAAAATATATTTTTATCGTCAACGGTTTAAGAGAAAATCGACCTAACATCTATTTTGAATTACCCAGTATAACGAAAATGGATATAAATATTTCGATGCCAGACACTACTGTAACCTGCGAAAAAAATATTTAAAAGGAAATTAATTTTATTCTGGAATTGAAGTCAGTGTTTCGTTAAAGCAGTCAGATATTGTACTTCAAAATATTTTCGTTCGTGGGGTTTTTTTAATGGTATTTTTAGACGCTGGACAGCATTTGTCTAAATATGACTTAAAGCAGTCGGATATTGTACAAAAATTACATTTTGTATTTTAATATGTATACAGCCCCTTATTAAACAAATGCCATATCTAAAAGCTGTTCTCGATTTCTATATAATTTTTGTAATTGAAAATATATTTTTATCGTCAATGGTTTAAAATAAAATCAACCTAACATCTATTTTAAATCACCCAGAATAACGAAAAAGGATCAAAATATTTTCGATGCCAGACACTACTACTGTAACCTGCAAAATATATTTAAAAGGAAATTAAAGTCAGTGTTTCGTTACAAGCAATCTTTTTAAATCAACGGAGTAACAAACACCCGGTTGTCTCTCCCGCATACGTCTCTATCCTACTACGGATGGAATCTAAGAATAGATTTTGTCGGAGACTTGTGTGGTTCGTGGCTATTCCGTTTCCAGGGGGAGGAAGATAATCAGGCTTGGGCGATTTAATGTTTTTAGTTTTTAACAAACCTCTTAATCTTGCCTGAGTAAATGTAAAGATTCAGACAAGGTGTTTTATAAGGCTAAGTGTGGTTTAAATATCACGCTTTATATAACCTTTAAAGCAGTCGTTTTAAGAGAAATGTTTTATGAAATCGAAATGGGTCATGAAATGTCACATATTTCAATAGCTTTGTACTTCAGTTATTAATGTGACACGTAGAAAACACAAGCGGGCGCGCGCACACACACATATATACATATACAGAGCTTCAAGTCTCCGAATTTTTTAATACTGTTATTTTCTTATAAAATATTTTGCTTTCTTTCATACACGAGCTCTGCGATTAAATAAAACAAACTTTTTCATACGAAAATACTAGTATTTAAACATCCAAAGACTTGACAGATCTGTATATATATATTATAAGCTGTTTGTGTATATTTTGCTAGTAGGGGGAGTAATCCAAACATTTTAATAGTCTATAATAATAAGGAAAGGTGGTTTTCTGTCTGTCTGTCTGTCTGTGTGCTGTGTTTTGAAGAGACCGATGCGCACAGAGTTTTATGATTTGGCAGGAAGGTATGTTTGGCAGGCTATGTCTGTAGTTATGCACCTCGAAAACATTTTTGATCTTTTAATTTGTTTTTTTAATTAATTAAAAACCATAATGAACATCGCAAAATGACGCAGCGATGCGGCCGAAATCCCATTCTGAAAATGAAGAACCGAGAATCAGAAAAGGCAAATTATTTTTCGCGTCTTCCGCAGCACGCATCAGCTTAAGTTTTTGAAATACGATAAA
This sequence comes from Maratus michaelseni, assembly GCA_963931845.1. Classification (NCBI taxonomy): domain Eukaryota; kingdom Metazoa; phylum Arthropoda; class Arachnida; order Araneae; family Salticidae; genus Maratus; species Maratus michaelseni. The sequence continues at coordinate 126,006,448 of OZ007594.1, read as the reverse complement.
GCACCCCCCCCCCCCAAATATATACATATATAATTTAACAAATTGCAATAACCATTGGGAAAATGTCCCGGAAACTTTAAAAAAAAATTACCGTACTTTCGTGTTATAGCGCCCCCCACAACTATGATTATGCCAAGGTTGCAGTTATGATTTCGTCAAGATTATCGCAAAACTTATACATAGGTCGCTTGGCGATTCATCCTTGGATTCCGCTATAACACAAAAGTACTAAATTTACAATATATTAATGAAAACAGAAACAAAAATGTTATATATATATATATATATATTCTATATATATATCATATATTATTATAATGTCATACATGCTTTATAATTTGGCGATAAATCTTGGTAGCTTGGCGATTCATCCTTGAGGGCCGCTATAACACGAAAGTACCAAATTTATAATATATTAATGAAAACAAAAACAAAAAATTTGTAAGACGGTTTCTCATCCGACATCAATTTTTGAATTCGGCTTTTTTTTCATATCTGATAATTTGCATCTATCCTTTTTGTAACTTTAACATTTTTGTAACGATTTTAAGCATTTCTATTGCCTATTCAAAGAAAAATTCTTCTAAAGTTACAGAATTTCGTTAAAAATTCTTATAAAGTTACAGAATTTCGTTAAAAACGCATAAAAACGCATTAAAAAATAAAGTGACGACATCAATAAAATGAAGACGTCAAGTGGTCCATTCTCGACCGAAGACAACAACCCTTTTCCAAAGGAAAAAAAAATAGAAGTTTAAATTTCGTACTTTAACGTTTCTAATTGTACAATGCGTTTAAAAATTATTCAATATTGACTCTTTCAAAAAAATTATTTTCAAAAACACTTTTTTTCGTGTTTCCCTCCTTTTTTGAAGGTTTGCACTGAGACCTACTCCAGAACCGAGTGAGTGGCGACATATCGTCTCTTTCGCTCATCAAATGTTTATTCTACGTATTCTTAAATACAAATTTACATAATTTTGTTCATTATAATCGTTTTCTTAAATTTTTCACATATTCAACTTAACTAAAAGAAAGATTATATGTAGCTTAGCTGGGCTGATACCACACGTGTAAAAAATGAAAATAAAAGCTAAAGTAGTGCCGATCATCTTACTAGCCGCGAATTTGCGATGAAAAGTTGCTCGGACAGCGCCGAATAACCTACTATCTGAATACTAGCATTCGAGCCCAACATGAATGCTTGGTGACTGTATGATTTTAAGTATAATTCTTCCAGCTAGATGGCAGCACCAAAGAACAGTTTGAAAGAGACTGTGCTTTGAATTGCGGCTTTATGTCAGAAATTAAATAAATAAAAAACATTCTATTAACTTTTGCAAATTTCTAGAACTTTAATTCTTATTATGTTTAAAATATTCTGTCATTATTTTTCTGTAATATATTATTAATTTTCTTTCATTCTTTTTATTAGATTTTGTGAAATGCGAGCCTGTTTTATGCGGGACAGTCATGTAAAAAATGTCATTCTGTTTTGATTCTGAACGTAAAGTTCTATTCTGTTTTTTTGAGTCTGAATTCAAAGTGTGTAATAATTCAAATTCAATTCAACGTCTACCTTTATTCAACGTCTACCTTAACGTCTTAGTCTACCTTTATTAAAAATGTGAAAAAGATCAAATTCTCAAGTTTAATCATTGTGAAATTATGCCTCATTTCTTCAAATTTAATACACATGGTTATTTATAAGAAAATGCTGCTGGTTTTTTAAAAGAAAAATCTTCTGTTCTGAATGGAACGTGCGTGGAATTCAAATTTAAGTGTTGATCAGTGAAATATTGAAATCATAGAATATCATCTAGGTGATTCTTCATAGATTCAATGATTATTCATCAGTCATCATCCATTCTGTGATTATTCATTATATTATTCTATTCAATCGGTAGATTAAAATTCATCCTGGAATCGAACCCTCGACACAAATCCAAAAGGTACGTAGATTCTCTTTATTTATTTTATTCAGTAATAAAATCTCAAATAATACTAAATCTTTAATTCCGAAACTATACAGTGACCTGTATTCTAATACTCCTCTTTGAAATCGAAACCGTTCGAGAGCTCGGCTGAATCGAGAACTCGTAAATTTTGCATTCGAATACTTCAGCACTAGAAATTGCGTCTTATATATTTCACTGATACAACGAAAGAAATAACGTAGGTTTTCTGAGGATAGTAATTATGTATTAAGTATGCGGTAAAAGAACTAGTCTCGTAACGGCGCTGGCGTGTCGTTAAAATTGAAGGGAAAATATTCATTCGTGTCTTTATTTATTTTTGTTTGATACTATGAATTAACATTAATGTGTTGTATAGTTGAAATTGTATTTTGTGTTTTGCAATCGTATTTGTTTTACTTTGTCATAATAAACCCAAAAAGCGTAAATTTATCATTTAAAAGATTTATTTAAATAAACTTTATTAAATTAAAAGCTAAATGTAATTAGGATGATTGATAAGGTTGTCACTCAATTTTTTTTTTTAAAAAAAGGGGTATTTATTAAATAATATAAACAGTTGCAAATTTAAGCAACATTTCTTAAAAACTTCACGTAAATAAATAAAAAAAAAAAAAAAAAAAAATCACTTCATTACATAAGTTAAATTAAAATACGACACAATATCAAATTATATCAAATTTATTCAATCAATTTATACTTTGTGCACGTATTTAATAAATTTCCTTTTTTCTTTTCTTTTTTTTTACTACAAACACCTTTTCTAAATCCATATGATTTATGGATAGTTCTTCAAGGTTGTTTTAAATTTTGAAACTTTTCTTATCTCTTTAATCCAGATATAATTAAGAATGTCTGTTTTAGCATTTACGTTTCCTTTAAAAATTCAAAAAGTTCTCTTGCTGCTCTTTTCTCCATACATTATTTTTAATCCAAATATATATTCATAAAGCGGCTAATTCAACTTGCAAAACCTTTAAAGCTCTCTCTCTAAAATATGAGCTTAAAGAATACAAATGAAATGACTACGTTGTGCATTTCCTTATTTTGTGAAACAAGGTAAAGAACGCAATAACATTTTATAAACAAATGTAAGATATTTAATAATCTTAGAATTTTTTTTTCATAAATTTGTTTTATGCAAAATAATCGCAATGCATTTTTAATGTGAATGTGTACGTTTGAATGAATGTGTACGTTTTTAACTATACTTGTAAATTTAAAAAATAGAAATAATCATTTAATAATTTTATTATATGATACTTGAAACAATATTAATGTGCTAGTGTATAATATAAAATATGTGCTAAAATATGTGCATAAAGAATACAAATGAAATGACTACGTTGTGCATTTCCTTATTTTGTGAAACAAGGAAAAGAAAGCAATAACATTTTATAAACAAATGTAAGATATTTAATAATCTTAGAAATGTTTTTTTTCATAAATTTGTTTTATGCTAAATAATCGCAATGCATTTTTAATGTGAATGTGTACGTTTGAATGAATGTGTACGTTTTTAATTATACTTGTAAATTTAAAAAAATAGAAATATTCATTAAATAATTTTATTATATGATACTTGGAACAATATTAATGTGCTAGTGTATAATATAAAATATGTGCTAAAATACTAAGTGCTTAAAGAATACAAATGAAATGACTGCGTTGTGCATTTCCTTATTTTATGAGACAAGGAAAAGAACGCAATAACATTTTATAAACAAATGTAAGATATTTAATAATCTTAGAATTTTTTTTTCATAAATTTGTTTTATGCAAAATAATCGCAATGCATTTTTAATGTGAATGTGTACGTTTTTAATTATACTTGTAAATTTAAAAAAATAGAAATATTCATTAAATAATTTTATTATATGATACTTGGAACAATATTAATGTGCTAGTGTATAATATAAAATATGTGCTAAAATACTAAGTGCTTAAAGAATACAAATGAAATGACTGCTTCCTTATTTTATGAGACAAGGAAAAGAACGCAATAACATTTTATAAACAAATGTAAGATATTTAATAATCTTAGAATTTTTTTTCATAAATTTGTTTTATGCAAAATAATCGCAATGCATTTTTAATGTGAATGTGTACGTTTGAATGAATGTGTACGTTTTTAACTATACTTGTAAATTTAAAAAATAGAAATATTCATTGAATAATTTTATTATATGATACTTGGGACAATATTAATGTGCTACTGTATAATATAAAATATGTGCTAAAATATGTGTTTAAGAATACAAATGAAATGACTGCGTTGTGCATTTCCTTATTTTGTGAGACAAGGAAAAGAAAGCAATAACATTTTATAAACAAATGTAAGACATTTAATAATCTTATATTTTTTTCATAAATTTGTTTTATGTTAAATAATCGCAATGCATTTTTATTTATGATGAATGTGTTACGTTTTTAACTATACTTGTAAATTTAAAAAATCAAAACATTCATTGAATAATTTTATTATTTGATCAATATTAAAGTGCTAGTGGAAAAGTATATTAGCGCAAAATTTTGATTAATGTTCAACAGTATTTTACCTATATTTGGGGGCTTATGTTTTGAAAGATTTACAGTCAATATTAAGAAAAAATATTTTTCAAATATTGACAATCATTGGTATAAAATCAGATGTATCCGTACTGAAGCATCAACATTGGTAAAATATACATTGTTTTATAAATGGAAATATATACAATTTTCAGAGTTTCCGAAATGCGATAGAAGCAGTGAAAACGGAATCTGTCCGTAACGAAAATGTGCCTTAAACGGAAAATTTCATAGACTCAGTGAAAATATTACAATATAATAATCAGGGACGTTGTACCTGCTACTACAGAAGCCTGTCTCAATCGGAATTGTTTTATGTATTATGTGAGCAGCTTTTATTTTATTGATGTTATACAGCGTGTCCGAAAAGTCTGTAAACGGTTGAATAACTCGAGAAATATACATCGGACTGAAAAACGGAAAATATGTATTCAATCTTTTTGAAAAATCTCTTTAGGGATACCAAAGTTGCCCCTGTGTGGAAAGGGGGAAACTTTGAAATCTTAAATGATAACCACCCTTTTTATTGCCGATTTAGATTCTACGGGAAAAAATACGTAACTTTTGTATTTAACATTTTCTTCAGAAAATCGTAGGTGGAGCTGTAATCGAGTAAAATGCAGGGAGAATCGTTTTCATTGAAAAGTCTGAAAACGGTCGAATAACTCGGGAAATATACATTGTATTGAAAAATGCAAAAATGCATCTTCAATATTTTTGAAAAATCTATTTATGGATATCAAAGTTGCCCCCCCCCAACTCTGCCACCTGGAGGAAGGGGGGCAACTTTGAAATCTTAAATAATAACCCCACTTTTTTATCGCAGATTCGGATTCAAAGGGAGAAAAATCGTAGATGGCTTTGTAATCGTGCAAAATGCAGTGAGAATCGTGTCCATTGAAAAGTCTGGAAACTTTCGAATAACTCGAGAAATATACATCGGATTGAAAAACGGAAAAATACATGTTCAGTATTTTAGAAAAATGACAAGTTTTATATCTCTAAATAGATTTAGCTTCTAAAATTTGGAGCAAAATTTTAAACAAACTACTTGCTAAGTTTGCTTTAGCCTTAAAAACTCGCCAAAAGTTAGCCAAATGGAAATTCATTACGAAACTCAATCTTATATCATGTGATCGTACATTTCGACGAATAAGGTTCGAGAATCCGATTTGCTATGTGGCATCCGACTATAAGCGACCTGCAAACTCCTTCAAAAGAGGTTCGTTTAGAAAGATTTTCGTCTAAAAATAAAAATTAACCTTAATTCAAAGTTCGTTTGAAAAACCCGACCAGCGTATTAGGCGAAACCTGCTAGCTAAAGATTAAAACCAGTAACACACTGTGCTGGAGAAAGGAGAAATTGCCGATAAACATTTATTTGGATTATCAGTAAAGGACAAATAAAATTATTTATTTGTATGTAAAAATCAACTGTTAGAAAATATGTATAAATTTGATGCTGGGGAATAATGAATTAAAGAAATGTTTTAAAAGAGAATTCATTAAAAAAAAAAAAAAAAAAGTTAATAATAAAATCTTTAATAAAATATTATATTTTGAGTCACTTAAATTGTATTCATTAGTTTAAAAGTTTAATTTTGTCAAATATTTATAGTTTCAATTAAATTAGTTGCGAATTTTAAAAAATATATTTCTAAAACTATACGTACAAGTAAAATCTGAAATATGCAGTTAATTAGTAATTTTGCAACGAAAGAATGCATTCTCTCGTTTCACTAATTTCATTCTTCACAAAGAGAATTTTGAACTATGTCTAATTTTAATAAAATGTTCGGTTAAATTCCACACCTTAACTATTAGTAGAACTATTGAAACTTTTCGTTAACTCTGTTGAATTCAACGGCTAATAAACAGCTTTCAAAAAGGTAAGTCAACCAATTCCAGAGAATGCGCATCTTGACCTCAGCAACATATATTCAAACTTCGAGGAGACCTAAGAATATTTTTATGAAAGATAGATCATGGATGAATCGATATATTTAGATGAATAGAGTGTAAATATAATGGTATTTACCATTAGAGTTCTGTTAAAGTAAATGCTTATAATTTAGTATTCATTTAAGTTAAGTACAATTTGTATCTACAGGGTGATTAATAAAAAAAATGGAGAAACTTTAATAGGTGATAGTGCACATCAAAATAAACAATGATACTTTTCCAGTACAGGGGGACTTGTGGTTTTTTTTTTAAACTTGGCTCAACTTGGGTTTCAAAAAGTTAGATTTATTTGCCAAATAATATAAATAAAATTATATTTAAAAAAAACTGATGAACTTTTATGTTGTTTTATATTTGTATTTATATCTATACATACAGGGTGTCCACAATTAAACGACACTATTTTAAAGTTGTCTACAGGCGAAACTATTGTTCAGAAAGTTGTGAAATTTTGTGGAAGACATGATGAAGGGATGCGAATTTGTTTGAGCTAAAATAAAATTATTCCAAATTTCGCCACCAGAGGGCATTTTTAATGAAATATCATGTATAATATCAATTATACATGTAGCATACATTTATGATATTTTGCAAATTTTATTAGAACAAAACATGTTTAACAAAACTTATATTAAAGCAGAAATTTCAAATTCACACCAGGAAATCTTAGTAGTTTTATTAGTTTTATTTAATTTCGGTTTTTAACACTTTCCAACCTAGTTGAAAAGTGTTTATGACTTCGGTTTGGCCGTCTGGCCGTGCTCTAACTCCCGCAAATATGCTCGGATTGCTCTGCAATTTTTATATGTTATAGTCGTTATCTATAGCATGATCCCTATTTCAACGGAAGTGTGTAGCACTTATACTTTTTTTACAGGGACACTCAAAAGAATTCCATTACATTGCGGTCTATGGGGAAAAATCACTTGAGGTTTATTTAAATAATGTTTCACTATTTTAAACGCATTGAAATTTATATATATCACTAAGGTTCATTCGAAGAAGCTTAATATGGAATAGTGTGTGCATAGCACTTATAGTTACTTTACAGGGACAGTCAAAAGAATTCCGTTACATTACGTCTATGGAGAAAAATCGTCTGCGGTTTATTTAAATAATGTTTCCCTATTTTAAACGCATTGAAATTTATATAAGGTGCATTGCAAGAGGCTTACTACAGAATATTGTGTGTATAGCAGTCATCGTTCATTTACAGGGACACACAAAAGAATTCTCTACTGTCTGTTAACAATAATTCCTGGAAGTGCGTTTTAAGTTACTGAACGCATTTTAATTTTAACTCGCGTTTTGTCTATTACGTGGTGTGTATAAATTCTGTAGATCCTATACAGGGAAGCACAAAAGTTCGCGAACACATTTCCGTATTATTTAACTCCAGAAGGAGAATTTTAAACTGTGCTACGCGTTTCCTAACTGAACTAAAATTTAGCATCCTATGTAGTATATATACAAATCTATAGATCCTATACAGGGCTGATGAAAATTATTCGGATTACTTAGATGTTATCTTTTAGCTTATTAAACGGTATGATTTGTAAAATTATTTTGGAAGCGTTGGAAAGTGTTACATAATCTATGCTTGACGCATGATTTTTCGTTCTTGTTTATTATCCTCTTTAATAAAAAGGTATGTGTTGCTGACGACTGGGATCGTTGCCACAGATTAATCTCAGAAAATGAAACATTTGAAGTTACTGAAAAAATTAATTGCTCGAAAAGTATTTGTCAGAAAATTGTTAGACAAACTGCGTTAGAAAGGTAAAAAATTGCATTTTTCTTGATATGAATTTCAATTCCACTGATTATGCCATTTTTTAAATATTGAATTTCAAAAATGTCCAAATTTCACAATGCATTACCATAGCGAAAACTTCACGCGTAAAACAATAATAACAGCAATATGTCAGCACGAGTCACAAATTATAGTAACCGTATTATTCTGTTAAAATATAAAAGTGAATTATGATGTCACGTGTGCATGATTTTTATTTAATTCTCGACAAATACTAGATGCGCCATTTCTATTTAGTTGTGAATAATATAGGTTTATTTCCGTTATTAAAAAATGTAGCTATAAAACATATAAATCAATGGAAAACGGTAGGTAATAAATTGTAAACGTAATAATAAACCGTATTAACCAATTAAGGACTAACGTTACCATATGGTAACGTAATAGTTGCCACTAATTTATTTGTTTCAGTACCAGTATTTTTAAAGAGAAATAATCGTTTTGATGGATGACAGGAATTTCGCAATAAAAAGGGACCAAATTTGCTATTCTGAAAAATTGGTACGAATTGCAATTTTTGCATTTTAAAGTGAAAAATAATTCCGTCCTTAATGAGTTAAAAAAACATAACTTAGTGAAATAAGTATTGTTTTTATGTTATTATAGGATATCTAGGTAAAGGTACAGATTACTTGAAAATACAAGGTTAAATTTATCGATATATTTCGCTTGATTCAAGGTTCTTTTGGGGAAACCGACCAGCGCAGCGGGCGTAGTCTGCTAGTCAATTATAATTTAGTTTTATTTAATATAATGCAATTAATTAAAGTAAAAATCTCCATTCACTGTTTGTTTGAATTTTAAATTTCTGGATAGAAAAAAGGCCAAACTGCAACTCTCATCTGGAATCATCTAGTAAAATCTCTCTGCCAGAGGTCGTGAAACCCTACAATAAAGATTTAAATAAAAATGCAAAACATTTTGTCGAAGTCACGCAGCAGCTATAGAACCTAGAAATTTTCGTGGAGATTTTGATTTCAGTGTGCTTTCTATTGCTAATCCGAATGTCATTACGTTTACCAGATCGATCTTTGTTAGTAAATTGTTTTACTAAAACGGTAATTCCGAAGTAGTTGCTCTACGGAAATTTCGGACTTTAAAGGGCATACGAAAAGGTCCATTGACTGTTAAAAATCTTGGATTAATCGTAACCAAATCTGAAGAAACGAATTTGTTGAATGTTCTTTCTGGAAGAGAAAAAAAACCTGTTCCCACAAAAGCAATAGAGAAGGTTGCTCTTCAGGGAGAAGAAGACAAATCTTCCAACATACAGTCCGTCGTGTGGCAGAAACATTGGATATGCCTCGTTAAACTGTCCTGAAGATCATGCGAAATATCATCCGGTATTATCCGTACACGCTTCCACTTGTGCAGGGGGTTGCTTCCACATGATTTCGAGACTCGACACCGGTTATCACTTCAGTTTCTTGCCCGCTTTGAGGTTGATTCAAAATGGCCTTGGAATATCTTCTAGACAGACGAAGCGCGCTTTCATTTGAACGGTTCAGTAAATACTCACAATTGCCGAATTTGGGAACCAGAAAATCTGCGTTCAATATTACAGGTTCCATTGCATTCTCCAAAACTGACGGTGTGGCGTGGGTTGTCTGCAACATTTATTCTCAGCCCGTACTTTTTCGAGGAATTAAGTGCTAGAGGTCCAGTAACATGCTCGATAACCGGGTAGACTATGCATCATTGTTACAGAATAAAGTTGTTCCGGATCTGCACGCCAGTGTCTTTCACGCACAAATTTTATGCAAGATGGAGCTCCCCCACACACTAGCCTTTGTGTTAAGGATTTTCTTAAAAAATCACTTCACAGAAAACGTGTCATCAGCCGCCATTTTCATAATCTGTGGCCTGTCCGATCCAAAGACCTCAATCTATGTGAATTTTGAGTTTGGGGCATTTGGAACATCTGGTAAGTCCTGATAATCCAAGCACTTTACCTTATCTTAAAGCAGCATTTCACATGTTCTTAGCATTTCTCAGATCACACTGCTGTCAACTGTGGAACATGCTATCTTATGATGTGGAACACATGTTTTGTTGTAATAAATGTTGTAATTCATTATAAAACGTCCTCCGGTGGCGAAATTTTGAACTATTTTTTTCGCTCAAACAAATTCCCATCCCTTTATTATGTGCTCCACAAAATTTCACAACTTTCTGAAACATAGTTTCGTCTGTAGAGAAGTTTAAAACAGTTTAATTATGGACACTCTGTATATAAACATTATGTACTATATACATATAATTGTTTTTTTATATACAATTTACTTCTGTTTGTATATAAAAATAGATAAATGACTTCTTTATATTAAATAAATTGTGTAAAAATATTAAAAATAATTGCTTCTGTATAAGAAAGAGTGAGTAGGTTGCTAGAAAATATGAATGAAAAATTTCCTCCCCTCGCCAAGGTCATTTTCTCTATCTCGCTAAGGCCCCTATACTGGAAAAGTACCCAAACAATTTTTAATACTTGATTACTATCCTTATATCTGTAAGATATAATCCTATATATAGACCTTATATCTGTAAGATATAATCCTATACAGTGGCGGATCCAGGGGGGGGTCAAAGGGTCAGCTGACCCCCCTGTGATGCACTCTTATTAGTGGCGCAGACAAAACTTTTTAGAAAAAGGATTTTTTTTTTTTAATTCTTATTATTTTTTGTTATTTCACACATTTTTTACAGTTCCGAAAAATTAGTATAGGACATCAATGTTAACCATTTTTTCTAGGGCATGTAATACATTTCTGCTCTGCTCAGGTCGTCACACAAAAGAGAGTGGGCTCGTTCCAGGGGCGCCATTTCAGAACGTTCTGGGGGGGGGGCAAAGTTTTTTTAATGTAGTGGCATAGCCAAGGATAGAGTTCGGGGGGCTTCACCCTCCCGCAACCTCTCCGAACGAGAAACATTTACTGAATCATATATACAGAGACAGGAACAGTTCTAATACGGAATCTCAAGTGACCTCTGAAAAATTCCGTTTTAGACAGGTTTTCGTCTTAGAAAGTAGAATTTTAAAGTATTATGAAAGTTTTCAGTTATAGACAGGTACCGTTTTTTTTCAGGTACTGTTTAAGACTGTTAAAACCTCCTTTCTATAAAGCACTTTTGAAAAGCATAGGTGTATTGCATTGAAACGTGTTTAAGCGAAACCTGTCTATAACATAATTCTTTCTCAAACGGGCAAATAAAAAATCAAGTTTCGACGAAAAAAAACGCCATACAATTATACTTGCTAAGATGGAGACCTGTCTAAAATGGAGCTTTTTTACAGTCCTTTTCAACTCCTTCTTTGCAGGTTTTACTGCAGGGGCACGCTTTCAGGAGTTGTTATGCAATTGTTATGGAATCAGGAAGTAAAAGGCAGTTTCAACGGTCGTAGCTTACAGAATTTTCCTGGTTGCGTTACAGTGCTTAACATGCTGGAGCTTATTGCAAAATATGTGCACTCTTTGGAGCAAAAGAAGTGGGGGGGGGGGGAAGCAAGATATCGCTTGGCAGTTTTGTACTGAGTCCATTTCATAACTACAAAAAAGGCAAGGAAAGTCTGCGAGGGCACGCTTTTAAGGAGTACCACAAAATAGCAACAATTAACTTTACCGACTTCATTAGGACATTTGAAAACCCACCGGAATCGATTTACGTGAAAATTAATATTGAAATGAAAAGAAGAATTGAAGAAAAACTTTTACGTTTACTACCCATAATAAAAACGATTATATTATGTGGTAAACAAAATATTCCATTACGAGGCCACCGAGATGATGGGAACCTGACGGAAAAGGATGGCTCAGGTTCAATAGCAAATGAAGGAAACTTTCGTTCATTATTGATGTTTCGCATTGACGCAGGTGACACTGTTTTGGAAAATCACCTAAACAACGCTCCTCGTAACGCTACTTTTATTAGTAAAACAACTCAAAATGAATTAATTGACATTTGTGGAGAGCTCATATTACAGAAAATACTGAACTCTGTGAAAGAAAGTCGGTTTTTTAGTATCTTAGCTAAAGAAACAACCGATGCTGGTGCTATCGTTATCGAACAGATGAGTCTTAGCATTCGATATTAGGATATAACTATACGAATAAAATCAGGAAAGAGTTTGTAGGCTTTGTAGAGGCTAGAGGCTTAAGTGGTGAGTTCTTTTCAGACCTAATTGAAGAAAATCTAAAGAAATTAGGATAAAAAAATTAAAATATGCGAGAACAAGGCTACGACGGTAGTTCGAATATGGCGGGAAAATTAAAGGGGTGCAAGCCCCCACAAAAGAACAGCACATACTTGCTATTTACATGCATTGCAAGTCTCACAAACTAAATCTTGTCATATCTAAAGCCTGTTCATTACGCAGCATTAGAAACGCTGTTGGTGTCATGAAAGAAGTCATCAATGTAATTAGGGAATGCGCTGAAAGAATGAATTGGATGCGAGAGGAAATACCAGAGCATCATCCTCAAGAAACGCGATCGAAGCTCTCAAAACTATGTGAAACTCGGTGGATTGAACGCCACGACGCAATTTTACAATTTACGCAATTACAATGGCCACTGAAACTTGACCCCCCTGTGAAAATTTTCTGGATCCGCCCCTGATCCTATATATAGACCTTATATCTGTCAGATACAATCCTATATATATACCTTATATCTGCAAGATATAAGGTCTAGGCTTAATGTTACGATAAGTTTATTATAAGTTTTGCTAGTTTCATATTTTTTCTTAATTATGTTCATAATTAAGTTGGTGTTCTTATGTTGATATTCTTATGTTGCTGATATTCTTATGTTGATGTTCTTATGTTCTAAGTTGATGTTCTTATGTATGATGATATCATCTTAATTATGTTCATAATTCAATTTTGGTTAATTAGTTTATTTACTAGTTAATTACTATATTTTAGTTAATTACTATATTTCTTCGAAATATCGCTGTATAAAGTGTATAAATATGGAAATTAAGTCATATATCTCACAGATACAAAAACAGCAATAACCAGAGTCTTTTTTAGGATAGTAATCGAGTTTTAACCCCTTCAGGGGCAAAGTACTCTTGTAGCTAAAATATTGAAATGGTTGATTGGCACCAGGATTCACGAACGAATTTATTATAAAATAAGTATAAGCTTTTCCTCATGTACCTTATAAATTCAAAATTTGATGATAAAATTCTGGTGTCATTGTGGCATTTTGGAATTAAAATTAAGTGGTATATATAATATACCGGTGCCCTTCAAGGGGTTAAATAGGAAACTAGGGTCACAATGAAAATCTCTCACTTGAAAATCTCTTTAATAAGAAGCAATAACAATAAAAAAGTCGATACCAGTATTCAGCATCCAGTCGTTATCCGGTATCCATTCAGTATGATATCCAGTACTTGAAACGCACTAGATTTATACTAATACTCAGCCTCCAGTCAATATTCTATATCCATTCCATATTAATATCCATTATTTGAAGATAACTTTAATTGAAATTGTGTTTATAAAAATCTGGATCGATTTAGCATCGATATCCAGTATCGATTAAGAATCAATATCTAGTACTTGAAAACCAATCACTCTTTTAAAAGCTATATCTATAAAACGCTAGATACTAGTATTTAATATTGATATCTAGTACATGTAAATTACAAAAAATACAATACCGTATCTATAAAAAGCTTGATAAATGTGTTCCACATCCATTCGACATCTCAAATCGATTCAATATCAATATCCAGTTCGTGAAAAACAGTGTAATTAAAAACTACAATTTAATAAAATTTTATAACAAACATTAAGAATAAAGTAGTTATTCTCTACTAGAATATTTTTATTTATTTGCATCATCTAAAAAATAAATAATCAGTTTATTTCAAAACAATACTTGAAAAACGCTCGAATAAAAAACAACAATTCAACAGGAATTTCGAAAATGCGTTTGTTTTATTTGCTTCGAACGAGTTTCTTACCAGTCCATATTCTGTATCGATTCAGAATTGAAATCCAGTACGTGAAAAACACTTTAATAAAAAAAACTACATGTATAAAAAGCTAGATACCAATATTCACTGTGGATTCAGTATCGATATACAGTACTTGAAGATCAGTCGAATAAAAAACTATATCTATAAAAATCTTGATACCAGCATTCTGCATCCAATCGAAAACTGTCATTCATTCAATATCAATATCCAGTACTGAAAATTAATCTAATTAAAAACTACAATACAATAAAAACTCATAAAACTAACTAATATTTAAAAATAGTTATCCTCTATTTAGATTGTAATCGGGACTTTAATCTCTACTAGGATATTGTTTTTATTTATTTGCATAATCTATAAGAAATAAATATTTAAGCTTCAATAGATAAGTTTAATCTTTGCTAGAATATTTAAATAATTTATTTGTTTCATCGAATAAAACAATACGACTTTATTTCAAAACAATGTTTTAACCCTTTAACGGGCGGTGTCAACAAAAAAGGACACCTGATTTTAATGCCAAAACTGACAAACAGCACCAAGAATATTTAATTAAAATTTTCTTTTTATTAGGTACCACATAATGAGCAAGTTTTTTTTTTCTAATGAATTATTTTGTAAATTCTGGTGTAGTCCATTATTTCAGCATTTTACAAACAGACTTACTCCGCGCCGGAAAGGGTTAAAAAAATGCGCTGCAATAAAAACAACAAGCAATTCAGCAAGAATATCGAAAAAGAACTAAAATGTATTTATATTATTTAGGATTAACTTTCTCACCGAGCTACCAGCTCCGAAAGTCTTTTAATTTCATCCTTTATCTCTTTTATTTAGAAAAAAAACAATGCATGAAATACACTGAAATAAAAATAACAGTTCAACAAGAATTTTGAAAATGCGTTTATTTTATTTGCCTGGAATAAGTTTCATTCGATCTACCAACTGTGAAAGTCTTTTCTCTTCATGCTTTATCTCTTTTATTTAAAAAAAGAAACAAAAAGAAACAAAAACAGATAAAAAAAAAACTATGCATGAAATACACTGCAATAAAAATAACAGTTCGACAAGAATTTCGAAAATGCGTATATTTTATTAGCTTGGATTAAGTTTCTTTCGAGCTACCAACTCCAAAAGTCTTCCCAATTCATTCTTTACTTCTTCTATTTGCCAATCCTTTACCCTCAACGTTATATATATGAAAATCGCGATACTAATATTCAGTATCTATCGGTACTCAGTACAATACGCCATCTATATACCGAGAGATACTAGTGTTCAATATCCATCTCCAATACTTGAAAATCATTAAAAAAAAAAAAAAGATCTAAATTAGTATTTAGTATCTATTCGATATCTGGAATCGATATCCAGTACTTAAAAATTCCTTTAATTAAAACTGCAGTTGAATTAAAACTTAGAAAACGCGCTAACAATAAAAAAGGACTGATCTGTATTTACACTTAATGGAGAAAATAATTTTTACCGGAATATTTTTATTTATTTATTTGCTTCATCGAATTAAAAAAAAAATTTCACCCTATTTCAAAACAACGCTTTAAAAAATTACACTAAAAACAACAAACAGTTCAGAAAGAATTTTGAAAATGAACTGAAAAGCACTTATATTATCTGTTTGGATTAACTTTCTCGCCAAGCTACCAGCTCGGAAAATCTTTTAATTTCATCCCTTATCTCTTTTATTTAGAAAAAAACTATGCATAAAATACACTCAAGTAAAAATAACAGTTCAACAAGAATTTTGAAAATGCGTTCATTTTATTTGCTTGGAATAAGTTTCTTTCGAGCTACCAACTCTGAAAGTCTTTTCACTTCATGCTTTATCTCTTTTATTTAAAAAAAAAAAGATAAAAAACATTATGCATGAAATACACTGCAATAAAAATAACAGTTCAACAAGAATTTCGAAAATGCGTTCATTTTATTTGTTTGGAATAAGTTTCTTTCGAGCTACCAACTCCGAAAGTCTGCCCATTCATTCTTTATTCTTCTATTGGCAATCCTTTACCCTCAACGTTATATACATGAAAACCGCGATACTAATATTCAGTATCTATCGGTACTCAATACACCATCTATATACCGACAGATACTAGTGTTCAATATCCATCTCCAGTACTTGAAAATCATTAAAAAAAAAAAAAAAATCTAAACCAGTATTCAATATCTATTCGATATCTGGAATCGATATCCAGTACTTAAAAATTCCTTTAATTAAAACTGCAGTTAAAACTTAAAAAACGCGCTAACAATAAAAAAGGACTGATCTGTATTTACACTTAATGGAGAAAATAATTTTTACCAGAATATTTTTATTTATTTATTTGCTTCCTTGAATAAAAAAAAAAAAATACCACCCTATTTCAAAAACAACGCTTTAAAAAATTACACTAAAAACAACAAACCGTTCAACAAGAATTTTGAAAATGAACTGAAATGCATTTATATTATTTGTTTGTATTAACTTTCTCGCCGAGCTACCAGCTCCGAATATCCTTTAATTTCATCCCTTATCTCTTTTATTTAGAAAAAAACTATGCATGAAATACACTGCAATAAAAATAACAGTTCAACAAAAATTTCGAAAATGCGTTCATTTTATTTGCTTGGAATAAGTTTCTTTCGAGCTACCAACTCCGAAAGTCTTTCAACTTCATTCTTTTCTTCTTATATTTGCCAAACCTTTACCCTCGACTTTATATGTATGAAAACCTCAACACTAATATTCTGTATATATCGGTATCCAGTACAATAAACCATCTATATACAGACAGATACTAGTGTTCAATATCAATTTCCAGTACTTTAAAATCATTCAAAAAAAAAAGATCTAAACCAGTATTCAATATCTATTCGATATCTGGAATCGGTATCCAGTACTTAAAAATTCCTTTAATTAAAACTGCAGTGGAATGAAAACATAAAAATCGCGCTAACAATGAAAAAGGATTGATCTCTATTTACACTTAATGGAGAAAATAATCTTTACCAGAATATTTTTATTTATTTATTTGCTTCCTTGAATAAAAAAAAAAAAATACCACCCTATTTCAAAAACAACGCTTTAAAAAATTACACTAAAAACAACAAACCGTTCAACAAGAATTTTGAAAATGAACTGAAATGCATTTATATTATTTGTTTGTATTAACTTTCTCGCCGAGCTACCAGCTCCGAATATCCTTTAATTTCATCCCTTATCTCTTTTATTTAGAAAAAAACTATGCATGAAATACACTGCAATAAAAATAACAGTTCAACAAAAATTTCGAAAATGCGTTCATTTTATTTGCTTGGAATAAGTTTCTTTCGAGCTACCAACTCCGAAAGTCTTTCAACTTCATTCTTTTCTTCTTATATTTGCCAAACCTTTACCCTCGACTTTATATGTATGAAAACCTCAACACTAATATTCTGTATATATCGGTATCCAGTACAATAAACCATCTATATACAGACAGATACTAGTGTTCAATATCAATTTCCAGTACTTTAAAATCATTCAAAAAAAAAAGATCTAAACCAGTATTCAATATCTATTCGATATCTGGAATCGGTATCCAGTACTTAAAAATTCCTTTAATTAAAACTGCAGTGGAATGAAAACATAAAAATCGCGCTAACAATGAAAAAGGATTGATCTCTATTTACACTTAATGGAGAAAATAATCTTTACCAGAATATTTTTATTTATTTATTTGCTTCCTTGAATAAAAAAAAAAAAATACCACCCTATTTCAAAAACAACGCTTTAAAAAATTACACTAAAAACAACAAACCGTTCAACAAGAATTTTGAAAATGAACTGAAATGCATTTATATTATTTGTTTGTATTAACTTTCTCGCCGAGCTACCAGCTCCGAATATCCTTTAATTTCATCCCTTATCTCTTTTATTTAGAAAAAAACTATGCATGAAATACACTGCAATAAAAATAACAGTTCAACAAAAATTTCGAAAATGCGTTCATTTTATTTGCTTGGAATAAGTTTCTTTCGAGCTACCAACTCCGAAAGTCTTTCAACTTCATTCTTTTCTTCTTATATTTGCCAAACCTTTACCCTCGACTTTATATGTATGAAAACCTCAACACTAATATTCTGTATATATCGGTATCCAGTACAATAAACCATCTATATACAGACAGATACTAGTGTTCAATATCAATTTCCAGTACTTTAAAATCATTCAAAAAAAAAAGATCTAAACCAGTATTCAATATCTATTCGATATCTGGAATCGGTATCCAGTACTTAAAAATTCCTTTAATTAAAACTGCAGTGGAATGAAAACATAAAAATCGCGCTAACAATGAAAAAGGATTGATCTCTATTTACACTTAATGGAGAAAATAATCTTTACCAGAATATTTTTATTTATTTATTTGCTTCCTTGAATAAAAAAAAAAAAAATACCACCCTATTTCAAAAACAACGCTTTAAAAAATTACACTAAAAACAACAAACCGTTCAACAAGAATTTTGAAAATGAACTGAAATGCATTTATATTATTTGTTTGTATTAACTTTCTCGCCGAGCTACCAGCTCCGAATATCCTTTAATTTCATCCCTTATCTCTTTTATTTAGAAAAAAACTATGCATGAAATACACTGCAATAAAAATAACAGTTCAACAAAAATTTCGAAAATGCGTTCATTTTATTTGCTTGGAATAAGTTTCTTTCGAGCTACCAACTCCGAAAGTCTTTCAACTTCATTCTTTTCTTCTTATATTTGCCAAACCTTTACCCTCGACTTTATATGTATGAAAACCTCAACACTAATATTCTGTATATATCGGTATCCAGTACAATAAACCATCTATATACAGACAGATACTAGTGTTCAATATCAATTTCCAGTACTTTAAAATCATTCAAAAAAAAAAGATCTAAACCAGTATTCAATATCTATTCGATATCTGGAATCGGTATCCAGTACTTAAAAATTCCTTTAATTAAAACTGCAGTGGAATGAAAACATAAAAATCGCGCTAACAATGAAAAAGGATTGATCTCTATTTACACTTAATGGAGAAAATAATCTTTACCAGAATATTTTTATTTATTTATTTGCTTCCTTGAATAAAAAAAAAAAAAATACCACCCTATTTCAAAAACAACGCTTTAAAAAATTACACTAAAAACAACAAACCGTTCAACAAGAATTTTGAAAATGAACTGAAATGCATTTATATTATTTGTTTGTATTAACTTTCTCGCCGAGCTACCAGCTCCGAATATCCTTTAATTTCATCCCTTATCTCTTTTATTTAGAAAAAAACTATGCATGAAATACACTGCAATAAAAATAACAGTTCAACAAAAATTTCGAAAATGCGTTCATTTTATTTGCTTGGAATAAGTTTCTTTCGAGCTACCAACTCCGAAAGTCTTTCAACTTCATTCTTTTCTTCTTATATTTGCCAAACCTTTACCCTCGACTTTATATGTATGAAAACCTCAACACTAATATTCTGTATATATCGGTATCCAGTACAATAAACCATCTATATACAGACAGATACTAGTGTTCAATATCAATTTCCAGTACTTTAAAATCATTCAAAAAAAAAAGATCTAAACCAGTATTCAATATCTATTCGATATCTGGAATCGGTATCCAGTACTTAAAAATTCCTTTAATTAAAATTGCAGTGGAATGAAAACATAAAAATCGCGCTAACAATGAAAAAGGATTGATCTCTATTTACACTTAATGGAAAAAATAATCTTTACCAGAATATTTTTATTTATTTATTTGCTTCCTTGAATAAAAAAAAAAAAAAATACCACCCTATTTCAAAAACAACGCTTTAAAAAATTACACTAAAAACAACAAACCGTTCAACAAGAATTTTGAAAATGAACTGAAATGCATTTATATTATTTGTTTGGATTAATTTTCTCGCCGAGCTACCAGCTCTGAAAATCTTTTAATTTCATCCCTTATCTATTTTATTTAGAAAAAAAACTATGCATGAAATTCGCTGTAATAAAAATAACAATTTAACAAGATATTCGAAAATGCGCTTATTTTATTTGCTTGGAATAAGTTTCTTTCGAGCTACCAACACCGAAAGCCTTTTCACTTCATGCTTTATCTCTTTTATTTAAAAAAAGGAAAAAAAAACAGATTAAAAAACTATGCATGAAATACACTGCAATAAAAATAACAGTCGACAACAATTTCGAAAATGCGCTTATTTTATTTGCTTGGAATAAGTTTCTTTCGAGCTACCAACTCCTGAAGTCTTTTCACTTTATGCTTTATCTCTTTTATTTAAAAAAAAAAAAAAAAAAAAAAAAAAAAAAAAAAAAAACTATGCAGGAAATACACTGCAATAGAAATAACAGTTCAACAAGAATTTCGAAAATTCGTTTATTTGCTTGGAATAAGTTTCTTTCGAGCTACCAATTCCGAAAGTCTTTCCACTTCATTCGTTACTTCTTCATCTATTTGCCAATCGTTTATCCTCGACTTTATATGTATGAAAACCTCGATACTAATATTTAGTATCCAATCGGTATCCAGTACAATAAACCATCTATATACAGAGAGATACTAGTGTTCAATATCAATCTCCAATACTTGAAAATCATTAAAAAAAAAAAAAGATCTAAACCAGTATTCAGTATCTATTCGACATCTGGAATCGATATCCAGTACTTAAAAATTCCTTTAATTAAAACTGCAGTTGAATGAAAACTAACAATAAAAAAAGATTGATATCTGTTTACGCTTAATGGAGAAAATAATCTTTACTAGAATATTTTTATTTATTTATTTGCTTCATCGAATAAAAAAAAAAAAAAAAAAAAAAAAAAAAAACTCCAGCCTATTTCAAAACAATGCTTTAAAAAATTACACTAAAAACGACAAACAGTTCAACAAGAATTTCGAAAATGAACTAAAATGCATGTATATTATTTGCTTGAATTAACTTTCTCGCCGAGCTTACCATCTCCGAAAGTCTTTCAATTTCATGCTTTATCTCTTTTGTTTGCGAATTCTTTCCCTGCGATTTATGTCTATGACAGGTATTTCCTATTCTTGGTGGAAAAGAGGCCAATGTTCGTTTCTTGCATTTTGAAAATAAGTTGATTTAAAGTGTTTTCTTTTGTATTATTATTGTTTTAATTATTATTGAAAAAAATAGATTCTTTGAGGAATAAATTTAAGGAAGGTCATTGCCATTTATTCCTGTTATACCTCTGATTATTATACAGACAAAGAAAATAAGGATGATTATTAAAGAATGATGACTATTACGAAATGCCTTAAAAATAGTACATTGGCACTAGTCCCATTATAACTATTACTATTGAGACGTGATTGGTGAAAACAGACCATAAATATTGTTTTTTGACATTGATCCTTTTTCTACCGATTATAAGCTCAATAACAATATTCGGTATCGAATCCGAATCGATATTTTTAAGTTGAAAATCATTTAATAAAAACGAATATATCTGTGACAAGCCCGATACCAATGTTCAGTATTCAACCGCTATCTAGTATCGATGTCCAATACTTTAAACTTCGCTGTAATAAAAAATTATATGCATTTAATGATAATATAATGAACACTCAGAAAACATACTAACATTAAATAAAACGTCAATCTCTATTTTGATTCTCATACATAAGTAAATCTTCGTTAGAATATTTTATGTATTCATTTACTTGCATCTTCGCAGAAATAAATACCAATTTATTAGAAAACAATGCTTGAAAAACCCTGCAAGAAAAACAGCAATTCCTGTAAAATTTTGAAAATGGGTTTTTTCTTATTTGCTTCGAATCATTTACTTTCCAAGCTACCCACCTCCGAAAGTCTTTCCACTTCATGCTGCGTCTCTTCTATTTGCCAATTCGGTACTTCTCCATTATCCCGTCGACTACTTTCCCATAAAATAAAAATATCGTCAAACTACAGGATTTGCGCCAATAACACAAAAGTGTGACGTCACATTTTATTTTAAATGTAACGCTAGCATGTGGTATATACGTATTTAATTTTTATTTATTTTGTGGAGAAGACAGCTTAGTTTTTGTAAAAAATTGTATTAGTTAATTACTGTTTGTCTTCTTTCTCTCGCATTTTGAGAAAAAATGATAAAATCTGTGATCTTTCATCAACACCAGCTATTTTCTAGATTATGGGATTAAGCCTTTAAAAAAATAGTGTGCATTAATAGGCATGATATGAGACTGTATCTGCTAACAGATAAACAATGGCGATGTAATGTTAAAAACTGTGATAAGCGAATATCTATTACAAAAGGTTTGATGGCTCCAAATTCAAATTTGTAACTGCATTAAGATTTATTTATGGCTGGTTAGATGAATTAACATAAAAAAGAGTTGGATTTATGCCAGAGTACTGTGATTGATTGGAGTAGTTATCTCCGGGAAGTCTGTATGTCTAACCTCCTAGAAGGATAATCTGGGGGGGGGGGAATGAAGAGCTTAAAAATGTTGTAGAAATTGACGAATGTCTTTTTACAAAGCGAACGAAAATCGGTAACACGTAACGAATCTGATGTCAGGTGAATGTGATGTCACGATCATGCACTTTTGGCGTTAAATTCTATAGTTTGACGATAGTTTCTGTTTATGGGAAGTTGTCGACGGGATAATGAAGAATTTCCGCAAATTCTATCCCTTCAACTTTATATCTATAAAAACTTCGATATCAGTATTCAGGACATTTTGCCATCTTCTCTACCTTTCGCTAACATATCCTAATCACTCAACCAAATCTCCAAATATGTATTCTTCTATAGAGGAAATAAATGATCCATCACGAGAAATTCTGTCGAAAACTTTTAAAAAAAAACTCTTGATTCTCCACTTCTTATGAAGCATATACTAACCTAAGCTTCGATATAATCAATACTAGACATTTTGTAGAACTCTCGCGGCATCGCAGAATTTAAGTTTCTATCTCAATTAAGCTGATACTGAAGGCTGAACTAAAGCCGAAAATTGTTGCATGAGGGATTTCATTAAAATTTAAATTTAGAGAGAGATAATTTAAAGAATTATAACTGACATAGGTTTCGAAATATTTTTTGCAGTCCTGGAATAAAATAATGGAGAAGAATTAAAGGTATTCATTTAAATTCAGAAGTCTCGAATGTTACCGAGAAAGAGCTGTCACTGGTGACTATCTTTATATTCTATTCAAACCACAAATTTAAACAAATAAATTTTGTAGTGTATTTCTCTTGAACATGTTATTAACGTGTGCGTAAAAATTTTTTGTCTTAGGGAAGTGGTGCGAGATAGAATTAAAAATAGTCACCAGTGGCAGCCTTGCTGAGAAATTTCCTAATTCCAGAACTTGTATGAAAAATTCAATCTAGGGATTTACTCTCTACACGAATAAAACCTATACTGTTGTTATGCAAAGAAATTTAAGTTTACATAATGCATAAAATACGATCTTCGAAAGCACTTTTGTATTTGAAAAAAAAATCACGTTAAAATTATCAGTATACTTGAGAATCATTTTAATACAGAATTTCTTTAAAGCTAGATATCAGTATTCGCGGTCGGTTCCGTTTCGATATCTAGTACATAATTCTTATATAGAATTATAACTATAAAAAAGCTCTATATCAGTAGCCAATATCCAGTCAGTATTCTCTATTGATTCAGTATCGAAATCCAGTACTGCATCGATTAAGTATCTAAATCTAGTTCTTAAAATTCACTGTAATAAAGAACTATTAAAATATAGATACCAGTATATTAACTGTCGATACAGTATCGGAATCCAGTACTAGAAAATCACTCTAATAAAGAATTATGCCTTTAAAACTAGATATCAGTATTCACTGTCGATTCCGTATCAATATCCAGTACAGAAAAATAATTATTATAAAATAGTAAAGCAGCTCTATATCATTATCCCATATCTAATCGATATTCTGCATCGATTAAGCATCTAAATCTAGTTCTTAAAATTCACTGTAATAAAGAACTATTAAAATATAGATACCAGTATATTAACTGTCGATACAGATCGATATTCAGTACTTAAAACCAGCATAGTAAAAACTGTATTTATAAAAAGCTTTATATCAGCTCTATGTAATATCTATATCTTTAGCAGGGAGTAGTCGCGCCGGGTATGACATACCCAGAGTGCGTATGGTTTTTACAACTGCCACCACTATTTTTCTTAGAGTAATCTTTAACTGACTTCATCGCAGATTTTGTAACAATTTTCTATGATTAAATAAGTTGACGATTATTATCTGTATTTATTGGTAACAACGTAAAAAACATTCATACATTGGGTATACGCGATTTTCTGTCGAGTTAAATCCAATGAAAACTTAGAAATCAAATAAAAATGAAAAGTAAGTTAATCTCTATTTAGATTCTAATTGAGAGATAAATCTGTATTCGAATATTTTTATTTATTTATTTACATCTTCTAAGAAATAAATATTAGCGTATTAGAAAAACATTGCAAACCAAACAATTCAAAAAGAATTTCTAATATCAGGTAAAATGCATTTTATTTTATTTGCTTTGAATAAATTTCTTTCCGAGCTACCAACTCCGAAAGTCTTTTCATTTCATGCTTTATCTCTTCTAATTGCCAATTCTTTCTCTTCGACTTTATATCTATAAAAAGTTCGATACCAGTATTCAGCACATTCCGCCATCTTCTGTACCTTTCGCTAACATATCCTATCCTAACCACTGAAGCAAATAACCACATATGTATCCTTGTGTAGAGGAAATGAGTGATCCATCACGAGAAATTCCGTCGAAATCAAGTTTTTCCATTATTTTTTTTCTTGCTTCTCCAGTTCTTATGAACCCTTTACTAACCTAAGCTGCAATAATCAGTACTAGACATTCTGTAGAACTCTTTCGGAATCGTAGAATGTAAGTTTCCATTCCAATTAAGCCGATACTGAAGATTGAAGCGAAGCTGAAAATTGTTGCGTGAGGGATCTCATAAAAATTTAGAATGAAAGAGAGATAATTTAGAGAAATGAAACTGGTACAGTTAGAGAAATATTTGTTTCCTCCTTTGGAATAAAATGGCAGAGAATTTAAGGTATTCATGCAAATCTCGGATTTTACTCGGGAATTTGCTAGTTTCAAAAACTAGGGAAAAAAAATTGGAAACTTCAAGCCAGGGTCTTATTCTGTGTATAAATAGAATCTATACCACTGTTATGCAAAGAAATCAAAAGTTGATATTAAAATTACATATTGCATAAATATACGATTTTCGGATGCGTTTTTTTGCGTTTGAAAAAAATCAAATTTAAATTACCTTTGCGTGAAACAAAAAGCAGAAGTCCTAAAACATGGTTTACTGGACATTTGTATGCCAATACTGTCAGAGAAATACTTGGTGTAGGTCGACAGATGTGGACTGTAGATGTTAGTGATTTCTAAGAACTTTTAGGTAGCTTTCAGTACAAAAAAGTATAAAGCTACCTATTGCAGCCGTTCTGAGGAAAGCAATTCCAGAAAATTTCGATATATTTTCACCGATCTTGACCCCCAGACCTCAAAACCACCATCCGTTCAAATGTTGATTTATATATATATATATATATATATATATATATATATCCATATATATATATATATATATATCTGACCTATGTCATACGATAACGCTCGTATTTATAAATCAATTTCGATGAAACTAATTGGGTGTATTAAGCTCACCAATGTCTCGACCGAGTTCGTTGGCCAGCTTGGTCCGCCATTTTATTTCAAGATGGCAGCCATTTAAAAATTTAAAAGTAAAATAAATATACAAAAAAATTAAAAATTCAAATTTATTTTTTGCTTAAGTGTTAGGCCTTGATACAAAGATTCCGGAGTATTTTTTGTTTTACCTCTATCTTAAAAAACGGCTGAGATACAGCAGTTTGAAATTCTAGGGTGACAGATATTTTTAAACAAGATAGCACATTACAAAAATCCAACGATTAATTTATAAGTTTTAGTGAACGCGACTTCTCGTAAAATATTATCTTTCATTGTTGTAATCATTTTCCCAATCATACGTATAAAACTATATATTCATATCCGTTAGCGCCAAATTCTCGCCAAACTTGGCGACATTTGGCGAAATATCGCCAAATTTGGTGACCAAAATAAGTTTTCATAAATGAAGTCAATTTGGCTATAGCTCAATAACTTGGCGAATTTCTTATTCAAATTCAGTATTAACGAATCTTTGGTAAACGGTTTCTTTGCATTTTAGCTTGCTGTTTTCGAGTAACATTAGCTAAAATTTTAAAACAAAGATATAGGAAAGCTACCTTTTCCTCCCGGTACAGGCCGGAAGGACTTTTTTCTATTTTGAGGAAATTTATACATAGTGTACTAACAGTACTTTTAAGTATCACTTTAATTAATTAGTTCATTACTTTTAAATGCTAAAGGTGTAAAATTAACAACTATAATATAAATTAAAATAACTTTTATTAGTTGTTTTACATGTTTCGACTCTTCTGAGTCATTTTCAAAAACAAAGTGAGAATATTCTAAAGCTGCACGGGCTTTGAAGTTATTATTTACATGTACTTTTTTAAAAAATTACGCACGTTATCTATTATTTTTTACTTGATTGTTTATTTTCATATCTTTGAGCATGGAGTAATTCTAGCCACAGTTTCGGTAAATTAAAAGATGCCGCATCGTTACATATTGTATTTTTGCGCGTGAGTATCTCTATGGTTTCTCTTATTATGGATGGATAGTGTAGACTGGAGGGAAATATTATTTTACTTTCATTGAAATTTATTTGTATGGTTTCTTCTTGATATAATCTTGCTAGGGCTGTAGTTTTTCTATTGTATTTAACAGCACAATTGAATTGCAGAAAAAAAGAGCATATAGCTGATATTAAATACAATAGAAAAACTACAGCCGTAGTACTACAGCCAGTACAGCCTGTACTGGCTAAACTACAGCCAGTACAATCTATAAACAACTGTGTAAAGCAAATCAGTTTGACATTATACTGCCATATTCCCCCCGGCAAGAAAGTAAATTTCATGGACCTATGAAGTATCATATAAATAGTATATCTCTACTTTCATCTCATATTCAGTAAATAAAAGAACATAGTAAATAAAGCACACATCCCCTTTCCCCCTGTGATAATTTAAGCGAATGAGCTCCTATGCTCATGTGCATTGCATCTGCCCAAAGACACCGTTGAAATTCGACGTTAAAAAAAGTTTTAAAATGTTTAAATTAAAAGTTTTAAAATGTCCTCTTTAATCATTGTTCGTTTCAAATCCATATCTTCTAAAACGCATCCATTGTTTTAAGCTAATTAATTTTTATGTAAAGATGAAGAATTTTTTTTCAATAATAAATCAATCTGCAGATGATGGAGATTTTTAATGTTCTCAAGTGTAATTTATTTGTATGGTTTCTTCGCTTCCTTTACATAATCAGGATGATTATTCCTTTTCCATCACAGCGGGGATCTTTTCCCTCTTATACAGTTAAACGAGCAGGGAAGACCGAGCTATGCTCGGTCAAAATTAGCTTTGAGTTAAAATATCGTGACCCATGACAAAAATGACCCACTGATCAAATTTTCTCGAATATGTGACCAAGCCCAATTGTCTTCTTGTGCCCGAAACCTATAGGATATAAAATTTAATCAAAATAGTCTGAGCCGTTTTTTAGATAAAATTAGCTTGACCCACAGTGACTCAAAAATGACCCACTAATCGAATTTCTAGGACATGTGACGTAACCCAATGATTTTCTTGTGCCCGAAACTCGTAAGATACAAAATTTAATCAAAATCGTTAATGCCGTTTTTTAGATAAAATTAACTTGACACGCATTGACCCAAAAATGACCCACTAATAGAAAGTTCATGAGCATGTGACCCAGCCCAATAGTCTTCCCGTGCCCGAAAATGGTAGGATACAAAATTTAGTCAATATCGTTTGAACCGTTTTTTAGATACAATTAGCTTGACCCTGATCCATGGTGACGCAAAATGACCCTCTAATTGAATTTTCTCGAACATGTGACATAGCCCAATGGTTTTCTGGTGGCACAAAACGGTAGGATACAAAATTTCGTCAAAATCGTTAGAGCCGTTTTTAAGATAAAATTTGCATAACCACACACACACACACACAAGATTTGCTCGTATTAGAATATATATATCCAATGGATCTTTAAAAAAAAGTAATAAAATACAGTTCCTAGCATATTCTGATGAAATATATACATCAACAAATTCAACATATCAGATTTATGTTAATCATAAACTGAATATATATATATATATATATTACAAAATTTAAATTTTTTCCGCAATTATTCTATAAAATTTGTCCATTCAATAATATTCGGTATATAACCCAGCTTATTAAAATAATTCTCATTCTTAAAATAGCCTTTTACTATCCATATGTAAAGCCAATTATTCCTAATCCACTTAATAATATTTATTCGAATGTAGTTATTCTAAAAATGGCGATAGCTTTTTTAATTTATTCTTTAAATAGAACATCTTTATTTTAATCCATTATTAAAATTCATTAGTATTATTCCCGTGTGGTCAAATTGCTATAACTTCTTTATTTAAATGCTAAAATATCGTATCTCTTAAAATATTCCGCTCAAAAAACCTTATTTCATAAAGTTATCCTATTATTAAATATCAAATGTCTATTAAAATATTTCCGAAAAACTTTAATTCTTTCTTTTTTTTTTCCCTTTTATAAAGATTCATTTTCTTTTCTTCTTATTATTTTTATTACGTATTAAATTCGAAGTTTAGCTACAGCCTCAAAAACAGATAAGCTGGTTTGTTGATATGACAGGCATCTGGTACGAGATTATGGAATATTCTGGATGGGCGTAGAAAGTTTTTGCATTTTACAACAAAATAAATCCGCCGGAAATATTGATAAAGTTCCAAAAGAGACCTTTTGATTCGATAGAAGTGGGTCACGTGACGTATTCTGTATTATTACGCAAGCTAGTTTAAAAACACGATCATCCTGATTCGGAGAGGATTTTTTCGACGCTGGTGTTTGCTAAAAGAATCGGGACGGATTCTAGAAAATAATGGAACGTAGTATTTTTTTTTCGTTTAGCGTTGGCTAATGAGCATTTTCCCTGAAGAGATGTCTTAAACTGGAAATAAAAGGTTCTTCGACAAAAATATGGACTGACATTTCTTGTTGTTGATGATACCACCCGGCCGCCTGATGCGAACTAAAAGGGAAACCAATAACATCGCTAACCCTATTTATCACGAGCACGACTGCCTTTTTCCCGGATTTGAACTTGGAAACACGACATTAATATAATAAGTCGAACAGGATGCTGGTGATCAACAGAAAATTTGTGTAGTTAAACGTGAAATTTGCCGATTAGAAGAATATGTTACGAGGACGTCTACGCCATTACAGCACGTTTACGTCTGGTGTTTTGTTATTTTGTAGTTTTATAATAAATTAAAAATGGTCAAGCCTAAAAGAGAAAAGAAGAGGAAAAGTTGGCCTAAGTGAAGTTGTTGCTAGAGAATATACTATTCATCTTCATAAGCGTCTTCATGGTGTTGGTTTTAAAGGATTGCGAAAAAGCAGAACTTTTGTGTTATCAAGAAAATTAAAGATTTTTAGATGTGTGAGACTTTCCTGTGAAATATGCTCAAGAGTAACTGTAAGTTGGTATTTTTATTTATTGGTATCTTTATATGTTGATATTTATTAGTTTATGTTATATTTAAAATGTGTTATTTATTTAATAGTCTACCTTGAAATTTAAAGGTTTTATATACTATGTTATACTGATTAAAATTTTGTTTTTAAAATTTATTTCTGTTGCAAATATTTAAGTGTTGTTAAGGTTAATTAATTTATTTGATGATTTCGTGTGATACGTCATTGTAATATTATAGACAGCGGTATAATTTATATTTTCATGTTTTAAGAACAGATATTCTTAAAAGAAAAATTCTATTATTTTTAATATGTTACTAAGATCTGATCTGTATTTTATAAAGAGACAATTTTTATCCTAAGGGAACATTCCTGGCACCATGCCAAACCTAAGCTACAAAACAGCTATTATGAGGAGAGAAAAAAAAAAAAAAAAAAAAAAAAATCTGTATGTTGAATAATAAGTGACTGGTGGTTTGAATTGTAGTAAATTAATGAGCCACTGAAAGATTATTTATGATGTAAATATGTAAATAGAGTGTTAGTATTTTATTGTTTATTTAAACTGTGAATATATAAAATTAAATTTAGTATGTTATTGTTTATTTTCATTTAATGTCGGATTTATGATGCATTTACCAACTTGCTAAAATATTTAATATAGAAAATTTGAAAATTTTTGATGGTGTTATAATATTAATAATGTGTTTAAATAAAATGCTAGGTCAGGTAGAAATTAAATTACTAGAACATGTAGACATTTAGCACTATGTTAACCCTCAACGTTATATATATGAAAACCGCGATACTAATATTCAGTATCTATCGGTACTCAGTACAATACACCATCTATATACCGAGAGATACTAGTGTTCAATATCCATCTCCAGTACTTAAAAATCATTAAAAAAAAAAAAAAAGATCTAAACTAGTATTTAGTATCTATTCGATATCTGGAATCGATATCCAGTTCTTAAAAATTCCTTTAATTAAAACTGCAGTTGAATTAAAACTTAGAAAACGCGCTAACAATAAAAAAGGACTGATCTGTATTTACACTTAATGGAGAAAATAATTTTTACCGGAATATTTTTATTTATTTATTTGCTTCATCGAATTAAAAAAAATTTCACCCTATTTCAAAACAACGCTAAAAAAACTATGCATGAAATATACTGCAATAAAAATAGCAGTTCAACAAGAATTTCGAAAATTTGTTAATTTTATTTGCTTGGAATAAGTTTCTTTCAAGCTACCAACTGCGAAAGTTTTTTCACTTCATGCTTTATCTCTTTTATTTGCCTATCCTTTACCCTCGACTTTATATGTATGAAAACCTCGGCTCTAATATTCTGTATCTATCGGTATCCAGTACAATAAACCATCTATATACAAACAGAAATTAGTGTTCAATATCAATCTCCTGTACTTGAAAATCATTCAAAAAAAAGATCTAAGCCAGTATTCAATATCTATTCGATCTCTGGAATCGATATCCAGTATTTAAAAATTCCTTTAATTAAAACTGCACTGGAATGAAAACTTAGAAAACGCGCTAACAATGAAAACGGATTTATCTCTAAATACTTACTTAATGGAGAAAATAATCTTTACCACATTTTTTTTATTTATTCATTTGGTTCATCGAATAAAAAAAATACCACCCTATTTCAAAACAACGCTGTAAAAAATTACACTAAAAACAACAAACAGTTCAACAAGAATTTTTTAATTAACTGAAATGCATTTATATTATTTGTTTGGATTAACTTTCTCGCCAATAGCTAACAGCTGCGAAAATCTTTTAATTTCATTGCTTATCTCTTTTATTTAGAAAAAAAAACTATGCATGAAATGCACTGCAATAAAAATAACAGTTCAACAAAAATTTCGAAAATGCGTTCATTTTATTTGCTTGGAATAAGTTTCTTTCGAGCTACCAACTCCGAAAGTCTTTCAACTTCATTCTTTACTTCTTATATTTGCCAATCCTTTACCCTCGACTTTATATGTATGAAAACCTCAACACTAATATTCTGTATATATCGGTATCCAGTACAATAAACCATCTATATACAGACAGATACTAGTGTTCAATATCAATTTCCAGTACTTTAAAATTATTCAAAAAAAAATATCTAAACCAGTATTCAATATCTATTCAATATCTGGAATCGGTATCCAGTACTTAAAAATTCCTTTAATTAAAATTGCAGTGGAATGAAAACATAAAAATCGCGCTAACAATGAAAAAGGATTGATCTCTATTTACACTTAATGGAAAAAATAATCTTTACCAGAATATTTTTATTTATTTATTTGCTTCCTTGAATAAAAAAAAAAAAATACCACCCTATTTCAAAAACAACGCTTTAAAAAATTACACTAAAAACAACAAACCGTTCAACAAGAATTTTGAAAATGAACTGAAATGCATTTATATTATTTGTTTGTATTAACTTTCTCGCCGAGCTACCAGCTCCGAATATCCTTTAATTTCATCCCTTATCTCTTTTATTTAGAAAAAAACTATGCATGAAATACGCTGTAATAAAAATAAAAATTTAACAAGATATTCGAAAATGCGCTTATTTTATTTGCTTGGAATAAGTTTCTTTCGAGCTACCAACACCGAAAGTCTTTTCACTTCATGCTTTATCTCTTTTATTAAAAAAAAAAAAAAAAAAAAAAAAAAAAAAAAAAAAAAAAAAAAAAACAGATTAAAAACTATGCATGAAATACACTGCAATAAAAATAACAGTCGACAAGAATTTCGAAAATGCGCTTATTTTATTTGCTTGGAATAAGTTTCTTTCGAGCTACCAACTCCTGAAGTCTTTTCACTTTATGCTTTATCTCTTTTATTTAAAAAAAAAAAGAAAAAAAAAAAGATTAAAAAACTATGCAGGAAATACACTGCAATAGAAATAACAGTTCAACAAGAATTTCGAAAATTCGTTTATTTGCTTGGAATAAGTTTCTTTCGAGCTACCAATTCCGAAAGTCTTTCCACTTCATTCGTTACTTCTTCATCTATTTGCCAATCGTTTATCCTCGACTTTATATGTATGAAAACCTCGATACTAATATTTAGTATCCAATCGGTATCCAGTACAATAAACAATCTATATACTAGGGCTGGATTATTTATCAATAAATCGGTCAAATATTGATATTTTTTAACTATCGTAATAACGATAGCTAAGCTCCGAATCTGATAATATATCCCAATAACGATAGCTAAGTTCTGACTCTACCGATATATGCCAATGACATTTTTCCCCCCGCAGCGCAACTTCGAAATCCTAGAAAAAGCGCTGAAAATTCCGTACTAATATCTGAATAATCCTTTCTCCCCACGCATTTATTCCCTGTCCGCTTCATTCAAAGCCCGCTATCCCTTCCGACGATCATCTCTTTTTCGTTGTTATCTCAATATATCCGGATACATTCTTTGCTTTATTTTTTATTTCCACCCAACCGCATTTTCCACTGTTCGTTGCCCGCTATCCCTTCCAACGATCATCTCTTTTTCGTTGTTATCTCAATATATCCCGATAAATTATCCGCTTTACTTTTTATTTCCACAAACCGTATTTTGCACTGTCCGTTCCTTACTGAACAATCTGTTATCGCCTGTGTTTCAATGCCGTCGCTGCTATTTCTCTAGACATATTGCAATAGTTCACACATATTGATAAGTCATGACGAATAAATAAGCGCTCAAATATGTACGAGTTATTGTGTAGTCGATAACATTACTAGAGCTTAGCAGCTGGGAAGCTCGGTTCGCAAGCAACCAATCACAGTGCGGCTAATATTTTGCATTTCGCCACGTTCGTGAAGCGAAGCCTCGCCTCGTCACTTTTTCACTGTGATTCGTTATCTTTGAGCGGAGCTTCTTAGCTATTAACGTCTAGTATTGTGTACGCTGAATATCGGCCAAGAGGCTCAATTCCTGTTTTCCTCTGTGTTTTATCGGTAGTGAGAGCATGAATCCCAGTGAATTTAATATATGTTTTGTTATTCCAGCTTAAAATGAACCAAAAAAATTAAGTATTATAAAACTATTTCAAAATGTGATTTGAATATTTATATTTCAAGAACGATTTAAATTTTGTATTTATGTATAGTAAATAGATAAGAAGGTGAATTTTTAATTTTTTTTTTCTATTAAGAATGCATTGATACCTTAGAGAAGGATTGAAAAACATCATTTCTGCTGCATCTGTCATCCATTGAAAGCTTGTTATTCAGAAATATATTAGCATTACATATGGTAATAAACCAATTTCAGTTTTTGCTGTTGCTTTTTACTTATTTTAATCATATTAAAATGAGCAACGTCCTAAATTTAAGAACTTTTATTTTAGTTTCTTTTTTATAATATTCTCAGTTATAACGAGGCAATGGTGAATAAAATAGGAAGAATAGGCAACATACTATTTTAAAGAAAAACACCATCCAATCAATGGTATAAGCCCAAATAGATATTGAACAACGTGAATTTTTCCTAAAATATTTCTGTTTTGTATAAATATGAAACTATAATATTTAAAGGATGCTGTGTGAGCAAATAGGTCTAGAGAATTGATTCGTTGCTTTCTACACCTGTTTGTACTTAAATTGCTGCTACCAAACCATTTATCTATGGAAATTAACATTTTTTCTATTCCCATACACTTTTAGGTAGTTATCGCGATATATCACTAATATCAATATTAATTCCTTGATATATTGCGATATTAAATTTCTGATATCGTCCAGCCCTACTATATACAGAGAGATACTAGTATTCAATATCAATCTCCAATACTTGAAAATCATTAAAAAAAAAAAAAAGAAAAAAAAAAGATCTAAACCAGTATTCAGTATCTATTCGATATCTGGAATCGATATCCAGTACTTAAAAATTCCTTTAATTAAAACTGCAGTTGAATGAAAACTAACATTAAAAAAAGATTGATCTCTATTTACGCTTAATGGAGAAAATAATCTTTACTAGAATATTTTTATTTATTTATTTGCTTATCGAATAAAAAAAAAAAAAAAAAAAAAAAAAAAAAAAAATTACAGCCTATTTCAAAACAATGCTTTAAAAAATTACACTAAAAACGACAAACAGTTCAACAAGAATTTCGAAAATGAACTAAAATGCATGTATATTATTTGCTTGAATTAACTTTCTCGCCGAGCTTACCATCTCCGAAAGTCTTTCAATTTCATGCTTTATCTCTTTTGTTTGCGAATTCTTTCACTGCGATTTATGTCTGACAGTAACTTGGTGGAAAAGAGGCCAATGTTCGTTTCTTGCATTTTGAAAATAAGTTGATTTAAAGTGTTTTCTTTTGTATTATTATTGTTTTAATTATTATAGAAAAAAATAATTTCTTTCAGGAATAAATTTAAGGAAGGTCATTGCCATTTATTCCTGTTATACCTCTGATTATTATACAGACAAAGAAAATAAGGATGATTATTAAAGAATGATGACTATTACGAAATGCATTAAAAATAGTACATTGGCACTAGTCCCATTATAACTATTACTATTGAGAAGTGATTGGTGAAAACAGACCATAAATATTGTTTTTTTTTTACATTGATCCTTTTTCTACCGATTATAAGCTCAATAACAATATTCGGTATCGAATCCGAATCGATATTTTTAACTTGAAAATCATTTAATAAAAACGAATATATCTGTGAAAAGCCCGATACCAATGTTCAGTATCCATCCGCTATCTAGTATCGATGTCCAATACTTTAAACTTCGCTGTAATAAAAAATTATATGCATTTAATGATAATATAATGAACACTCAGAAAACATACTAACATTAAATAAAACGTCAATCTCTATTTTGATTCTCATACATAAGTAAATCTTCGTTAGAATATGTTATGTATTCATTTACTTGCATCTTCGCAGAAATAAATACCAATTTATTAGAAAACAATGCTTGAAAAACCCTGCAAGAAAAACAGCAATTCCTGTAAAATTTTGAAAATGGGTTTTTTCTTATTTGCTTCGAATCATTTACTTTCCAAGCTACCCACCTCCGAAAGTATTTCCACTTCATGCTCCGTCTCTTCTATTTGCCAATTCGGTACTTCTCCATTATCCCGTCGACTACTTTCCCATAAAATAAAAATATCGTCAAACTACAGGATTTGCGCCAATAACACAAAAGTGTGACGTCACATTTTATTTTAAATGTAACGCTAGCATGTGGTATATACGTATTTAATTTTTATTTATTTTGTGGAGAAGACAGCTTAGTTTTTGTAAAAAATTGTATTAGTTAATTGCTGTTTGTCTTCTTTCTCTCGCATTTTGAGAAAAAATGATAAAATCTGTGATCTTTCATCTACACCAGCTATTTTCTAGATTATGGGATTAAGCCTTTAAAAAAATAGCTTGCATTAATAAGCATGATATGAGACTGTATCTGCTAACAGATAAACAATGGCGATGTAATGTTAAAAACTGTGATAAGCGAATATCTATTACAAAAGGTTTGATGGCTCCAAATTCAAATTTGTAACTGCATTAAGATTTATTTATGGCTGGTTAGATGAATTAACATAAAAAAGAGTTGGATTTATGCCAGAGTACTGTGATTGATTGGAGTACTTATCTCCGGGAAGTCTGTCTCCTAGAAGGATAATCTGGGAGGGGGGTGGGGGGGAATGAAGAGCTTAAAAATGTTGTAGAAATTGACGAATGTCTTTTTACAAAGCGAACGAAAATCGGTAACACGTAACGAATCTGATGTCAGGTGAATGTGATGTCACGATCATGCACTTTTGGCGTTAAATTCTATAGTTTGACGATAGTTTCTGTTTATGGGAAGTTGTCGACGGGATAACGAAGAATTTCCGCAAATTCTATCCCTTCAACTTTATATCTATAAAAACTTCGATATCAGTATTCAGGACATTTTGCCATCTTCTCTACCTTTCGCTAACATAACCTAATCACTCAACCAAATCTCCAAATATGTATTCTTCTGTAGAGGAAATAAATGATCCATCACGAGAAATTCTGTCGAAAACTTTTAAAAAAAAGACTCTTGATTCTCCACTTCTTATGAAGCATATACTAACCTAAGCTTCGATATAATCAATACTAGACATTTTGTAGAACTCTCGCGGCATCGCAGAATTTAAGTTTCTATCTCAATTAAGCTGATACTGAAGGCTGAACTAAAGCCGAAAATTGTTGCATGAGGGATTTCATTAAAATTTAAATTTAGAGAGAGATAATTTAAAGAATTATAACTGACATAGGTTTCGAAATATTTTTTGCAGTCCTGGAATAAAATGATGGAGAAGAATTAAAGGTATTCATTTAAATTCAGAAGTCTCGAATGTTACCGAGAAAGAGCTGTCACTGGTGACTATCTTTATATTCTATTCAAACCACAAATTTAAACAAATAAATTTTGTAGTGTATTTCTCTTGAACATGTTGTTAACGTGTGTGTAAAAATTTTTTGTCTTAGGGAAGTGGTGCGAGATAGAATTAAAAATAGTCACCAGTGGCAGCCTTGCTGAGAAATTTCCTAATTCCAGAACTTGTATGAAAAATTCAATCTAGGGATTTACTCTCTACACGAATAAAACCTATACTGTTGTTATGCAAAGAAATTTAAGTTTACATAATGCATAAAATACGATCTTCGAAAGCACTTTTGTATTTGAAAAAAAAAAATCACGTTAAAATTATCAGTATACTTGAGAATCATTTTAATACAGAATTTCTTTAAAGCTAGATATCAGTATTCGCGGTCGGTTCCGTTTCGATATCTAGTACATAATTCTTATATAGAATTATAACTATAAAAAAGCTCTATATCAGTAGCCAATATCCAGTCAGTATTCTCTATTGATTCAGTATCGAAATCCAGTACTGCATCGATTAAGCATCTAAATCTAGTTCTTAAAATTCACTGTAATAAAGAACTATTAAAATATAGATACCAGTATATTAACTGTCGATACAGTATCGGAATCCAGTACTAGAAAATCACTCTAATAAAGAATTATGCCTTTAAAACTAGATATCAGTATTCACTGTCGATTCCGTATCAATATCCAGTACAGAAAAATAATTATTATAAAATAGTAAAGCAGCTCTATATCATTATCCCATATCTAATCGATATTCTGCATCGATTAAGCATCTAAATCTAGTTCTTAAAATTCACTGTAATAAAGAACTATTAAAATATAGATACCAGTATATTAACTGTCGATACAGATCGATATTCAGTACTTAAAACCAGCATAGTAAAAACTGTATTAATAAAAAGCTTCATATCAGCTCTATGTAATATCTATATCTGTAGCAGGGAGTAGTCGCGCCGGGTATGACATACCCAGAGTGCGTATGGTTTTTACAACTGCCACCACTATTTTTCTTAGAGTAATCTTTAACTGACTTCATCGCAGATTTTGTAACAATTTTCTATGATTAAATAAGTTGACGATTATTATCTGTATTTATTGGTAACAACGTAAAAAACATTCATACATTGGGTATGCGCGATTTTCTGTCGAGTTAAATCCAATGAAAACTTAGAAATCAAATAAAAATGAAAAGTAAGTTAATCTCTATTTAGATTCTAATTGAGAGATAAATCTGTATTCGAATGTTTTTATTTATTTATTTACATCTTCTAAGAAATAAATATTAGCGTATTAGAAAAACATTGCAAACCAAACAATTCAAAAAGAATTTCTAATATCAGGTAAAATGCATTTTATTTTATTTGCCTTGAATAAATTTCTTTCCGAGCTACCAACTCCGAAAGTCTTTTCATTTCATGCTTTATCTCTTCTAATTGCCAATTCTTTCTCTTCGACTTTATATCTATAAAAAGTTCGATACCAGTATTCAGCACATTCCGCCATCTTCTGTACCTTTCGCTAACATATCCTATCTTAACCACTGAAGCAAATAACCACATATGTATCCTTGTGCAGAGGAAATGAGTGATCCATCACGAGAAATTCCGTCGAAATCAAGTTTTTCCATTATTTTTTTTCTTGCTTCTCCAGTTCTTATGAACCCTTTACTAACCTAAGCTGCAATAATCAATACTAGACATTCTGTAGAACTCTTTCGGAATCGTAGAATGTAAGTTTCCATTCCAATTAAGCCGATACTGAAGATTGAAGCGAAGCTGAAAATTGTTGCGTGAGGGATCTCATAAAAATTTAGAATGAAAGAGAGATAATTTAGAGAAATGAAACTGGTACAGTTAGAGAAATATTTGTTTCCTCCTTTGGAATAAAATGGCAGAGAATTTAAGGTATTCATGCAAATCTCGGATTTTACTCGGGAATTTGCTAGTTTCAAAAACTAGGAAAAAAAAATTGGAAACTTCAAGCCAGAGTCTTATTCTGTGTATAAATAGAATCTATACCACTGTTATGCAAAGAAATCAAAGTTGATATTAAAATTACATATTGCATAAATATACGATTTTCGGATGCGTTTTTTTGCGTTTGAAAAAAATCAAATTTAAATTACCTTTGCGTGAAACAAAAAGCAGAAGTCCTAAAACATGGTTTACTGGACATTTGTATGCCAATACTGTCAGAGAAATACTTGGTGTAGGTCGACAGATGTGGACTGTAGATTTTAGTGATTTCTAAGAACTTTTTTATTTACAATGGTATACAAAACAATAGCAATAGCATATTTTTTTTAGATATACTTAAAATAAATAACACTGTTATATAATTAATAGACACCGAGTAACATTGCGTGAAACGTAAATTTACATGTTAGTTATTTCTAATGCAACAGCTTATAGAATGATGGTTCCATCGGTTGCTCGCCAGATGCACCAAAACGTTTTTTCCAGTGCGGTAAAACTGGACTTCAAGATGCATTAAAATTACAACTCATGTTTAGGAGATTTTCAATAAAAACAGAATACAAATTCAGTTGTCTGCAACACACATTACACCGCTATAAGAGTATTAGACAAAAGCCAAATACGTATTTATGTAGCAAATATAAACAAAGATTAGGGTATAAGAAGTACTGCGGTGCTAAATATTTTCATGTTCTCTGGATATTCATTCCCCTGATAAACCTTTTTAACATCATTGTTTCATAGAACCTCATTGGCTGTGCGCAAGAGTTGACAACTGTAAGCATTAAGATTTACTGTTGAACTTCTGCTATAAAGGAAATATGATGGGAAAATTTATTGTATATATGTGTGCGTATGTGTGAAGAGAGCAAGTATGAGCAAGTATCTAACAATATTATATAATTGTTAGACCACAACTCAATGGAATGAAATGTTGCTCGAGTTATCATAGATTCATGATTAATGAGTTCGTTCATGACGATGAGAAAAAGGTTCTTAAGATTTTAGCCGAAGGAAGTGGTTGGTTTTCCAAGCAAGGCTTGTACTACTGATGTTATTCGACAATACAAGTATTTTATAATATTTTCTATGTATTTCAAATCTTATTAAATGTTTGTTGGTCATTACATTCAAAGTGCAGTATCCATTGTGATTAAATTCATATCGTCCATCTTATCCCCACATATATATATATTTGTGTGTGTAGCCAAATTGTATAATATTTCCTTTCATTGAAGATAATTAAAAATTGGTGCACCAACTCAAAAAGTTAAGAAAAACAAACAATACTGCCGGAATAAGAAACCGCTTTCTTTCGCAAGTGAGCTGAAAGTAGAAGAGTAAAGGTGCTACATAATCTGCCATTATTTATTTAAAATGGCAAATTCTCCAAAAAAGTCATTTTTAAAAATTGTTTTCATAATATGGCTGATTTTTATGTTGTTTTTCAGTGTTGGTTAAAAGAATAAAACCTACTTCTTTCTATCACGTACGGTTTTGTTATCACAAAAAGCTAACGTATTTGAAACAAATAATTGAAATCGCAAAAATTTAGCATTTATTATTAATTTTATTACTTTATAAACCCCTACATATTTTATTTACTTCCTAATTCAAGTAAACATTAAAGGAAAAATTATTATACGTAAAAGGTTATAGCTCCTTATAGCCACTATTTAATCTTCAAAGCATCTTTTACTATTTTTTCGAATTAACATTAAACTCTGTTTGTTAACATCCGGCAGTAGTTGGTAATCATGTTGATATTCACACTTCCTTGAAATCGCCTGTCCAGTTTCTTTATATTGTGATAAAATCTTTTGCCTCTTCGCTAATTCTTTTTTTAGCTCTTCGTGAACTACACCTAAATTTTCAGGAAAACAGTCTAAGAGCAAACGGAGGAAATAAAGTTTCAAGCTCATATACCATCCTAAAATCTTGAAATTTATTTTCATCTCTTCTACGATAGGTTTATAGTTTTAATCCTTCTTGTTTCCATGAAGCTAGTGGCAACATGCTTCAAATGTGCTTTTCTTCCATTTGCTCCCATTTTAGTCTCAAAATTATCATTTTTCACCAATTTCCTGATGTCAGGTCAACCACATACACCTTCCTTTGGCAACACCTTGAAAAAGGTTTTATGTCTTCATTTTATATAAAACGATAGAATTATTATTATTTTTTGGATGAAACAGACTTGCCCTTTTAATATTTTTTGAAGATCACTTATTTTTCT
The DNA here is from genome assembly GCA_963931845.1 of Maratus michaelseni. Classification (NCBI taxonomy): domain Eukaryota; kingdom Metazoa; phylum Arthropoda; class Arachnida; order Araneae; family Salticidae; genus Maratus; species Maratus michaelseni. The sequence goes on along the minus strand of OZ007594.1, from coordinate 125,964,792 downwards.
GATTGGCTATTCCTTCTTAATGTATTGTTGTTCAGTTCCTCTGATGTCCTATTCAAGCAGAAAACACAGAAATTCCATCTTCGCGCTCTATTGACCAAGCTTCCATTCGCTCCTATTTTAGTCTCAAAATTATCATTTTTCACCAATTTCCTGATGTCAGATCCTACACATACACCTTCCTTTAGCAACACCTTGAAAAATGTTAAATGTTTTCCTTTTATATAAAGCGATAGATTTTTTTTTTTTTTTTGGATGAAATAAACTTGTACTTTTAATATTTTTTGAAGATCACTTATTTTCTGATTGGGCATTCCTTCTTAGTGTATTGTTGTTCAGTTCCTCTGATGTCCTATTCAAGCAGAAAACACAGAAATTCCATCTTCGCGCTCTATTGACCAAGCTTCCATTCGCTCCTATTTTAGTCTCAAAATTATCATTTTTCACCAATTTCCTGATGTCAGATCCTACACATACACCTTCCTTTAGCAACACCTTGAAAAATGTTAAATGTTTTCCTTTTATATAAAGCGATAGATTTTTTTTTTTTTTTGGATGAAATAAACTTGTACTTTTAATATTTTTTGAAGATCACTTATTTTCTGATTGGTCATTCCTTCTTAGTGTATTGTTGTTCAGTTCCTCTGATGTCCTATTCAAGCAGAAAACACAGAAATTCCATCTTCGCGCTCTATTGACCAAGCTTCCATTCGCTCCTATTTTAGTCTAAAAATTATCATTTTTCACCAATTTCCTGATGTCAGATCCTACACATACACCTTCCTTTGGCAACACCTTGAAAAATGTTAAATGTTTTCCTTTTATATAAAGCGATAGATTTTTTTTTTTTTTTTTTTTTTTTTTTTGATGAAATAAACTTGCACTTTTAATATTTTTTGAAGATCACTTATTTTCTGATTGGTCATTCCTTATAAGTGTATTGTTGTTCTGTTCCTCTGATGTCCGATTCAAATAGAAAACACAGAAATTCCATCTTCGCACTCTATTGACCAAGCAACATAAAAATTACCTTCATATCACCCCAAACTAACTATACCTCTGGCCTAAATATGAAAGTTTATAGAGAAAAAAAAATCAGGATTTACGTAGCTTTTTTTTTTTTTTTTTCATATTAGTTGAATGCCCAACTGGTACAGAAGTCATACTAATTTCTGTTATGCAATACTATTTCTTTCTGACTTCTTTTTAATGAATCAATAAAAAAAACTCCATTCTGCAGATTTGATCAAGCTTTGTGTGGGGCACAGGGCTTGTTTTAATTCCCCAATTTCATGCCAAAAGCAAGCGAAATGCACTTTTTTTCACAAAACTTTAAATGCTTCTTTTCTTTGGGGGTTTTCTTTGTAAATTTACCACGTATACAGTAGGAATAATCCAATGAATTAATACTGATTGATGAGTAGAAGTAGAAAAGGAGGGAGGACGTAGTGCTATAGTCCTGCGCGGTCGGGCTACATCCGATCCCAACCCGAAAATTCTGCTTAAAATCAATCCCAAAACCTGACCAAAATTCGACAAAAACATTTCGACAATCCGAAACTAGACCCAAGCACGACACTCTTCAGCCTGAAAGAGACCCGAATCCGACCCGAACCCGAAATGAAAGAAAATGAATCCATATTTTAATACAATTATTAAAAAATCCCTGACGGCTCGGCCTACAGGCACAGGTAGATTTCGAAGACGCAGACCGTGGGGCGCCTGTTTGTCGGGAATTGCGGAAGAAATGACCTTTTTGCGATGATGCGGCAGTTGGAACCGCCTACTTTGAAACCTAACTTGTTTGCAGGCGGAGCCAGCAGGATTTTTTTTTTTTTGCTATAAGAGTTGGTCCTATAAAAAACTTGTCAGTATAAAAGTTTTAGATAATATTAAGAGGATTTATAATAAATTTAAGCGGATTTGAAATCTTGGGACTTGACCAAGTTATGAATTTTTTCTTCTAAAACCCCCCTCCCCGCCCCCTTAAGGCAATTTTTAATTATATCAAAAATCTGTCATACATAAATTTTCGGCCCTTCTCCTAGAAGTAATAATAACTTCAAACGGATTCGATACGTATCATAATTAAGAAATTATGGGGTTTTTTTCTGTTTTCACAAAAACTACTACTAAAGTGCTACTTATGAATTATTTTATACATACAAACTTCATATTAAAAAATTTTTTACCTGTTCTAAATGAAATACTAAAATCAATTATAAAATGTATCAATTCTACCAAATATAATGCAAAATGTGGGATTTTCTTCAAGAAATTTCACGAAGATAAAAATGCAGACCATATAACACTTTTGCGTCTGAGGTAAGTTGCCAAAGAACAATAAAACTTTTCTAGGTATAAATGCGAAGATGCATGGCCTCACTGCATTCATAGAATTGTGTTAAAAACATACTTGTACCGAAAATTTTATTATTTTTATAAGTAATAGGATGTGAAACAGCTTATCATAGTTAATACTCTGTTAGTCTTACTTTGTGGGAATAAGAGTTCATTTTGTATATAATAATAATTATATGTTACAGAGGAGAAGAGGGAGGGGGGTGACCATGATTTTAAAAGTACTTAGGTGGGGCGCAGCCAAAAAAAGGTTGGGAACCACTGTTCTAGATACACTAAATTCTTTAAAAAATTTACTGTCATTTGTGACGAAACTGTATTTGATGGAATTCTGTTTATTCTTTTTCAAATAATCAGTGTTCAAAAAAGTATTAAAAAAAAAAAAACATTTTAATTTAGAGACAAGTTTTTCAACACTGACCTGTGTGATTTTATAGAAAAAGCTCATAACTTACTTTTCTGTAAAACTACCATCGTAATATGCTTATCCGTTTGATTATAAAAATTAAATCATAAAATAAACAGTAAAAATCTAAATTCTCATTTGTAAGTTTTAAAAAAATGACATCGAAAATTAAATGAGAATTCTATGCAATCGTAAAGTCGGAACATCTAAATAAAGCTGGGACAAATACTCTAGGTTTCAGAGATAATGAATATTCCACTCCAAAAACAAGCTCATAATAAATTCATTCCACATTTCTGAATGATATGGAAGAATGCCAGATTTTTCCCCCTTAAATAAGCGGCGCTTTGTTGTCGTTTTCATGTTGTTATATACCTCATTTTGTTTTTTATTCACTGATTTTCTATTTAAGTACAAGTCATCCATTGAAAAGTGTAGAACGAAGTAGCTTGATATTGTTATTATCACCATATTATTCCTTATAATAATAATGATAATAAAGATAAGAATAATTATCATGATTGTATTATAAATTGTTATTAGTATGAAAGAAATCATTTTTTACCAATTGCAGCGTCGGCGTGCCTTTCAAGGAAGGTCTCCATAAGCGCATACAAAGAAACATTCGAAAAATTTACAGAATATTCTTGTCCTGAGGTTATATATATGTCTATAAAAAAATTCCTGCTGGACAGAAATATAGTAGCCGTAAAAAAAAAAAAAAAAAAAAAAATTGTCATTTTTTTTTCTTTGGCGATTTATTGTTAGTTGGCGACAGAATGAAATTAAAAAAAAAAAAATACACTTTTATGATAAATATTTTTTTAAGGAAACACTTTCTCTACTCTCCATACTGAATTAGTTTAAGTACGTTTAACGTAAATAAATGCACTTTTATAACTACAGTTTGAACATATACATTTATATGTATGCTTTATAAAATTTAACGATCCTATTACATGGTTTAGAAAAAAATTTAAATTGATTAAAATTGTTTCAAGCTCAAAATTAAGGTCCGATTCTCAGCACTGTCAATTAGACTTCGATATTGTTAGTATAGAGAGACAACAAAAGAACAGTATTGTTGTTATGGAAACAATGATTTATTCAATATCGAAATTTATAACGGCATCTTTCTTAATCAGGTATTGCATTTAAAACTTATCCAGCCAAATAAAATTAAATAACTGCGACAACATGCAAGTTATATATTTTAAATAAGTTTATAGAAATGATAATAAGCTATTCCATAGTTTAAATATAAATTCATTGAGTGTTGAGCTTTTAAACACTCACTTAATAAGCAATTGCGAATTGCATTAAAATAGCTTGCATTTGGCGGTGAAGAGGTGTTGTTCGCCAAATCGCGTCCTTTTGCGCCAAATACTCGAAAGTATAATATTTTTTTACAGATTTTCTACTGGAATTCCGCAGATAAATTTGACTGATCCTTTATAACGTACATGAGTAGTTTCATTAGCATTTTTTTTTTTCAAAATATTTTGAGTATGCGCTTTAACCCTTTATCTACTGACGGTACTTATAAGTACCAATCACTTTAAAACTTTATAGCACAACAACCATTACTTATATTCTGCTGGCACGTTTTAGAAACAGTCTTTTAACTCCACTTTTTCATGATAGATGGCAGTAATTGTTCTAGGCTGATGAATTTTGCGAGGAAGAAAGCTATTTTCGAACGGAGATTGTGTTCTTTTGCTGCCATTTTGTACGGATTGCCGCTCTTATCTTTTCTTTGCTATAAATATATAATATCAAACCAAAGGTAAGTGTTGTATTTTTTTTATTCATTCTGCATTGTCTTAGAATATTATTTGCCCAATCATTATAAGATAACATATTATGTAATGCCATTAACGGTCGAATTATTCGGTGGTACTTATAAGTACCGCCAGTACACGTAGTGTTGGAGAAAAACTTGTTTTCATTTTGTCCATGTAATTATCTATAGTATTTCTGTTTGTTATAATGTAATTATGAAAGTGTAGTGTAGCAATATGTTTTAGTATTTTTTATAGATTTTAATTGTAGATTTTTTTTATTATTATTTATTTGTTTATTTTCAATTGATATATTTTCACCGATCATGACCAGCAGACCTCAAAACCACCCTCCGTTCAAATGTTGATTTATATATATATAGTATATATATATATATATATATATATATATATATATATATATAACCTATGTCATACGATAACGCTCGTATTTATAAATCAATTTCGATGAAACTAATTGGGTGTATTAAGCTCACCAATGTCTCGACCGAGTTCGTTGGCCAGCTTGGTCCGCCATTTTATTTCAAGATGGCAGCCATTTAAAAATTTAAAAGTAAAATAAATATACAAAAAAATTAAAAATTCAAATTTATTTTTTGCTTAAGTGTTAGGCCTTGATACAAGGATTCCGGAGTATTTTTTGTTTTACCTCTATCTTAAAAAACGGCTGAGATACAGCAGTTTGAAATTCTAGGGTGGCAGACATTTTTAAACAAGATAGCACATTACAAAAATCCAACGATTAATTTATAAGTTTTAGTGAACGCGACTTCTCGCAAAATATTATCTTTCATTGTTGTAATCATTTTCCCAATCATACGTATAAAACTATATATTCATATCCGTTAGCGCCAAATTCTCGCCAAACTTGGCGACATTTGGCGAAATATCGCCAAATTTGGCGACCAAAATAAGTTTTCATAAATGAAGTCAATTTGGCTATAGCTCAATAACTTGGCGAATTTCTTATTCAAATTCAGTATTAACGAATCTTTGGTAAACGGTTTCTTTGCATTTTAGCTTGCTGTTTTCGAATAACATTAGCTAAAATTTTAAAACAAAGATATAGGAAAGCTACCTTTTCCTCCCGGTACAGGCCGGAAGGACTTTTTTTCTATTATGAGGAAATTTATACATAGTGTACTGACAGTACTTTTAAGTATCACTTTAATTAATTAGTTCTAACAAATTAAATTTCGCACCGGGGAGATTTTTTTCTTGTATATTCTTCAATTATCATCATGGCAGCTAAAAAAATATATATTTATGAAGAACTTTTAAGTAGTTCATAATGCGGTAGATAAAGGGTTAAGGAGACCTTTCTTTTTAGAAGATTACGTGTTTAACTAACAAACTGAAGTTCATCGTTGCCGAAACGTCAAGTGAAGGCTTACTGTAGAGACGAAACATTTTGGTGCCTGTATATCTGTATATAATGTATATAATGTGTTTATGTGTATGTCCCGCGATAGTTATTGCAAAATACATCCAATTAGCTTGACATTTGGTAAATATGTCTGCGAGGTTTCCGCAATTAACTGTAAAGTTTTTATTACATTTGGTTCATTCATTTGAAAAAATATGGAACATCTTCTTTTACGTCACAATGCTTTTCAATGGGAATTCGGACGATTTTAAAATTTTAACATTCATTGAAAATAAAATGGTGATTTGAATAATTGATTTATATGTTACATTATGGATACTAAAATTTCCCAGGGAGTCTTAAATTACTTCGATTGTTTGAAATTTTGTCAATACATATGTCAGACATTTTAAATTATCTGTGTATGTTTTATGGAATTTTGTTCCTCTGTTCGAAAAATATGAAACATTTAAATTTTTCAATTTTATATTTATACTTTCGTAAATAATTACTTTTCTCTTTTACTTTACCAGTTGCCTAGCAACTCTATTTCATAACTTGTCAGAAAAAGAAAATTTATTAAAATGTTTCATTCATTGTGACGTTCCCGATTACGAAAGGTTTGAAAAAAAAGTTTAAATAAAATATAAAATAGCTATCCTTGCACAGAGCCCTATCTCTCTAACCCCCTGAAAATTTGTATCCTAAACAATTAGAACAAGGCAGTTGAAGAGTATAATTGCATGCAATAAAGTTTAATAATTCAGTTCTTAAATGTTAGATTTTCTGAATTATTAGGAAATCTTATATACTTAGAAATATACATATAATTTAACATTAAACTAGATGAAACCCGTCAAAACTTGACGAAAAAAAAATTACTATAACAATATCAGTAAAATAAGCTTCTTTATAACAAAAGAAGGGGTGCGTATGAAACAGTCTTTCAAATATTTTATTTTAAAAGTTTTTCCCCCAGTGAAATACAGTACTATTTCCGATGCAAACTCCAAACAAACAATCTATAAACAACTGTGTAAAGCAAATCAGTTTGACATTATACTGCCATATTCCCCCCGGCAAGAAAGTAAATTTCATGGACCTATGAAGTATCATATAAATAGTATATCTCTACTTTCATCTCATATTCAGTAAATAAAAGAACATAGTAAATAAAGCACACATCCCCTTTCCCCCTGTGATAATTTAAGCGAATGAGCTCCTATGCTCATGTGCATTGCATCTGCCCAAAGACACCGTTGAAATTCGACGTTAAAAAAAGTTTTAAAATGTCCTCTTTAATCATTGTTCGTTTCAAATACATATCTTCTAAAACGCATCCATTGTTTTAAGCTAATTAATTTTTATGTAAAGATGAAGAATTTTTTGTCAATAATAAATCAATCTGCAGATGATGGAGATTTTTAATGTTCTCAAGTGTAATTTATTTGTATGGTTTCTTCGGTTCCTTTACATAATCAGGATGATTATTCCTTTTCCATCACAGCGGGGATCTTTTCCCTCTTATACAGTTAAACGAGCAGGGAAGACCGAGCTATGCTCGGTCAAAATTAGCTTTGAGTTAAAATATCGTGACCCATGACAAAAATGACCCACTGATCAAATTTTCTCGAACATGTGACCAAGCCCAATTGGTCTTCTCGTGCCCGAAACCTATAGGATATAAAATTTAATCAAAATAGTCTGAGCCGTTTTTTAGATAAAATTAGCTTGACCCACAGTGACCCAAAAATGACCCACTAATCGAATTTCTAGGACATGTGACGTAACCCAATGATTTTCTTGTGCCCGAAACTCGTAAGATACAAAATTTAATCAAAATCGTTAATGCCGTTTTTTAGATAAAATTAACTTGACACGCATTGACCCAAAAATGACCCACTAATAGAAAGTTCATGAGCATGTGACCCAGCCCAATAGTCTTCCCGTGCCCGAAAATGGTAGGATACAAAATTTAGTCAATATCGTTTGAACCGTTTTTTTTTAGATACAATTAGCTTGACACTGATCCATGGTGACCCAAAATGACCCTCTAATTGAATTTTCTCGAACATGTGACCTAGCCCAATGGTTTTCTGGTGGCCCAAAACGGTAGGATACAAAATTTCGTCAAAATCGTTAGAGCCGTTTTTAAGATAAAATTTGCATAACCACACACACACACACCCACAAGATTTGCTCGTATTAGAATATATATATCCAATGGATCTTTAAAAAAAAGTAATAAAATACAGTTCCTAGCATATTCTGATGAAATATATACATCAACAAATTCAACATATCAGATTTATGTTAATCATAAACTGAATATATATATATATATATATATATATATATATATATATATATATATTTTTTTTTTTTTTTTTTTTTTTTTTTCTTGGACAGATTTTAGTTTAACGTCAAAATGGTATATTTTATTGATAATTTGATCTTATGATTTATCAGATTTTTTTATTAATATTTTTTCACTTTTTATGATGGTTAGGGAAATCTATTTTCAATTGTGGCAACTTTCCCAGGAGCTAACATTATTAAATCAAACTGATGGTCATTGTTGAGATAGAATTGAAAAATATTTCTTACTTGAAAATTATTTAAAAAGTCGTTAAATTAAGCGGCAGTTTTCCAATAAATTTCAATGGAAAGCTAATTTTTCTTTCTAATAGATGATGTAAGAATTGAAATTCTAAACAGTAGTAAAAAATTGAGATTTGTAGTATTTAGAAGTGATGTAAGCGCGATGAAATCTAAAGCGATAGCGCCGTTTGTTGTCACAAACGTTATACATTTCTAAAAAATTGCCACTGTGTTTTGGCTGGCTTCCAAAAGTAGACTACCATTTTTTGACATCGAAAGAGAAGTGAAATAGGACTTTGCCGCTAATAAGGAACTGTTAAATGAACTTATAACAAACCTACCAAAATAATTCCTATAGAATATTAGCCTTACATTGTTTATTCCAGCTGAAAATGCAATCATTATTTCTAGTTTTTTTTTGTTTTTTTTTTTTTTTTTTATTAACCATTGGGAAAATGGTTGTTGCTTTCGGTCGAGAATGCACCAAATGAGGTTCGCATTTTATACTATTTTAACCGTTTTTAACGAAATTCTGTAATTTAGAAGAATTTATCTTTGAACAGACAATAGAAATGCATAAACGCGTTACAAAAATGTTAAAAATACAAAAAGAATCGATGCACATTATCAAATATGAAAATTAAAGTAGAAATTTGGTACTTTCGTGTTTTTGGTATTTTCCGAAAGGATGAAATATTTTTGTTTCTGTTTATATTAATATATTGTAAATTTAGTACTTTCGTGTTATAGTGGCACCCAAGAATGAATCGCCAAGCGACCAAGATTTATCGCCAAATTATAAAGCATGTATAACATTATAGTAATATATATATATATATATAACATTTCTTGACGTATGTGGCCAAGTTATAGTCATATAGAATGCATATATGATGTATATGTATGACATGTGTATATGATGTATATACGACATATAAGACGTAAATAATATGTGTATACTGACGTATATGGCACATATAGGAGTGTTTGGAATATATATATATGCGTATATAGAATGCATATACATATGCATATATACATGGCTTTGCGATGATCTTGGCGAAATCATAACTACAACCTTGGCATAATCATAATTGTGGGGGCCGCTATAAAGCGGTAATTTTTTATTTACCTTTTTTTTAACCATAACATTATTTTTTATAATTTTAATTTTCCTGAAATCCTTTACTTTTGTGAATTTTTTTCTTAAAAAATGAAATCTTCTAATCTATAATTTTTTTTTAAAAGTAATCGGTAACATGTAATTAAGGAATGCAATCAAGATGAAGCAATCAATAAAGGCTCTAGTTCTAATCTTTAAAATAAAAAATTGAAAAATCAACTAAAATTACGTCATGTTGACACAATCATATGAATTTTTCTTTTTAGTTTTATCAATGTTACAATGCATTTCAAGCTAAGCATAACGTCATTTCTACCGGCGCAAACTTTTCACACTTGCTTTGTATATGTTACTTTTATGTGTAAATACCATGTATACAAATAAAAATATATTTGCATTTCATTGTAATGAAAAATGGCATCAACAAAGTTATACAGTCCCTGGCCAAATTATTAGAGGCAGTTGTTTTTATTCAATATTTGGTCTAGTTTTGTTAAATATCTGGAAAGATACATGAGGAATTATCCTGAAACTTCAGGAGTGTAAACAACATGATAGATGTCATGTATTTCCGAGAAGATTTTTTCCTTGAAACCCCTTAAGGGGCCGTCAAGAAATTGAAGAAAAAATAATATATTTTGGATAACACTGTAAAAACTAATATTGCAAAAGCATTCAAACTGTAGATTATGATTAAGTGGATTATTGTAATAATTTGGGTTCATTTTTATGAAGATAGCATGTATACTCGAAGAGAAATTCAGGTTTTTATAAAAACAGTCCCGCATTTTATCAAGCTTTTTGCTTATAATTTGCAGAGTCTTTAATATAAAAACAAGTTATTTTCAGAAAATATGACAAACAAAATTGTACATAACACCCTGCAATCAGAATTAAAAACTAATAAAAATTGTATGAAGAATGAGCAGGTTCACTAAATATTGTTTCACTGCGCATGCGCGAATTCATTCAAAATATACTGTGCATAATATATTAGCTAAATATATAGACCAACTTTTATGAAAGTCTCAAAAACATAGCTTAAAAATTATGATAGTAATCGTCGATAGAATAAGCTCGAAATTCGCTGTTCCCAAAAGGAAGCAAAAAGATGAGGGGTTGTATCAAATATAGAATGAGAGACACTTCATTCTTATGTCAACTTTCAAAAGCTAGTATATTTGGATACAGCCCCTCATCTTTTTGCTTCCTTTTGGGAACAGCGAAATTCGAGCTTATTCTATCGACGATTACTATCAGAATTTTCAAGCTATGTTTTTGAGACTTTCATAAAAGTTGGTCTATACATTTAGCTAATATATTATGCACATATTATTTTGATTGAATTCGCGCATGCGCAGTGAAACAATATTTAGTAAACCTGCTCATTTTTCATGCAATTTTTATTATTTTTTAATTCTGATTGCAGGGTATTGTGTATAATTTTGTTTGTCATATTTTCTGAAAATAACTTGTTTTTATATTAAAAACTCTGCAAATTATAAGCAAAAAACTTGGTAAAATTTGGAACTGTTTTTATAAAAACGTGAATTTCTCTTCGAGTATACATGCTATCTTCATAAAAATGAACCCAAATTATTACAATAAGCCACTTAATCATAATCTACAGTTTGAATGCTTTTTTCATATTAGTTTTTACAGGGTTATTCAAAAGATATTCGTTTTTCTTCAATATGTTGACGGCCCTTTATGGGGTTTCGGGAAAAAATCTTCGCGGAAATATATGACGTTTATCATGTTGTTTACACTCTTGAAGTTTCAGGATAATTTCTCATGTATCTTTCCAGATATTTAATAAATTATAATAAAAACAACTGCTTCTAATAATTTGGCCAGGGACTCTACTGCATAATAATAAAATAAACCCAATGAACAATATTCCCGTGACATCACAATAAATATGAATTTTTATTCGCTTATAAAACACGCGGATAAATATTTTTACCGAAATTTAACTTGCAAATTAAAAAATTCGGTCTAAAAGCCACGTGCTTTTAATATTATTTCTGTTTTATTCTCGCAACCACGGAGTTCAGAGAATAAACTATGTGCCTCGCAACAGTGGGCATTAATCCGATTGCCGACTTTATGACGTCATAAGCAGATGAAAAAGTTTAATTGAAAATTACGGCTAATTAATTAAATTTTCGTACAAACGAAAGCACGATAACAAATCTGTGTGCAAATATCTTTCATTTAATAAAAGAATGATGTAATTTGATGCAGTAGTTTGTTCTCACGAATTGTCGAAAGAAATCGCTTAGAGTTTTAAATATATAGATGCCTTGCAAAATATACTTTGAGCCGGGACCATCGCGAAAACAACTTTCCTGTCTTAACGGGCCTGCTTTGAGCTTTCAAACACGTGATCTGACGTCACAAACGAGATCAACTCTCGTGTCTAGTTTCTTTTGGTCGTGAAGTTTCGCAATTTTTTTTCTTCTATAATTTCAGATAAATTTTATATAAAAATGGTTTTTAAAATGTGGATTTTTAAAAGCATATTTGGACTATTTGGGTAGAGAATTTAAGTAAGTACCCGTTTCTTATCTGATTATTTAAAACGCAAAATATATATCTATATCTATACTGTTTGTCAATTCAAGAATTCGAATGTTGTAAAAGTTATATTTTACTTAATATTTTAATAAAGGTAGTCGCTTACCCTTTTTGTTGTGCTGAAATAAATCGGGTTTCGCCAGGATGACCGTGCATATTCTACTATTAATACTGTTAATATTATTACTACTAATAATAATTTTAAACATTTAATATCACTTTATTCAAACAATCGCAATGGCGAATATGCACATTAAAATATACACAGAATGTCAACAGACGATAATTAAACATTATTCTTTTTCTGACTTCATTATGCTTTTATTTTGATCTAGAGTAGTAAATATAATTTAGAATCATCAAATATATAAAACAGTAATACGGAAGCCATTTTTTTCCTGCTTTCCTCTTCTAAATTTAATTTACGTAAATCGAAAACATTTAAAACATTAATTACTAATATTGAGTTCTTATGCATATCTTTAAAAAATAATCAAACGCTTTTTGTAAAACTACTAGTGGTTTCAATTATTGAAATATAATTTAAATAAATATTCATATATATCAATTATTTATATATATTAATTATATACACACAAATCAAAAAGGAGAATTTCAATTAAAAGATTTAAATTATAATATAACTGTTGATGAAATTGTAGAATTAAACATAGCAGATTTTTATACGATGTGTTTAACAGCAGAGATGGTATTGAGATAAAGAATGAAACATGTATGTATTGACTTTTATTGGTGGTTATATTGCATATAAAGTTTCACATAAATTAAAATGTTGTGAGTGCATTGCCATATTAGTCAAAGATAAAACTTTAGAATTAGATTGCCCGATTGAAGTTTACAAATACTTGATGTTAACAGACAAGGGTCAATTAAAATGACCTCAGGAAATTTTATTATTTTTAATTGTAAATGCCTTTCAAATTTTCCAAAAACTAATTAATCAGAATTATGAAAGTACTTTCCTAAAATTTCCACAGCCCAAAAAGCTTATTATATAACTCGCTACTGAAAAAACTGAAATTTTAGGTCTGGATTTCACAATTAAATGCAAATGTGGAAATGAACTTTCATATCTACTTAGACTGTGTTTCTCAGGAATTGCTAATATATTGCTAAATAACTACTGTAAAAACACTTATTTTCGCGAGGATTTCATTTTCGCGAGCCCGTCGTAATCGCGAAAATTTAATCCTCGCGAAATGTTTTTTTTTCCTCATATAATAATAAAATATCAGAAATTTTTCAGCTATCCGAAATTTAAAGATTACAGTTACTTAAATAAGAATCAAGTACAAAAATTTCTGGATTACTTACAACTATTTCTTGAATACTATACAACTATTTCTTGAATAAAAACAATAATACATCCAATAGAATGCAGGTCATTCACTTACAATATTTATACTAGCTTCTTTGAAGCCATTCAAAATTATCTCATGTTTGGCTTCAACACCGAACACCGTTAAATGTGCGCACAAGCCAAGAAGCGTGAATCGGTTTTAGTCGTGATATTCGCTGGTCCACAGATTCTTTTTCCTGTATAAATTAAAACTCATTAGAATACCACTCAATAAATTCATTCTTGAGCAAACGCTTGAACTCGCGGCTGGAGCTCTCCTGTGGAGGAAGCGGGCACAAAAACTGGAATATTATTCCTCTTCTCTAGTTCAGCCAGAAAAAGAAGATCTTGGTGTGCCTTAAAAATGTCGAACAATGCTACACCAAGTTGTTCTGGAACTAGACCGAGAAGCTCTCTCTGCTTGTCGTAATAAGGTACAATAATATTCTCAAACTATCGAATCATTGTGTCAGTATTGCTCCAATGCTTATCGGTGTGCTACAATTCCCAGTCCGCGGGAAATGTAAACTTTGGATGGCAATTTGTTGTTTTTCCAACGTACAACAATTGTGGTGGAAGTAAGTTTCCAGAAAGAGAACATGCTAAAAAAAAGAGTCATCTCTCTTTTATCTTCCATGCCGATTATGGACACTTGTTTTGAACCACGTTTTTCCAATGTGTATTCAGATGCAGGCACAAACTTTGCGTCTAATCGAAGTTAACGAACATCTCAGGGGGAACAACATTTTGTTTGTGTTGTGTGTCCGCGTGTTGTTTTTAGAGCGATGGGGACACGAACTTTTCGGATAAAATGAACTTTCTTAAAATGCCTTATGCAAAAGGGATTTTATTTGGGTAGTTTCGGGATTTTTTAACTTTCGGTTTTGTTCATATGATATTCGCGAAATTTTCATCTCGCGAAATCACCGATATCTTCATTTTCGCGAAAATTACGGCTCGCGAAAATAAGTGCTTTTACAGTATACAAAAATAAAAAATCACTTGTAAGAAAAGAAAATTTTCTCTACATTAACCAGTATGTAAGTTTCATTAATAAGTTTGATATTTCCACTTACTTAATATTGTATATTTAAGTGAGATTATTTTCTCTGAGAGAATATTAAATGTCATAATTGTTGTAAATTATTTGAAAGTACATATTCTGCTTGATGTTCTTGAATAGAATTACTTTTCTTTTTATAAATATTTAATATTAATTTATTGAAATAACAACAATTTTCTTTTTAATTCTCTAATGATATCATATTAACCTGCTTTCTGTACTTACACATGCTCATACTCCTTGTATTATTGAGAAATGTTTGAAAATTTCCGTTTTATTAGCAATATGACGTCATATTAATATTTTTTTCAATTGATGAAACTTTTTCTTTCATTTTCATTTTTCACGTGGAAATCGTTCAATAGAAAATTAATTATTGTAGAAAGAATTTCATTGTGGATTTTAAATTATTGGCATCTGCTATAACGAAAAATGTTTAAATTTAATAGGAAAAGGCTGTTAGAATTTTGGTTTTTTATCTCTATTTATTAAAATAATACGATTTTTTCAAATTTTAATATTTTGAGCTCTTCATAGCTGGTATTCAGAAATATACATGAAGTTTCAACTCTGTAAGTTATATAGTTTTTGAGAATGGCTCTGTGACGGACAGACAACGGAGCGGGAGTAATAGGGTTTCATGAGATGAACGAAACCCTAAAAAACTAAATTGAAGTGGAATGATATATTCACATTGTTTTTGAAATCGATAAAATAACATAAAAACATGCTTAAAAGGTGACAAAAGATGTTAAAACATAATTATTTATACCCCTCGTAGTGTGTAAATCGTAGTGTGTCCTCGAGGGATGTAAATAATTATGTTTTAAAATCTTTTTGTCACCTTTTAAGGATGTTTTAATGTGTATTTTATCGATTTCATACAAGTCTTGTAGTATTATTTTTGGAAAATAAAGCAAAAAATATTAAACGAAATTATTGATATTATAAATTAAAATGTCATCAAATCTCAAATGACGCCAGTTCAGGAAAGGGGAGGGGGTAAAGCTATATTTCAAGTCAAAATATTTACCAAACGATTGATTGAGTCTTATGATAGAAAAAACATTATTTCAACCAAATTTAGCAAGAAATTTTCTTATTCAAATTCAAAACTAGAAGTTTGCAGGTAATTCAGTATTGCTCTATGTCTAAGACAATAACATAATATGCACTTGCTTTCAGTATACATGCTGCAAAATATATGTTACTGTACTGAATGTAGCATCCCTATAAATAGAATTGTTATAAAAATTAGATAAACTTTATAATTGTATATTCTTTAAAAAATGCTTGTGTCTTACAAATAAATCAATACTTTTGCATTGCTGAATTAAGGAGCACATAAGTAAAATTTTATTTTGTCTCTTTAACAAGCAGTCTTTTATAGACAGCTGTTGCATGAATAACTAGAAACGCATATACATAGAGGTGACATACAAATGTAAATTTTACTTATAATTTATTACATTTTCTATTAAATTTTTCTGGTTTATTGTTATTTTATAGAAACAAACATGATTTAATCAAAGAAATCATTCGATATATATATATATATATATATGATTGCCTATTGTATATAATGTCTAGATCTCTAGATGCTATGTCATAAAGCAATGTTTTTCTACATTTCTGAATCCGCGACACACGTTGATTTTGTTTAAAATTCTGTGAAAAATGACATATTTTTCACTTAAAATAACACGAATTTGTATGCGTTAGAGTTGTCGTTACTTGCACAGCAGGAATAAGACTAAGAAAACGATTAATTAAGTAGTTAAAGCTTTTATACAATTAACAAAATTTATCTAATGTTTTCAATTCCTAAAAAGAATGTGAATGTATTGGCACTGCTTTTCATTAACCCTTTCAGGGCCAAAGTACTTTCAGTACTAAAATGTTGAAATAAATGACTGGCACCGGAATTTACCAAACAATTTATTTATGAATAAGGAAAAGTTTATACAGTGGAACTTCCCTTTAACGAAGTCCCTATTTAACGAAGTTTTCTACTTAACGAAATTTTCTGCAGAACTTTGACTTTGAACACCATTAGCATATAAATTAATCTCCATATTACGAAAAATATATTCTATATAACGAAGTTTATTCCACTTTTGTACTTGTACAGAATTCAAACTAAGAGGTTGCTGTTGCGACGGATATGCGAATTTATTTCAGCGGATTGTAAGAAATACACATTTTAATAATTTCCATTCTGCTTGGTGCTAATTAAAACAATTTTCTTCACATTCAGAAAAGCACTTGTTTATCATTATTCTTCCACATCGAGACTCCAGCGCTGACAGACGGGAGAAGTCAAAATCCCCTTTTTACATTCTTCAATGATATAGAAGATGCAGTGACGCAATGCCGTTAGATCTATTAAAGCAAAAAATATCAATTAGAGTCAGACAGTTACCATTCTGACCTTCCATTGCTGATAGACAATTGCTTTGCACATCCACAAGAATGTGCTTCAAAATGCAAATCGAAGAACATCAAAGTTATTTGTGTTCCTGCCAATACAACTTCTAAACTTCAGCCATTAGTCTAAAGAATAATAAAAAATCTTGAAGTACATTATCGAAAAAGACAATGTAGTGAAAACATTAGTTTGAGAACCTATGTATCAGAGCTGATGAAAGCTTGAGCCAAAGCTTTGGAATGTGACGTGATTTCATCGATTGGACACTACTGTTTTGTAAAAGACGGCTTCATAATTGAAACTGAATCAAATGCTTCTGAATCCAACACCTGTTTGTCATATCTGAAGGAAAATTTTCATGAATTTAAGCTGATTTCTATTTAACGAATTTTCTTCATAACGAAGTTTTTAAGTGTAACGATGAGACTTCGTTAAATGGAAGTTTCACTGTATTTCACATACATATTAAACGAAAAAGGTTTTAGCAAAATTCTGGTGCCATTGTGGCGTTTGGGAATTAAAATTAAGTGGTTTCATAAACATACCACTGCCCCTGAAAGGGTTAAATGCTTGATATGTGTGCGAATAATAAAGAAACTCGTATTTCTTGTCTTACGGGGGGGGGGGTGGTCTTGAGATATTTTATCTAACTCCCAAAAAGCAGTTTATGCATTTCGATTGCATTTTTATTGTTATGTGTGTCCAGAAGTACACTGATGTCCAGAAATTAAGGGGCAGTGAGCGGACACTTTCGATTTCAGACGTTTTGCCATATATCTACTGAAATTTGTGAGGAAATGCCCGAAATGCCCTTGAACTTAAGGTATGTAAAGAACATGATTGACTTCATGTTTTTCATTGATGATTTTGTCCCGAGGACAATTAGATTGGTAATAATAAATTTAATAGTAAAATAATATTTGCGTTTCCCCAAGAAACATAACGTTTCTCAAAATGATTCGTCATTATGTCTTGTTCAACGTTTTTGTACACTTGTGTAAGAATAGCACGCATATTCTTGAAGATGTTAACGTTTCTGTGAAAACTTCAAATTTTGTTATTGTTGTTGTTGTATTATAGCATGCAGAGTTTTCAATCGAATTTAACACCGCTTTCCAATAACTTGACAAAGAACAGTAGAAATAGTATAATGCAATTAATAGATGAATATATTGAATATTTGATAAGATATGGATACTTGTAGGAAATAAATTTTAACTTCGCATGTCCGAACTAATACCAAGGATTTTTTTTCATGATTTGGTAGTCATTTCTGTAGAGCAACTTATATAAAAAGTCCATTCAAATATCAGGAAAATTCAGAAAGATTATGGTATTCATTCCCCAATTTATAAATTAGCTCGCTGTATTACCAGTATCTTTTTTAATTTTCACGATATTAGACTGGTCTCTTTATATGAGTTGCTCTGTAGTATTGACTACCAAATAATGACAAAAAAAATCTTTGTTGTAGTTCGCGCATGCGCAGTTAAAATTTATTTCATATAAATACCCATATCTCATCAAATATTCAATCTATACTAATATTATAAAGGAGTAATTCTTGTTTGTTTGTTTGTAGGGGGGTAATCTCTGGAACTACCGAACCGATTTCAAAAGTGATGGTGGCAAATTGATGGTGACAACCCCTGCTCCAACATAGGCTATATTTTATGTCGGTGCCACTAACCCCACGGGGTGCAGGAGCAAAAAACGTTCTAAAATTGCGATTTTTCAGTTATCACACTGGCTGTCAAGCCCTGAGAGCTTGGCAGCCGGTTCTGTATGTATGTATGTACGTACGTAATGCGATAACTCTTCATAGAAATATCCGTTTTCCTTCAAATTTTGTTTATAGGTTCACTGTGTTAAGACGCTTCCCTGATTAGTTTTCGGGATTGATTGGTCAAGTATAAAGGGGGGAACAAGGGTCTAATTCCCCCCCCTTAATTTATATAAATGGGTTTTTCATGCAGAATTATTCCGTTTCCCTTCAAATTTTGTTTATAGGTTCACTGAGTTAAGGCGCTTCCCTGATTAGTTTACGGGTTTGATTAGTTAAGTATACGGGGGGGGGATCGGGGGGGGGCTAATCCCCCCCTTAATTTATATAAATGGGTTTTTCATGCAGAATTATTCCGTTTTCCTTCAAATTTTGTTTATAGGTTCATTGGGTTAAGACGCTTCCCTGATTACTTTTCGGGATTGATTGGATGAAGTATAAAGGGGGGGAACAAGGGGCTAATTCCCCCCCCCCTTAATTTATATAAATGGGTTTTTCATGCAGAATTATTCCGTTTTCCTTCAAATTTTGTTTATAGGTTCACTGTGTTAAGGCGCTTCCCTGATTAGTTTTCGGGATTGATTAGTTAATATAAAGGGGGGGGGATCGGGAGGCTAATTCCCCCCCCTTAATTTATATAAATGGGTTTTTCATGCAGAATTATTCCGTTTTCCTTCAAATTTTGTTTATAGGTTCATTGGGTTAAGACGCTTCCCTGATTACTTTTCGGGATTGATTGGTTAAGTATAAAGGGGGGAACGGGGGGCTAATCCCCCCCCCTTAATTTATATAAATTGGTTTTTCATGCAGAATTATTCCGTTTTCCTTCAAATTTTGTTCATAGATTCACTGTGTTAAGGCGCTTGCATGATAATTTTCGGGATTGATTGGCTGAGTATAAAGGGGGGAACGAGGGGGGGCTAATCCCCCCCTTAATTTATATTAATGGGTTTTTCATGCAGAATTATTCAGTTTTCCTTCAAATTTTGTTTATAGGTTCACTGAGTTAAGGCGCTTCCCTGATTAGTTTTCGGGATTGATTAGTTAAGTATAAAGGGGGGGTCGGGGGCTAATTCCCCCCCCCCTTAATTTATATAAATGGGTTTTTCATGCAGAATTATTCCGTTTTCCTTCAAATTTTGTTTATAGGTTCATTGGGTTAAGACGCTTCCCTGATTACTTTTCGGGATTGATTGGTTAAGTATAAAGGGGGGAACGGGGGGATAATCCCCCACCTCAATTTATTTAAATGGGTTTTTCATGCAGAATTATTCCGTTTTCCTTCAAATTTTGTTTATAAGTTCACTGTGTTAAGGCGCTTCCCTGATTAGTTTTCGGGATTGATTGGTTAAGTATAAAGGGGGGAACGGGGGGATAATCCCCCCCCCCTTAATTTATTTAAATGGGTTTTTCATGCAGAATTATTCCGTTTTCCTTCAAATTTTGTTTATAAGTTCACTGTGTTAAGGCGCTTCCCTGATTAGTTTTCGGGATTGATTGGTTAAGTATAAAGGGGGGGGGGGAACGGGGGGATAATCCCCCCTTAATTTATATAAATGTGTTTTTCATGCAGAATTATTCTGTTTGCTTCAAAATTTGTTTATAAGTTCATTGGGTTAAGACGCTTCCCTGATTAGTTTTCGGGATTGATTGATTAAGTATAAAGGGGGGAAACGGGGGCTAATACCCCCTTAATTTATGTAAATGGGTTTTTCATGCAGAATTATCCCATTTCCTTCAAATTTCATTTATAGGTTCACTGTGTTAAGGCGCATCCCTGATTAGTTTTCGGGATTGATTGGTTAAGTATGAAGGGGGGAACAAGGGGCTAATTCCCCCTTATCTATACTAATATATAAAGTAGTAAAGATTGTTTGTTTGTTTGTAGAGGGTAATCTCTGGAACCACTGAACCGATTTTAAAAGTGATGGTGGCAAATTAATGGTGACAATCCCTGCTCCAACATAGGCTATATTTTATGTCGGTGCCACCACCCCCAGGGGGGTGCAGGAGCGAAAAACGTTCTAAAATTTCGATTTTTTGTATACTGAAGGAGATAGAAGCATCAAATTTGGTATGGTAGTTACTTATAACATGTAAATGCTCTCTAAGAACAAATTATAAAAACATTCGAAATTTAAAAGGGTGAGATGAGGAAGAAGCGTTCTAAAAACATTCTAAATTACAATTTCTATGGAATCTCTGAAACTACAGAGCCGATTTCAAAAGTGATGGTGGCAAATGGATGGTGACAGTCCCTGCTCCAACATATGCTAAATTTTATGTCGGTGCTACTACCCGCAGAGGGTGCAGGAGCGAAAAACGTTCCAAAATTATGATATTTTCAATACTGAAGGAGTTAGGAACTTGACATTTTGTATGGTCGTTACTTACAAGATTTAAATGCTCTATAAGAACAAAGTCTAAAAAAATTCGAAATTTAAAAGGCTGAAATAAGCAAAAAATTTTCTAAAAACATTCTAAATTACAATTTCTATGGAATCTCTGGAACTACTAAAGCGATTTCAAAAGTGATGGTGGCAAATGGATGGTGACAATCCCTGCTCCAACATAGGCTATATTTTATGTCGGTGCCACTACCCCGAGGGGGTGCAGAAGCGAAAAACGTTCTAAAATTGCGATTTTTGCGATGCTGAAGGAGCTAGAAACTTGAAGTTCGGCATGATTGTTATTTATAAGATCTAAATGCGCTCTAAGAACAAATTCTAAAGAAAAATGATCTAATGATTCTGCGATTTTTCAACTATTGAATTTCTAAAATTACCAAATTTCACCATAGAGTACCATAGCGAAACCTTCACGCGTAAAAAGATAATGATAAGGGCGACGTGTCCTGATGTGTATATTGGCTATAGCACGAGTCACAAATTATAGTATCCTTATTATTCTGTTAAAATATAAAAGTGAATTATGAAATGTCAATATTTTGTTTGGTTAAAGGTTCGTTAAGAGAAATTGACCAGCGTAGCGGGCGTAGCTTGCTAGTATATTAATATTTTAATTGCAGTATACTATTTCTACTGTTCTTTGTAAAGTTTTTGGAAAGCGGTGTTAAATTCGTTTGAAAACTCTGCATGCTATAAACAAAAAACTTTTGAATTTTTCACAGAAACGTTAACATCTTCACGAATATACGTGCTATGCTTACACAAATGCACATGAATGTTGAACAGGACCTACATAGTCATTTGCTACAGTGACAGACCTTTTTAAGCATTTTTTGTTACTTGGGTGATCGCAAATATTATTTTATTATTAAAATTATTAATGCCCCTCCCCCCCCCCCTAATTGTCCTCGCAACAAAATCTTCACTGAAAATTATGAAGTCAAACATGTTTTTTACATACTTGAAGTTCAAGGACGATTCGTACAGAATTTCAGTAAATATTCGATAAAACATCTAAAATCCAAAAAATCGGTCACTGCCCTTAATTTTTGGACAACAGTGTAATTTTGAACGGATGTTCCGATTTTTATTTTTTATTTTATTTTTAGTTGGAAAAGAATCATTCTGGTGGTGGTCCCCTGTAGATTTTATTGGGATACAAAAATGGTATGTTTACCTTTCTGTCTGTTTACTTGTTTTTACTTTCCGAATACACGGTGTAAGGAAAGTATTGTATTGTGTGTGAGTGAATGAACACGGTAATTCCCAAATGGTACTTCTATTTTCAGTACTCGCATTTGGTGACTGTCTAAGCCACTGTCGCCGAACTGCACAGAGTTTTGTAGAAATCGGTCGGCAGATTAGGTATTTAATATGTTTTTAACAATTGACCCTTTTACAACCCTTTTAGAACTGACTCAATAGGGAAAATCACCAAGGGGAGATAACAGGGTATAAAATATAAATATTGCTGCGATCTAATCAAGCATTATTAGCCTAGAGGTAACGTCTCCAGTTTCAAAATTGGTGGTCCAGCGTTCGAATCCAACAGATTCCATGGCAAAATTGGGTAACGTTTATACTTTGTAAAATTGTAGTTTAACTTGTAATTATTGTAATTAATAGTAATATTTTTCCTTCCCTAGGCTTAGGGGTTCGTCCTGGCCATTAGCTAAAAGCTAATCCCTAGGGTGGTTGCTGTTTGTCTGTCTGTCTGTGTGAGAAATTTATTGCCGAAACGTCAGTGAAAGCACACTGTGGAGACGCGAAAAGTTTTTGGTTTCTGTCTGTCTGTCTGTTCCGCGATAACTGCCGTAAAAAACGTTCGATTGATGGGTATGTTGGTGAGGTACCCGGAATTAGCTGTATAGTTTTTAGTTACATTTGGTTCATTCGTTCGGAAAATATAGAGCATTTCTTTTTAGGTCATAATGCTTTCCTATGGGGATGCAGACGATTTTTCAAATTTCATTTTTATCTGAAATGAAAATTGAATATTTGCATAATGGATTTAGACGTAAAATTATAAATGCTAAATTTTCGATATGGATTTCCAATAGTTTCAAAATTTTGCCGATAAATTTAATAGAATTTAGAAATTTATTGCTTAAAATATTTGAAAATGTTTTTGCATCTGTTCGGGAAATATAAACATCTTATTTTCATATTTTTTACAATTTTTAAAAGCGTTTATTTTTAGTTACCACTTTAATTTATTCGTTGTTTAGCAGTCGTATTTCAAAGAGTATAAAATAATAAAATTCTAGGAACTCGCACTATTTTAGTGAAATATTTTTTTTTAATCACAAAACGAATGTAAATTTAATGAGACTACGGGGGGATGAATACTTATTTATTTAAAAAATTAAAAGAATAAGCAGTTCATCAGAATTTCAGAATATCATTGTACAACACAATGTTTAATTTAATTATTCTAATTTCTGGAACATTAGAAGAATTTTATATACTTATAAATATGCATGCAATTGAAAAAATAATAATTGCGGATTGTACGATGTTAAATGATATCAAAAATGAGGTTTTAAAAAAATGACTTGCAGAGCTGACGTTGAGGCTCCTGATCTGCAGATTTACTTGCATATATTTTTCCCCTACTTTCTGGACACAGAATCAGTAATCGGAAAGTCGAGTGAAGTCACTCCAGATATTTTTTTCTTTTTACTTTACAGGCTCTAACTTTTGTAGAAAAAAATTGGCCAATCGTATGGAATTTGATTAAGCTGTCGGGGTACACATTAGTACTTTACAATTTTATAACAGTCGTCGTATCATGTAAATTTTTTTTACAAGGACACGTCAAAAAATATGATATATGATCCTCTACTGTGCGCTGTAAAAAAAAGACAAATATTTCTTAATCTACGAAAATGTAATGTAACCATGGACGAAAATATAACCACCAATAACCTTTTCCGAGTTACCCATGGGCAACTGAAAAGCAAGCTTTATCTTTAGAAGCCTCATAAACCAACATAATTTCGAGATTTAAAGAATCATTTATAAAAACAAAGTTTCTTTTGCTGCCACTAATTTTCGGAAACGTTTCCGTGTGATTTTTATAGTATATTAATCAGTTTTCGTAAGACGAAATATCGGTTTTCGTCTATCGATTTTACCCTGAAGGATGATATTAATTCTCATTTTTAATTAATTCTCAATTAAACACAACTGAATTCATATATGCAAGATTGACAAAATAATATTCATTTTAACGTTAATTTTAATACTATTAATTTAGAATGTACGTCTGTAACACATGTTTGTTGAACATGAAATCATACGTAATTGCACTATGTTCATTTTAACACAGTTGCTGTAATTGGTAAATAAATCAGACGTAATTACACTATATTCATTTTAAGATAATTACTCTAATTGGTAAATAAATCATACGTAATTACACTATATTAACTTTAACATAATTATTCTAATTGGAAAATAAATCATACGTCATTACACTATATTACTTTTAACACAATTATTCTAATTGGTAAATAAATCATACTTCATTACACTATATTACTTTTAACACAATTATTCTAATTGGTAAATAAACTATACGTTCTAATTGGTAAATAAATCATACGTTATTTATGATTTATTGTATGATTTATTTATCAGTTAGAATAATTGTGTTAAAATTAATATAGTGAAAAGGATACAGATAAAGATATATGAAGCATCATAAGTCGAATAAAAGTCAGAGAAAAATGCAATCTATTAGATTTAACAATTCATTTTCCCGACAATAAAAAAAAAGGAATTTCACTGTCTTCCAAAATTTAATCCGCAAATCATATTATAATTCATTTTTAAAGGTATTTTTCATTCATGTTAGCTTTATATAAATGTATTAACATGCAATCTAAATTTATTACTGTTATTTTGCGTGTCACTAACATTGGAAAATGATTTAGTGTACAGATAGCATTTGCATTTAAAATTCATTTACTAATAAAACCTATCATAACTACTTTTCTTTTTCAAACTAATAGAACCGTCTGACTTTTTTCATGTTAATCATGGGGACCATACGTATAAAATAAACAAATATGTGAAATCCTAAAGATACGACAATGCTAATCTGTGCATTTGTGCCTATAAATCGTTAAAACAACAATCATAAAACTTGTCGGATGTGCTAATCCCAAAATTTTCTTCTATCTCATACAAGTTTCACATACACCAAAAACGGATCAGCACCAATTTATGTCAAAGTCAAACTGAATCTAAAGTTTTATTAAATTCCGCGCATTAGTTCTTGAGATATGACTATCGTTAAAATCGCGTAAAACGAGAAAAATGCAGCATAGCAGCGCCATCTATTAAGAGATTTACACCAAAACCCAATTAACAACTTATGTCAACGTCTAACTGAATCTGAAGTTTGATGAAATTCTGTGCATTAGTTCTTGAGGCATAGCTATCGTGAAAATCATGAAAAAAGTAGCATAGTAGCACCACCTGTTGGGCTGTTTACGCTAAAACATAACCAGCATCTATTTGTGTCAAGGTCTAACAGAATCTGAAGTTTGATAAAATACTTTGCGTTAGTCCCTGAGATATAGCTATCGTGAAAATCCTGAAAAAAGTGGTATAACATGTAAGTGGTATCACATGTTGGGTTGTTTACGCCAAAACGTAATAATCTATTTATGTCAAAGTCTAACAGAATCTGAAGTTTGATTAAATTATGGGCATTAGTTCTTGAGATATAGCTATCAGGAAAAATCTTTAAAACTATACTATAGCAGCGCCACCTATTGGGTGATTTACATCAAAAACTAATCAGCACCAATTTATATCAGGAACTAACTGCAAATAAAGTTTAATTAAATTCCGTGCATTAGTTCTTGAGATAGAGCCCCCACAAATTTTTTGTCACATACAGACAGACAGACAGACTTACAGACAGACATTTTCTATAAACAGTCAAATCGTGTTCAGGACCTTCAAAACGTATACATTCTTCGAAAACAGGAAATCTAAAATTCGCATGAATCCAATACTTTCTTCTTGCAAAGATAGAAGAAAGTAAAAATGATGCTACTTCAATGCAATCATAGTAAAATGCCTTGTTTTGTAAATAAGAATGTACGTTTTCTTTGTCGCGTGAAACAGAAAAATATACGATTTTCCTAAAAATACCGAAAAACAATGTAAAAAATGTATTAAAATGACGTAGCATTTTGTGAACGGTGACGAAGGCAGTAGGTGGTTCTGAATTGTAGGTTCGTTTGGATAGATGTTCAATAAAATCATACAAATTCTAGGGGGTTCGCTGCCGCAGACAGTTGTACCCACAGCATTTGGTTCGTTTGGAAAGATTTTCGTTTAAAAAAATAAAATCAAAACAGACCGAAACATGCCGGGTATACTTTGCCAAAGGCAGTGGGACTCCCAATTATAGGTTCGTTTGGGTAAATTTTCATTTAAAAATATAAAATCATACAAATTCGAGGGTGTATGCTGCCGAAGGGAGTGAGGTCCCCAACTTTAGGTTTGTTTAGAAAGATTTTCGTTTAAAAATATTAAATCGTTCAATACTGATTTTAGGCATATTTAAGGTTATTATCACGGGCCCGGATAATGTCGCGCGAGTCAACTAGTATATATAATAAATACTGTACTATACTACATTTTATAAAATATTTTATGAAGACGATGTCCCAAATAAATTAGTATGCACAAAGTTAGAACGGAAGAATTTCAATAGAGATGATTTATTACCATTAACTGACAACAAAATTCCATACTAAAAATACCATTAACTAACAAAGAAAAGAATTGAACATACAAGATCTTATTGATAAAAATTTAATATCAAACTATTATAATATTTCACTCTTCTAAAATATTTTTGATTTGTGTTATCTTGCTATGTCAAGCAATTTAATTTTGCTCTTATTTTGTGGATTATATTATTAGCTCGTGCATGTTTTTCTCCAATATAGTTAATCCAACCAATATTTTTATATCTGATTTATTATTAATAAAGCCTTTTAAAACTAACTATTTTAAAAATACTTTTCTTGTAATTTAAAATTCTATTTGCAATAAAATGTCCATACATATAATTGGAAAAGCATTGTATTTTTGAATAATGATAATGAATAAATGATTAAGAAATTGCGATTTGACAAGGAAATACAAGTAAGCTCCCAGATTTCCAAGGCAGGGCATTCTTTGTTCACATTAAATGATATGAACATTTCAATGACGTACAAAAAGTCTGCGTTGAATAAATAGAATTCAGTTTTTAACTGAAATGAAACAGGTTACTAACTTTATGCAAAAAGAAACAACTTTTCTTTAATTTAGTAATTTTAGTAAAAAACCAAGTTTATGACAAGCTGTTGATACAAAAGAATAAAATACTCTAGACCAGTGGTTCCCAACGGGGGGCGTACGCCCCACAGGGGGGCAATTTAACTTTTCAAGGGGACAATTCAGAATTTCTGTGAACCCATACCTTCTGAATTTTTTTCTAATAGTAATGTTGTAGACTGAAAATAAAAGTTACACATTCAAATTTCAAAAACAAAATTAAAAAAAATAGTTTTTTATTAAATTTTTAAAAAGTATCCATTCAAAAGTTTTAATACCAGAATAATTATAGGAAAAAACATTTCAAGATATTTATATACTTTTATATATTTAAAAATTCTTTATAATTTTTCTGATTTAGAAGTATTTTAGAATTTTAAACAACTTTTTCGATTATTTATTGAATGAGTCGCACTGCAATATGTCACATGAAAATCAATTTTACACATGAAACTATTTAAGTGTATATTTAACAATTGCTTGAAGACCTTCCTTTACCGAATCTTTTATCACGTTTCATTCTGATTAGAAATTGATTAGTAATTTAATCGCAGAAATTCTGTGATTAAATAAGACAAAAATGTTTTATTCAAAATTATTGATTTTTCTAATCAAGGATTCTGAGCACTCTATACATCACGCATACGTGGCGACCGTATGCCAGTAAACTACGGGGAGTATCAGATGATTATAAACAATATTTGATTCTTCCATTACCTTCGGCACGTTTCAGGATCAATGTTAAATGCTTTTTACTCTGTCAGGAGTAAATTCTTTTAAAATTTTATGAGAATTATACGTTATAGGGGGAGGGGGGCATCATCATTTTAGAGATGTTTTGGTGGGGCGCGGCTAAAAAAAGGTTGGGAACCACTGCTCTAGACTGTCTAGACAAAGGAAATATGGAAAGAAATTGCTGTATTTAGATAATTTTACTGTAGTTAAAATAATATCTCGCTTTTCTTTGCGATAGTTGAACAAATGATTTTTTTAACCACGCCGTCTCGAGTTTTGTGGCACCCACGAAAATTCGGTCTGTTGCATATCACATTTTGATTGGTATTATGGGTAAACAGCCGTTAGAAATTTTTGAACATACCGCGTCTCTGGCGGTGGAATGTTTTGTTTCTCTCTTCATCACTGTCACTGACAATTTCTCGATCTCTCAATAACTAAAGTTACATAAAAGTTGCGCGTCAAGCATAAAATGCTCAAAATTCTTCATAATTCCTTCAAGTAATTTTTTATTTTAATGCATTTTTTAATTAGAACAGTTGCCAAACAGTTAATGTCGGTTAAAGGTCTTCCGAGTCGCAGACAACTTTACGCCCAGTCTATTTGTGAGTAGAGTATCTTGTATTAAATTGAACCGTTGGTTGGGAAAAGTTAAGATGTAGTATTAACTACAAGATAAAAGAACAATTACAATGAAAAGGATAGATGTAAAGTTAAGAAAAGAGATGATAACAAATTTGGAATAAAAAGGTAAAGCGAAGGAAATTAACGATAGAGTCTAAATAATTGGAAGAAAGTGAAATGGTATAGGTGTAGTTATAGCTAACTACTAAAGAAGTTGAAAAAGTAAAAAAAAAAATAGGGTTCGGAACATGTTCGTTAAACGCACTCAAATGCCAGGTGGTGAAAAGGCGGGCAAAGCATAAACAAAAAAGGCACTTAAAAGAGCCATACATTTTTTTTTCTTGAGAGTATCACGGATAATGAAGGCAAATATTTCTGTTTTAAAAAACCTGTGTCAAAATATAAAAATTCTGTAAGTAACGCTCGTCGCGAAGGGCACTAAGCGATGTCCTTTATAAATTGCAAATAGAAAAAGATTGGGTAAATGAATTTGTCTTTATTAACCCGAGATACATCTTAAACGGAGACGCATTAACACGAGTCAACTGTATGGAATTTATTTTTCATTTGAGTTTTTTGTGCAAAGCGTTTTAAATTAAGATTAGCAATTGAAACTGTTTCAATACAGGTCATGCTTTACTAATACAAGGGTATGTATCACAACGATAAAAGCCTTCCCTAACAATACTGCAGAGGAAAAGTAATAATAATTCATCCAACTATTCGTAGACAAGCATAATAAACGCCATAACTGAAAACGTGTAATTTTAAAAGACTCGGGATAATAAACAATAAAAATGACATTTGATTGTTAGCTGTTGTAACCTATTTTAATCGTATCATATCCGTAAAGTTTTTATTTTTATATACTTTTTCGAAAAACCTTGAAAATGATTATGGTAAAGAAACCATATATATACTTTTACAATTTAAAGTAAACCCATATTTAAATTATTTTATTAAATATATTTTCCCTTTTTTCATTAACGTATTTAGTATATATTCCCTGTTATTTAAAGGCGCGCTCTTCTATTCTTAGCAATGAAAATATGTATTTAAAATTACATATATATTTTTATGAACTTCTTTCTCTATAACGGAGCTTTATTCTCTCGGCAGTTGTATCTTAAAAAGAAAACAAAATTATAAAATGATTATCTCATGGTCAAATATTAATCTCATTAAACTTTGTACAGGTTATATCGTTGAAATGCATCAATTTTTGAAACATGCAGATGATTTCTCATAAAGATTGGCGTTACTATTTCGCATATAAATGCAATTCGTCATTGCTCAGATGCATTCTTTCCAAAATCGTAAATACCACGCATGCCTTTTTGCCACTTTCTCATAACAATTTTAACTGCCAGTCTAAGAGTCTCTTCATTTTTGTCAAAAGTGTGCTTAATTGCCAAATATGCATAAACGCCAATTTTTGTTTCGCCAATTTTTAACTTAAAATGAAAATATACTAACGGTTATGGTAACCTAGTCTAAAATTCACGATATCACATTCGAAAAAGGGAAATCTTTGACGAGACTTTGTAACTGCAGTTTTTCGTCACTTTGCATCGATCTATCGGCCTGAGTACATCTAATTAAAAAGCTCTCAAAATGTATGGCCCGGAACCACCCGAATTAAATCATGTTTTCCCTGAACTCCTGTACAAAAATTGATGCTACACGCACAGAATGTCACCCTGGCAGTCTATGTCTCTCATCTGGAACTTTATTCCATTATCATTGGATATTGCCAAAGGATTGTCTGTTGCCAGTGGTTAAATGCAGATTGTCATCTCAAATAAACAGAGGAAATCTTCATTGTGCTGGCCTTTATTTCTCTGGTTATGTAGCATCTTTTACTCCACATTCCTTTCAGGATCCAGGGCTTTTTTCAGTTATTGGGTTTTTTAGCACAATCGTACCTATTCTTGTCTGAAATTACTTTTTCCCAGATATCTCTACGAACTGAATTTTCGAATGTTTTTCAGCACTAGCAAATATCTTGATAATGATTTTTTAATTGTGTCACTTTACAAATGTTTTCAGTTTTTTAAGCCATAGGTATACAACAATAATTAAAAAATTCAAGCCTGTAGCTAATATTTATTTTTTGTGTGTGAGGGGAAGGGGACATATATGTGTTTAGTTACAATGCTTTTCTTTTAAATAAAATTATAGCTATCTAATTTAATTGGGCCACCTCCTACCCCATCCGTTGTGCGTATGAAATTGATAAAATTAGGTAATATTTTTGAAAAAAACATTGATTTTTTTTTCTACCGAATTAACTGTTTTTCTCAGCCGATTATAGATACATTCCATTGCCCTTAAACACCCGCCTAACGAAACTCCTCTGTACGCAAATTATATTTTATATATATGAAATGCTTTTCCATTTCATATTAAATTATTTCCCGGAACAACTGACGTATTAATGCTGGTACACTATGTATTTTTAGATTCATTATTTTGCAATCGAATAAAATCTCGATGGAAGGCGATATTTGAAATACACTAGGTATTTTCCCGTAAAATAAAAAGGAATCTGGATCATCATCAATAAATTTATTGACACTTCACAATCAAAGACAATCCCATTAATATCCAGTTTAGAAATTCATAATTGGGCTGTGCTACGCCACAGAAAAAATGAAGATGTTATTAAATTAGAAGTACACCAAATCGAAGATATTCTCCTCCAAGTGACGCGTTTTATTTAGCAAGTGAAAAAGCGTAAAAATTCTGAGCTCCAAGGTTGTGTAACGCGTTTTATACCCGGCGAGGCGTAGGAATCTTTCGCCAATTCAGGGGTAATTTAACAAATGAGCGGGTTGCAAGGCTGTCGGACTCTTTATTATACTCGGCATAAATTTGAAGTGAATAGACAGAAGCGGGAGTTGAAATGAATCATGGGATATCGAATGATAATTTTAATAAAAATAAAAATGATATTAAGAAACGTTCTAAAGAAATAAAAATTTAATGTCTCAAAATATAAAGGAATAAATTAGGGTTTTTTACAAAGAAGTGTCGCTTTTAACAGATTAAGGTTTTTTAGAATAAGAATTAAAAGAATATGTTGATTAAAGATATGGAATTAAAATATAAATTATATTTAAGATATTATTGAAAGACAGAGGGGAAAAGGTAGAATTGTAAGAATTTGGAATAAATTAATTAAGGTAAAAGGGCAAAATTTGTTTATCATTACATATATATATATATATATATATATATATATATATATATATATATATATATATATATAGTTTTCATAATGGACAAACAACAATTTCGTTTAACAAAACGAAACTCAACTTTAAGAACACTTCATAGAACACTATGCGTTCAAATAAATAGTTATATAAAAGTAAATGAAATCTTAGATCCTTATTTCACAAAGTTGAAATATTTCCACTTGTGAAAAGGACCTTATCGTCTAAAGAAAATGTCCTTTTCATTCATCTCTAAAAGTATGACGTATTATTGAATAAATTTCCATCGCATCCGTGCTAAAATTTAGACTTTTTAATTAAAATAAATACTAAAATTAAATTTACATAGTCCTCATATTTGCATTAATTATGGTAGCTTTAAGTTGTTTTAAATATAGATACATTTCACCGTTGTTTTTCAACAACATACAATACTTCCTCTACGTTTTTTTAGATTCATAAAACTCGCTCTAATTTTTTTTCTTTGCTTTTTAAGAAAAAAATTTTTTCACTAAATTAAGCCACGTTCTAGTAAAATATGATTCTTGTGTCAAAATAAGATGAGTTTGAACAATAAAAATGTTTAATTTACATAACTAGAATTTTAAAAAAAATGTAAATATAGCTTTTTTAGGGGGGGGGGGGAGAGCACAAAATGGTTGAAAAAAGGTTTAGATACCAAACTCGTTGACTGATTTGTAATAAATACAGCGCTTGGTAACTGAGGCCTGTAACATATTTATCAAATGGGAGCTCAATCAAAAGCATAGTTTTGGGGATTTTTCGTCAATCTAGAATTTAAAAAATATTAATTAAAAAAACCTACATTATTCAGTAGCTTTTAATTAGATCATTATCAACATGTAATAACAAGTTTCATTTCGTTTTCAATTTTTTTTTTTTTTTTTTTTTTTTTTTTTTTTTTTTTTTTTGTAGCGCTATATATATTTCTAAAATTTGACCGAAATTCATCAAAATGATTCCATCAAAATTAATTACCGAACATTGAGACTTTATTGAGACGAATGTTTGTAATGCAAATCGATCATTAAATATATAAATTATATAATTAGATCACTATCAACATGTAATAACAAGTTTCATTTCGTTTTCAAAAAAATTTTTTTTTGTAGTGCTATATATATTTCTAAAATTTGACCGAAATTCATCAAAATGACTCCATCAAAATTAATTACCGAACATTGAGACTTTATTGAGACGAATATTTGTAATGCAAATCGATCATTAAATATATAAATTATATAATTGGATCACTATCAACATGTAATAACAAGTTTCATTTCGTTTTCAATTTTTTTTTTTTTTTTTTTTTTTTTTTTTGTAGCGCTATATATATTTCTAAAATTTGACCGAAATTCATCAAAATGGCTCCATCAAAATTAATTATTGAATATTGAGACTTTATTGAGACGAATGTTTGTAATGCATTTCGATCATTAAATATATAAATTATACAATTAGATCACTATCAACATGTAATAACAAGTTTCATTTCGTTTTCATTTTTTTTTTTTTTTTTTTTTTTTTTGTAGCGCTATATATATTTCTAAAATTTGACCAAAATTCATCAAAATGGCTCCATTAAAATTAATTACTGAATATTGAGACTTTATTGAGACGAATGTTTGTAATGCAAATCGATCATTAAATTTGTAATGCAAATCGCAATCCAAAATTGTCAAAAAGTTTGAAAGGCGCACGACGCTACACGGGAATTAATCCAATAATCAGGTTTGAGCAAACATCAGATTTTCTTTTTACTCTTTTCTTTGAAAGAATGTATAGTAAACTATCTAAAACAGTCGTTGTTTTATTCGGACGATCAATGAATGTGTACTTGTGGCTTCTTCTGTTTCAGATCTCAAACTCGTTATATGTATTTAAATTGTCGGAAATGCTGTTTAAAGGGTATCAAGAAATAAAAGAACTTCTAACACTACGATTAAAGAAATGTGCGATACATTAATCTTGAAAGTTTTAATAACTTGGGGTGAATATTTCTTATAGGTTTTCAGAAATAAAATTTTTAAATGCGTTTTCTGAAAAGCAACATTTTTATGGGCAATCTTTTAGAAAAATGTTCTATGTCCAGAAGATATAGTATAGATATATAGAAGATATTTATGTGAAGATATATAGAAGATATATAGAAGATATTTATGTAAAACTGATCGCAAAATATTTATGTGGTGTAATAAATACAGCGATCTATCATTTTAAATAACTGACAATTTTTTATAACAATAGAGATCTACTAATTTCCTATAATAGAGCTATAAGGATCTCAAAGCGTCGATCTCGTCGTCTGACGTATTAAACATTTCAATCCTCCCTCACCCCCTGATTGATGTCTTACACTTATTTAATTTAGCTTTTAAATTTTCCGGTGACATCTTCCTGGTCGGACCTACTACCGTTCTAGTCAGTAACTGAAAGAAGGGACCTCGGAGTGTGCACGCGCCATCTTTCCTGCGAAGTAGCGGATATCGAAGCTGCCGCGGTCGTCCGATGTATTAAACGTCCCGGCCGCCCGGAACCCGCTGGTCCTTATATTAAACCTACTGAATTTAGGTTTTAAATTTTTGCGTTGGTATCTTCAGTGATCGGGTCTACTAAAGTTCCGGGGAAGTTTTGAAAAAGAAGGGATCTCTCCGATAGGCGCGCCGCCTATATACGAAGCATCCCAAGTTAAATTAAGATCACAGACTCCCGCTATTTCGCAGGAAAAGAGACGCCGCGCGCGGAATAAGAGGTCCCTTCCCTTGGTTACCGACCGGATCGGTAGTAAACCCGATCCCGGCAGATGTCATCGCAAAAATTAAAAAGCTAAATTCAATAAGTTTAAGATATCAGCCAGCTAATTAATACATCAGGCAACCACGTCGGCTTCGAGATCATTATAGCTCTCATATATCATTATAGATCATTAAATCATACAACGATAACGATATTTATGACCTAGTTACCATTTCAGTGATATTAAGGAGGCAGTAAATGATTATCTATTCATATTTTCGGCGTGTTCTTGTAAAGAAAAAACTATACATCATAAGAGGATTATTTTTAGTATGCAAAAACGTACGTTTATCCTATCCAAATTTTGAAACGATTGGCCTATCTTTACGAAAACTGGAATTGATTAATACAAACAAGGATTTTTTTTATCGTAATAAAATTTATGCTGAACTATTATAAAAACGAGTCTTTTCTAACAAAAAAATAATTATCGAAATCTGTGCCCTCGCTATATTAAAAAAGACAATGTTTATTTAAACACAAAAAAATATATATATAATAAATTTATCAGAGCTATACATAGAGTAAGATGGATAGACATGCCTCCACAAACATATTGTTACAAGAATAAATCAAGTCATATATGTATACATACATATATACATATGCTATTTTGTGTGTAGTGCGGTTTCCCCTGAGTTCAATTTGTGGAGCGCGTAGATTATACTGAAACATTCATGATATTTAGTATGTTGCAAAAGGATACATTCGAAAGTTTGAAGTAATCAGTGTATTAAGAACTTGCGTCTCATGAATATTTTCTTTTAACGGAAAATGATAAATTATGGGGAGCAAATGAAAAATAAAAAGCATAATTTCTAGTGAATGAAAGAAAATATTCATTTTATTCCAATAAAATCATAAAATAAATAAAAAATATTCAAATTAATGAATATATAAGATTCTACAAATATGTCGTAACAAAACTAAATCAAATCAAATATTTATGTATAAGCCACGTGGCAGTTGTCCCTGAGATTAATTTTTCTTTCAAAATATTAAATACCTGTCTAATTTCCATCGCGTCGCAATTACGATTCAAATCTGCTAAATAACATGCACGCACATGCAAACGTGCTTGGAAATTCTTTCCAAAAATTAATCAAATGCGAATGTTCACTGAACTATATATCAAGAATTTCATATACTTTATTCAAGTGCAAAGCGAGACACTGAATACCTATGTCATATTCTCTCAAGTATTAAGAAGTTATATTTGAATGCAATACTTAAAAAATCGCGATATTTACTATGTTTTATAAAAGAACTAGCTGAAAAACCCGGCGTTGTCCGGGATTTTAAGAATCTCTGTGTAGAAAAATAAATTTCAAAATATGTCAATATTTTCATAATCGGGTGTTTATCATGATTCAATGCGTTCCTCAAACCCATATGACGTTTTATTCCAATGCTGACGTCATATCTACTTGTTATCTCTATTACTCATATTGATACTCTATTTGTATGATTCTCAAACATTTGAGAAAGTCCGTTAAACTTTCAATATGACGTCATATTATTACGTCATTATGACGTCATTTATGACGTCATTTTCTTTTAATTCTCTAATGACATCATATTAAACTGCTTTCTGTACTTACACATACTCATATAACGTGATTTTTAATAACGTGATTTAACCTATATTATTCACAACTAAAAAGAAATGGCGATCTAGTATTTGTCGAGAATTAAATAAAAATCATGCACTCGTGACATCATAATTCACTTTTATATTTTAACAGAATAATAAGGCTACTATTGCAACGTTATTTCTGTGGGGAAAATACAAGTTTTGGACCAACATTGCCCCCCCCCCTTTGGGATCGAATTTTTAAAAATTAATGTCCAATTCATGTATTGCCCTCAGGAATGCATATCTACTTCAAATTTTAAAGCTCTATGCCAGCAGGAAGTGGATGAAAAATGAGTGACAAGATTTGACTGTCACATACATACATACATAATAGTAAGCTAAAAGAAAGTATATAAAAATGACATAGGTTTTGGTCAATCAGGTCAACTTTTTAAGTTATTGAATTTTCGTTAACGTGTACGTTTATTTTTGCATTATTGGAGTGTGACAGGTACAGCAGAAACCTGAGAAAATACAAATTTATTATTTCACAATTTATATTGCTTTACATTAAAACTTGGTTTTTCAATTTGTAAGTAAATGAAATAGCTTCGGAAAGAAGACGGTGAAAAAATAATCCCGATATATTCTGTTGCAACTGAATACATCCCTGGAATACATCCCTGGGAATACATCCCTGTTCCTAAGAGGAATGTAGTCACAAGTTTCATAAAGCGTGCTTACCTAGCTTATTTTAGTATGCCGCTTGGTGACCAAGATAAAACTTGGGCACCACACATGGTATACAAGACATGCACCGAGTATCTGCGTCAATGGACCAAGGGCAAGAACAGTTCTTTGAACTTTGGAATTCCCATGGTTTAGAGGGAGCCGACAAACCTTGGCACAGACTGCTACTTCTGCGCTATGGATGTGACGGATTTAACAGAAAGAACCAGAGCAGACTCATATCTTGCATCGGCACGCTGCCCTGTAGCTCATTGTGGTGAATTTTCACTACCGGTCTTTGGAGAACTTCATGACATTACTATATATATATATATATATATATATATATATATATATATATAACGAAGATTTCTCCGGTCTTGAAGAAAGAGAAGTAGAATATTTAGGTATTAATGATGGTGCACCAATTCATTTTTCTCAACAGGAGCTCAATGATGTAGTTCGCGATCTCAGCTTATCAAAATCCTCTGCTGAACTGTTGGCATCAAGATTGAAATTAAAAAAACCTCCTATCGGCAGTGTTCGCATCACCTTCTATTGCAGCAAACATCAAGAGTTTCTCCATCTTTTCTCAGAAGAGAAGGACTTGGTGTACTGTACCTATATTGGCGAGCTTATGCACAAGCTTGTAGTGCCTAGGTACGAACCCAAAGATTGAAGACTATTTATTGACAGCAGCAGCTGATCACTGAAATGTGTATTGCTGTACGACGGCAACCAGTACGCCTCTGTATCCCTCGCTCACTCGACTACACTGAAGGAGAAGTATGAAACGGTGAAGTAGGTGCTAGGAGAAAATTTGTTATGACCAGTATGAGTGGTTGAGTTGTGTAGACCTGAAGATGGTGAACTTTTCGTTGCGACAACAGTCAAGGTACTCCTAGTACCCATGCTTCCTGTGCATGTGGGACAGTAGGGACAGATCTCAACATTACCAAAAGAAGGACTGACCTGTACGGGAAGAATTGGTGCCTGACAGATCTATGAATGTCAACAACAACCCTCTGGTGAACAGGGACTCTGTTTCGTTAGAAAAATATATTTTCCTCTGAAAAACCGAATTTGGGGAACAAATATTAACAAAATCCCCAGGTCATGTTACAAAACATCAATAAATGTAGTTCAGAGATTAACGTTTTTTTAAACCGACATAGCACAAAAACCTGACGTGATGAAAAAACACGGATGTCATTTTTGGATTTAGGGGTGCAAAAATGTTCGGAATCTGGTCCAAAATCTTACACAATTTTGAAAAATTATTTTTTTGGTAACACAGTGTTATCATTTCACTTATATATTTAAATTTTTCTGGGTATTACGTACCGTCAACCCATTATTTTTAGAAGGAAATGTATCGGAAAATTAGGAAAAATATGTGAAAAGCAAAAATGAGTAACTGATAATATATATATGCAAGTCCAAGTTTTTAACTTTTTGTAAATGTTTTTTTTTCATTCGCTTTGAGAGCAATATTCTGAGTCTAATTTATTTTTAATTAATTGGATTTTGATACCTATATTTTATTTTTGAAATTTTTATAATTTTCAACATTTTTGTCTTGTAAAATCAAGGGGTTGCAGGGGTTGCAAAAATGTTCGGAATCTGGTCCAAAATCTTACACAATTTTGAAAAATTATTTTTTTGGTAACACAGTGTTATCATTTTACTTATATATTTAATTTTTTCTGTGTATTACCTACCGTCAACCTATATTTTTAGAAGGAAATGTGTCAGAAAATTAGGAAAAATATGTGAAAAGCAAAAATGAGTAACTGATAATATATATATGCAAGTCCAAGTTTTTACATTGTTGTAAATGTTTTTTTTTTCTTTGGCTTTGAGAGCAATATTCTGAGCCTAATTTATTTTTAAATTGGATTTTGATACCTATATTTAATTTTTGAAATTTTTATAATGTTCAACCTTTTTTTCTTGTAAAGTCAAGATCCCGCTATAGCCCACAAAATCGTTAGTATATTCCTGTTCTATAAGTATTTGAGGAGTGAGAAACGCTGAAATTACCAGTGCCAAGGTACGACTTTGGCAGTTAGTGGTATTTAGTTGAATAAAACTCTGAGTAAAGGTACATGCTATAGCACTAACCTCATTGTCCTTTTGGTGCGACTATCTTCTTATTCTATTCGCACCACTTTTTTAAAAATAAGATCTGCCATACACTTACACTAGATTATTTTCAAGTGATACAACCACAAATAATTTTTTTTGTAAATTGTGGTAAGATTGAATATAAAAATAGTCGCCGGTCCTGGCCCGTAATCAAAAGGTTAAAAATATATACAGCGTGATTCATAAATATCGAAACAATAGGCTATCTCCTTAAATATTGCTCCTAGGCACATACTTCCAATTGCAAATTTTCATAAAAAAAGGTGCAAAATTTGATGAGATAAGTTGCAACTCCATGGGGGGGTGTCTATTTCAGAAAATACAAAAATTAAATTTTTATACGGCCCCCGTAGGATAAAATTTCCAATTAGAAAATTATTCCTTATCCAGTCCTGAATTAAACAAAATAAATGTCATCTTTATATCTGCAAAATTCACAGAGATATTAAAATCCAAAATTCGTGACTTACACCACTTAAGCATATCTCTGAGAGACGCGATATCAGTTCATTTGCAATGCAAGTTAGGGATTGACCATACATTTACACATTATTAAAAGTCGATCTAAGACAATGCCTTAACTTTTAGATATAAAATACTAGCGTATAGATTTTTAGGTTAAACTTGCTTGAGAAGTATGCTAGAGGTCTGCATGAGGCCGAGATTGGTCCAAGGGTCGTAATCGGCGTGGCCCGCTCGCCGGACTGTGCCGGCCCGTGTCTTTATTGTTCTTAGGACGTGTCGGGAAGGCAATAAGTTTTATAAAAATAGTAATAGCGATAATGAAACTTCTGTTAACGGAATCATTGGAAATAATATTTTATAAATTACACAGAAATATTTTCAAAAATCTTTTTTTTTTTCTTTTTTTTTTTTTTTTTTTTTTTGTTATACAGTTTTAAAAGTTATGATGTTTTTTAAAAAATAAATCTGTATTCGAATATAACAGTTTAATAGTTATAAATAATCATTAACGTTGCTATTGCGTATTTTTATAATAGATGCCAAGCTCTCACTAATCTTCCGTTATAAAAGTGTTTATTTGACCCAGGTTCAATACGTTCGAACCAGAAATTCTTTTAAGAAATTCAATTAAATGTAGTAATAATTCAACTTAAAACATTTAAATTAAATAAGTCAAAGATTCATTAAACAATTTCTAGCTTTAAAGGGGTTAACTGGTTCAAATTAATGTACATATTACGGAGGATTAGTGGGAGGTTTGTCAGCTATGTTTTTGTCATGCGAAAACATAGTAATCTAAATTATACTGTAAAATTTTCTTTTAAATATGTATGTTGTATTCTTTAAAATAATCTTAACTGTATCTTAAGATAAATTGGAATTTTTTGTACACATTTCGGCTTGTGCAGAAATCTAAAATATGCACAGACACCTGTCTAGATAATTAATTAAATAAAATTAAGTGCAACGCCCATGAAAATGGTTTTCTTTCGCATCATATCTATAAACCCGACATGAAACATAAAGTGCATAAAAGAAATTTATATCTCTATTAAACTTAAATTTCGTAAATTTCGCTGTATGTTTTAAAAAGCATTTAAACGTTCTATTAGGACCCAATTTTTGTTTAAAACTTTAAATGCACTTTTCGGCATCATAAGTTTTTTTTTTTTCAGCATTTCTCATCTTTAAATTTATATAAGTCAGTAACCTCTATAAACGGTTCAAACTTGTAATATATCTTTTTCAAATATTTTACTTAAATTTTAATTCGGCAAATTAGAAAAAAAAAATTATTTACTTTTGAAAATATGATTTGTTTAAAATAAGTTGCATCTTTTTTTTTTTTAATTGCTATTTAAAAAAATTTTTTAATTAATATTTTTCAAAATGCTGAATGAAAATTAAAACTTATATATTTCTGTTTAATTAAAGGAAAAAAATTCAATTCGACAAATAATATTTCAAGTTATAACAATTTTAAATTACTCTGCATTTTTTGATTTTTTTTTTTTTTTTTTTTTTGTGTGTGTGTGTGTAACAAGTCTTATGATGTGATTCTGTTTACAAATTATATGGCTAATCATCACAATAAATTCAAAATTCTAACTCTATAAATAAATAAATAAAATGTTTCCCGGACACTTTACAGTAACATTGTTTCTTGAATTACACGCATTTCAATTTGTGTTTGATCCCTTGAAACCTCACGAATTATTAAAACGGACATATCTCCCTGAGTTTTGCAGACATCAAGATGGATTTTTTTTGTTTAATTCAGGAATGGATAAGGAAAAATTTCCTAATTGGAAATTTTATCCTACGGGGGCCGTATAAAATTTAATTTTTGTATTTTCTCAAATAGACCCCCCATGGAGTTGCAACGTATCTCATCAAATTTTGCACCTTTTTTAGGAAACTTTTCAATTTGAAGTATGTGTCTAGGAGAAATATTTAAAGAGATAGCCTATTGCTTCGATATTTATGAATCACACTGTATACTTATTTTGTTTAAAAATAACTAAAATTTGAGATTTTTAAATTAAAAATAAATAAAATACACACTTATTAAAAATACATAGCAAGGCATATTGCAACATAATCGAGAGCTTTTGTAAATCATATGCGGTCAATATCGGCTAAAAAAGCCACAATGATTCTCTACAGTAAAAATCCTCTTTTTTGTTGGACACACAGTATATTTAAACAAAGTTTAAAAAGCATTTAATCAGACATATAAAAATAAATGAAATTATTTGAAACTTCCATACATTGTTGGAAAACTATGAAATAAAATATTACTAAACTTTCTAAAGAAAGCTATTTAAATCATGCTTAAAATTAAGAAGAAAATTTCCTTAAACTGATTATTCACTCCTTTCTTCACCATACTTTGAGAAAATAATTTTCGGTCGGAATAAAAGGAACTGCATTTTAAAAGGTTTAATGCAGAAGGCAGAACTCAAAACATATGGAGAAAAATGAAAAGATTATAATGTCGATCCCTTCAAATGAAAAATTATTCGACCTAGCCTCGGAGGTAAATTGCATTCTCAAACAACTCTTGAAATTAAAAAAATAATAATAAACGTTTAGAGTATGCAGCAAATTATTCATCAGAGCATTAATAAAAAAAAAATTATCATCAGATTATTTTTTAACGTAAGAGTAAGAAGATAGTGGTTTTGAAACCTTGAGATAGGAAGTTAACAAGAATAATTTAGTACTTTAAGAATATTTTAGTAAGAATCATATCATGTTCCGGTATTACTTCAGGAATTCTACTGCGCAAAAGAAATAATCAAGTTATTTAGGACATATATTAATAGTAGGTTCTTTTTCATGAATGTTATCTTAGGTGTGGGAGCGTACATGAAACTATGCCCTTGGGGAATCGTACAAGAGCTTATTTTGATAAAGACAAATGTTCATGGATATTCAAAACGCTAACAGTTTCAGGAAATCGATATTGAATGCACTTTTGAACTGCGTCAAGAAATATGTTGAAAAAAAATGAATCGGTCATTTTAAAAATTACATGTTCAAATTTAATTTCGAAATGAACTTTTCTGTAACAAAAGTTTCTTTGAAAATAGGCTCCCATTGTAGAAAAAAATTACGTAGGTTTATTTATTAGTTGCTACTTAAAAGGAACGAAAAAAATGTCGTTCATCGCAAAAACAACATTAGTCAATGACGGTACCAAGATATATTCCTATATTCAACAACAGAACAGGAAGAAAATGTCATCGAACACGTCGGTGAGCACAATTATGTACCTTAATGATTAGGTGCCTATAATTTGTTTGTTTAATCCCTTCGCTCATCTGAGTCTCATATGAGGCTCCTAACTTAAATAATATAACGGAGTGTTTTAAAAACGATTTTTGACATAATTAAATTTTTAGTGATATCTATTAAATACTGGGCAATATTTATGGCATAAAACAATCTATTGTTATACAGTTACTTTGATATTTCTATGACTTTTAAAAGTATTCTGAACCCGTAACTTGTGCATCTATTTACGTACGTACTTGCATTCATAGACTGGCATACAAATAACAGAACTCGCACAGTTTCTATTTTGAGTAACACAATTTCCGAATAGTAAACTATCTTTGCCTTATTTAATGGCAGATATTCTGAAGGGATTATAATACAGCTATTTTAAATAAGGCTATTTGAAAAAAGTGGTACTCTAAAATAGGAACCCTGTCAGAGTTAACATATGGTTAAATATATGTGTGTGTATATAAATATTTGTTAAATATATATATTTGTTATATATATATATATATATATATATATATATATACAAACATTTAATTACTTTGAATTATATCACCTTTTTCAATAGCATAGGAATTCAACGCAAAAACCTCAATGTTTGCTATGTTAAAAATTTTGTCACCGACCTTCCCTAACGAGCCTTGGTGACATAATTTATTTGAATTGTTTAACATATATATTTATTGTTTGTTACTGTTAACTTTTAATGTTGTTGGGATGTGATTCGAATAGTTTTATATGTATCGTTACCATTATTTCTACGCACCATATTTAATATTTTGATGTTTATTGCAGAATATATATTCATATATATGTTTGTGCGTGTGTAATGCAATATTAAATTGTTCATAATACTTATGTTTAAGCAAAATTTAAAATTTATATAGACAGACAAAAAAAATGAAATTACTTAAAACTTTCAAACAATGTTAGAAAATTATTTAAAAAATTACCTTAAGAAAGTTTGTAAAGGAAACTATTTAAATCATGAATAAAAGAAAGAAGAAAGTTCTCAGAATCTGATTCTTCACTCATTTTTTCGCCATATATTGAAAAAATAATTCTTT
This sequence comes from Maratus michaelseni, assembly GCA_963931845.1. Taxonomy (NCBI): domain Eukaryota; kingdom Metazoa; phylum Arthropoda; class Arachnida; order Araneae; family Salticidae; genus Maratus; species Maratus michaelseni. Next base: position 125,920,496 of record OZ007594.1, on the reverse strand, counting down.
ATCCGAAAAAGTTAGCTGCGTTTGCAAAGGTATGATGCAGAAGACAGAACTCAAAAAATATGGAAAATATGAAAAGGATATGCCGATGAATTCTTCAAATGAAAAATTAACCTTATTCGCCTAACAGGTCAACAACTATTTAAATTTAAAAAAAAAAAAAAAAAAAAAAAATGAATTAACGACGTTTAGAGTATGCAGAAACGTCATCAGAGCGTTCATTCATCGATTCATCAGAGCATTAATAAAATTTATTTTTATTATTAGGATTGTTTTTTCTTCGTGTTAGAGTAACAAGATAGTACTAAAAATATCAACGTTTGACACACAATAACATCGTGTAATAAACAGACGCACGTTTCATGAGTATCCTGGACTCATTTCCTCAGTGTAAATAAACTTAAACCCTATTGTATCCCCCCAAAGACATGAAAATGAATCTAAAAACCCAAATGAAAAACAACAACACACCGAGAAACTCCTCCAATCTGATTAAGTCGGTTGGTTGGTTGTAGAGGATTCACTATGACAAAGTAACTCAACCCAGAAAGGTGAGATGTACGGTACACTTGAAAAATCATTAACCAGGGAGTTACCAAATTTATGAATATAAACTGCCTCAAAGAAGTCTAAATCTAATGGAGTGTTACATTTCTTAATAATAGTGGCTGAGTCGAAGTTAAAATTATGTCCCTCACTCCAACAGTGACAGGCAATAGAGGACTTTTGTAATTCTTTTTTCTTAATGTAATTTCTGTGTTCATTGAGTCTGAAACGGAGTTTTCGTTTAGTCTGTCCTATATAGGACAAACCACATTGACATTGGATATTGTAAATGCCCCAAAAGTTTTGATGTGAAATTTTATCCTTTAACTGTGAAAAATTTAGTTTATTAACTGGCTTAAAAACAACCTTAAAATCATATTGCCTTAAAATATTAGCTATTTTATAGCTAATGCTATTGTGAAATGGTAAAATAATGAGGTTAGAAAAAGATTCTGGGACATCAGAAGGAACAAGATTACTATTTTTATTTAGACAACGAAAAATTAAACGGTTGATATAAGTCAAACTAAAACCACAATTAATAGCAACAGATCAAGTTGATCTGTTATGGGCCAGTTATACCATAGCGCTATGTGTATAAAGCACAGATACTTCTTTGGTTATATGGACATTTTTTTTTAATCTTGTTTCGAACGATTCTTAACTGAAACTTTATTATTAAAACTTTAACCTTATTTTAGATACTACATTCACATAAAAGTATACATGTCTAATAATTTTCCCTACTATATTATTGTGTTTAAAATTCCTGTAGATAAGCAAGATTTAAAAGTCATATAGTCAAAGAAATAATAATAAACGAAACTACTTAAAACTTTTAAACAATGTCAGAATATTGTAAGGATAACATTGAGAAAATTTGTAAAGAAAACTATTTAAATCATTAATAAAATTAATTTCAAAGTTCCCAGAAACTAATTATTCACTCGTTTCTTCAACAGATCTTGGGAAAATATATTTCAGTCCGAATAAAAGAAGCTGCTTTTGTAAAGGTATAATGCAGAAGACAAAACTCAAAACATACGGAGAAAATGAAAAGGTTATGACATTGACTTCTTCAAATGAAAAATTATCCTAATTAGCCCTGGAGGTAAATTTCATTTTTAAAAACTCTTGAAATTAAAAAAAAACTGAATTAATGACACTTAGAGTATGCAGAAAATTATTCATCAGAGCATTAATCAAGATTATCTTGTCATTAGGCCTTTTTTTTTCATGTTAAAGTAACAAGATAGCTGCTTTGAAATCTTGAAATAGAAAGCTAATAAGAATAATTTAGTAACGTTAAGAATACTTTAATAAGAGTCCTTGCATGATCCGGTATTAACTAAGAAATTTGGACATACAAAAGAAATAAGCAAATTATTTAGAACAGATATTAATAGTATGTTCTTTTTGTACTAAAGCTAAGCGTGTAAGTATTCCTTATGGAACTGAACTAATCACTAGAGGAAACAAACAAGAATATGTTTTGATAAAGACAAATGTTCATAGAAATTCAAAACCCTAACAGTCTTCAGAAATCGATACTAATTGCACTTTAGAATTGGGTCAAGAAATACTTTGCGAAGAAATAAGAAATTTTCAAAAATGGGCATTATTCACTGCTTGCAATCAATAATGACACAACTAAAGAAACTGACATTTAAGAAAAATGCCTTTTGGTTTTTACAAGAGAGATGTTTTAATCATAATTTTCGAAACAATTTGATTCCCGACACAAAGTTCACTCAAGGTAAGCTACTATTCGCAAAAACAGTAAGAGCTTTCTCCGTGTAGCGTCTCGCAGCAACTAAAATCCTACATCTGGTCGAGTAACCCTATGTTTCCCGAACCGACCAGGAACGCGAGTAGCTAATTTTTTTCGTTGCGGGTCGGCTCCAGATCGGATAGATTTTAAATATTTCAGGTGCGGCTCGGTTTTGGATTAGGTTTTGATTCTTTCGGTTCTGGTTCAGGTTGACCCCATTTTTAAAAAAAAAATCTTGAATATTTTTTAAATGAAATATATATACATATATATATATATATATTTGGATATTAATGAGTGTATATGTCTTCATTTTTATATAAAAATGATAAAATTGGTATTGGAGATATAGTTGTCAAGATATAATTTTGACTACTATATTAAAATATAGATTCATTTTCTTTCACTTCGGGTTTGGCCGGGTACGGGTGAGAATATTTCGGGTTCGGATCGGTTAAGAGTTGAAATATATTGGGTTCGGGTTGATTTGAAGCAGAAGTTTGGGATTCAGGTCGTGTTCAACCCTACCCGTTTTGAACTTTAACAGCAACTAAGGTGGATCAATTGTATCATTCGTCCTATGTGTGTAAATCAGGATACTCCTTTGGTAATATAAATGTTAATTATTTGAATATTTTTTAGAATGATTCTTAGCCAAAAACTTTACTATCTATACTTATAAAAGAGTAGCTTGATTTTCTCATAATCAAAGCCGAGACTCAACCGTTTGTCCTAGAACAATGAAGGTTAGAAGGCATGTTCTTTACACAATGTAGGCACACACTAAGAAAGGATTTTAAAAAATTCACACCCTAAAGAGGTTAAATGGGGGTCGTTAAGTTTTAGGTAATTTCGTCTTTTTGGGATATTTCAGCAGGAGTTTTAAGTAGGAGCGTGAAATTCGAGATAACAATTCTACTAAAGAATAGTTAAACATGCATGTAGGCCGATTTTAAAAATTCAACCACTAAGTGGGTTAAATGGGGAGGGGATCGAAAATTTTCGGTGATTTCACATTTTCACCATATCTCATCGGCAGTTTTAGGTAAGAGCGTGAAATTCAAGATAACAAATCTACTAAAAAAATAATTAAACACGTATTTCAACGATTTTAAAAATTCCACCACTAAGGGGGTAAAATGGTGGTGTCTAAAGTTTTAGTTCATTTTACCTTTTCGCCGTATCTCAACAACAGTTTTAGGTCATTTTGCCTTTTCGCCGTATCTCAACAACAGTTTTAGGTCATTTTGCCTTTTCGCCGTATCTCAACAACAGTTTTAGTTAAAAGCACGAAATTCAGGATAAAAAATGTACTAAAAGTCAGTTAAACACATATATCAGCGATTTTAAAAATTCAACCACTAAGGGTGTTAAATGGGGGTCGTAAGTTTTTAGTCATTTCACGTGTTCACCATACCTCAGCAGCAGTTTTAGGTAGGACCGTTAAATTCAGGATAACAAATCTACTAAAAAAATAAGTAAACACATATTTCAGCGATTTTAGAAATTTATCCATTAAGGGGGTTAAATGGGGGGTAGAAAGTTTTAGGTCATTTTGCCTGTTCGTCATATCTCATCAGCATTTTTAGATAGGAGCTCGGAATTCGAAATAACAAATCTACAAAAAATATAAACATGTATTTCAACAATTTTAAAAATTCAACAACTAAGGGGGGTTAAATAGGAAGTCAAATATTTTAGGTCATTTTGCTATATCTCAGTAGAAATTATAGGTAGAATCATGAAACTCAGGATAACAAATCTACTAAAAAAATAATTAAACACGTATTTCAGCGATTTTAGAAATTCAGACACTATGAGGAGTTCATTGGGGGTCGAATGTTTTACCCATTTTGCCATATCTCCGCAGAAATTATAGTTAGGAGCGTGAAATTCGGGATAACAAATCTACTAAAGAATAGTTAAACATGCATTTCAGGCGATTTTAGAAATTCAACTACAAAGGGGATTAAATGAAGGGTCGAAATTTTTCGGTGATTTCACCTTTTCACCATATTTCATCAGCAGTTTTAGAAAAAAGCGTGAAATTCCGGACAACAAATCTCCTTAAAAAAAATAGTTAAACATGTTTTTTCAACGATTTTAGAAATTCAGCCACTAAAGGAGATTAAATGGGAGTCGAATTTTTTATGTCATTTTGCCATATCTCAGTAATAGGTAGGAGCGTGAAATTTAGGATAACAAATGTACTAAAAATAGTTAAATATGTAATTCAGAAATTTTAGATAATAATCCATCAAAGGGGTCATACTGTGTGTCGAAACTTTTGGGTAATTGTGCCATATATCAGCAGCAGTTTTAAGTAAGAATGTGAAACTGCGTTTTACAAATCTACAAAAAAAAAGTAGTTAATCGTGTATTTCAGCTAGCGAGTTTGTGGGCAACATCGGCTCTGAATCCGATTGCGGAAGATTAGACGAAAAAGAGAACTATTGCTGATTTTTTATTATATATTTTGTATGACATTTTTTCAAAGGAATATATTTTTTAATTGCCCATTTTATAATTTTTTTTTTTTCGATTTTCGTCTTTTAGCGATCGGTTTTAAAATTTTAAACAAAATATTACACTTCCACCTTTTTTCAAAATACATTTTTTGAAAGTAAAAAATTGAGATTTAAATACTGATTCTCATATTTATGGGCTAGGGTATGCACAAGGATGCCTTATGGTAATAACCGTATAATCAGATTACCAGCGTGCAACCGCATATTCTTGTTAAAGTTGTTTCATTTTAATGATTTATGCACGCAAACTAACTGAACCACGTTATAGTGATCGCTGCATTAACAATGTATGGCTAATAAATACACAGGGCCCCGTTAATTTGATCACCTCATTAATAATTTATGGGCGTGACAGTACCCATTTACAGTGATCGCCATTTATCTTAAGCAATCCCATTTTTATTTCATCTGAAAGCTCTTCGCTCATCTTAGATAAATACGCACAGGGCCAGTAGTATTTTGTCAGAGAGATTATGGAAAAAAATATTATTAATGTCACGAAATATTTATTTACCTGCTTTTGTATATATATATATATATATATATATATATATATATATATATATATATATATATATATATATGTATGTATATATATATATAGTGCTCGGGTTACAATTTCGTTGTCAATAAATTATTACTTCCTAAATCATAATTTCAAGTTTCGGTTGGTGTTTCGTTAATGTTTCATTAATGGTTATATATATATATATATATATATATATATATATATATATATAATTTAGTTATTTTCGTATAGTTTAAAATAAAGTATTTTATTTAAATTTCTCTGTTTGCATGAAAAATGCAATTTCTGGACCCCAAGGGAAGTCAAGACACTACGCTGCAGAATGTAGTTGGGCCCCACTCAGAAGCGACCGACTAGTTAACTATATAACCTTATTTAAGGTATTACATTCGCGTAAAAAAGTATTCGTGTAAAAAATCTTACTACGATATTAAATTCTTTAAAATTTATACTATTTAAGCATGATTCCTGTATTTAAGCAAAAGTCATATATAGTCAGAAAAATAAAAATAAGTGAAATTACTTAAAACTTTTAAACAATATGAGAAAATTATAAAAATATTATTAAGAAAATTTTAAAGGAAACTATTTAAATCATTAATAAAAAAAGAAGAAAGTTCTCAGAAACTAATTATTCACTCATTTCTTCACCATGTCGTTAGAAAATAACTTTTAATCAGAATAAAAGAAGCTGCATTTGTAAAGGTATGTTTCAGAAGATAGAACTCAAAAGATATGTAGAAAGTGAAAAGGTTATGAAGTTGATTGCAAATGAAAAATTATCCTAATTAGCCTTGGAGGTAAATTGCATTCACAACAGCTCTTTAAATTAAAACATACTAAATAAATGACGCTTAGAGTATGCAGAAAACTATTCATCAGAGCATTAATCAAGATTCTTTTGTCATTAAGCTAGTTTTTTTTTTCATGTTAAATTAACAAGATAGCTGTTTTAATATCTTAAAATAGAAAGTTAATGAGAATAATTTAGTAATGTTAAGAATACTTTAATAAAAGTCCGTGCATGATCCGGTATTAACTGAGAAATTTGGACATACAAAAGAAATAAGCAAATTACTTAGGACAGACATTAATAGTATGTTCTTTTTGTACTAATTCTATCTTAAATATGTAAGTATGCCTCATGCAACTGAACTAAGCCCTTGGGGAAACGAACAAGAATGTATTTTTATAAAGAAAGATGGTCATAGATATTCAAAGCCCTAAGAATTTTCAGAAATCCACACTAAATCAGTTTTTGAATTGGGTCAAGAAATACTTTGAGAAGACATAAATAATATTAAAAAACTGTTATTATTCACTGCTTGCATTCAATACTTTCACTACAAAAGAAATGCACATTTGTGAGAAATTGCATTTTGATTTTTTTCAGGAGATAAGTTTTAATCATAATTATCGAAAGAATTTAATTTCAGTTACAGTTTACTCAAGATATGCTAGTATTCGCAAAAGCAGTAAGTAGGAGCTTTCACATGTAGCGTCTCACAGCAACTAGATCCTCGACATGTAGCGTCTCCTGCATGTGGTCGTGTAAAATGATTTTACCCGAATCGATCCGGACCATGATGGGGTCTGGTTGACACTATTTTTTCGTTGCGGGTCGGCTTCGGGTCAGGTTGACTTTAAATGTTTCAGTTTCGGGTAAGGTTGACTGAACCGGTTAATGAACTCTTTCGGGTCAGGTTTAGTTTGACCCGATTTTTCAAAGGAAAATCTTGAATATTTTTCAACTGAAAAAAACTATGTATATTTGAATATTAATGGATGTATATGTGTTCATTTTTATACAAAAAAAGATAAAATTAATATTAGAGATATAATTGTAGGCTTTCTTTCTATTACTATTAAAATACGATTAATTTTCATTCACCCGGGGTTTGGTTGGGTTTGTATCGGGTTCGAATTAAAGTGCATCGTGTTCGGTTTGGATTTCGGGTTTAATGTAAGCAGAAATTTTGCTTTCGGATATAATACCCGTGCAGGACTCTAACAGCAACTAAGGTGGGCCAATTTTAGCATATGATTAAAGCAGGTACTTCTTTGGTTATACAAATGCTAGTTCTTTGTACCTTTTTTAGAATGTTTCTTAGTCTGAAATTTTACAAATAAATATCTATAACCTTATTTGGGATATCACTTTCGCATAAAAAAAATATATGTGTAGTAAAATTCACTACGATATTATTTTTTAAAGTTCCTGTATTTAAACAAAATTAAAAAATTATATAGTCAAAGAAATAAAACTAGTCGTTGGGGGCCACCGTAATATTTACCCATCATGGATATGCATATTGTAAAATATTAAAATAAAAATGTGTAAACTACTTATAAAATGCATTGCAATTCAAATAAAATCGTGGCTTAATGACGTCATAAACTTTAAAGGCTCGATTACTGAATTGCTTGAAAGAGGTTTTTCCTTATAACTCCAAAAATAATAACCCTATTAACTAGCGGTTTATTGCATCTGATTAAGCGTCAAATTTCCAATTAAAATATATCTTTAAAGAGAAATTTGGATGAAATACAGGGTCATGAAAAATCGAAGAGTGTGGAAAATAGGATTCCAAATATCTCGGCAACTAATTATCCGGTCGACTTCATGCTTTATGTAAAATTTGTTTTTTTATTGTCTTTTATATTCATTTCTTAAAATAAACAATTTCGAAAATTTTTATATACCTTTTATCAGAACGAATATTTCGAGAGTCCGAAAAAACTAGTTCCGGTTAATCGAGGTTATTGAAATGAAATAGGCTTCTTCCCATTATTACCTACTAAGTACATACCAAATTGCAAGTCTCTATCTCATTTTTTTCGGGAGATAGAGCGTTTACAGACACATAGACGGACGGCAATTTTTTTTTTCTAAAAATATGTTTTTCGGAATCTCCAGTGTCTGAAACGTGTAAATCCGTCAAAAAAAAATTTTCGATTTTCAAAAAGATTACAAGACTTACCCTATACTAGGTATGATGGGTAAGTAATAAGTGAAATTACTTGAAATTTTCAAACATGTTGGAAGACTATGAAATAAATATTATTAAATTTTCTAAAGAAAGCTACTTAAATCATTAATAAAAATTTGAAGAAAGTTCCCAGAAACTGACTATTCACTCATTTCTTCACCATATCTTGAGAAAATAATTTTCGGTCTAAATTAAAGAAACAATACATTTTAAAAGGTCTGATGCAGAAAATAGAACTCAAAAGATCCGGAGAAAAATGAAAAGATTATGTCGTGGATTTCTTCAAATGAAAAATGATTCTAATTAGCCTTAGAGGTAAATTGATTCTCAACAACTCTTGAATTGAGAAAAAAGGAAAACTAAATTAACGACGTTTAGAATATGCAGAAAATTTATCAGGCATTAATCAAAGATTTTTTTATCATTAGGATTTTTTTTTCCACTAGAGTAAGAAGATAGCGGGTATGTAACTTTAAGATAAGGAAGTTAATACGAATAATTTAGTACGTTAAGAAATTTTCAATAAGAATCCTTTCCCGATATGGAATTAGTTAATGAATTTGGGCGAACAAAAGAAGTAAGAAAGTTATTTAGGACAGATATTAATAGTTAGTTCTTTTTGTTTTTATTAAGGATATCTTAAGTGTAGGCGTGTGCTAATAAAACTAAGCCCTTGGGGAAACGAACAAGAGTACAATTTGATAAAATCTAGCGTTCATAAATATTTAAAACTGTAACTATCTTAACAATCGATACTAAATGCACTTTTGAATTGGGTCAAAAAATACTTTGAGAAGACGTGAACTAAAACTAAACTATGTGGCGCATTAAGGATCTTGGCTTACCATGCCTAACTCTGTTTAGTAAACTATGGGCTCTGAGGTGCTATGCAGCATATGTTACCGGCCGCATATAAGAAACATTTACATGGATACGGACATGGGAAAGAATCCTGTGCTGTGATTGGCCAACATCACGCGTCACGCCCACGTTTTTCGGCGTAGTGGCACAGAGAATCTACAAGTGTAATGGCATAGCTTTATGGGTGATAAACAAGGTTATTTACACATTATTTTATTTACAAATGTCTAATTTCACTAGAAAAAAATATAAATTTTTGGACGATTATTTACTTTTGTTTTATAATTTTGTTTATCGTATCTGATAAAGTGACTCAAAATCGAATGAACTCAAGAAAATTAACATTAGCTGGATGAATATTTTCAATGCTTTATCTGCATGTTTAGAACGTAGCTGCAACAATACGGAATGATTGCTTTACGAGACTAAGTTTATTTTAATGCAATACTATAAAAAAAAAATCCAGTTGGAATGTCCTGGGAGGCTACTAAGTGCGCAATGCATTTTAGTCTCTAAATACATACTTGCTAGTTCATTGGTTATAATACCCGTATTTTAAATGAAAATGGACATTTCAACAGTCATTTGACAAATACAAAACGTACAATTCAACTATTTTCTAGAAATATCATGTTTGCTTCTTAAGTAATTTTAATTCCGTACTTTTTGTATGACTATAATACTTTGTGATTTATGCAACAACTGCTTATTTGTGTAAGATGATACTGAATGCACATTTTTTTTAGTCAGCTACATCTGTAAACCATAAACTTACTTTAGAAAATAAAAATGTTTTTTGTTTTATATTGTTAAAGATACATAAAAATCGTTTTGGATTGAAATTATGTATTACTTGAACATTTGAATTATAAATACATTATAGTAACCATCACAGTTGTAAAAATATAAATATGAAGAAATTGTGTTAAATTTAAAGAACAATATTTATAATAGACCCAACACGAGTGAAAAATTAGCCGGGACCAGGAAAAAAAAGGCATAAATAACCAGGACATAAAAATTGTTCTTTAAGTATGCCTTTAATAAATTCAGACGTTGATTTATGTGTTTAATATATATATTGTATTAAATTATTTCTAAAATTATAATTAAATGTGCTTATGAAATATGCTGAGAACAAAATTTATATAATATTAATAATAAAAATAAAATCTGATTTTGTCTAAAAAGAAAAAAAATCCCTTTTTTATTACAAAAATTAACTCTGGTTACCCTTATCATTAGGATGCAATCAAATCATTGCAGCATTGAATCAATAATTACAGTTACTGAAAGAGCTGTGACCAAGTTAAAATCATTGCTTGTTTGTTTACATTTTTAATTTTATATTGCTAGTTGTATTTTTTAAATTAACTATATTATAACTATATCAATATTTCTTACGAAAATCTATAAAAAGATAACTATTTAACTGATAAGTTTTATAAAGTATAATTACAATTTATTATAAGCATTTGAAGTTTATTCAAGAAATCACCATCTTTGTTTCGCTACTGTGTTTATAGATGGCAACACCAAGCAGAACCAAACAGTTAACTCTTATTAAAAAAAGTTTTTAAAGTCTTTTATTTATGTGGACAATTTTATCATTAATCTTGATTTTTTGTCTAGATTTGATTATATTATCTCAAATCTTTGAGAAATTTGGAAAGTTGAATTAAATATTCAGTAATTGCCAGAATTTTTATTTATTTATTTTCATTCTAATTTGAAAGTTCCAATAAATATCGCAGGCCAATCTTTTATTTTTTTGGCACCATCTAATAATGTTTTCAAACGTGAAAGAATTATATATATATTTAATAAAATTTATGTAAGCAACTGGGGTGCATTCCTTCAGAATTGGAAATTTATTTTATGAATATTTTATATATGAAGGTGTGTCCCATTTTTATCTCTATATTGTTATGTTAAATTTATTTTATGACAGCATTTTTCATCTATTTTTTTAAATGTTTAAAATAAAATGTAGTAATTTTTTTTCTTCTTCTTCTCCATTCATTTATGAGTAATTCTTCATAATTAAATCATTTTAAAATTAAGATATAAATATCTATAAATATCTATATTTCCTTAAGAAAGTTAAACGTATCAATGGATTGACATACATTTACAAATTTTATGAATGTGTGTTTAAGTATCACATTTACTCTACTTAAAGGAATATATTATTTATTACATATGCAGATATAAACAATGACATTTAAAGTTACAATTTTGACGAAATTCGGTAATATTTTTTCTTTTGGGTTTTTAATTGAATTAAATTTTTTATTTGTTTCTTGTTTCTCCGTGATCCATAAATTAAAAATTATATTAATTTTTTATGAAACTAACAACCTTTTATTTCCCTATCGGAATTTGCATTTTTGCTTTGTTAGCAAGATAAAATTTACCCCCAACTCTAAGCAGAAAATAAATAAACTATAGCATTGAAATAAACAACAATTACATAAATGTTTCAAAAAATTAAAACTAACCGATGTTGATGAATGAACATTTAGATTTGTATAGTTAAATATTTATGATTATTTTATTGCTATTTTAAATGTTGAACAGATATATTTTTTTTCAAAACTTATTTGAAATCATTATGACTCTTTTTCATTCATGTATTAATAATAAATCATTTTGTATCTGCAAATCTTGTGCATTCAGTTATTATATTTTTAAAAAAAAATTATGACAAGTATGAACAAAACAAACGTTTTTAAAAATAGAGTTAAATGGATGAGAGACCGATCAGCCAATCACAGCGCAGGATTTTTTCCCATGTCCATATCCATGTAAAAGTTGCTTATATGCTTCCCGAACAGGTGGTCAACCCAACGCAGAACCCTCAGTTGTTAGCTCCCAAGAAAACTTGGTAGTGATTTTACAGGAGGATTTAAAGGCTGAATGCATCTTGCCCAAGTCTGGAGTCGAACTCTAGATCTGTAGCATGGTAACGCGACGCCGTGACAACTAAGCTAACGGACTTCTTAGAAGCAGTGAATAATTTTTCAAAAAAAGACATTTTTTGCCTTTTGGAATCAACAATATCACAGCTAAAAAAATTTAAATCTTGAAGAAAAAAGGAAAATGACTTTATTTTTACAGTAGAGGCATTTTAATCGTAAGATTTGGAATAATGTGATCCCATCACTGATTTTACTCAAGCTATACCACTATTCACAAACACAGTAGGATCTTTCACATGTAACGTCCCAGAGCATTTAAAATAGACTAATTGAAGCCTATCCAAAGTTTGTAAAGCAAACACTATTATGGTTGCATAGATTTTAAATCGTTACGTCTTTTTTAGAAATATTCTTAATTGGAAACTTTTGAATCTACCTACGTATATAATTATACATAGATTAATAAACAAACATCATTTGGCATACCGCATTCAGGTAAAAAAAATAAATGTGTGATAAATTATCTACGATATCAAACTGTTTTTATCCCAGTATTTCAAAATTATTTTAAAACCATATTGTCAGAGAAATAAAAAATAAATTATATTACTTAAAACTTTCAAACAATGCTAAAAATATATAATACTTACATTCCTACAGTTTCTAGGAGAAACTGTTTAAATCATTAACAAAAGAAAAAAGAAAGTACCCAGAAACTGATTATTCACTCATTTCTTCACCATATCTTGAGAAAATAATTTTTGTTCCGAATAAAAGAAACTACGTTTTAAAAGGTATGGTGCAAAAGACAGAACTCAAAAGATATGGAGAAAAATGAAAAGATTCTGACATCGATTTCCTCAAACGTAAAATGATCCTAATTAGCCTTGGAGGTAAATTGAATTCTCAACAGTTCTTGAAATTAAAAAAAAACTAAATTAACAACGCTTAGGGTACGCAGAAAATTATTCATGAGAGTATTAATCCAGTTTTTTTTTATCATTAGCATTGTTTTTTTACGTTAAAGCAAGAAGATAGCGGATTTTGAAATCTTGAGAAAGGAAGTTAATAAGAATAATTTAATATGCTAAGAATATTTTAATAAGAATCCTTACACGAACGACTCCGTATTAATTAAGGAATTGGGGCATATACAAGAAGTAAGCAAATTATTTAGGACAGATATTAATAGTACGTTCTTTTTTAATTTACTAATGTTATCTTAAGTGTGGGAGTATGCTTTATGGAAGTAAGCCCTAGGAAAACGATCAAAAATATTTTTTGATAAAGATAAATGTGTGTTTACAGATATTCAAAACCTCAACCGTTTTCAGCAGTCGATACCAAACGCACTTTTGAATTGGGTCAAGAAATACTTTAAGCAAAAGTAAATAATTTAAAAAAAAATGACGTAATATACTGCTTAGTATAAACTACAAAAATGCAGAGGACACGCATTATGACTTTTACAGGAGAGGAGTTTCGAATTTAATATTCTAAATCATTTTATCCGAGGCAGTGAATATACTCTAGGTCTAGATATACTACCATTTGCAAAAGTAGTAGAATCTTCCACAATAGTTTCTTACTTATTCAAATTTAATATCATAAATTAATTCTAGATAGTCCTTTAAGTATACTGCATGTAAAATACTTTTAAAAGACTAAATTCGACATTCCATTTTCAGTAGCGTATATTCGAGTTTCAAGGTGATTTGTGTATTTTTTTTTTCAAAAATTAATTTCAGATTGGCCAACAGACATTTTTCCGTTAAAATGTAAATATAGAGCTATTTAGTAAGCACTATTTGATAATAAACCAAAATCAGTTCAGTACATTGGCTCTACTGTTGTAGCGACCTTCATCAAATACTTGGGTGCAGGGGAGTGATGCGCAGGTGACGGTGCTCTCCTTGGCCGAAGGGCCCACCTGTGAGGCGACCCGGGTAAACTGGCCCTCCTGGTGGTTCCTCGTAAGGGTTCTGTGAACCTAGAATCGGCACCCTACCTGTTGCGTATGGATTCCCCTCAGGCAGGACAGGTGTTTGAACATTGTATTTTCTTAAGGTACCTTAATAAAGGAATCCGGGAGATACATTATGCTCTACGGATTTGGTTTCCTCGAATGAACTGTCCCTCTTAGGCTATCAAATCAAATCAAATCAAACCTAGAATCGACGATGAAATATTTCGCCTGGTCGCCTGGGTATATTTCGCCTAGGGAAATATTTCGCCTGGGTGAATAAACAGGCAGCTTGTTTTTTGACTGAATTTAGAATGTTTGTCTTCTGTTTATAGTCCATCAACGTCACAGTAGCTACTTCGCAAAATTTCAAATTATGATGATCAAATTATTTACACTTTTATATTTAAGAAATATTGAATATTTTTAATAAATTGGTACTTTAGTATTCAAAATTCCTCAAAACCATTTATAAATAACAACATCCATAACATTAATTATTAAAAGTATTTGCTATAAGTATAAATGTAAAATACATAATTTTAATAACATATTTATCTTCCTTCGTTCACATAGAATGTTTCATTTGTAAAATAATTCCGTTTGAACGAAACATTGTAAATAATTAAACTTCGGCTGGAGTTTTAAGCTACTAGCAAGTCTCAAAATATTTAAATCAACCTTTCGTTAATTTTATTAATTAAAATTATACCAGGGGAAAGACCGAGCTATGCTCGATTAAAATTAGCTTTGTATTCAACTCAATATAACAAAAAATTATCTGTAAAATATATAAAAATCAGTTCTATGTACCCTGATTGGTTAAATTCTGTTTTCGAGAACTTCTTTGCACGCTGATTGGTTAAATGATGTATCGCGATTCCTATTGGTAATGTCTAGAAAATTCCTTCAGATTCTGAAAGCCAATTTTTTTCGCTAAATGTCGCCAAAATTTGGCGAAAAGTCGCAAACTTGGCGACATTTTTTTTTATTTTGCGCCAAACATGTATTTTGGCATTGGTAATCTTGAAAGAATCTTGAAGTAAGGTAAAATTTATTGCCAAATCTCGCCATGTTTGGCGATATTTGACGAAACGTTGCCAACTTTGCAACTTACTTTACTGCCAAATTTTCAACAACTCAATAGTTTTTTCAACCTTCATTCCATTGAAATGCATTGATCCATAGTGACCCAAAAATGACCCATTAATCGAATTTTCTCGAACATGTGACCTAGTCAATGGTCTTCTCGTATCCCAAAACGGTAGAAAACAAAATTTATACAAAATCGTTAGAGCGGTTTTTAAGATAAAATTAGCTTGACCAATAGTGACCCCAAAGTGACCCACTAATCGAATTTTCTTGAACATTTGATCCAGTCCAATGGTGTTCTTGTACCCCGTAACGGTAGGATACAAAATTTAGTCAAAATCGTTAAAGTCTTTTTTTAGATAAAATTAGCTTGACCCGTAGTGACACAAAATGACCCACTAATCAAATTTTCTTGAACATCTGACGTAGCCCAGTAGTCTTCTCGTAATTTAAAAAGATAGAATACAAAATTTAGAAAAATCGTTAGAGCCGTTTTTTAGATAACATTAGCTTGACCAATAGTGAACCCAAAAGGACCCACAAATCGAATTTTCTTGAACATGAGACCTAGACCAATGGTCTTCTCGTTCCCGAAAACGGTAGGATACGATATTTAGTCTAAATTGTTTCAGACATTTTTTACATAAAATTAGCTTGACCCTGACCCGTAGTGACCCTAAATGACCAACTAATCGAATTTCATCGAACATGTGTCATAGCCCAATGGCCTTCAGGTGCCCAAAACGGTAGAATAACAAAAAAAATAAAATAGTTTTAGCCGTTTTTTACATAAACTTAGCTTGATCCGCAGTGATCCCAAAATGTTCCACTAATCGAATTTTCTCAAACATGTTACCTAGCTCAATGTTTTTCTCGTAATCCAAAACTGTCAAATACAAAATTTAGTCAAAATCGTTAGAGCCGTGTTTTAGATAAATTTAGCTTGACCCCTAGTGACCCCAAAATGACCCATTAATTGAATTTCCTCCAACACGTGACCGAGCTCAATGGTCTTCTCGTGCCAGAAAACGGTAAGATACAAAATTTAGTCTAAATCGTTTCAGACATATTTGACATAAAATTAGCTTGACATCGACCCGTAGTGACCCTAAATGACCCACTAATCGAATTTATCAAACATGTGACATAGTCCAATGGTCTTCACGTGCCCAAAAACGGTATGATAAAACAAATTAGTCAAAATAGTTTTAGACGTTTTTTACATAAACTTAGCTTGATCCGCAGTGATCCCAAAATGACCCACAATTCGAATTTTCTCAAGCATGTGACCTAGCTCAATGTTTTTCCCGTAATCCAAAACAGTAAGATATAAAATTTAATCAAAATCGTTAGAGCCGTGTTTTAGATAAATTTAGTTTGACCCGTAATGACCCCAAAATGACCCACTAATTGAATTTCCTCGAACATGTGACCTAGCCCAATGGTCTTTTCGTGCCAGAAAACGGTAGGATCCAAAATTTCGTCAAAATCATTAGAGCCGTTTTTTAGGTAAAATTTGCATATATACACACACACAAGATTTGATCGTATTATAATATATGATTACAGGAATAGGATAAGCCGTCAATGTGCTACCCAGTTATGAAGAAAATTCCACGCCCGGTCTACGAGACAACGTAGAGCACATCATAAAAGAGCTATAGCATAACATGATATAGAGCTGTATAGTATAAAAAGTGTTACTAGAAAAATATAGAATGTGTTAAAATATAGGAGGTAGCAGGAAGCACACGTACAGATATATTTTACATGCTACGTAGAGCCCCTTCGCAGTCAGACTCGTAGAGAAAAGGGCCGACCCAGCCGGCATCTGAGATCTGAAGAGCACTCCACCGTGTCCACTGACGAAATGAGGGATTGGAGGAAAACGGACTTTATACGAACTGGCCGGTAGTTCGACTAATCCGAAAATAGGAGAGAAGAACTTCGTCAACAAGCTGGGGAGAAAGGAGGGAGGAAATGAAACAAAAAGCCTAATACCCCGCACAGTTCCCCCTAGGAACCCACAGCCTAATACCCGAGCCTGTTCAGACCCGTTATTTAAGATATCTGAGACTCAATGAAAGCGTTCCACAAACTCTCTCAATGAGTTAGAACTTTATATGGCTAGATACGGCCACTACCACTCACTCTGTTTGGCAGTGGAGTTTCGTTTAATTGATTGGCAGTTGAGACTGGATTTAACTTATGCGCATGTGCACAATTTCCATTTATTCAGATCTCAGACACAGTGCCGTTCAATGAATTATCTTAGAAGAGTTTTGCAGTGTGAACAGGCGCTCTAATTCCGGGATGTGCCACCTCCGAAATTGGGATCTAAGATATCTTAAATATCCGATGTGGACGTAGTATAAGTTAAGTTAGAAAATTATCTTAAATTAATATACCGGACGCCGTGGGAAAGCAAAAGTTGTCGCGGTAGCTCGGCATACGACCTAGAAACCGATTCCCTCTATGGGGTTTCGGTGACGAGGTCGACGGGAGTCCCTCGTCAATTTATCAGGAGTCCGTCCCATGCGGAAGTTTCCCCAGAGTGGGGTTACTGTCGTAGCGACCTATGTCGTCGACTCTTGGTATTTGGCTTGGGGGTCCGCAGTGTGGTGCGGCCCTAGGTCGGTCGCAGCGCCGTAGCGAGACAAAGCTGCTGGCGCATTATAAGTCTTTTAGGACTAGGGATCACGCGCAGGTGCCCCCGTTGGCGTCTAGCGGTGCAGCCTAGTTTTATACCGGCTTATAACGCGCACTTTTGAAAAAAGAAAATTGATCAAATTTTACAAGTGTGCGTTATACGCCGGATATAAAAATGAAAGCTTACGTATTTAAAAATAATTGAAGCATAAGATTTGAGATTTTTATATTCATGGAGAAGAGAAAAAGACGTTAGTGAACGAAAGTACGATTCCAAAATTTTTGTGAGGATTCAAACAAATAGGCTTGGCAGCAGCGTATGTCCTGAATTCGCATTTGTTTATTTTTCTTTATATTTGTACTAGTTATACGTTTTAATTTTCTTCATTTTATTTTCATGCTACATATCTCATGAACAAAAAAGTCCTTCCGGCCTGTACCGGGAGGAAAAGGTAGCTTTCCTATATCTTCGTTTTAAAATTTTAGCTAATGTTACACGAAAACAGCAAGTTAAAATGCAAAGAAACGGTTACAAAAGATTCGTTAATACTAAATTTAAATAAGAAGTTCGCCAAATTATTGAGCAATAGCCAAATCGGCTTCATTTATGAAGACTTATTTTGGTCGCCAAATTTGGCGATATTTCTCCAAATGTCGCCAATTTTGACGAGAATTTGGCGCTAACGGATATGAATATATAGTTTTATGTGTATGATTGGGAAAATTATTACAACAATGAAAGAAAATAATTTGCGAGTAATCGCGTTAATGTGCTGTTTTGTTTCAAAGTGTCAGCCACCCTAGAATTTCAAACTGCTCTATCGCAGCCATTTTTAAGATAGAGGTAAACCAAAAAATGCTCTGGAATCCTCGTATCAAGGCCTAACACTTAATAAAAAAATAAATTTGAATTTTTAACTTTTTTGTATATTTATTTTAGTTTTAAATTTTTAAGTAGCCGCCATCTTGAAACAAAATGGCGGACCAAGCTGGTCGAGACATTGGTGAGCTTAATACACACAGTTAGTTTCATCAAAATTGATTTATAAATACGAACGTTATCGTATGACATAGCTCAGATATATATATATATATATATATATATATGATACATTCCTGTCGAAAATTGGCACATTATAGACGATCGCTATTGCTGTCGACTTGAACGTTCTTTCCACCAGACAATCGGAACATCTCAGTCCGAAACCACTAAAATTACCTGATAATCATATCGAGGTAGCCGCAGTCGAGATCGTTGAAATGTAGTCATGACACCCGGACAGGGCATCACTTCGAGTCGCTCACCATGAAGACAAATCTCGAAGTATATCACATCGGAAATCGTAGTGTATTTGCAGTCGTAAAAATTGAGCAGAGGCAGTGAAATCCAGAAGACATTTCCCAAAAACATTAAAAAGAAGACTTAATAACTTAATAGATGAGCAGTGGCTTTATTGTGATCACAGAGATGAAAGCAACTCCACCAACTTTCGCTTCATTAAAAACTGAACACATTTGAAGATCTTGAAGAATTAGCAGAGCTTGAAGAACATTAGTGTAGACTCCCCAGTGACGGCAATTAGATGACAACCACTAATTCGTGTAAATTCTCTCTCCGAAGCCAGTGTAACCGTATAAATACTTCAAAATTTGGCCCAAAGGTACAAAACGCGCGAACAAGCTGGTCCACTCGCATCCATGTTGGGAGGGCGCTAGGGGGATAAAGAAGGCGGAGCTTTCTCGCTAACGGATGAAAAAATGAGGCCACGAAGACGTGTCTCTGACGTATGATTAAAACTCTTTAACAGAAGCGGCAAATTAAAAAGGTAAAAAGGCCTTTGGGCGCGAAAACCGCTTGGAATCATGGGATGCCGAATGAATTAAATAGAAATAAAAATGGTATTATAAAAGTTCCAAAGAATAAAAATTAAATGTCTCAAAAGAAGAAATTAGGCAGGTGCGTTTAGAGGCAGTGTTGCAATTTAAGAGAATAAGGTTTTAATAAATACGTGTAGCTTTTAACAGATTAAGATTTTTAGAATGATAAATAAAAGAATATTTTGATTAAGTTATGGAATAAAATACAAAATAGATTTAAGAGATATTTTAAAAAGAGAGGGAAAAAAGAATTGAAGAATTTGGAATAATTTAACTAAAGAAAAATGGCGAAAATTTTTTATTATTACACATATATATATATATATCAACATTTGAACGGAGGGTATTTGGGGTCTGGGAGTCATGATCGGTGAAAATATATCGAAATTTTCCGGAACTGCTTTCCTCCGAACGGCTGCAATAGGTAGCTTTATACTTTTTTTATAGCTTTATACTGTATTGAAAGCTACCTAAAAGGGGGATTGCACATAATATGGCGAATATACTTCAAAATATAAAAACACAGTCTTTGATCGTGAGGTGCGCGTTATACGCCTAAATAAACGGTAAATAAGTAGAAAAAAATAACGATGCCTTTCTTTTTACTGTATAAGCCGTAAAAACAGTTTTACCAAGAACTATACAAATTTTGTAGTAGGGTTGGCACGTTTTTGCCAAAGGTGGTAAAAACCATGGAAAAAACCGGTAAAAACCGTCCTGGCAAAAATACATTTTTGCCACTTTTTGCCAAAGTGGCAAAAATAGATATGTTTTATTTACAGCGATGTAATTATTATATTTTAGTTTTTAATAATTTCAACTCCAATAATATGTAATTTTATTTTTTTTATTTACCTTAGAATATTCAATGCATCATTAAAACAGTAATGTAAGTAGTTTGTAGTTTTTAGTAAATAACTTATTGGCTTTGGTTTAAACTGTCATAATTATTAAACAATCAATCCTTATGCTTCAGTTAATTTTGTAGCAAAGTCTGAGAAAGATTCTCATTGAGATTTGAACATTCTCATTTCCTAAGATCAAATCAAGATTCAAGTCTGTAGCTTGTATAATGACAATGGGGAAAATTGTAAGAAAAATTACCTAAAAGATTAACTTGCCTATATTTGCAACATTAAATAATCAATTAAAATTATTCTACCCTTTCCTCTCTTATACATATTAATGTCATCCAATCCATGTGTTTTTTTTATAACTCTCCCCCCCCCCACCCCCCCAAAAAAAAAAAAAGTTGAAGAAATTTAAAAGTTTACTTAGTACTACTTGATTGACCAAAAAACCATCGCCAAACTATTAGATTAAATGCCAATTATGGGTCATCGTAAATGTCATTTTCACTTGACATTAAACACATTATGCATGTTTGTTACATCATCATGTGATTTTTATTTTATTTTATTTGTATTTTAATTAAGGTTATACTAATTTGTTTTTCCTTTTGTTATTTAAAGTGAAAATTATGTCAATAAATGATTATCTCATGATATTAAAAAAGAAAAAATATAACAGATTAGTTTCAACTGCCATCACAAAATTTTTGTCCACAAAATATTTTTTTTCTATATTTGCTTCAAGCCTATATCTAATGTTTACATACATTTTATAGGTTATTTTCTATGTTTTTTGACTAAATAAAGAGGATTGAATTCTTTATAATCTTCCGTTATCATGATATTTATTATCTTCCTTAATAAATTCGATTATTGCAGTTAAAATACTTACATTTAATTCACAAATTCAATATCTTAAAAATATCTGTTTGCTTATGGTTTAATTTAATAATTTTGCATTTAAACACATAAACTGTTCTTAGTATTATTTTGTCCGAAATAATCTGCATAAATCAAATTTTATATTTGCTATGTCGTTGTGTCATGAGTGAACTTTATCATTAAAGTAACCCTATTATTTAGGGATTTTTTTTCTTTAATTAAAATTCATTCATTTTCCTGACTTAAAAGTTTAGAATGGCAATATTTTTTTCATTTGTATAATTTGGTGAATAGTTTGGCGATTTGTTTAATTTGGCGAAACTGGTCGACGGGATAATCAAGTAGTACCTTCTATAATAATACATTCTATACAAGTAGTTTACTTCTATAAAGTATTTGTAAAAGTTATACCTAAAGGCTCAAATAAAGATAAAATGAAGATTGATTTGGCAATGTTTATGCATTAATATTGTTTTTTGTTATAGATTTTTTAAATGTAGAAACTGTTGATTTAATTTTTTTTAATATATATTTATTTTAAAGACAACATTACTACATTAATTTGAGAAAAGTAAAAAGTTTTTACCTGTCACCATCACATAAATTTATCTACAAAATTGATTATGATTGATTATTGATATTTTTTTATTCATATTACCAATGAAAATTATTTTAATTAATCAAATTAATATTAATGAAACATCTAATTAATATCCTGATTTAAGTCTCAATTATAATATATACAAAATTATGTTATTTTAATATATTTATTAAATCCAGCCTTTTTGCCAGTTTTTGCCAATTTTGCCGGTTTTTACCAGGTTTTTTCCAGTTTTTGCCACTGTCCTGGCAAAAATACCATTTCGCCGGAAAATTGTCCAACCCTATTTTGTAGCAGTAATAATATTTAAGTAACTTTAATCGTATGATCAGTGCAGTTCGTCCTTTTATCGTTTGTCATAAAAAAAAAAAAACTAGTGGCTAGCTAAGATTCGTCGTTTTACTGAAAGGGGTTAGTTATGTAGTTAAAAGTAAAAGATAAGATCCTAGTTTTAATGCTACAATTTTACTTCCTGAAAAATTTTTTAAAAAAATTAATTTATTTTGAAATATATATATGAGGAAATATGAATCTGTTGAAATATTTTAACCTTTCTAGAGAAAATTATTTTCAGTTTCAAAGAAGGAAACTTTATTTTAAAGGCTCTGGATACAGAAGATAAAAATAAAAGGAACAAGACTCGTTTTTTTTCAAATGAAAAAGGATTCTAATTAGCCTTGGAAACAATATATATTCTCAACAACTACAGCAATTAAAAAATTACGCTAATGATGCATAGAACACGCGAAAACTTATTCGTTGAAGTATTTACCCCGATTATTTGTCATTAGTGATTTTTTCATATTAGTTGAAAACTATAACAGTTGAGAACATAAAAATAGCTGTTAAGAAATAGATAAAATTAGTATATAAAGAAAAGAATTCTAGTGTGATCCTGTATTGATTAAAGAATTAAGTTGCATTAAAGAAGTAAAATGATTATTTAGGGCAGAAATTGGTAGTTTTTTATTGTGTGTGTGTGTGTGTTTTTTACAAAAGTTAATTTATGTGTTTAGATGTGTTTATTGAAACAAAGCCCGCAAAAAGATGTACAGTCGTGAACAAAAATGAACACACCCCGCACACACACACACTAACTCTGCAATAAATTGCCGTAGAAGAAAACTTCTGGTACCAAACGATTGGAAATAAAGTCTACTTTTAAATGATGTATATAAAATTTGCTTAGGAGGAAATCTACATATCAAAACTAACACAAACTTTGTTTTTTCTATGGCAACACCCAATTTAGACATTCGGTTCAAAGTATGACTAGATTCAAAATTTCAAGTCATTTGGATGATACGTTTTTGAATTATAAACATTCAAAATTTAGATCTCCTAATGTTAAATTACGTTTTTATATTTTTATTAATATCTCCTGAAATTATAATCCTAATGTGCTAATTTTTTTTTTGGTTATAATACTAAAAAGCCCAAACATAAATGCGTAAAATTTGTAATTTTTATAATTTTATAATATGAATGATGAATTATGAAATTAATATTCGAAACAATTGTGAATTGCAACCTACATTTTTTTGATGGATTTATATTTATTACGTCCTCCTTTATGCGCATTCAAAATTTCAAATTTTTCTTCCAAGTAGTTTTCAAATTATGCTTAAAAAATGGCAAGATGCTGGTTTAAGGGACCGTCTATCATGTGCAGAAAAGCATAATTTGAAAAAATAGTTTACTCATTTTATTGTTGATTTGAATTAGATTTTTTTTTTTTTCACTTTTTCTGTGTTTGTTTTTAATTTTTTTTAAATTAAAATTACGTAAATCATATTTGCATGAGATTTAATTTTACATCAGTTATGTAAATTAGTTTTGTTTTTATTTTTAAATTAACAAAACTCATTTTTTAAAAAAAAAGAAGAAGAAGAAGAAGAAGAACAGTCCTACCTTTGAAAAAAAATCTTACTAATTATTTTGTTACCTTTAATTGAATTTCTAGCTTCTTCTCCAGTCTAATAAACCTATTTTATTTTTTCTGCAGTATATATGTTTGAAGTAAAGTTTCTTATAAATGCGTAGGTGTTGTGTATTTGCTGAAAAAGTTTTAAAAATATGCCATTAAGCTATCGAGTTACGATTTATATTCAGACTGAAAAGCAATTTGTCTGGGTTTTTTCTACATCGTTCCCTTTTACTGCTTCATACTATTTTTTATTCTAAATTTTGTATTTGCCGGTATTTTTCACATATAAGTTTAGAAAATGGAGAGTAAAATAAATTCAACATGTTAGAAAAAACATTATAAAAGCACCTGTAAAATTCCAATCGCATTCACATATTCAAAAACTATTTTAATCTCGGATAACCTTATATATTTTTTTTAATCGGATAATCAACTCTGGTAAACATTATAAAATGGATATTGAAAAGGATAACAATAACCGAAATCTATTAAGTGAGTAAAATTGTCATATTGGCAAGAAATAATACATTAATAGCAATAACTTAGTCATTCTGTAGCATTTTAACATTCCAGTACCGAACTTCAATTTGGATACAGCCCCTAAAATATGTTCATTTTAAAATAATTAATTTCTCTGAAACTAATCGTAGGAATTTCATCAAATTTGGTATCTAGGCCTCATAGAATAGTTCTATGCTAGGCATAGTGCGAACTTTAAAAAGACAATCATCATATATATATTTCTGTTGTCAACATCCCTTTTTTCAAGCAAATAAAAAACGCAGAACGATAAATGAGACACCATATGAAAGGATTTTGAAGCGGCTTGTGACATAGTACACTCACATTTCGTTAAAACATGTTTTTTGATTAAAAATTCAATCGGCATTGCTTTCATAAATAAAATGAAAGGTTTTCTTCAAATTAGTGTTGCCACAAAAATAAAATACCACAACAATGATTTTTAAAAAATGTTCAATAATGATAAAGTGTGAGATAGTTGCTGCACGAGTTTATTTTATATTTATGATTAAGAAGGAAAATTTAAATTCATACACAAATGCTCAATTTACTTTTCTTTATCCAATGTTTTTTTTTTTTTTTTTTTTAACAGATGATGTCATCCTCTAATGCAGTTAAAATACGATTGATACTTTTTGCTTTTCTTTTTTGCGTTTGCTATATTCGGTCAGTTTTTACTGTAACTTTGATAGAATAAATGATATGATGTTCTGACTTGACTAATGTTGTTTTCAGATATTTTTAATCCTTAATTTTTTCTTAGAAGTTTAAACCTGCATCTAAAAATATTAGATATTGCTAAAAAATGTTAGACTGCAGTGCGAAATCTTCGCACAGGTCCACTGGTTAAAAATTAATGCTAATAACATAGGGTAACTGCACCTTTGTTCAACCACCCTGAAGAAATCAGTTATAATGAGACATAATGCATTATAATTGATTAGGAAATCAAACCCGGCCTTCCTGGGTTAGAAAATGTAAATAAAACCCCTTTTTTCCAAATTGAAAAATCTAATAGATTTTTATATTTAATATATATTTTTCAGACTGCTGACTAACAATACTAAAAAGCATTTTTATATGAAAAATAGCAGTAATGTACTCAAATAAAGTTTTGAAATGTGTTAAAAGCTATACTTTTGTATTAGCCGCATGCCAGGAGTACAGAGCCGACAAAATCGCCCAAGGTTTCGCTACTTACAGCAACCCTTTTAATTCCGATAATTTCAGTGGTTTAAGCGCGCAGTTCGATTACATGTCTGTTAAATTTGTGTTTTATTTGTGTTATTTTTTAATTATTTTTTTTATTGCGGAAGTTTTAGTTCCATTATGAAATATTAGCTGGAAACAAATGCTGAACTATTTATATTGTTTTAAGTGCTAACGGATTATTTTTTTGTAAGCGGACTGCATGCGACAGAAACAGATTTAAAAAAAAAAAAAAAAAAAAAAAAACATTATGCTTGAAAATTATTTTTAAAACAATAAAATATCAGTAAATTGATATACAGTTTTCAAACAAATTACATTTGAAAGAATGTTTTTTGTCTTTTCAACAGTGTAAAAATTAAAATTGTGCCACATCTAGACTACAAGTTAAAAAAATTACAGTAAAAGCGAAATATATTCATCAGGTGTTGCTACCGCAAACATGACGTCAACGTTACTCACGGGCATGTATGTTTTCGCTTTATAATCTAGATAAATTTATTTTTGGTTCAAAATACTATTTTGGTTTACATATTATAATTTACCAATGTTGCCATTTTTCATAAATCACCAGCCATCAGCAGTTTCGTACATATTTTTATAGAGATAGTAATCACAAATATTGGGTAGCTGCGAAGGTGACTCTTGGAGCTTTTAACCTAGTTTGCTTAAAAGGTAAAATCCTATTTCCAATGTTAAATTCAATGTTAAAAGTCTATGAAAATTTAAAAGTTATTTAAATTGGTGCTGGAAAATACATGCAGAGAAATATGCGTCTTCCAAAACATTTTACAATTTCTATAGAAATCTATATTCTGTATCAATGAAGGAAACTTTATTTTAAAGCTTCTGATGCGGAAGATTGAATTCAAAGATAGAGGAAATGAAAAGATCATGACTATTATTTTTTTTTTTTTCAAATGAAAAATTATTCTTATTGGTCTGGTCTTGGAAGAAATTACATGCTCAATAACTATTACAGTTAAAAATTACATTAACGATACATAAAGCACAAAGAAAATTATTCGTTGAAGTATTTATGCAAATTATATATTGGAAGCAATTTTTTATACATGAGTAAGAAAGTATCAATTGAGAACTGACGTTAGCTATTAAAAGCAATTAGTATATTTCATATATTAAATATATTTAATGCAAGAATCGTAGTGTGATCAAGCAATTAAAATAGATTATTTGATGCAGATATTGGTATTTTTTTTTTCACTGAAGTTAATGTATGTGCTTGAATATCTATACTAATAAAAGAAAGTTTCCCTCTTTGCGTATGCCTGTCTATCCGCGATTGCTAGGAAAAAACAGCACACCTAGAAGCCTGAAAATTTAGATTTATGTAGTCCAAGGCCTCTCCTGATGCACCTTAGACTCAGAATTTTAATATTTTAATTATTTAGGAAGATATTAACTAAAACAAAGAACTCTCATCAAAAATACGCTTTTTTTTTCTTCGATTGGTTGGTTGTATAAATGCATTTAAAGATTTTGATTACTTTTTCAAATAGACTGAATTTGTATAAAAACAGCTATATTTCGCATTCTAATAAAAATTAAATGTTCTGTTACGTGTACAGGGTTGTAGAAATTAAATTTCTCCAATCTATGTACCAAGCTATGTACTAAAGATAAGTTCAGGCCCTTTTTTCGGAGTCTGAGATTGAAACGTTTTGTGTCATTAGAGACCGAATCCGCCTGCATCCGATACCTAAAGTACGCAGTAAAAAAAAAATGGTAATAACATTTAAAAATTGTGTCAAGATTAATTTTCTCATTTAAAAATCTATTCTTACATAGAATTAATTATTAATCGTAAATACTTCGTCTGACAACGCTTCGTGATATTCATATCCCTGAACATCTATTTGAAATAGCATATTTGTTATTTACACTCAACCGCTGGCAGAAATCTCCGGAAATCAGAATCCTTATTAGTTTAATGTACCATTGTACAACTATGGCAGAAAAACAAAAGTTCTGTTTTTTGCAGTTATTCTGAAAAAGACTTCTAACACAAAAAGAGGACAGACAAAGGATATTCTGCAGTCTCTTTATGTTGCTAGCAGTGACCGTCACATGTTTTCAAAATTGGATAGAATATACCTAAATCTTTATAAACCATCCGGTTAAACTCCGGATTATACGCACTATAAAAATCTTGAAATATGCGTGCCAAACATATTTCAAATATGAACAATTAATATACACTTGGAAATTTTCATTGACTCTCAGTTCCATAGACTGCCACATTTTTTTTTTTATCGGGCACAGATGTATAAGATAGATAGAATTATATTTCATAATAGTAATAAAACCTAATGCATACATGCATATATATATATATATATATATATATATATACACACGTGTGTCTGTGTAAATACATTATTTTTAACCCATTTCAAAGGAATTACCATAAAATCTGAATATCGCGCAGAACGAAGTTCAGTAAACTCTTTCGATATCTTTTACACATTCATGAATCATTCTTAACAAATGGGTGATTTCTATGCAATTTAGTAGAAAATAATAATACGGTTTATAAAGGGACGATATAGAAATTCCTGTAGAGAAGAAAAGTTTGATTGATATCACGATTGAAAATTTAAACAAACTTTAAATGTATTTTATATCGAAAAATCTTTAAACAGCAGCTTTTACTGACTATTGAAAAAAAATAAAAAACGTTGAAATTGAGTATAGAAAATTTTATCTGTTTCCTCTGTGTTTATCCAAATAACAATATTTCTTTTGCCATTTCCGATTGAATGAATGATTTCTTCGAATAAACAATTGTTAAGGAATAATCTGCATGGCACAATAATAAAGTTATAGATACTGTAATTATTCAGTTTATTAAATAGTATATTGTTCCCTATGATTTTTTGCCATAAATACGACGCAAATTCCAGCGACGACGCTGAGGGACCGAGGACTCTTTGACATTTGTGAGGTCTGTCTGTAGAAATTTCAAAGTATGCGATAAATTTAGGTTCCGACGATAATTACATTCCGGGCGTTGCCTTATATCATGAAGTTAACATTCTATTACTAAATTTTGCACTCTCTAAAAGGCCCAAAGGCACAGTTAGGCAGCTGGACTGTAGGGAGAAGTTGATGAAATTTGCACGTTTAAAAAATAATTATATTTAATTTAATATTTTTCTATATTTGTTCCGGTGTGAATTTTGCATCTTTTCAATGCAAAAAAGGAACAAAATCTACGTATGCTTTTGATTTATTGTGATATATTTCTTGCATAAAGAACCAATTAAGTGTTGCTGCTAAAATCTAAAATCATCCGTTCTGACCATTTGCTTATCTTACACACACTTAGGACCGGCAAAGTCAAATTGATTGTTCTCTTCAGAATAATTTTTTTTGTATCAGTGTTAGGGGTTTTGAAAGCGATTGAGCAGATCAGAGGTTATTTTTCATCTTTTCTGGAATGTGATGACTCATATTCCATAAAATTGGAACTTTTCAATAAAGAAAATTTTTTATCACACATGGCATAATTGCAAAATGTGTGTATTATTCTTTGTCAAATTTTTATTGGTGTTCCTTATTTCACATACGAATTAAACATTCTTTGTTAAGTTTTAACTGAGGCTTTATAAAAAGTATACCAAAAATTAGCTTTTGACCCCTGCTTTTTCAGAGTATTTTATATACTACACCTAAATATATATATATATAGTAAATTTGGCCAATTACCATTGAAGCACATGCTATGGTAAAATTATGATTGCACATGTTAATTATTAGATATGTGGTATTCTGTTTACACAGTATCATTATTTATCTCTTTGTAGATTAAAGTAGAATGATATTAGAACTTGATATGTATTTTGAAATTCATAGATATTATAATTATATATATATATATATATATATATATATATATATATATATATATATATATATATATATATATATTTACAGTCTAGTATGTAAAATACTCTGAAAGCAGGGGTATGTATTAGAGATGATAGAGATGAGACGTTGCTCAGCCCGAGCCCGATAGCCCAACACGCGCTTCAACTCGATTTTTATACCAGCCTTTGGGGCTCCGTCGGGCTCGGGCTCATTCTTTCTGAAATTGGCAATTTTATTTATTCTCCTACAGAAACAAAAAAATAACTTTTTTTTCCCTTAAAAGTTACTTATTCCATTTTAAGTTATTTTAATGCTATTTTGATCAGAATGAAAGAGAAAAAT
This sequence comes from Maratus michaelseni, assembly GCA_963931845.1. Taxonomy (NCBI): domain Eukaryota; kingdom Metazoa; phylum Arthropoda; class Arachnida; order Araneae; family Salticidae; genus Maratus; species Maratus michaelseni. The sequence continues at coordinate 125,890,546 of OZ007594.1, read as the reverse complement.
ACATTTTTTTTCTCCTTTGTAGTAGTAGCAGTAGAATGCTATTTTAAAAGATAACTTGTGATATTTTTAGATTTATGCTTGGCATTGATGTGCGACGACCTGTTATGGTGCCATTCAGAATATGGTACCTTCTTTAATTGGAATGTTTATTTATTATTACTTTTTTAAAGATCAAACGCAAAATGAATATTTTCGTTTAAGTCAATTAGCATTAGCTTTAGGCTTGCCAATTTTTAGACTACTATTGTTTGTGAGTGCTAATCACAGCTTATATAAAAATAAACATTAGTGATTCTATCAGTTTTTCTTCTTGAACTCTGGTCATTCTGTGGCTCTTCTTTTTACATTCATGAAGTCATTTTTATTCGTAAGTAGATAAAATTGGCATGTATATTGTTATTCCTTATAGAAATCAATCGAGCCATGTTTTCTCTTTTCCTATAAAAGCCTATAAATCGGATCTTTAAGGAAATGTTGTCATTTTTTTAATTTAAGCAGATTTTCAAGGACACAAGAATTACGAAAGATATACACATTTTATAGAAAATAGAAAAACGTTGTTTGATTCTTCATCATATAAATCGTAATTTTTGCAAATTTCGATTATTTATTCAACTATAAACGCTTTTCGTTAATTTGTCCATCAGATTTGTACGAAGTTGTTAAGAAAATGAGATATTACATTTGTGAACAACTTTTAAATATTATGTCATTTTTATTGTACTTTTCTTTTAGTATACTTTTTGGTATCGGGCTCGGGCTCTAATGACAGAAAATGTTTCGGGCTCGGATTTAAAATACTCGGGCTCGGGCGGTCCCGGGCTCAAAAATATGAGCTCGAACTCATCTCTAGCATATATATATATATATATATACTAGAGATCAGTACATCGATTAAATTTAATCGATACATCGATTAAATTTAAATGAAAAATAAAAATACAGAAAAATATTTTATCTCCTTCACGAAAGTACTTTGTATTAAAACTATATAATTTATTTATATTATTTATATCAAACTGTCGGCTTGCCGCATGGTGGAAAATCATTAAATCTATTTTACATAAATAATACTTTTATTTTGTGTGGCGTATTTCACATTCACATAAAATTTCTTTTTTATGGTACATTGGTATATGAACGATTCTTCCACAATGTTGACTCTTAAGTCTCTTAATAATAATTTTTATTTTAGTACATATTCTTTGGGGGGGGGGGTGGGGGAGATTTCTTATATTGGAAAACGTGCGATTGCATGACTGTATAACAATATTAACGAGAACGATTTTGGGGGTCCAAATGTAGCACTAAATTCCTTACCGTCCCTTGTCCCTAATGGTGATATTTAAGTCTGGAGCTGTCTGGATAAAATTGTTTCAAGAAAAATAATTGTACTTAATTTTTAACGAAACTGAAACTGATGTTTTATTTAAATATGTAGCAAAAATTAAGCTGCACACATTTTTACGGTTATTATTATTTTTTAACTCTGTTTCTAGATTTCTTACCGTCCCTCTTGCAAAAATTATGCAAAAAATCAATCAAAATGCAGTCACAGAGGGTTTTTTTTTTCGTTGTTTGTTTGTTTGTTTGTTTTTTCAACTTTTTTCTCATGCAGAGCTATGCTAGAGAAATAATGGCTGTAATTCAGGATAGGAAATTTACTGCAGAATTTAAATCAACATTTAAATATCAATTTCAAGCATTGTGGCTTTATTGGTAGTCTTACCGTCCCCGGGATTTATTCCTGAACTTTTAGAGGTAAATTTTAAAAAAAATTGTTATTTAGTTCAATGTAAATAAGTGTTGCTAAAAATCAATGATGGTTATCACTTAAATCACTTAGGCTTAACATGACTTGAGTAAAAATAGGTGGTAAAATCCCTAAAAGGGTCTCACAGGGATAGTTCAGTATTAAACATCAATGCTGAACAAGAACATGTTTAATTATAGTAACAAGAACAAGAAAGTTTAAAAATGCTATTTTATTAAGTTGAATTTCACACGTTTCTTATTCATGAAAGTTAACATTATGGGAGGCTCACATATATTTTGTTCAAAATCATCGTTTCTAAAACTTTTAAGTAATGCGACCCTCTAAACATTCATAAAAAATATAAATAGCCCCATCATACTGTTTTATATGAAATCTTTCTAACAATGTTCCTATTTATTATTTATTTATTACCTGTGCAAAAAGCATTTTCTTCAATAGTAAATCAAAAACTAAATTAGTTGAAAATAATTTACTTCTGTGTGTTTCAAATGTAAATCCACATGTAGGTAAGTTTTCAAGCGATAAATAAATGCAGCCATGCATCATTACATGTTTGTTTATGTTTACCTATCAGACTACATTGGCATCAATACCAATTATGTATTGATTTTTATTATTTGATAACAGATATTCTCTTGTGCATAAGCATTTTATTTTTTATCGGATTGACTGCAATCCCTCGTTATCTGTTTGCGACCAAGAGTTTGGGAAACAAGGTTCTAAATATTTAATTGTAATTACTTGCTACAATCCTTACCGTCCCTGCGATATTCTTACTGTCCCTACTCTTATATTTCTATTTGCAACAATGAAATCCTTAGTAAAAGATTTTAAATATATCTGTAACGTAATTTATTTATTTGTTTTGGAACCCTGATAGGTATATACAATAAATTAGCATGTCTGTAGCCAGTGTGCTGCAGGTAAATAATAATAAAATAAGATAATTCAGCATATAAACATATAAATTGCTAAATTTTAACCTTTAAGACGAATAAATAGATGAAATAATGTTATACTAAACTTTCGTACTAAAAATACTACATTGTTATTATTTATTATTTAAATGTTTTATGGGCAGGTCTTTACACATTTAATAAAATCTGTAGCCAGCAGAAAATTCTAGTCGCCAGTAAAAATAATAATAATAAATAATAATAATAATAATAATACCCCCCCCCCCCATTTCCTTCGTTATTGATTTTCAAAAAAGACAAAAAAAAATTATGAATTAATTCAGAAAAATTAACAACAGCTTAGAATTCTTAGTTATATAGTTTAAAACATTACGTAATTTAAAAATTATAAATATATCAAAGATATATTTAAATTATATATCTCTGAAAAATAAATATTGTAAATGCTGAATTAACCAGCTTGTTCGGTAAATACTGATTGCCGAATGTTTCAAATGTCCGGATTGTTGAAGGCTACAAAGTCTATATTTGATGAGGAAGACATCGATGAAATAGTGAAACAGGAAAACAATTTTGTGCCTATTTTCCTGTTGAAGTCAGTCAAATAAGTCTGCTTTTATTAAAATTTACATTGGATGATTTTAGTTCTCCAAATTAAAATCAAAAGTCAAAAACATTTTTTGTTTGAATATAATTTCTAAGTTTTCCGATATCTATAATGAGACGTGTTATGAGAAAAAGAGAGAAAAAAATGCAATTTACTCTCATTTCTTAGGTCAATTTTTGTACAAAAAAACAAAAAATAAATAAATAAATAAAAGCGGCCGGATTAAATAACTTGAACGCGAGTTTTAAAAAAAAAAAGGAAAGAAAAAAGAAAAGAAAGAAAGAAAGAAGAATTGGTCGCCAGCGGTAACCTGGTGACCTCATTTGTCAAGCCCCGTTTATGGGTGTTATGCAAATTCATTATAAGTAAAAGTTTAGAGGAAAATACAAAGTTAGAGAAATAAAATGTCAAGGGGACAGTAAAGAAATGTAAACACGCGAGTTCAACTTTGATACTCAGTTTTAAATAAAACATTATTAAAAATCATCGCTGATGACCATTTTTTCTTCATTTAGAATCATTAAGAAATAATTTCATACGTTTAAAAATATAATTCTATTAAGTTTAATTTCACAAGTTTCTTATTTCTGAAAGTTAAAATTATAGAAGAATGCCTCATATATACATTTAATAAAGAAAAAAAAAACACAGGATTTGTCTTTTTGTTTATTTTTGTAATGACTATGATGTTCCTTACAGGCATTTGTGGCATTTTGACCTATATTAGATATTATTATATTACACAATAAAGAAACATATATAAAACAAAAAAATGAAGTTTTTTTCTCTACTGGCTTAAATGGGAACTTATCATAACTTAGTACTTTCTTTTCATGCATGGATTATATTATTGATTTGCCACAGCCATTGGCATGTGACATAAATCCAAGTTTCTTTTAAAGATAACAATGAAGCATGCAGTTAAAAATATTATATTAAATTGATTTTATAAGTAATAAAAAACCTTGTAAACTTGGATGAATAAATAATGATGAATAGCTGTTTTTCTTATCGTCATAACACAATATGTGAATTGGGCTACTTTTACAATTTCTTGTAAATTTATTTAAACATTTATATTTTGTACATTATGTATATATCGTTAAATTTTTTAAATATCTATTAATTTAATAATTTCACTCCAGACTGATTTGTATTATTTATTTAAATTATTCATATAGTGGGCGACAGTACTCGATTTCAAATTTTTTCATTGTCTTGTGTCTTTAAATAATTTAATCGAATTTTTAATTATATTAACTGTTATAAATAAATGTATATAATTACTACAATTTATTTTCTTTAAATCTGATTAATTATTTGTGTTTTTGATACATCAACATTAATTTGCAAATTTTACAAATACATTTTCTTATTAATTTTATGAATTAGTTTTTGGTTATATAAAAAAAAATTATATTAATTTTAATAATTTTTTGTTAATTGGCTTTACTATTAGTTGTTTATTACTTATAAAATCAATTAATACGTAATATATTTAATTGCATGCATCAATGTTACCTTTAACCGTAATTTGGATTTATGTCACACGGATTTTTGTTCATTACTTTGAATGGAAATTCTCTAACAATAAGAAGTGTTAATTATTTTCAATTTTTATAATTTACGGTATGGTCTAATTTGACTTTTTCTTCTATTTTTGTTTCATATAATTGTTTCGACAAGTAATTGGACACCCCTGTGAAAAATATTTATTGCGAAAGAAATTTTTCACAGTACAGAAATTACTGGTCTCTTACCATTTGCTCGTAAAATATAGACGGTGGCCTCTGAAGACAGATCTCACTTTGCAGGTTTTTCAATTCACTTGTATATTCCTTATAAATGTTATATTTTAATATATTATCTTTTTTATTTTATTGTATTTTATTTCTCTTTCCATTTAGTACTCTTGGATTGAGTATGATTATATGATTTATGTAATTTGGCTATCTCAATACGATATGAATTTGGCATAAAATAACAGAAATACTCGTAAGTACTTTTAATAAATTTTCTAAGTCTCTAATCATTTATTTGCATATACTTACATACTTTACTTTGGAGTATACAGCCAAAATACGCAAATACATCAGCACCTATACAATTGTATATAATTCAGACTCTAGAATTCAATTGTAGACTCAAAAATTCTTGCAATTAAAAAATTACATTAACGATGCATAGAACATGCAGAAAATTATTTGTCAAAGCATTTAACCTGATTATTTATCATTTGAATTTCTTTCGTATATTAGAGGGAAAAAATTACAGTTGAAAACCTAATAACAGTTGTTAAGAAATAGTGTATATTTAGTATATTAAGAATATTTTATGCAAGAATACCAGTGTTACCCTTCATTGATTAAGCAATTAAGAAAAAACAGAGCATATAATTAGTAGTTTAAGTTTTTGTTTTTGTGTATTCTCTAGAGTAAATTTATATGTTTGAATGTATTTAATGAAACAGAGGCCGCAAAAAATATACCAAACTAATTAACACAAATTGAAACTTAATGACAATAAAATAGAATAAGTGTTCCTATAGTCATCCATCACCCAGAAGTCAGCCACAATGATTTAAAATGTTTTACAATTAGTTTATTAGTATTAGTTTAATTAGCTATAAGTATTCAGTTTTTATTTTTAAAGTGTTAGTATTTGGATTAGTTTATTTTTTAGACTTAATAATTAGTTTTTGTTTGTTTGTTTCTTTTAACTCAAAATCCAGTATTACAACTTTCTAATGTAGAACCACCTTTGATCAGTCATCAATAGTGTTCCCAGGTCCAATGTTTTTAAAAACCGGGACAACAGCTTCTAAATCGAGACATAAAAATACATTAAATTCTATTAAAACGAAACAAGTGGAATCCTGTCTAAAACGTAAAACTTCCATGGTTCCTACGATAGGAGTACCATACAATTATACCTGCTAAGATAATAACATGTTCAAAACGGAATTTTTTCCTGTCTTTTGCAATTCTGTCTTAGCAGGTTTTACTATACTAAATAAACAGAACAATCCTACACAATAAAAACTGTTAAAGCGTAATCGCTAAGTATTGAAATAAAATTCCAATTTAGCAGGTATAAATATATGGTATTCCTATCGCAGAGACAATAAAATTGTTACTCTTAAAATGTAATTCCGTTATAAACAGACAGGGCCCGACTTAGACTATCTGGGGCCCCGGGGCAAGCATTATTCTGGGTGCCCCCTTCTATCTATCCATGGAAATTGTTCGGAAATTATGTTGAACTGACTAGTATTAAACTTCATACCTATTGTATGTATACATAAATTTTGAACCAAGTACTATTTACATCTGTATAAAGGGTATCACAAGAAATATGGTCACAACTTTAACAGATGACAGAAAACTATTTTATTCGTACAGGAATATAACGACTCATGTGAGATTTTGAAGTGTAAATACAGGTCTTTCAGTCACTCTTGGTTATTTGTTATAATATAAATTTTTCTACCACATTACAAAATTTAATCTTTGTATTGCATCAGCATGCATTTGGGTGATTCCATAATATGGAAAGACAAGTTCAGGCATGCACTTATACTAATAGCAACAAATTTCAATACTTGTTATGTTGTTACTTATTTCCTCATGCTCTGAAGTACTTTTGTATAAAATTTTATGACATTAGTTTTCTGATGATGTAGATTGTTACTTTTTGGGGAGGAGAGGACATAGGGCACAGGAAGCAGAAAGTGTAAGTGGAGGGCTACACTCCCTTCCTAAATCTTTGAAAATGTAAGAATTTTGGTCACTTTTGACCAATTTAAACCATTTTGCACCCTTTTAACAAAAATCCTAATTAAGCACAGAGGGGGCCCCCTCTCAAATGGGGGGCCGAGAAAGCTGCCCCGCATGCTCCTGCATAAGTCAGGCCCTGTAAACAGGTTCCGTATTCACATGGTTTACTGAACAAAGTACAGTAAAACCTGTAAAAACAGAATCCCTGGGAACCGCTAGAAATTCCGTTTTAGATGGGTTTCCGTCTAGACAAGTAGATTTGTAATGTGTTCCTTTCGAAGGGTCTATAAAATGTTTCTGTTATAGAAAGGCTCTGTCTTCACAGGTTTTACTGTATCAAATTCCACTCGATACAGACTAATGAATAGCATGGTTCAAAATGAAATTTAAAAGAATCTGTCTGTTATGAAAAAATCGAACTTGAGGCGTCCCGTGCAGTAGTTATACGGGCAGGGCTTGAAATGTACCGGAGCAAACCGGAACCATATTCCGGTTCATGACATTATGACGCACATTTTCCCGGTTCGTGGAATTACGGTAAATATCGCTCCGGTTCGTCGTTCAGTTATTAAAATATATCGCCACTCACCAAGTAAGAAACTCAAATTAATTTCAGAAGAAAATTCAATAAGAGACAAGGATTGATTTGTCATATTTTTTTTCTCTAGCAAAACTGAAAAGATTAATAGACAATCATAATGGGTTATATTGGCGACAGACCCTATATAATACCATTTGCAGACTATACATAAGGCATCATTGTGGAGAATGAAGCTTTATGTATAGTCTGCAAAAAAGGTAAAGATTTAGGAATATTGAGTGACAAAAATTTACGGCTTTCTAAAGTATGGCAAAAAATTTCTGTTCTAACCAGGGTTCGTACGGCTCCTGAAATTTTGCGACCAGGAAATTCTTCGGTATCAGTATTTTCTTACAGAAAAATCTCTCCTTAAAAGAAAATGAAGTTTCGCCAATTTAACCTAGATTTCTTTTTCTATAAAAAAAAAAAATACTGGTAACCCTCCTGGAAAATTCCCTGATCCGTACTAACCCTGTCTAACTGTTTGTCTATGTAACTTTTTTTTATTATTTAGAATCTTAGATGCATTTTTTAAATTATATTTATAAGCGTAGAAATAAATTTGTCTATACTTTCAGGAAAAAAAAATAGCCAACAATAATTTTGAAATGGCGTTCCGGTTTGTGGATGTTTTCATTTCGAGCCCCGCACACGGGACAGGTCTTGGAGTCCCAGAAAAATTTGGACATCCAGCGTAAATCTTGACGCCTAGCAATACTAGTCATCAGCCATCAGCAGAGGATCATTTTTATAGGATTACAGCAGAGGATTATTTTTATAGAGCCAGTAATCAGTCATTTATATTTGTTTTTGCAAGGCTGACTACTGGAGCTTTTACCCTAGTTCAGTTTCACATTTGCGTTCCAAATGTTTTCAAAAAATATTTTACGTGACTATAACACATCGATGCTAATATTTCGGTATTCGTCCAGAGTCTGACTTAATTCGAACATGTATCGAGCCAGAAGTTTTAATTAACCAGAAATTCAAAAATAAAATCTAATAAGTAGATCGAACTAGAAACAAGATATATTTCTTTAAACACGATGTCTGGTTAAAAACATGCTTCGCTTAGGTCAGATTCTGGAAGAATACCGAAATGATAACGTGCCAACAATCGAAAATATTTGATGGATCGAAGTTAATGAATCGAAAGTATTTGAAGTTTTGTTTATTAAGATTTTAAGAAATGCGTAATATACATGTAGGTGTTACACTAATAATTATAATAGAAATTAAATTTTAGAAAGTAATTTTAAAAAAGTAAATGCGGTTTCTTTTATTACATCCTGGATACCAAATAATTAAACTTGGGTTCATATTTAGTTATTTTTAAAGAAATGCAAGCTGAACAAAAAACATCTGACAAATGGTTTCTATTTAAATTTTTCATATCTTTAATTTCCGAAATATTTGACTAGCAGGCATAGGTAGAGGGTGAAATTGTCAAAATGGCAAATGTAATACCAAGTCGTCATAATTTCGTCATTGGCATTCTTGCTTTATAATGCCTGATCATTTTTTTTTTTTTTTGAAATTCTTCGAATCTCATTATTAGATAACTTCTTGAGTCCTTGTTGAAATAAATTTGAATTCATTAAGTTGAATTTTAATTTATATAATTTCAGGAAAATAAATAGACAGGCGCAGCTTGTGTAAGTTCGTATGTTTTGTGAAATTTCATTCTATTTTGATTTAGAACCTCAATACCAATCAACATCGTACCAAAAATTTACTGCCACAGATTCGCCATCCTTGTCCTATTTGGTTTAAAACAGGGCTTTACAAATTTGATAAAATCTGGTATGGTAGCCAGCAAAAATTCTAGTCGCCAGAGAAAAACATTTACGTCATTGATTCATTACTCATCATAACGTCATTACGTCATTATTCTTCACGTCATTGATTTTCAAAAAGCAGAAAAGTGTTTTATGAATTAATTGAAAAAAAGAATAATAGCAAGCATAGTTTAGAATTATTAGAATTGTTAATTATATAGTTTAGAATAGGACGTTATTTAAGAAGATACTGATATAAGCAACATTTTTTAATGAAACTTGTTAAAATGATGTATCTCTGAAAAAGAAAATATACTGTAAATGCTGAATGAACCAGAATGTTCGGAAAATGCTGATTGCCGAATGCTTCAAATGCCCGGATAGTTGAGGGCGACAAAATCTATCTGATACTGTGGGAATCGGTGAAATAATGAAACAGGTACAACTTTTTGCTTATGTCCCTGTCGAAATCAGTCAAAAAATTCAGATTTTATTATTTTAAAATTTGCATTTAATGACCTATTTTTGCTAACAAGTTAAAAATATTTTTTGTTTGAATATATTTTCTAAGTTTATTTCTCAATATTGGGAGAAGAGAAAAAATACCGTTTGTGAACTACTACTTTTTAAGTCAATTTTTGTACCAAAAAAAAAAGTCCTGATTTTACTTTGGTGATTTTTTTCTTTCTGATTTTATAGCTTGGTTGCCAGATAAAAAAATTGCGCGCATTTGTAAAGCCCTGGTTTAAAAGGTATTTCCTATTTTTAATACTAAAACTTTACTTCTTAAAAAAATTATAAAAGACTTAAATTTATTCTGAAAAAGGCACGCGTGGAAACATGCGTCTCTTGAAAACATTTTACCTTTTATAGAGAAAATTATTTTCTGTTTCAATGAAGGAAAATTAATTTTTTTAAATATAAGAAGCTACAATTCATAAAATGTAGAGGAAACGAAAAGATCACGACTCGATTTTTTGCAATTGAAAATTGATTCTAATTAAGCCTTGGAAATAAATCGCATTCTCAACAACTCTAGCATTTAAAAAATTACATTAACGTTGAATAGAGCAAGCAAAAAAATAACTAATAAAAGTGCTCATCCTGATTTTTTAACATTAGTAATTTTTTTTTATTGACTAAGAAGATAATAATTGAGAACCTAAAGTTAGCCATCATAAAGAAATATGTATATTTAATATGTTACAAATATTTCAGCAACTAAGACGTGTAGAAGAAGTAAACAAGCAATTTTTATGAAAAAAATAACGCCAACTTCAAGGGATTGTTTCTTATCTTATTGTTTGGCACAGCTGGGTGTTTTATGGCAACTCTTTGTTGTTACCCTTATACATTTTAAATCTCATTTGTGCCAATATAACATACAATATCGTGGTGGGTATTTTGACGCGCAGTGACGATGACATATTAATTTTTTTCACGTCTCCCTTGAAAAAAAAAAGCAAAATACGATGCAACGACTAATTTAAAAACGTAAAACAGCACTGCGTATTATATGCACACCAAGACGCCCATGATACGGGCTGACTTCTGCCGCCATGTAATTGCTCGCAAGCTTCGCGATATTAAGCTCCAGAATTGCGTAAGATGGCGAGTGAATTTAGTTACTTAATCATATATGAAAACATTATAAAAAAAAAAACAAGAACGAAAAATCATGCGTCAAGCATAGATTATGTAGCACTTTCCAACGCTTCCAAAATAATTTTACAAATCATACCGTTTAATAAGCTAAAAGATAACTTCTAAGTAAACAATTTGGAAAACGCATAACATATTTAAAAACATAATTTCAGGAATTTCCAACATATACAATATTCGGAAAAATATCCGAATACTTTTATTCAGCCCTGTATAGGATATATAGAATTGTATATATACTACATAGGATGCTAAATTTTAGTTCAGTTAGGAAACGTGTAGCACATTTTAAAATTCTCCGTCTGGAGTTTGTCAATAAACAGAAATGTGTTCGCGAACTTTTGTGCTGCCCTGTATAGGATCTACAGAATTTATACACACCACGTAATAGACAAAAAGCAAGTTAACATTAAAATCGCGTTCAGTAACTTAAAACGCACTTCCAGGAATTATTGTTAACAGACAGTAGATAATTCTTTTGCGTGTCCCTGTAAATGAACGATGACTGCTATACACACAATATTCCGTAGTAAGTCTCTTGTAATGCACCTTAGTGATCTATATAAATTTCAATGCGTTTAAAATAGTGAAACATTATTTAAATAAACCGCAGACGATTTTTCTCCATAGACGTAATGTAACGGAATTATTTTTACTGTCCCTGTAAAGTAACTATAAGTGCTATGCACACCCTGTTCCATATTAAGCTTCTTCTAATGCACCTTAGTGATATATATAAATTTCAATGCGTTTAAAATAGTGAAACATTATTTAAATAAACAGCAAATGATTTTTCCCCATAGACCGCAATGTAACGGAATTCTTTTGAGTGTCCCTGTAAAAAAACTATAAGTGCTACACACTTCCGTTGAAATAGGGAACATGCTATAGATAACGATAATAACATATAAAAATTGCAGAGCAATCCGAGCATATTTACAGGAGTTAGAGCACGGACAGACGGCAGACGGCAGACGGCAGACGGCCAGACGGCCAGACGGCAGACGGCCAGACGGCCAGACGGCAGACGGCCAGACAAACCGAAGTCATAAGCACTTTTCAACTCGGTTGGAAAGTGCTAAAAAGATAAAACATCTAAAAGTGTCCTACATTAAAAGGTAAAAAAATTACATGTAAATATTCCTTTGTGTAATGCTATATTAAAATTAAAAATTCCTTTTTACCTATTAATATTTATCGATATGTTTTACATGAATGATTAAGAAAGACAATATAAATCGAACTAATATTAAATTTGATTTTATGTTAGCATATATATATGTGTATTCTTATCAATTAAACTCCTATATTTTCACTACATGGCTATAAAGTTATGATATAATTGGTTATTAATAAAAGAAAATCCTAAAATGCTAATATTCCTAAAATTCTATGTAATAAATTCGTTAGTTAAATATACATTTTTCACGATTTAATCGCATGCAAAATAACCCCTTATTTAAAAAAATAAACATTACACTTTAATAAAAAAAAGAATGAGTCTATCGCGTTCTACGGATTTTCTTTTTTTAATTTCACCCCCTCCCCCCCCCCTATTATATAACGAAAAAAATATCGAAGAAAACAAAAAGTGTTTCCTCTTCCACTCCCCCCTCATCCCTCCTCGGAACCAAAGACTCAAAGTATAAAATTGTTAAACAAAACTCATTAATTTTGAGTTTTTTCTTCTCTATATTTGTAACTAGTTTTCTGAACAGTTATGTAATTGAAATACACATGGTATAGGCTAATAAGATTCAGTAAAGTTTTGGTTATCTTTTTGGTTACCAAGACAAGTGCTGATGCGCATGAGGCTCAGATTTTTCACTTTTGGATAATAATACGAGGCATTAATTAAAAACTCGTCAGAAACGCATTTTTTTTTTGTGAAAATTGGCAAGCGCACCCGCGCATGCCCAGTCCATGCTTTTCGGATCGCGTAGAAGGGAAGAACCAAAGTGCTAATCTTTTTGGCCGTTTCTCTTAACGACCATCGGCCAAACTGTTCGGGATACGAAAAAATGGAAGACATATTTTTAAATTTTGTACTTTTACGTCTTAAACGCTGCAATCAGTTTGAAAAGATATTGTTGTTAACCCTTTGATATTTTTTTTCAAAAAGAGTCATTTTTGCGGTTGACTTTTTCTCCTTTTCGGCGACGGACCCCCTGGGGCTTGATTTCGGAGGTACCGATTCATAAAAAATACCTATTTAAAGCTGAGATCTTTTTCCCTTCGACGGTGCAATTAGTTTTGAAAAATATGAATTTTAACCCTTTCGAAAAAATTCGCGTTTGCAGGTCACTTCGCGCCTCCCGAAGACGATAATTTTTCTACGTTAAATATAACTAATTATCGATGTATTCTTTGAATCCCCTAACTCTTCTCTATCGGTGTGTGGCTGTCTTTTTCTGTGATTGTATCTTTTTCGACGCGTTTTTTTTCCCTTTAGGGTAAAAAAAAAATAGAAGATTATTATTTTATTGCTATTTTCCTCATTAACATTTTTTAAATCATTTCTTTATTAATAAACTAGCTAATCGCCCGGCGGCGTTGCCTTGGCCCGAGATAATTACAATCTCAGAGAAAGGCGTTAACCCCCTCCCTCTCCATACCCGCAAATATAATGAATTATTTGTTCAAGAGAACCACCGTCACCTACATTAACGCGATCATTAAAAAAGAATTACATTTTTCTGATAATTAGAACATAACGAGACGCTACGCTAAAATAGCCGGCAGATGACACCCCTTCCCGACCTCAATTTCAAATCTATATCTTAATTAGTTACCTAATTTTTGTTCATTAGTAAAAATTGGCAATTATTTCCTTTCATTTTCGCAAACTGAATGGAGGAATCGGCCAGAGAAACAGATCTCTTTGTAGTTCAGTTTTTAATGAAATCAGATCCCTGTCTGAAACTTTCTCGGATTGTTTTCACTGGCGCCGACAGATTTTTTGGCAGTTTTTTGCATAAATTAAGAAAAATTACCAACCGAATTTTTCAAAAATCACATAGTCAGATGCAATTTTTTTTACATATGCTCAGAAATTTTCAAATTGATATCTCAATTAGTTTTCGTAAAATTCGCTAATTAGTAAAATAATTTCAAATTCGTCCATTTCCGCTTGCAAATCCAATGCGCCTGTTCGTTTCTTTCGCCATTTTGATTTAAAATATGTCATTTTAGAAGCGATGGTTACGGAGAATCTAATTAATATCGTTAGTAATTATCAAAATATTAAAATTCTGAGACTCAGGTGCACATGGCCAGACCTTGGACTATCCACACCTAAATTTGCAGACTTCTAGGTGGGCTAGATTTTGCTAGCCATCGCAGACAGACAGACAAACAAACACACACACACACACACGCACACACAGAGCGAAACTTTCTTTTATTAATACAGATTATGTAGCATCAATAAATAAAAAATGAATTGCCAAAATTAAACCCTTACCCCAAAATTAGTGCTTATCTCCCCTTTGCAGACCTCTCCCAAATAAGTTTATAATCTTTAAAAGTTTTTTTTTTAAATCTTTTTTAATTTTTAATGAATTTGTTGCTTTGTTGTAACAATAAATGTATAATCATCTAAATCCCCCCTTCCCCACGTAACTCTCAGCTTTCTCCTTTTGACTACCCCCTCCCTTTCTCAGCACATAAGGTTTAACATATTTAGAATGCGATTAAAAACCGTCATATTTCTTACTTTTTTGCAACAGTAAATAAGTAATCAACCATCTAAATCCACCTCCCCCTTCCATAATGCTTGAGACTTTCTAGACATCGGGAGAAAGCAAAGCCAAACTCTTTCCCCTGTCTTTTGCAGTTAGGATTTTTTCACTCATGAGAGCGTATGGTACAAAATGCATTTGATTGGTGATACTTGGTTTCAATCCCTATCTATTCTTCTAAACACTTATATACACCTTATTCCGCCTTTCTTCATTTATATGATATCTAAATATCCTAAATCCCTTTCTTGACTGATTCGAACAATTTTCTGTTGAAAAACCAGACTTTTAATTATTTTATTACACGATAATCATTCAAACGCCGTATTATGGTAGCATACCATATTCAAAATTTGTGAAGTTTGGGCAATTTTCTTTTTTAATTAAAAGCCACATATAATTTTTTTTTTAAAATCAAGAAAATAGACAGAAAGACAAGCATACCATTTTTGGATTGAAATGAAATTTGTATGGTACCACCACCAAAACGAGCCCTTTCAAAAAATATATATATAAATAAAGAAAGAAAGAAAGAAAAGAAAAGAAAGAAAAAAGAAAAGAAAGAAAAAAGAAAAGAAAGAAAGAAAGAAAAAGAAATTTACGAAAATCGAAGCATCAGTTCAAAAGTTCTGTGTGAACATACATAAAAAAGTCCTTCCAGTCTGTACCGGGAAGAAAAGGTAGCTTCCTTATTCTTTGATTTTAAGAATTCATCTACTTTAACTCGAAAACACGAAGCTAATATGCGTAGAATTATATTATATAAATAATAGAAGATTCCCAGTTTTTGTCAATACTGAATTTGAATGGAAATTTTGCCAAATTAGTCATCTATCGCGGTTGGCTTTATTTCCGGTGACGTATTTTGGTCGCCAAGTTTGGCTATATTTTGCCCTGTATCCCCAAGTTTGGCGAGGATTTGACGCTGGCGGACACCGTTGCACCGTTGCATGTGTGTATGTGATTATTTTATGAATCAAAATATATTTTTACGTTTCAATATGGCATCGTTTTAAAATATGACAATGTAGTTTTAAGCGTTTGAGAATTGCAACAATAGTCAGAAGAATGAAATTAAGTTTGGGAGAAGCCACATTCACTAAAACTGATCAATTAAACCAGATTATGTAAGAATCCTTTATTTTCAATTCGCTGTCTTGTTACAAACTATCAGCTAGCCTAGAAATTCAAACTGCTGTACCTCAGCCCTTTTTTACGGTTAGGGGTGAAGCAAAAGGTGCTTGGAATCCTTGTATCAAGGCCCAGATGAAAAAAAAAATGTTTGGTTTCTAATTGTTTATGTATTTTTTTTAGTTTGAAATCTTTAGGTAGCCGCTATTTTTAAACGAGATGGTGATTCAAGATGTCTGGCGAACTCTGCGCGAGCTTTATAAGCCCTGTACATTGTAAAAAAAATCTCTCAAATTGACAGAAAAAAACTGTCAATTTTGGCGTTTTATTTACAGAAAATATTTGTATATTTTCATTAAAACAGTTTTTTCCTGTAAAAAATATCTTTTTTTCTGTAAAAATTACAAAATCCACATTTTTTTCTGTAAAAAAATCTGATATTTTTCTGTCAAAATTACAGATTTTTTTTACAGTGTGTACATGTCTAATCGCATGTGTACAGGGTGTGTATTCAAACTCAGTGTGACTATAGAAATTTTTTTAAAGAAAAATTCTCTGAACATGGTCAGGTTTTTCATGTTCCTTCTCGAAAATTCACAGCAGAAAACAGTCATCTTTAAGCTTCTTATCCTAACTAGCAAATATTCTTTTCTGTAAGAATAAAGGAAATTACATTTTAAGAGGTCTGACGGAGTAGACAGTTTATAATAATGTATGCAGGAAATGAGAAGGACGTGCAAAGAAAATCAAGTTAAAAGAAAAAGACTTGATTCTTTAAATAAAATATCATTTTAATTAGCCATACAGGTAAAATACATTCTAAAGAACTCTTGCAAATAAAAGATTCGTATCACTAACGATAATGAGAGTATGTATATGTAATCAACTGTCATTCTGTATCGTTCATTCTTTCTAATTTCAAAAATAATGTTTCTATAGAAAGCATTTTAATGAAATATACTCCAGACGGGATTGAAATTTTTATATCGTTTCTGAAAAGTTACTAAAAATCAAGGTTGTATTCATACATTTTATCATAACTAGCGCAAATTATTTCCTGTCACAATAAACGAAACTGCATTTCAAAAGGTTTGACAGAAGAGAGAGAATTTAAAATGGATGGCAAAATTGAAAATATATAAAATATAAAAAAGGGTCTTTCTTCAAATAAAATATCATTGTTATTAGCCGTAGAGGTGAAATACATTCTAAAAAATTCTTTCAAATAAAAGATTCATATTATTAACGATAATGAGAGTATGATATGTAATCAATTGTTGTTCTATAAAGTTTATTCTTTCTAATTTCAAAAATAATGTTTCTATAGAAAGCATTTTAATGAAATATACTCTGGACGGGATTGAAAATTTTAAATCCCTTCTGAAAAATTCCTAAAAAACAAGGTTGTGTTAAGAGATTTTATTATAACTAGCGCAAATTATTTCCTGTCACAATAAAGAAAACTTCATTTCAAAAGGTTTAACAGAGGAGACAGAATTTAAAATGTATGGAAAAATTGAAAAGATATAAGATAAAAAAAAAAGACATCTCTTCAAATAAAAAATAATTTTAATTAGCCGTAGAGGTGGCATGCATTCTAAAGAATTCTTGCAAATAAGATATTCATATTATTAACGATAATGAGAGCATGTATATGTAATCAATTGTTGTTCTATAACGTTCATTCTTTCTAATTTCAAAAATAATGTTTCTATAGAACGCATTTTCAGGAAAAATACTCTGGACGGATTAAAATTTTTACATCCTTTTTGAATTTTTTTTAAAAAAAACAAGGTTGTATTCATACATTTTATCATAACTAGCGCAAATTATTTCCTGTCACAATAAACGAAACTGCATTTCAAATGGTTTGACAGAGGCGACAGAATTTAAAATGTATAGCAAAATTGAAAAGATATAAAATATAAAAAAATGCATTTCTTCAAATAAGAAATCATTTTAATTAGCCATAGAGGTGAAATGCATTCTAAAGAATTCTTGCAAATAAAAGATTCCTATTATTAACGGTAATGAAAGTATGTATATGTAATCAACTGTTGTTCTATAACGTTCATTCTTTCTAATTTCAAAAATAATGTTTCTATAGAAAGCATTTTAATGAAAAATACTCTGGACAGGATCGACATTTTTAAATCCCTTCTGAAAAATTCATAAAAAAGAAGGTTGTATTCAAACATTTTATCATAACTACCGCAAATTATTTCCTGTCACAGTAAACGAAACTGCATTTCAAAAGGTTTGACAGAGGAGACAGAATTTAAAATGTATGGCAAAATTGAAAAGATATAAAATATAAAAAAATGCATTTCTTCAAATAAGAAATAATTTTAATTAGCCATAGAGGTGAAATTCATTCTAAAGAATTCTTGCAAATAAAAGATTCCTATTATTAACGGTAATGAAAGTATGTATATGTAATCAACTGTTGTTCTATAACGTTCATTCTTTCTAATTTCAAAAATAATGTTTCTATAGAAAGCATTTTAATGAAAAATACTCTGGACAGGATCGACATTTTTAAATCCCTTCTGAAAAATTCATAAAAAAGAAGGTTGTATTCAAACATTTTATCATAACTACCGCAAATTATTTCCTGTCACAGTAAACGAAACTGCATTTCAAAAGGTTTGACAGAGGAGACAGAATTTAAAATGTATGGCAAAATTGAAAAGATATAAAATATAAAAAAATGCATTTCTTCAAATAAGAAATAATTTTAATTAGCCATAGAGGTGAAATGCATTCTAAAGAATTCTTGCAAATAAAAGATTCCTATTATTAACGGTAATGAAAGTATGTATATGTAATCAACTGTTGTTCTATAACGTTCATTCTTTATAATTTCAAAAATAATGTTTCTATAGAAAGCATTTTAATGAAAAATACTCTGGACAGGATCGACATTTTTAAATCCCTTCTGAAAAATTCATAAAAAAGAAGGTTGTATTCAAACATTTTATCATAACTACCGCAAATTATTTCCTGTCACAGTAAACGAAACTGCATTTCAAAAGGTTTGACAGAGGAGACAGAATTTAAAATGTATGGCAAAATTGAAAAGATATAAAATATAAAAAAATGCATTTCTTCAAATAAGAAATAATTTTAATTAGCCATAGAGGTGAAATGCATTCTAAAGAATTCTTGCAAATAAAAGATTCCTATTATTAACGGTAATGAAAGTATGTATATGTAATCAACTGTTGTTCTATAACGTTCATTCTTTCTAATTTCAAAAATAATGTTTCTATAGAAAGCATTTTAATGAAAAATACTCTGGACAGGATCGACATTTTTAAATCCCTTCTGAAAAATTCATAAAAAAGAAGGTTGTATTCAAACATTTTATCATAACTACCGCAAATTATTTCCTGTCACAGTAAACGAAACTGCATTTCAAAAGGTTTGACAGAGGAGACAGAATTTAAAATGTATGGCAAAATTGAAAAGATATAAAATATAAAAAAATGCATTTCTTCAAATAAGAAATAATTTTAATTAGCCATAGAGGTGAAATGCATTCTAAAGAATTCTTGCAAATAAAAGATTCCTATTATTAACGGTAATGAAAGTATGTATATGTAATCAACTGTTGTTCTATAACGTTCATTCTTTATAATTTCAAAAATAATGTTTCTATAGAAAGCATTTTAATGAAAAATACTCTGGACAGGATCGACATTTTTAAATCCCTTCTGAAAAATTCATAAAAAAGAAGGTTGTATTCAAACATTTTATCATAACTACCGCAAATTATTTCCTGTCACAGTAAACGAAACTGCATTTCAAAAGGTTTGACAGAGGAGACAGAATTTAAAATGTATGGCAAAATTGAAAAGAT
Source organism: Maratus michaelseni (assembly GCA_963931845.1). Taxonomy (NCBI): domain Eukaryota; kingdom Metazoa; phylum Arthropoda; class Arachnida; order Araneae; family Salticidae; genus Maratus; species Maratus michaelseni. Next base: position 125,870,716 of record OZ007594.1, on the reverse strand, counting down.
ATAAAATATAAAAAAATGCATTTCTTCAAATAAGAAATCATTTTAATTAGCCATAGAGGTGAAATGCATTCTAAAGAATTCTTGCAAATAAAAGATTCCTATTATTAACGGTAATGAAAGTATGTATATGTAATCAACTGTTGTTCTATAACGTTCATTCTTTCTAATTTCAAAAATAATGTTTCTATAGAAAGCATTTTAATGAAAAATACTCTGGACAGGATCGACATTTTTAAATCCCTTCTGAAAAATTCATAAAAAAGAAGGTTGTATTCAAACATTTTATCATAACTACCGCAAATTATTTCCTGTCACAGTAAACAAAACTGCATTTCAAAAGGTTTGACAGAGGAGACAGAATTTAAAATGTATGGCAAAATTGAAAAGATATAAAATATAAAAAAATGCATTTCTTCAAATAAGAAATAATTTTAATTAGCCATAGAGGTGAAATTCATTCTAAAGAATTCTTGCAAATAAAAGATTCCTATTATTAACGGTAATGAAAGTATGTATATGTAATCAACTGTTGTTCTATAACATTCATTCTTTCTAATTTCAAAAATAATGTTTCTATAGAAAGCATTTTAATGAAAAATACTCTGGACGGGATCGACATTTTTAAATTCCTTCAGAAAAATTCATAAAAAGAAGGTTGTATTCAAACATTTTATCATAACTACCGCAAATTATTTCCTGTCACAGTAAACGAAACTGCATTTCAAAAGGTTTTACAGAGGAGACAGAATTTAAAATGTATGGCAAAATTGAAAAGATATAAAATATAAAAAAATGCATTTCTTCAAATAAGAAATCATTTTAATTAGCCATAGAGGTGAAATGCATTCTAAAGAATTCTTGCAAATAAAAGATTCCTATTATTAACGGTAATGAAAGTATGTATATGTAATCAACTGTTGTTCTATAACGTTCATTCTTTCTAATTTCGAAAATAATGTTTCTATAGAAAGCATTTTAATGAAAAATACTCTGGACAGGATCGACATTTTTAAATCCCTTCTGAAAAATTCATAAAAAAGAAGGTTGTATTCAAACATTTTATCATAACTACCGCAAATTATTTCCTGTCACAGTAAACGAAACTGCATTTCAAAAGGTTTGACAGAGGAGACAGAATTTAAAATGTATGGCAAAATTGAAAAGATATAAAATATAAAAAAATGCATTTCTTCAAATAAGAAATAATTTTAATTAGCCATAGAGGTGAAATGCATTCTAAAGAATTCTTGCAAATAAAAGATTCCTATTATTAACGGTAATGAAAGTATGTATATGTAATCAACTGTTGTTCTATAACGTTCATTCTTTCTAATTTCAAAAATAATGTTTCTATAGAAAGCATTTTAATGAAAAATACTCTGGACGGGATCGACATTTTTAAATTCCTTCTGAAAAATTCCTAAAAAAGAAGGTTGTATTCAAACATTTTATCATAACTACCGCAAATTATTTCCTGTCACAGTAAACGAAACTGCATTTCAAAAGGTTTGACAGAGGAGACAGAATTTAAAATGTATGGCAAAATTGAAAAGATATAAAATATAAAAAAAGGCATTTCTTCAAATGAAAAATACTTTTAATTAGCCATAGAGGTGAAATTCATTCTAAAGAATTCTTGCAAATAAAAGATTCCTATTATTAACGGTAATGAAAGTATGTATATGTAATCAACTGTTGTTCTATAACATTCATTCTTTCTAATTTCAAAAATAATGTTTCTATAGAAAGCATTTTAATGAAAAATACTCTGGACGGGATCGACATTTTTAAATTCCTTCAGAAAAATTCATAAAAAGAAGGTTGTATTCAAACATTTTATCATAACTACCGCAAATTATTTCCTGTCACAGTAAACGAAACTGCATTTCAAAAGGTTTTACAGAGGAGACAGAATTTAAAATGTATGGCAAAATTGAAAAGATATAAAATATAAAAAAATGCATTTCTTCAAATAAGAAATCATTTTAATTAGCCATAGAGGTGAAATGCATTCTAAAGAATTCTTGCAAATAAAAGATTCCTATTATTAACGGTAATGAAAGTATGTATATGTAATCAACTGTTGTTCTATAACGTTCATTCTTTCTAATTTCGAAAATAATGTTTCTATAGAAAGCATTTTAATGAAAAATACTCTGGACAGGATCGACATTTTTAAATCCCTTCTGAAAAATTCATAAAAAAGAAGGTTGTATTCAAACATTTTATCATAACTACCGCAAATTATTTCCTGTCACAGTAAACGAAACTGCATTTCAAAAGGTTTGACAGAGGAGACAGAATTTAAAATGTATGGCAAAATTGAAAAGATATAAAATATAAAAAAATGCATTTCTTCAAATAAGAAATAATTTTAATTAGCCATAGAGGTGAAATGCATTCTAAAGAATTCTTGCAAATAAAAGATTCCTATTATTAACGGTAATGAAAGTATGTATATGTAATCAACTGTTGTTCTATAACGTTCATTCTTTCTAATTTCAAAAATAATGTTTCTATAGAAAGCATTTTAATGAAAAATACTCTGGACGGGATCGACATTTTTAAATTCCTTCTGAAAAATTCCTAAAAAAGAAGGTTGTATTCAAACATTTTATCATAACTACCGCAAATTATTTCCTGTCACAGTAAACGAAACTGCATTTCAAAAGGTTTGACAGAGGAGACAGAATTTAAAATGTATGGCAAAATTGAAAAGATATAAAATATAAAAAAAGGCATTTCTTCAAATGAAAAATACTTTTAATTAGCCGTAGATGTAAAATAAATTCGAAAGAATTCTTGCAAATAAAAGATTCATATTATTAGCAATAATGAGAGTACGTATATGTAATCAATGTTCTTATAACATCCATTCTTTCAAATTTCAAAAATAGTGTTTCCATAGAACGTATTTAAATGAAAAATACTCTGGACGGAATCAAAATTTTTAAATCCTTTCTGAAAATTTCCTAAAAAAGAGGGTTGTATTCAAACATTTTATCATAACCAGCGCAAATTATTTCCTGTCACAATAAAGGAAACTTCATTTCAAAAGGTTTGACAGAGGCGACAGAATTTAAAATTGGCAAAATATAAAAGATCTTATAAAATATAAAAAAATCAATTTCTTCAAATGAAAAATAATTTAATTGGCTTGGAAATTAAATACAATCTAAACAATTAAAAATTTCATATTAATGATGATAACAGTACGCATAAGTGTATTAAATGTCTAATTATTACGTTCACTTTTTCGAAATTCAAAAACAGTGATTTTTATAGAACGTCTTTTAAAATCAGATTCCTCGAACGTGGATAGAATTTTTAAATTCCTTCTCAAAAATTCATGTCAGAAGAAAATTCATATTTAATCATTTTATCTTAACTAGCAAAAAGTCCTTTCCGTCAAAATAAAGGAAATTGTATTTCAGAAAGTTTGATGGAGTAGAGTGAATTTAAAAAGCATGGAGGATGCGAAAATATCACGTAAAGCAAATCGAGTAAAAACGGGGGGAAATCTCCATTTCTGCAAATGAAATATAATTCTTATTAGCTTTGGGGGTAAAATGCATTCTAAAAAAATCTTGAAAGTAAAAAATTCATATTAACAATGGATATATGCAAAAAGTTTCCAACCATACAGGGTATATTCAAAAAGATTGAAACGCCCTTTAATTTTTTTACCTGTTGGTGATACGTAGGCAATGTAAATTGTAAAAGTGCTCAAAATAAAGTAGTACGAGGGAAAGTCATAGAAGATAATTAAATAATAACTTACAATGATATTCACTTCAAAGCTATTTTTATTTCTCAACATATTCTTCACCAATATTTATGAACTTATATCACCGTTTTATCAGTCCCCTAACACCAGCTGCAAAAGATTTTTTGGGTTGCTGTCTCAGCCACATTAGGACTTCAAGTTGAACCTTTTCATCATCTGTGAACGTCATCTTGCAACTTATTCAACATCCACCATACTTAGCCCCAAACGATTTTCATCTGTTTAGTCCACTAAAAAACCATCTTGGGAAGAAGATGATGTTCACAGATGATGAAAAGGTTCAACTTAAGTATTAATGTGGCTGAGACAGCAACCCAAAGAATGTTATACAGCTGGTGTTGGGGCACTGATAAAATGGTGATATAAGTTCATAAATATTGGTGGAGAATATGTTGAGAAATAAAAATAGCTTTGAAGTGAATATCACTGTAAGTTTTTATTTAATTATCTTTTGTGACTTACTTAATGACTTTTCCTCGTAATTAAGATTATGTTGATGAAATAGTTCTTCCATTAATTTTCAAAAAGCTCCAGTTTTTAAATTTTTGTGCCGCTCCTGAGTTTTATGCGTTAATAATTTGAAAAAAATCCTTCATTCTGTGACAAGTAAAACAGTAAAAAGTCCATTCTTCCATGATCAAAATTCACTGATCCATGAGCAAAATTCACCGTGTATTTAAATTATGATACTTTAAATTTTATGAAATCTCGAAATTTTCCGGCACTAAAACCAGACAAGTGATTTTTTAGTGCCAAAAAGCTTCGAAAATTTATAAATTTCAATGTATCATAACTAGATGAATTTTGATAGCAAAAGAATAGAGTTTTTACTCTTGTACTTGTCGGAGCATGGGGAAACATTTTCTAAATATAACTTACAGCACACATGAACCGTTTAAAAATTTACATTGTATACATATCTCCAACAAGTTTTTTAAAAAAGTGTATTTCAGTCTTTTTGGGACATTTTGTACATTAATTTTAATATTTTATCATAAGTAAATTTTTCTTCCCATTTTAGTAAGAATTTATAACTTCCTACGCTTTACAAAACACAATGTAAATACATTGATAAGTTACATTACTATCGAGGTGCAATAAATCAAAAACCCAGTTTTAAAACATTAAAACTATAAGATGTCAAAGTCCATTAGCTTTCGGCTAAACATTAGCCTTCCTCAGATGAACAACAAGCAGACGAGAAGACGCAGCTCCGAAATGGCGCGCTTATCAGTGTATTTACATTGTGTTTTGTAAAATTTTATTGGGTGAATTTGACGTTCGTATTATATGGATTTTTCTATATATGTTTATTCCTACGCTTTATTAATACAATTACTCCTTGACAGGGTATAAAGTTAGCGCCAACTAAGAAACCCTTAAAATGCCTAAGCTGTTCAACTGTTAAATAAAAATATAGAAGTTTTGAAATCGTAGGGAATTAATTAAAAATCCAACCCATTAAAAATATTATATTGGCAATATTTATATGACACTATGAAATAAAATGCTGTTAAATAAATATTATTTTTTATATTTATTGCTTGAAATTTTATTCTTTGTGATGTTTTAATATTCTTTTTTAGTAGCATATATTTACAAAGTTGTTTTATTGCTGAGTACCTAGAAGTAGAAATGAACTCATGAGCCAAACTGTAAGGGGTGATAGAACACGTCTAAACAAGTTCAAAACACCATACAACGCATGGTCCTAACTCAAGCATTGAAGCGCTACAGGGAGTTTTCTGATTGTGAAGAGAACCCTGTTTACTATGAAATTACAATTTCCTGAATTTCACAACCACAGCACCATGCATGAAATGCATGACCGTTTTTTCCTGATCAGTAAAACCAGGCATCATTTTTGTAATCCCTAGCCGAAATGACGATGCGTGTGAAAAACCGGTGCTTTGAGTGTTTAATGATAGCGCCATCTAACGGTTCGCCGCTTGCGATACGCCCATGCATTGTATGACAAAAACAGCTTGTTTAGATGTTTTCTATCACACCGTAAAGTTTTTCCCATGAGTTCGGATTCACACTTTAACTTCTCTGAAGGAAATTTGGTCCAATTTAAGATGCACACCCCCCCTCAACCTCTTGAGCTACTTACTTTGCGACTTCTCCTTCTAATTTTCATCCATAGTTAGTAACACTACTCCACATAAATAAAATCATAAATCATTTGCTAGCTATTGTGTAGAAATTGTGTTTCTCCCCATAATGAGAAAGCACCCTGTAGCGCTTCATTGCTTGAGTTACGATCATGCACTGTATAGTGTTTTGAGTTTGTCTAAGCGTGCTCTATCACACCTTACCGTTTGGCTCATGAGTTTAGGGACACCCTGTATAATGTCGTATACTGATTTTTTGATTGGACTAATCAGTCTGTCTAAAGCAAAAGTTAAAAGCTCCCTTAAAAATATTTACCAGCAAAATACCTTCACATAGTATTCTTTGAGTTGAAAACTTAACATAAATCGGTACCTATGAACGCAGTTGCAAAATAATAAAAAACTAGTCATTGGGACCCACCGTAATACTTACCCATCATAGATATGCATAATATAAAATATGAAAATAAAGCATGTGTAAACTATTTATAAAATGCATTGCAATTCGAATAAAATCGCGACTTGATGACGTCATAAACTTTAAATGCTCTATTACTGAATTGCGTAAAAGAAACATCCTTATAACTCCAAAAATGTTAATCATACTAACTAACGGTTTACTGCATCGGATTAAGCCTCTCATTTCCAGTTAAAATATATCTTTGAATTGAAATTTGAATGAAATACAGGATCATGAAAAATTGAAGAGTGTGGAAAATATTATTATAAATATCTCGGCAACTAATTATCCAATCGACTTCATTCTTTATGCAAAATTTATGTTTTTTCATTGTCTTTTATATTTACTCCTTAAAATAAACAATTTCGAAAATTTTTATATACCTTTTATCAGAACGAATATTTCGAGAGTCCGAAAATAAAGTTCCGGATAAGCGAGGTTGCTGAAATTCAATAAGCTTCTTCCCATTATTACATACTAAGTACATACCAAATTACAAGTCTCTAACTCAATTTGTTCGGGAGATAGTGCGTTTACAGACACACAAACACACAGACATACAGACACACAGACATACAAACACACAGACAGACGGACGGCAAATTTTTATATACGGGAAATATGATAACAAATATCTCGGAAACTAATTACCCGATCGACTTCATTCTTTATGCAAAATTCATGTTTTTCTATTGTCTTTTATATTTACTCCTTAAAATAAACAATTTCGAAAATTTTTATATGCCTTTTATCAGAACGAATATTTCGAGAGTCCGAAAAAAATAGTTCTGGATAATCGAAGTTACTGAAAGTCAATAAGCTTCTTCTCATTATTACATACTAAGTACATAACAAATTTCAAGTCTCTATCTCAATTTATTCGGGAGATAGAGCGTTTACAGACACACACAGAGACAGACGGACGGCAACTTTTTTTTTTTTCTAAAAATATGTTTGTCAGAATCTCCAGTGTCTGAAACGTGTAAATCCGTCAAAAAAAATCGATTTTCAAAACGAATACAAGATTTATCCTATACTACGTATGATGGGTAAGTAAAAGCGAGGAAAGTATGTTTACTCTCAATATAATTTATTGATATTGTATGACATTTCAAGCAAATAAATAAAACTTCATTTCAAAAGATCTGACAAATAAGATAAAATTTGAAAAATATGGAGAAAAGATAAAATCATACAAGGAAAAACACGTAAATTAAAAAAAAATTCATTTCTTTAAATGAAAAATAATTCTAATTTGTCTTGGAAGTAAAATGCAATCTAAGCAACTCTTGCAATTAAAAAGTTCATATTAAAGATGATGAGAATATGCAAAAAAAGGTTTCCAGCAGCACATTAATTGTGATCTTTTATCATCAGTATGTTCTGTTTTTATTTGAGAAAGAATATAGAAATTTTAATCTCTTAAGGAAGAAGTTAAGAAGATTAATTTAATACATTAAAAATATTTTAGTAATATTCCTTGCATGATCCGATATTAACTAAGCAAATTAGGCGTATGGAAGGATTAACCAAATTAATCAGGACAGATATATTTACGTTTTGCACTAAAGTTATCTAAACTTAGAGTTTGAAATTACATTCCAAAATGCACCGAAAAATCTTGTAATAATTCAACGATGAGATTTGAATTTTTAATTTAATAATGTAAACTTAAAGTTCTAGTATTATTCACTGCATAAAAATGTATAATTTATTTTGGTTCTCATTTGAGTAAAAAGATAACAGTTTTGAAATGTTAAGAAAGGCGGTTGAACAGAATAATTTGATACTTTATTCTTCACATTAGCCATTTTGCAATCAGACATCACTCAAAACATGGTTAACGTTCAATAAAAAATATTCCATCATCATTAAAAATGTTAAAAAGTTTCTAAATAAAAAGAAAAGTTCCCAGTTAAACTGGTGGCATTGGCACAGGCTATTTATACTAATTGTGTATTATATTCTTATTTCAAAGAATAATGCCCTTCGAAAAATAAAGAAATCGACAATAAATTAAGGGGAATTAGCCCCCGTTACCCCCTCCCTTTATACTTAACCAATGAACCCCAAAACTAATCAGGGAAGCGCCTTATCACAATGAACGTATATACAAAATTTAAAGCAAATCGGAAAATTCTGAATGAAAAACACATTTATCTAAATTAAGGAGGGCATTATCCCTCCTCCCCCCCCCTTTATATTTAACCAATGAACACCCAAAACTAATCAGGAAAGCGCCTTATCACAATGAACCTATATACAAAATTTGAAGCAAATCGGATATTTCTATCAAGAGTTATCGCGTTACGTGTATATATACGTACATACATACATACGTACGTACATACAGAACCTACGGGCACATTAACTCTCAGGCTTTTAAGCCTGTGAGCTAAAAAGTGTCACTATTACAAAACCGTGTCCGCCCCAGCCAGAGCATGATCAGTTGTAATTTCAGGTATCCTTCCCTTCTCTATTTATTTGACTGATGATTGGCAAATTCCCTCTCGACAGTTTTTTAGAAACTTTTTAACATTTTTAATGATGATGGACGTTTTTTATGGAAATTTTACCATGTTTTGAGTAATGTCTGATTGTAAAATTGGTAATGTAAAGAATAAAATATTGAAATACAGACATTAGTAATTGAGATATAGGATATCTCTTTTTAATTCAGAATAATTTAGTTCATTAAAAAATATATAGTAAGATTTCTGACATGACCATGAAGAAAATTAAGCATATTTAAAACAGATATTTATAGTATTTTATCATAACTAACGAAAATTATTTTTTATCAGAGTACATGAAACTTCGCTACACAAAATCAGACAGAGAAAATTTAGAGGATATCATAAAAGGATCATATAAAAGATATTCAAGTTAGAAAAAAAGCAAGAAAGAAAAATTATGCGTGAAGCATAAGTTATGAAACACATTCGGAATACTTGTAAGAAAACTTCACCATTTAATAAGATTGAAACATTATGTCTAAGTTTATAATTTTTAAAACGTATAACTTATTTGAAAACCCAATTTCATTAACTACCTGATCCCGCACAGAGTATCTGCACTCTAGGGTCTACTCTTTTAAATACTATATGCATATTAGAATACACGAATTTCAGCATTATATGTATAAATATCATATATAAAAACTTCTCCACTTAGGACTGGGTACTTTGATATAAAAAATATATACACGTCATAAGATATGGACACCATTTAGAAATATGAAAACAGAGGTATTTTTTCAGCATCGTGCATATAAAAACTTTTGCATGCACACAATAGTTGCTGGATACTCTTTAAAATTAAAAAAGTGTATACATATTATATTGAAAATATCTACACCATTCACAATTAGGAAAATATTTTTATCCTTTTTTTTTTAATTTTCTGCTTCGAAAACGTCTTGACTTCAAATCAATTGACAAATTGTTTGTCACTGTTGGCTCGTTTTTTAAGCTTTTGAGGTGTCACCTTTAAAAAATCAATGTTACTGAAAAGTTGCTGCACTGGATCTTGTATATCTGGATAGCAAATTGAGGGCAACTTAATAGTTCCCCACTTTGACATTCGCCAACTTGTAACAGCCAACCTACTAACGCTCTCTCTGTTTGAAGGGCACGCATATTTTCTGTAAGTTGCATAATGCAAAATCTTCTCTTCTTTGTGCAACTTGAAACTGTTGGTGATCTTGAACCTCTAAAAATGACAGGTAGGACTGACTTGACGGAAATCTCCACCCGATAAGATTATTTTATTCATTTATTATTATTTATTATTATTTATTTGTTATTACTCAATCCATATTATAAATAACAAATATATGCATCAGTAACATTGACATCATAAGAATGCGGACAACAATCAGGTTTAACTGCATAAGGTATAACAATGGAGTTAATGTTTTAATTAATAACAAAATGGCGCGTTTCTTGGTTTGATTTCGCACTTTATTTTCTTTCATTTTTAGAAAGTAGCTAGTTTTTTTTTTAATAAATAAGAAAAATTACCGGCCAATTTTTACAAAAATTGTGTTTTTGGATGCAAAAAAAATGTCTACATATGTGTGGTGATTTTTAAATTGATTCCTCAAATACTTTTCTTAATATTCGCAAATTAGTGAAAACAAATTCCTCGTTGCCATCGGCAAATGATAAGTAATTGCGATTTCTGTGCCACGTACGTTAGCGTAATATATATATATAGATTACCATCAATAGTCGGAAAAATATCCAAATTATTTTGTGAAGCCCTGTATATGATCTATAGAGTTGTATATATGCTACATTAGTATGACAGTTGAAAGTTCCCTTTTAATAATTTCCGTGAAGAAGCGGAAATGTGCTCGAATTCTTTTGTGCGGCCCTGTATATCATCTATAGAATTTATATACCAAGTAATATGTAACAACCTGTGTGAAATATTTCCTAAAAATAGCCCATCCTAGTATTTCATCAAATCTTTCACTAAAGGCAATGTTTTTGTTTTGTTCTGTTTTTATGCAAATAGTTTAAAAAATATCTAAGGAGTGCTTATTTAGTTTTAAAATAATTTAAACTAACAGTTGAAGAATTCTGGCAAAACATGAGCTTCATTTTTACAGATTTTCTTTGTTGCAAGAATTTTAGAATGATCTACTAAATCTTTAATTGTTTTTATGCTAAACCATATATTTAAAAAAATGCTTCATTTTCATCTTATTATGTCAAGTGTGGGATTTGTTCAGGCAACATGGGTTATTTTTAGGTAGCTTTCAAAACAAAAAAGTATAAAACTACCTATTGCAGCCGTTCGGAGGAAAGCAGTTCCGGAAAATGTCGATATATTTTCACCGATCATGACCCCCAGACCCCAAAACCACCCTCCGTTCAAATGTTGATTTATATATATAGATATATATACATATATCTATATCTATATATATATATATACATATATCTATATACATATATATATATATATATATATATATATATATATATATATATATATATATATATGACCTATGTCATGCGATAACGCTCGTATTTATAAATCAATTTTGATGAAACTAATTGTGTGTATTAAGCTAACCAATGTCTCGACCGAGTTCGTTGGCCAGCTTGGTCCGCCATTTTGTTTCAAGATGGCGGCCATTTAAAAATTTAAAACTAAAAAAATATACAAAAAAATTAAAATTTCAAATTTATTTTTTAATTACGTGTTAGGCCTTGATACAAGGATTCCAGAGCATTTTTTGTTTTACCTCTATCTTAAAAAATGGCTGAGATAGAGCAGTTTGAAATTCTAGGGTGGCTGACATTTTGAAACAAAACAGCACATTAATGCGATTACTGGAAAATTATTTTCTTTCATTGTTGTAATAATTTTCCCAATCATACGCATAAAACTATATATTCATATCCGTTAGTGCCAAAATTGGCGACATTTTGCGAAATATCGCCAAATTTGGCGACCAAAATAAGTTTTCATAAATGAAGCCAATTTGGCTATTGCTCAATAATTTGGCGAATTTCTTATTCAAATTCAGTATTAACGAATCTTTTGTAAACGTTTCTTTTCATTTTAACTTGCTGTTTTCGTGTAACATTAGCTAAAATTTTAAAACGAAGATATAGGAAAGCTACCTTTTCCTCCCGGTACAGGCCGGAAAGACTTTTTTTTTTGGAAAAGCGTTTTTTTTTTCTTTTTCAAATTCTCACTTAATTGGCTGCCACTTTGTAATAAAGAAATAAAATGAAAATGCTCACCATTAAACTCTTAGTTAGAACAAGCTGTAAAAATTCAGCAATGATTAATTTTTTTTTTCATTCTTTATTAGACTTTAAATAGAGAAAATTTCAAGAAATAGTTTTTTGTTTTTAGAAGACAGCACAATATATCGATTTCAATACATTTAAAATAGTATAATGTCATTAAAATACATTGCAAACGATTTTCGCCATAGACTCTAATATAACGGAACTCTTTTGAATGTCTTTGTGAACGAACTATAAATGCTGCATACTCCATTTTCAAAACCGAACATGCCATGGTAAACCTCAATAACATATACTAATTACATAGCAATCTGAAAATGTTTGCGTGAGTTAGATCGCAGACAGACAGACGGACGAACAGACAGGTAGACAGGCGGACAAACAGACAGATAGACAGACCCACAGACAAACCGAATACATAAATACTTATTAACATGTTGGAAAATGTTAAAAATACTCCATTTCTTCAAATGAAAAATAATTCTATTTAACCTTGGTGGTAACTTCTAACCCTAGTATTAGCAGCCCTTGCAATAAAAACAACGAATATTAAAGCGGAAGAGAGCATACAAAATTTTTCATCACGGCATCATTAATCGTAATCTTTTATTCTCAGTAATATTTTTCTCGCATTTTATCAAGAAGATAACAGCATTCTTATTAAAATCTTTAGGTACTGGTAATTTTTTTAAATAATAATTTGGCAGCTTAAAAATATTTCAGGAAGATTTCTTGCATGATCCAGTATTAAATTATGAAATTTGTAATATGGAAGATTCGACTAAATTATTCCGGACAGATATTTACAGTAAACATTTCATCGTAACTAACTCTTTTCAGAATAAAAGAAAAGGTATTTCAAAAGATCTGGCGGTGAAAGTAGAATTTTAAGGTTTGAAGAACGTGAAAAAATCAGGTAAATCAAATCAAGTTTTTTTTTTTTTTTAACTTCATTTATTTTTTTTTTCAAATGAAAAATAATTCTAATTATCCTTGGTGGTAAAATGCATATTCTAAATAACTCTTAAAAATAAAAATAAAAACCATATTACCGCGAATTGAAGTGTGCGAAAACGGTTTCATCAAGGACATGATAATAAATAGTACTTTTTTTATCCTCATTTGAGTAAAAAGATAACACTTTTAAAATCTAGAAGTGGGTAGTTTAGAAGAAGAATTTTTGTACAGAAAGAATATTTTAGTAAGATTTCTCTAATGATTCTGTATTAATTAAAGAAATTAGAAATATGGAAGAACTAACCAAACTAATTTAAATAGATATTTTCAATAAGTATTTTATCATAACTAGCAAAAATTCTTTTCTGTCCGAAAAAAATTAAACTGCACTCCAAAAGGTCTAACGTGGAAGACGAAAATTGAAAATATGTAGGAAATGAAAAGACAGAGTAAAACAAATCAAGTAATAAAACAAAAGACTCCATTTCTTGAAATGAAAAATAATTCTAATTAGGCTTGGTGATAAAATGCCTTCATTGTAAAGAACTCTTTTAAAAAATCAAATTAGCTAGATTGTGGTGTATATAAAAACGTTTTCATCAGGGACATAATCATAAATAGCACGTTTTTCCTTATTTGAGTAAAAAGATAACAGTTTTAATATCTTGAAGTAAGCAGTTTAAAATAACAATTTAGTACATTAAGAATATTTTAGTAAGATTTTTCTAATGATTATGTATTAATTAAGGAAATTAGGAATATGAATGAATTAACCAAAATAATCTAAACAGATAATTTCAGTAAGTATTTTATCATAACTAGCAAAAGCATTTTCTAGCTGAAAAAAAAAGAAAACTAAACTTCAAAAGGTTCGAGGTGGAAGACAAAAATGAAAATATGTTAGAAATGAAAAGACAGTGTAAAACAAATCAAGTAATAAAACAAAAGACTCCATTTCTTGAAATGAAAAATAATTATAATTAGGCTTGGTGATAAAATGTCTTCATTGTAAAGAACTCTTTTAAAAAATCAAATTAGCTAGAATGTGGTGTATATAAAAACGTTTTCATCAGGGACATAATCATAAATAGTACTTTTTTTCTTATTTGAGTAAAAAGATAACAGTTTTAATATCTTGAAGAAAGCAGTTTAAAATAACAATTTAGTACATTAAGAATATTTTAGTAAGATTTTTCTAATGATTATGTATTAATTAAGGAAATTAAGAATATGAATGAATTAACCAAAATAATCTAAACTGATAATTTCAGTAAGTATTTTATCATAACTAGCAAAAGCATTTTCTAGCTGAAAAAAAAAAGAAAACTAAACTTCAAAAGGTTCGAGATGGAAGACAAAAATGAAAATATGTTAGAAATGAAAAGACCGTGTAAAACAAATCAAGTAATAAAACAAAAGACTCCATTTCTTAAAATGAAAAATAATGCTATTTTCTCTTGGTGGTACAATGCTTTGTAAACATCTTTTGCTATTAAAAATCTTATATTAACGACAATAAGAGTATCACAAAACGTTTTCATCAGTATGTCATTAATCGTGATCTTTTGTCATCGGTAAAAGAAAATTTGCATTTGAGCAAGAAAATAACATCTTTAAAATCTTATGGTAAGCAGTTTAGAAGAAAAATTTAGTACATTAAGAATGTTATAGTAAGTTGATCCGCTATTAATTAGGGAAATTGGGCATATGGAAGAATTAATCAAACTGTTCTAAACAATTTTTAGTAAGTATTTCATCTTAACTACCAAAATTTATTTTCTGTTTGAAAAAAAAACTGCATTTCCAAAGATCTGACGTGGGAGACAAAAATTGCAAATATTTATGAAATGAAAAGACAGTGTAAAACAAATCAAGTAATAAAGCAAAAGACTCAATTTCTTGAAATTAAAAATAATTCTAATTAGCCTTGGTGATAACATGCATTCTAAACAGCTTTTGCAATTAAAATACTTATATTAACAACAGTGAGAGTATGAATTTTTTTTTTCATCAGGCCATCATTAATCTAGAACTTTTGTCACTGGTAAAAGAAAATTTGCATTTGAGCAAGAAAATAACATCTTTAAAATATTGAGGTAAGCAGTTAAGAAGAAAAATTTAATACATTAAGAATATTACTTATCGTAAGATTCTGGCATGTTTCGGTATTAATTAAGGAAATTGGGCATATGAAAGAATAATCAAATTAATCTAAACAGATATTTTTAGTAAGTATTTTATCTTAACTAACAAAATTCTTTTCTGATTGAAAAAAAGAAAACTGCACTTCAAAAGCTCTGACGTGGAAGAAAAAAATTTAAAATGAATTTAGAAAATGAATAGAAAGTGTAAAACACATCAAGTAATGAAACAACAGACACCATTTCTTAAAATGAAAGATAATTCTAATTAGCATTTGTGGTAAAATGCATTCATTCTGAAGAACTATTTTAAAAAAATCATATTAACGATAATGTGATGTATACAAAAACACTTTGTTGGGGACATGATATTTTATTACTAGTACTTTTTTCCTCATTTCAGTAAAAAGATAATAGGTTTAAAATTTTGCAGTAGGCAGTTTAGAAGAAGAATTTAGTACATTACGAATAGTTTAGAAAGATTCCTCTAATGATTTAGTATTAATTGGCAAAAATAGAAAAATGGAAGAATTAACCAAATTATTCAAAATAGACAATTTTAGTAAGTATTTTATCATAACTAGCAAATATCATTTCTGTGTGAAGAAAAGAAAACTGAACTTCAAAAATACCGAGATGGAAGACAAAAAGTGAAAAAATGTAAGACATGAAAAGACAGTGTAATGCAAATCAAGTAATAAAACAAAAGACTCCATTTCTTGAAATGAAAAATAATTCTAATTAGCCTTGGTGGTAAAATGTATTCATTCTGAAGAACTCTTTTAAAAATATCATATTAGCGAGAATGTGATGTATACAAAAACGTTTTGTCCGGGGATATGATATTTTATTACTAGTACTTTTTTCTCATTTGAGTAAAAAGATAACAGGTTTAAAATCTTGAAGTAGGCAGTTTAAAAGAAGAATTTAGTACATTAAGAGTAGTTTAGAAAGATTCCTCTAATGATTCAGTATTAATTGAAGAAAATAGATATATGGCAGAATTAACCAAATTATACAAAATAGATAATTTTAGTAAGTATTTTATCATAACTAGCAAAAATTCTTTCTGTGTGAAGAAAAGAAAACTGCACTTCATAAGGACCGAGGTAGAAGACAGGGACATAATCATAAATGGTACTTTTTCCTTATTTGAGTAAAAAGATAACAGTTTTAATATCTTGAAGTAAGCAGTTTAAAATAACAATTTAGTGCATTAAGAATATTTTAGTAATATTTTTCTAATGATTATGTATTAATTAAGGAAATTAGGAATATGAAAGAATTAAACAAAATAATCTAAACAGGTAATTTCAGTAAGTATTTTATCATAACTAGCAAAAACATTTTCTAGCTGAAAAAAAAAGAAAACTACACTTCAAAAGGTTCAATGTGGAAGACAAAAATGAAAATATGTAGGAAATGAAAAGACAATTTAAAGCAAATCAAGTAATAAAACAAAATACTCCATTTCTTGAAATGAATAATAATTCTATTTAATCTTGGTGGTAAACTGCTTTCTAAACATCTTTTGCATTTTAAAAACTTATCTTAACGACAATGAGAGTATAAAACATTTTGGAAATTGTACGTTAAACGTTACAAATGAGGTACGTTCGTTTTGTGCTATAACTAGTTTTACAATGTAAAAAATCGTCGTTATTATTTCATTGAAATAAAATATTTCGTCTGCTATGAACGAAAAGGGGACGCCTTTTATTATTATTATTATTATTATTATTATTACGTATACCATGTTTACAGATGCTATTTTTTTTTCGACTCCAGACAGCTCTGTAAATTCACCATGGAGATCTTGCTTTGCGAATGATTACCTCCATGGTTAATAGTTCTATGAGACACGATGAATGAATATTTTGTTTATTTACCTTAATGGATTGAGATATTTGGCTGTTAACCTAATTTGCACTGAAGTTATCACAGAATCTATACATTTTTTAATGTAACTCATCTCTCAAGCAAACAATTATTTTGAACGATCTTTCTAAAAATGTAACTCTTATGCAATTTTATTCGAAAAAATAATTTTCAATAAAAATGGCTGCTTGGCATATGGAAAAAGATGCGGTTAGCCCGTATTTGTTTCCCTCAGTCACATGACATCCGCTTTTATTATAGAGATTACGTAAGATAGGATTTAATAGAATAAAGAAAACTTTTATTAATATCTTTTTAAGTTTTGATTCGATTTTCATAAAATTTGAAATGACTCGGCAAAATTCTGAGACAGTTATATATATTAAATTTCAAACCATTCGGTTGGGTAGTGTTTGCGCTGTGATATACGGACAGACGGACGGACTAAACGACGACTATAGGTGCTACGTATTTATATAATTACGAACGCACCAAAAAAATGTTTTCATGAGGCCATCATTAATCATGATTGTTTGTCAATAGTAAAAGAAAATATGCATTTGAACAAGAAGATAACCGCTCTAAAATCTTGAGGTAGGGATTTGAGAAGAAGAATTTAATACATTAAGAATGTCACAGTAAGATTCTGACATGTTCCGGTGTTAATTAAGGATATTAGGAATATGGAAGGATTAATCAAATTATTAACGGTAGATGTAGTATATAAAAAATATTTTATCAAAACTAGAGAAAATTCTTTGCAGTCAAAATAAGAAGAAATATATTTCAAAAGGTCTCACTGAGAAAACAGAATTTTAAAAGTATGGAGGAAAGAAATAGATCATGTAAAGCATATCCAGTAAACAAGAAACGAAGAAAGACATGCCATTTCTTCAAATGAAAAATAATTCTAATTAGCTTTGGAGCTAAAGTATATTCTTGTAATTAAAAGAAATGTATTAACGATGATTAGAGTAGGCAAAAAAAGTTTAACATTGCATTGATCGAGTTTTCTTTTTTTAATTAGTAATATTAGTAACATTTTTATTCGTATTTGAGTAAGAACATAACAGTTTTGAAATCTTAAGGTAGCCAGTTTTGAAGAATTCAGTACATTAAAAGTATTTTATTAAGGTTCCTGGTATGATCCAGCATTAATTAAGTAAATTATACATGTGGTGGAATTAATCAAATTATTCAGAGCTTGTATTTATAAGAAGTATTTTATCATAATTAGTAGAAATTCTTTACTGCACTTCATTTGAAAAATGATTCTAATTAGCCTTGGGGCTAAAAAACATTCTAAACAAAACAACTCTTGTAATTAAAAAAATCACCTTAATGACGATGATTACGCTAAAAAGTTTCCATCTTTGCATTAATTATGATCTTTTATCATTAGTAACATATTTTTTTCGCTTTTATGAAGAAGATAACGGTTTTGAAATCTTGAGGTAAGCCGTTTAGAAGAAGAATCTGGTAAACTAAAAATATTTTGATAAGATTCTTCGCATGATCCAGTGTGAATTAAGGAAATTATGCATGTGGAAGAATTAACCAAATAATTCAGGACAGATTTTTATAGAAAGCATTTTTTCATAACTAACAAAAATGCCTTTCTGTCGAAATAAAGGAAATTGCATTTCAAAAGATCTGACGAAGAAGACAAGAAGACAGAATATGGAGCATATGAAAAGATCATACAAACTCAAATCAAGTTAAAAAAAAAAAAAAAAAAAGAAGAAGAAGAAGAAAAAAGAAAAACTAAACTAAAAGGTTTTCATTTCCTAAAATGGAAAAATTTGAATTGGCCTGGTAAAATAGAGTCTAAGCAATTCTTGTAAATTAAAAAAAAAAGTTATATTAATGACGATACTTATGCTAAAGAGTTTTCATAAATGCGTTAATCATGTTATTTTTTTATCATTAGAAAGATTTTTATTTGCAATTTAATCAGAAGATAACATTTCTGAAACCGGAAAATAGGCAGTATAAAATAATAATTTAGTAGGTAAAGAATGTTTTAGTAATATTCCTGGCATGATTCAGTACTAATTAAGGAAATTATGCATATGGGAGAATTAAAATATTATTAAGGACAGATATTTATAAAAAGTACTTTTACATAATGAGCGAAAATTCCTTTCTGTCAGAATAAAGAAGACTACATTTATAAAAGTCTAACCGATAAGACAGAATTTAAAAGTATAGAGGAATTGAAAAGATTATGTAAATCAAATCAACTTAATATTTCGGTGTGTAATCGTTTTGTGGAATAAAGCTCATCACATAGGAGTAACAGTTGACTCACTTTAATCCCTTGGGGACGAGCGACACGTATACGTGACGCATAAGATGCTCAGAATCCTCAATTAATCCCACCAGTTACTTTTAGGTAGCTTTCAATACAAAAAAGTATAAAGCTACCTATTGCAGCCGTTCGGAGGAAAGCAGTTCCGGAAAATTTCGATATATTTTCACCGATCATGACCCCCAGACCCCAAAACCACCCTCCGTTCAAATGTTGATTTATATATATAGATATATCCATATATATATATATATATATATATATATATATATATATATATATATATATATATATATATATATGACCTATGTCATACGATAACGCTCGTATTTTTATAAATCAATTTTGATGAAACTAATTGTGTGTATTCAGCTCACCAACGTCTCGACCTAGTTCGTTGGCCAGCTTGGTCCGCTATTTTGTTTCAAGATGGCGGCCACTTAAAAATTTAAAACTAAAATAAATATACAAAAAAATTAAAATTTAAAATTTATTTTTTAATTAAGTGTTAGGCCTTGATACGAGGATTCCAGAGCATTTTTTGGTTTACCTCTATCTTAAAAAATGGCTGAGATAGAGCAGTTTGAAATTCTAGGGTGGCTGACATTTTGAAACAAGACAGCACATTACAAAAATTTTCATTGTTGTAATAATTTTTCCAATCATACGCATAAAACTATATATTCATATCCGTTAGCACCAAATTCTCGCCAAACGTGGCGGCAGTTGGCGAAATATCGCCAAATTTGGCGACGAAAATAAGTTTTCATAAATGAAGCCAATTTGGCTATTGCTCAGTACTTTGGCGAATTTGTTATTCAGATTCAGTATTAACAAATCTTTTGTAAACGTTTTTTTTTTTTTTTTTGCATTTTAACTTGCTGTTTTCGTGTAACATTAGCTAAAATTTTAAAACGAAGATATAGGAAAGTCACCTTTTCCTCCCGGTACAGGCCGGAAGGACTTTTTATTGTAAGCTTTACCTTATTTAATCAAAGCTGATTCAGAGAAAATCATTGTTAAATAGAATCACATTTTTTATTTCATTTTTTATTAGTAGCAAGCAACAACAATGACGTATTTTAATCAATAAAAAAAAATTATTATTTTCATAGCTGTTAAAAAAAATTAAGCCAAAGTCAAATATTTCTTAAACTAAACTTTATTTTATGAAAAGTTTTTAATTGTTTTTTAACACCTAAAACACGGCAAACCCAAGTAGCACAAACTGGTTGGACCAACATTACCTAATTGTTGGCGAAATGCTGTTCCACGTTGGACCACAGTTAGAAATGTTTGCTTTACCGTACTATTAGCCAACGAATAATTTACCACCGAATGCGTAACAGTGGTCCATTCGTTAGCTACTTGAAATCCTGCTGAGATACACTCCAAATTAGAAGGGTCTTTGTACCTACCATTTCACAACTCTACAATTTCCTAAAGATTTCCACAAACTGTCAACGATGGGCTAACAATCTCTGCTACTTGGGGAGTACACTTTTAGATAAACATATTATTTAGGTTTTTTATTTATATTACCGTAGAAGACAAGCAATATAGATAGTAATGAAGTCCAATATGGCCACAATATTGCATTCATCGGAAATATTTATTATGAAATATAAATATTTGTAAAATTTTGTCTTTATTATGAAGATATTTGCAATTAAATGTCAGCATTGCCATAATATTATCTTTACATTAGAATTATTGGCAATGAAATAGCGAAATATTTCTTGAAAATGTTGTACTTGTATTGGCAAAATGTAAGGATACCTCGATGTTGGAACAACACTTCATTTTAATATTATCAATTTTGGCTAAGATATAGCTAACATATTGCCAATATTGTCCAATATATAACCAAGAATAACAATATTAGTCCAATGTTACTTTGCAACAAGGGTATTCATTTTGTTCTTTTGGTTAATTTTAATTTTGGACCGATTTGTAGCTCTTTGCGTTTTAATTAAAAAGAGTACACTTTTTCATAAAGGCAAACCGTAAATATGCCAAGACCAAACAATTTTCAGCATTCGATATTAAATATTGCGTTTTGAATTGGATCAAATACAACTCAACGGGGGGATTTTTTCAATTCAAACACTACGGTGGAATTCTTTCAATTTTTCGAAGATCGACTGATTTCCTCAGTATTTTAGCTTTTTCGCAGAAAAAGCGCTTAATACAAAATACGCTTAATACGCGACTTATCACCTTATGGCTTATTTTATAAAGTTGCATAATTGCAGGATGTTTGTGCAAAATTCTTCATCTATCAAATTAAAAGACAATTTCAAAGAAGCTTATTAAGTATATTAATAAAATCACGCTGAAACAGGCTTTTATGTACATGATAAAACAAGCAGATATGTATTTAAAAAGAAAATTGTGTAACTATTTTTTTTTTTCAAAATCCATCAGCATTTTCAACACATTGTAATATAGATTAAAATTATGTTGTATGGATTCAAAGTTAAAACAAACAAATTTAACGCAGTAGATATCTTCTGTATTTAAAGCAACGTGTTCCGTGCATAAAATAATCAATTTATACAGAAGTTTATAAATAACTGATCGTAGATGAAATGCAACTGCTCGTTAATCTTGAAACATATAAATGATCGAAAATAATATTTTAGATGATAAGGTATTTTAATTTTTATGAAAAATCTTACATGTTAAAAATTTACTTGTTCCGAACAATTTAAGATATATTTAACTTTTTTATTATTATTTACACCGGGAAAAATAATAATTTATAGCATTTATTAAAATTCTAACAATCAAAGTAAAAATAATTAAAATATAAAAAAGTCTGATTAAAAAACCATTCTCAAAAGATATGGAGGAACTGATACGGTCGTAGCGCAATTTCTTTAAATGAGAAATTACTCTAATTTCCTTGGAGGTAAATTTCATACTCAAGCAGTCCTGAAATTATATAATATATATGGTAAATGTTTACAATATACGAAAAATTATTCATTGAGACATTAATGATTTGATTTTATTTTTATTTATTTTTTTATTGCTATCATTAGTAATATATATATTTATATTTTTTTTTCTCTTTGAAGAACAATGATATCAGTTAAAAACCTTCAGATGCGCAGTTAAGATTAAGTTAGTATATTCAAAATACTTAGAAAAATTCTTAACGTGATCTTCTGTTGTTGTTGTTGTTGGCGTGTCAGAGAAAGTGCCAAGGCATTTCTCTGAAAGAAAGGGTGCCAGAGCCTCAAGAGAGGCTGGACTTCTAGAGCTGGTCTTCTAATTTTGAACCAATTCCAGATGAGAGACCTGCACCTGGATTGGTACCCCCAGACGTAACGCTTATACTAAACTTGGAGGACATAGGAGCCCCGAACAGATTTTACGTGCACCAGCTCCCATTAACGTACACGGTCCCACAGCAGCAGCAGTCGAGAGAGGTTGTCACCCTCCCACCTTGACCTTGATCGGTGCTGCTTCGCTTTCGGTGATCTTACGTGAGCCGGGCCTAACCGTCCACGCCACTGCGGGACACGTGGTCTTCTAATTGGTATTAATTAAGTAGACAGGCTCGTTAAATATGTGAACAAATCATTTTGTTTTATTATTAATACAAGAGAGGGGGGGTTAAAGTTGTAGCAAGTACGGGAATACGCTTGATGAATATAAAATAATTTAAAAAAACTGCCTTATGGCAGAATTTAATTATCTGTGATGTGTCAGAGTGCGCTAAGATTAAAAAATTAATAAAACGTATTTTTATTTAAAAAAATAAACACTTCTAAACAGATGACTTACAATATGCGCTATAAGGTAAACGTTTGTCGTCAAATCAATAAATCTCAGTACGGCCGGTAAAACAAAAACAAGGTGAAATTCGTTTTGTCTCAATCGTAGTGGAATGTTTCAGTGATATGAATGACGATGCCGATTTTCGGCGTCGAATGACGTCGTTTTTATCGCTAAAAACCTTTTCATATGTACTCTGATAAAGACTCCATGGGTTAGTTTATTATTTCTTTATTGTCAGATATCGCGTGAATGTTATTTTAATTAATAGTTTAAAACATGGCCGACTATAATATATACGGCCAGCTCATTTCGCCAAAAACCGCCGAAAATGTGAAGCCGGATTCACTTCAAACCCTGAACCATTTCATTGGACCACGTGGTCTTTGTTTACATTTAAACCCTGCCCAGATAACGGCTTTTATTTCGATCATTATCGAAGTTTGAGATACATTAATCGTATTTTCAAATAAACGAATTAAATAGTTATACCATTCAATTATCACTATTTATAAGCATATTTTTGTGAATATTGTTGCATTTTATAGCTACTAACAAATGTGAATTTTTTAGGTTTGCTAGATTCTTATTTGTTTATAATTGCATGCGATACTTTAACACTATTTCTACCGTTGTGAAATGTCACCTTTTTAAAGTTTTTATTTGTGTTTATTTTGCTTGTAGTTTTTGAAAAATCTTTAAAAAAAGGGGGCTGTTCAATGTATTAAAAATTATTTGTAATTGTTCCAATGAAAAATCATAAATCGAAATCTTTTAAAATGTGCCATTTGACACCGGTAGTGTGTGAGATTATTTTGCAGTATAAAAATTAAAACACACTTCAAACATTTGTTTTTCTGTAAGAAAAATATCTAAAAAAAAAAAAAAAAATCATCAGGAACATTATGCAAATTCTGAGTCTCAAACTGTTACGGAGCTACACGAATACATTTTAAAGCAATAGTTTGCTGTTTTAAGCAGATCATTCTACAATGTTCTTAAAATAAGTAATAATAAAATTGTTTGTATTTTGGTATTAATATTTCTTTCTATGTTTAAAAAAAAATTTATAGATATTGGTTTTGCCTATAATTAAACCAGATTGTTCTTCAGAAAAATAATTATTACGCAAAATTACGATAATATATTAAGAATTTAACCCATAAAAATGTTATCATTTATTCGTAAATATTGTATGTTATTAAAAGCTTAAAACTAATAATAAATTTTAAATTAAAATAATGCACAAAACTTAAAAAAATTATTAAATTTGGGTGACATGATTTTATAGAATCTTCTCACTATTATTGTATACAGTTTATATAAATAAATTTTTTTAATGTAAGGTCTGAACATTTTATGAATAAACTGTTCTCTAACTTTTTTGTTTAACAGATAAACTTTTCCCCTGTATTTTTCAGCATTTTCATAAAAATATATGTCTATAAAATATATATGTAAAATATTTATTTTCTTTCAGGTTTTAGATTTTAATAAAATTTAGGTTTCAATGTAGAAAAAAAGATATTTGTGGCTTTTTGGCTAATTACAGCCAATAACTTTTAGCCAAATAAAAATAGCATTAGCCAAGAAAAAACTTATTTATACAAAATTTCTGTAACATGAGTATTATTTTTAATTATGCAATATACAGACAATACATCACTCTGAAAAATTGACCCTTCAAGATTTGACCCTACACTACATATCAATTTTTTTAAGCGAAATTTTTTTTGAATTTCCCCTTCCAAATTAACCATTATTAAGTTACTTAAATTCTTGATTATCAGTAGGGATGTAACGAATAGTGATTTGGCCGAATACCGAATATTCGGCCAAGTTTTAGGCCGAATACTGACTTTTAAAAAAATATTTTAACTGTTTATTTATTTATTTTTTTCAATTTTAAAATCAAAAATTAAATTAAGTACTAATTGAAATTAATTTTTTGTTTGAATGTTCAAAAATCATAACAGCTGAATGTATGCAAGCACAGTATATAGTGAACGTTTTTTATCTGAAGCTGGTAATATATATGAAACCAAACGAAACAGACTTCTTCCTGAAAATGCTGAAAAGTTATTATTTTTGCATCACAATTTCAGGCTTTACAGTGCAAGTGATAAATAATTTTGTTACCCCTGTATGTTATTTTGAAGTAACTCATTAAATGTTTTTTCAGTATAGGTAATAGTTTTTTTCTTTTCAATGTATCAAGCTCATTAGTTCGTTTAATCAACATCTAATGTTTAATTTTTAATTAGTAAAGTACTTATATAGTCATATATTTATTCTAATTTTTTTATTTAAAAGTAAAAGTAAAGACTAAAAAATTGATTTAATTTGTGAAAGATTAAGGATTTTTACAAGACAGTAAAATATTTGTTTTTAATATTTATGAATTTTATTGTTTAAGAAACTTATCATCATTATAAATCAGATTAAAAAAATAGATATAAAGTTAATATTTTTAAATTCACTGATGAGAGATAGAGAGAGATTTAAACTTTAAATGCAGTATACATTTTGCATTTTAATGTAAAAGAAATTAATGTTGCAATACTTACTTAAATTCACATGATGCCTAAATATGCAGCAAGAAAAGTATTTTTATTTATGTAATATCATTATATACAGTTATTTATAAGTTGTCATAAAGCTTTAAAATTGAGTAAGTTAGGATTTCTTTTTCTTATGTGTTGGTATTATTAATGTATTATGGTATTATTAATGTATTTAGATATAATTCTTTAATATTGTTTGTTAAAAATATTTAAAATCACATTTTGTTTTGATTTTCTGGAACTTATTTAACCAAGTATCTTAGAGTATTCGGCAAAATATCTAATTATATTCGGCTACAGGTATTCGGTCATGCCGAATATTCAGCAAAAGGGCCGAATATTCGTTACATCCCTAATTATCAGTCTATTTCTCAACTCAGTTTTTGTTATATTCTTAAGACTGAATTTTGCACATTGAGCTTCATATTTGGGCAACCACTTTTTAGAAGATGTTCTAAATATTTTAAGGCGAACTAAGCCTCTTTTGAAGTAATTATAACCGAGTATCTGTTGCACATTTCGAAAAAAACAATCTGATCTGAACGAAATCCGAAAAGCATATATGTTATGCATGTAGCACTAGGGGTGTACCGAGTAGCACTTTGGCCGAGTACCGAGTACTCGGCCATTTACTACTCGGCCGAGTACCGAGTAGTTGTGTGTAAGAAAGAACTATTGATGCGCACATGAAGTGAGCTTAAAAATAACATGTCTGTGTGTGTAGATATATATAAACATACTTCTTGAGCATGTAGTCATACATTTAATTTTACAAAAAATTTCAAATTAACTAATTAAATTGGAAATTTAATTATGCACCTATTAAAGACTATTTTTGAAAATTAAAAAAATTTAAAACAGTACCATTATTTTTATAAGATAGAAAAAAAAAAGTAAAATTAGCCAATGTGAAATTAAAACCCATTCTTCAATTTATCTAACTCACTGTGATACCTGAAATCCGTCTGTCAAAAATGGTTATTGGTTGCGGTAATTTTGAATAATACAAATTGTCATTGAATAATGCAAAAAGCTGATGTTAAAAGTGTGGCTTGCACTATTCACAATATGCAACTTATAATAAAATCGGGTTTATCCACCCTACATGCTTTTTGACATGTTAGTTATAGCTAAAAACATTGATGGACATTTTAACCACTTTGTAGCTGCATGTTCAAATTTTAAAAAAGTTCAGTCACATTTGTCTGAATCCAAAAAAATTAATCATTACAGTAATTAACCATAAGATGAAACTCAAAGTATAATATGTTGAAAATATTGCATGAATTAAAGCAGCCTCTTTGCCTTTATGCTACTGAAAGTATGATAAAAAAATTTAACTACAGTTCAGTAGCAGTTACTACTGGAAAGTGTAATGAAACTGTTATTGCAATTCTGAGTAACATTGAAAAGCTCAAATGAAAGTTCCAATCATTTTGGTTATGGTATAATGAAAGGGACATTAAAAAGTGAACTATTAAAACTAAATTTTGAATTGCTTTGGTTTTTCTTAACTTTTCTGTATTTTGTAAACATATTTCTATATACTAAGTAAATAGTTTTTATGAATAATTGCATATATTATATATTTTTATATTCAAATAACTTTTACAGGTCAATTATAAATTCCTTTGGCTTCAAAAATGATAATAATGCTTAAAAATGAAATTCTTACAACTACTCGGTATTGTACTCGGTACTCGGCCCAAAATTTAGCCGAGTACCGAGTACTTGGCAAATTGGCCGAGTACCGAGTAAATACCGAGTACTCGGTACGGCCCTATGTAGCACATCGTTCATCCAAAATAGCATGCATCTTATCTTGCACATATGTAATCTCCGATTTTTGCTGTGTCATATGCTGGAGTTGTGTCTGAAGCAAATGATGTCATGCTATTTGAAGATGTTTGCACAAAGAGAACAGGACAAATTATGAAGTGAATTGCTGGCACAGATTCAGTGTGAGGTTTTTTTTTATGAAATGCAGAACAGCAAATTGAGAACGATTAGCACATTTTTTTGGCTGTTACTATTTGGCAAATCCACTAAATGCTTTGTGGGCAAAAATCACTTTCAGTTAGTTTTTTGGCAATTTGGCTAGTACCAAATTAAACCATAAAATTTAATGATTCCTGACATTCAGGGATGAATTTGACTGTAGGATTATGGAGAAAGATCGAATACTATAAGGCTTGTTACAGATGTTATTAGCAGACTTGTATAAAACCAAAAACTTTCTGTGCACATAAATATTGAGTCAAAAACTTTCTGCAAATTATTTTAATGTTTAATCAAATTACGTGTTATTTTGATGATATAAATTAAAAACAGTAGTTTAAAATAATTACCATTTAAAATTAATTAATATTAATGAAAGAATAATTATTTTGGTTAAAAATAATAATAAAGCTAAAAATCCATGATAGGAAGAGCTGAATTCTTATCAATTATTTTGTCAATGCATTTAGAAACAAAAAGGCGGAAAATTTTCCGTGCACTGCGTGCGTCTATATTACACAACTCTGGTTACTAGCATGGGCCCAGTAGCAGAAAATTCTCCATGTGTCTGCGATGAATATTTCAGGGGCAGAAAATATTCTGCAGGTAAATTATGTTACAATTCAAGTTATGTATATCAATAATTGATATCAACTAAAGTATTACTGCTATGTGCAATTTTTTAACTCTGTAAAATTTTTATTTCAAAATTTGTTGGATAAAATTGTGCTTACATGAACTGCAAATTTTTTTCTCTTACTTAAAATATTTTAAATGTCCTAGTAAACAATAATGATATTGAACAAGATCAGAAGGCCATGAATTAATGCATATCAGTAGTGTTTCTCCCAAAATAAAAAAAAAGCAGGGTGCGCCTTCAAAAAAGGGGCACTTCAGCATAGAAGTGAATGTTCTTTCTCGAGAGATACAAACAAAAATTTTTATATTTTTTTTCTGGACCTATTGACGAATTTTGAGATTTTTTTTCTTGCAACTAATTGACGAATTTCTCGATATTTTTGAGCAACATATTGACTAATTTCGCAACTTTTTTCTATGACAGACTGAAGAGTTTCACGATTTTTTTCCATAACCGACTGATGATTTTTGTGATTTTTTTCCTGTGATCGATTGGCGAAACTCGTGACATTTTCCTAATACTGATTGGCAAATTTTATGTTTTTTTCCCCCAGACAAATAAGCGAATTTACAAATTTCCCCCCCGCGTTTTGCCGGTGAAACTTGCAGTTTTTTTTTTTTTTTTGTATTTTTTTACTGAAAAAATGTTTTTTTTTTTTTTTTTTTTTTAATGTGAGCAATTGACGCATTTCGCAATATTTTCCGAAATAAAATCCAAAAGAAATTCCATGGAAAAAAAATCTGCAGTAAGGGAAAAAAATCTGCGACATCTATTGCTCGTCTCGAACTTTCTGCTACCGGGAGCATGGGAAGGTTTTAAAGAATTTTTTTTTTAAACACTATGGAAATGGAAATTGTAATGTAATTGATGCATAATTTTTCATGGTGATTTTCACATTATGTTTTAGCGACACCTTGAGAAAATTAGTTTTTTTTTCGTGACCAATTGATGAAATTCGCCTTTTTTTTCCTTTGCAACGAATGCTTTTTCTGTGACTATTCAATGAAATTAGTTTCTTTTTGCTGCAACCGATTAATTAAACTTGTGATTTTTTTTTTTTTTTTTTTTTTAGTAACTACTTAATGAGATTTGCTTTTTTAAATCCATGAGCAATTGATGAAATTCATGGATTTCTTGATTGTTTGGGGAAAGTAGAGATTGTTTTTACCATGACTACTTGACAAAATTTTTGTTGTTTTTTCCTTTCTGTGACAGATGGATGAAATCTACAATTTTTTCTGCAATTTGTTATTGAGATTTGCATTTTTTTTTTTGCAACTGATCAATGAAATTTGCCCTTTTTTTCTTTTCTTGACCATTTGACAAAATGTGTATTTTCTTTTGAGACCGGTTTGGGAAATTCATGGTTTTGTTTTGTGAGTGATTGATAAAATTTGTAGATTTATTCAGCAAGCAATCGCTGAAATTTGCAAGATTTTTTCATGGAGAACTAATAGAGGAAATTCCCATTTTCTTTTCATTCTGAACGATTGATGAATTAATTTTGCAGAAGTCAAAAATAATAAAAATTCAAAGAATTCCATTAATTTGTGGAAAATTTATCTGCCTATATATGGTGTCTACCTGTAAGAACATATCCAAATAATTTTAGAGTTACAAATTTATCGAGTCGGACCCAAAATTGTTCTCTTCTTGGCACTATTTGCAGTATGGTGTTACTGCTGAGTTCATTCATGGCGCATATTGACAGGATATTGCAGTTTTTTTTTTTTTTTTTTTTTTTTTTTTTAAGAAAAAAAACTGAAGATTTCAATGAATGCGGAAATGTGGTATTTCTGTTTAATCATACTTTTAAATTATGGACAGCAGAAAAAAAAAGTAATAACTGTAGGAGAATCTGTGGAATCCTTAAAAAATAAAAATTATAAAGGGGAAATTTGCTGTTCGACAGAGGAAGGTCATCCATGTAAACACACAACAATTTTAACATTGAAAGTTATTGGCCAAAGCAACAAATTTAGCTGCCACATGGTGACTGGTGGCCATGAATCTGCACCTATACCATACATACACAGTGTAAGCAGGGGGTCGGAAGTAGCGAAACTACAATAGTCGCTACTTTTTACAGTAGTTTGTAGTATAGCATGCTACATTTTGAACAATGTAGTGTAGCGAATAGTGCGATACAAAAACTCAGTAGTTTGTAGCGAGAAACGATGCTACTGTTAACTCTACTTCAGGAAAAAACAGTGCCATTCTGCAAATCACGTGGTCGAAACTTGCTTCTTTTGTGCAGAATTTGTTCTGCTCAACAATTTCTGAATCACATTGGCAAATCTCAGCTGCAGTGTATAGCAATGCATCGCCTGAATTCATAGATTTTTTCCATTGACACTTGCTGCTGAAATCAAGTACTAACCCACCAAAAGAATTATTTTTCTTATTGGCAACACTTGTCTATTTACTCGTTATTAGCCCCAAAGCAGAATATTTTGCAATGTTCTACAACAAACCTTCAGCTGATCAAAAATGTTCTGCAGAAGTAAAAAAAAAAAAATACAGGGAGATGTTCTTGTATATGTAGGAGTGCAATTCCATCTGATATAGAATGCAAAAGACATTTTGCATTTAGTTCATCCCCCCCCCCCCTTCAAAATTGAAAAAAAAAATTATTAAACATTTCACTTGAAATGTTCAAGAATGTAAAATACATGAAGAACATTTCACTTGAAATGTTCTGCAACGTATGTTGCACTTTTAAGCATATTCTGCTTTGGAAGTTATTAGGTCTTGATGTTTTAACGCTGGGTTTCTTATTATTCTGAATTGCTTTTTTTTACAAATTTATTTATTGTTTGCATTTAGGGTTATCTTTCTGTAATTTTCTAGATTATATCTTTCCTAATTTTGCTACGAAATTTGTTAAGTGTGTATAAACTAACGTTTTTGAAACAAACACAAAACATTTTCTTGTATGGTATCTTTCTTAATTTTTTTATGTCATCGCTAGGGTCGATCCAGACAAAATTTGGGGCCTATTTAGGGTCCCTTCACAAAAATACATTTAATAAAATGGGCCCCTTCACAAAAATAAATTTAATAAAATGGGCCCCTTCACAAAAATCAACTTGATAAAATGGGATCCCTTCACAAAATTCCTTTTAACAAAATAGGCACTTTCACAAAATTCCATTTCATAAAAACTTACTATTTATTATTTATTTATTATTCTTTGACTTTTAAAATGTATAATTTGTAAACAAACAAGATCACCAGAGAGGAAAACTTTAGCAAAAGTATTTTAAAAAGTTTTTATTAATAAACGCATGGTTCGAATTTGAGTAGCTGGATTTAGACTTTCATTATAAAATATGATTTTTCACAAAAATATAATACAATTTCACAAAAATAGCCTTTACTTTTCACAAAATGGGCCCCAAGAAAAAAAACCTGCATCGACCCCTGCGTCGGCTATGTCGCATTTATTTGATTGTATCCCAGCAGACGAGATATAATGAAGGGTCATTTTATTATTTAATCTGTGTCTTCAGTTTCTAATGTAAATTGAACACTTTGACAAAATTTGAAAGTAGCGAAATAGTGACTACTTTTGAAAAGTTTTTTGTAGTTGCTACTTTTTAAAACAAGTAGTTGTAGTTGTAGTTAACTACATTTTCAACAAAGTAGTTGTGGTTGTAGTTTGCTACAATTAGAAGTAGTTTTTCTGACCCCTGAGTGCAAGGAAAGTATTGTAATCACGATACAAACCAATTATACAAATAATGGTGTATTTTTTAGGTGCACTGATTCAAGTTTACAGTTATTATTACAATGATTCTATATATATAGGTGGGTACATGCATATTTATTAAAATTTCCTTGTGATTTTAGGTCCTTAGACTTCACCTTTGTAACATTATGACCAAAGTTTTTATTTATTGCTGTATTACTATTTGAATCTACAGTAAAGCATTTGCAAAGTCGAGTGGAGTCAATCCAAATTTTTTTAGATGCTAGTATATGTATGTTCATGTATTTAAATAATTTTGATTGTGTTATGTATCTTTCTTATTTTTGCTGAGAAATGCAGAAAAAAATAAAATAAAATTAGTTAATTTATTTGAATTCTAGAAATATTAAAATTAGTTAAAACCCTTTCTTGTTATATTCAGACCATGTACTTTATTTACTTATTAAAGGTAACTCATTAATTTTAGAATTATGCTCGTCTAATAAGTAACACACTTCAAATTGAGGTAAAGGTCTGCACGGGCCATACTCGGCCCAGCAAAGTGAAGGCGAATTTTCAAACAGGCCAGGCCAGCAGAATTAGGACAATTTTTTCAACAGGCTGGGCCAATAAACAAAATAAATGGACCAGGCTGGCAAAAGAATTGAACAGTCCTGTTGGGCTCATAGAAAATTTGTTGGGTCTACCAGCCCCATATAAAGATTTAAATGAAGACGATAAAACGTAAGCCATTTTCAATGACTATGACTTTTATGAGAATAAGAATAAATGTTTGTCACGAGCCAATACTAGTTTGATAACATCAACACAGAAAAGTAACGTGTCCAGCGTCGAGATTGGCATCGGACACGGACAGTTACATGATGTCTTAGCCCATGCTTAATTTTTTTTCAGCAGACTCGTTCCGGGCCGAGATCAGGCTTGCATTTTTTTTCTACGTAGTCAAGCCGAACTGGACATAATTGTTCTCAGGAAGGGCAGGCAATAGGTTTTGTAAAAATATTAATAGCGATAATGAACAACATAATCTTTGGAAATATACCTTAAGGTGGTTCTCAGATTCACTGCTCAACAATGTGAAACTTTGACACATTTTCTGGCTAATTTTTAACTGTAAAGGCATAAAATTGACAGGTGACTATTCGATGGATTTGGAATGGAATAGCAATTTCCGTTGTTGATAAATAAATTACTTATCGAGATATAAGAGATTCTTGTTTAGATGTTTCTCCTTTTCCTGTGCTATCGCTTTTGAAAATTCGATTCAAAAAGCTAACTTTGACAGTATTTTCTCAAAGATATATTGCCTTTATCAAAACATCGGTACTGCCATTCAATTACATAGTTTCTGAATAAGAACACCTGCCAATCTTATGCGTTTCCGAAAAGAAATGAATTGAGAAATGTGTCAGAAAGTAGTTCCTTTGGATTAGATAAAAGCCTTTTTAAATGAGAGAAACATTTTCACAAATTTCCTTTTTATTATATAGTTCCCAAAGTTATGATGTTTTTAACCCTTCTTTTTTTCTTTTATTCTAAACTACATTAATTTTTTAATGAATCCTTATGTAAAAGAGTCTATTTTTAAAGAGTTTGTTTACAACTTTTTATTCAAAATTTCACTGTCTGAATATGAATGGTGATTTAATCAATAGTTTGAAATAGCTGTTTTTATCGACTGTTGTAAGGTTTTGAAATATCCAAATAATAATGCTTCCAAACATTTTTCAATTCAAAAATATATTTACACATGAATATAAAAACAGACAAAAAACTTCAAAATAATTAAATTATTAAATTCGAAAAGTATTTAATGATAAAAATTAAATCATATTTGAGGCTGTGTTCTCAAATTCAAGCTGGCTACTTTCTGACACAATTTTTATTTCGTTTTTGTTTGCATATGTGCCACATTTGCAAATACTCTTTTTAGGAAACAATGTAATATAATTATTTTTTCCGTTTTTCAGTAAAAGCAGAAGGTTTTTCATAAAATGTTGTCAAAGTATGTGTTGTATGTATGTAAACTTCCGCAGGTAGTGACAACTTTACTTAACCAATTA
Organism: Maratus michaelseni; assembly: GCA_963931845.1. NCBI lineage: Eukaryota > Metazoa > Arthropoda > Arachnida > Araneae > Salticidae > Maratus > Maratus michaelseni. The sequence goes on along the minus strand of OZ007594.1, from coordinate 125,836,534 downwards.
TGCAAGGTGACTTTCAAATGTGTTGTTGATTTTACTTAATCGTGAAGAAAAACAGCCGTAAGTTGCCACGACAAAGGTGGATGTAGCTTTGGGAACTGAAAAATACCCCCGTCAAAAGAAAATAATGGTGGCACCCGATTACAGAAGACTGCTGTTTGGTCATAGTAATATCTTTTAATCTTATGAAGTCAATTAATCTTTTTAAAACATAGGCACGTTCCTTTTGTTATGATTCGACATTTTAAGGGGACTCACTACCCTTGATTCTGCAAAAAATGATGAAAATATCAATTTTCTAATTTTTTGCTTAAATTATAATTTATTACCCCTAGTACATTCTCATGAAGTTTTGTAAAGATCCGAGTATTATAAATACAGTTTAAAGCTATTTTATTACATCGCTTTAAATGCCACAATCCACTTCATTTAAAAGTGATTTTCCTCAGTTCTTGTTTTTATGACGAATAGGCATGTTCAAAGGGATAAAACTTTTATCTATATTGTTCAATTGACTCGATTTTTTTTTAGGTTGTTCCTTATGGTATGTTTGATAAAACTAAGTATCGTATTTACAAGAAAGTAAAACTTTTTTTTTTCACACATAAAAATGTAAAATAAATTCAGTTTTTTACTGTAATTTTACACGTACATGCACATTTTATTTTTTTTCTACCAAACTAATTAACATAGGATAAATCAGATACTTAAAATTATACAGCACACTTCTACAAATAGTTTTAAAAAAATTAACTGAAAATGTTCAAAATTGTACGAGAAGATACATTTTAAAAATTACTTAAATTATTTATGTTATTAATTCACTTAACATAGTCAAGCATAGTTTTTGTAAGTATTCTTAACAAAGACTAAGCAGAGAGAGTAAACAGAAAGTATTCTTTTTTTTAAATTGAAGAACATGTGAACTAAGAAATACGTATATAGAAATATTTTTATTAAAAAGAAATTGCTGGAACAATTTAATATGAAATAGTTGTTAAGTTACATTGTTAATTCATTTAACAATTTCAAGCATAGAGTTTTAATAAGTGATTTTAACAAAAAGTAAATAGAAAGAGAAAGGGGGAATAAAATGGTTTCTATAACAAAATTTCAATTAAATACATTACTGGAGAGAACATTGCAAGTTCACAAAATACCTTTCTAACATTTATTAAAATTAATAGATTTATATATTAAAGATTAATTTATAATAGTAATTCATAATGTAAAAAAATACTATGCTCTTTTCTCTAAAAGATTTAATCTCTTATTTTAGTAAGTACCATCAATGTAAAAATTATTCTCACATACACATAATCCACTATTTGCAAATCAATGCTTTAGATATTTTATTTTAAATAGCTTTACAAAAGAAATAATTCATATAGTAGTGTTTTTACTAAAATAAATGTTTGAAACAATTTTTATTCATTAATGTAATTCAAGAAATTTATATAATTCTTTAAATTATTTATGTCATAATTCATTTAACATAGTCAAACATAATTTTAACTAACGATAAGCAGAGAGAGAATAAACAGAGTATTTTTAAAATAGACTTGATGAACATATAAACCTGTGGTACTCACTAAATGCCCTACAAGTTGGATGCATAATTATATGCATACATATTATATTCTGCAAAAAGTATTTGTTAAGAACCTTGCAATCTTTAAAAATATTTGAAACAATAAGAATAAACAAGGTTTCTTGAACAAAATTTTCAATTAAAATTCTATTACTGGTGAAAACATTGCAAGTTTAAAAAATACCTTTGATAACATTGGTTAAATATCACATATTAAAGATTAATACAGTAGACTCCCTCAAATCTGCATAGCTTGGGACCAGCGGTTTTGCAGATTTTAGAATTTTGTGGATTTCTGGTCACTGTTTTGTGTAAATTTTTTAAACAGTAATTTTAATGCAACAATGCACTTGAAATCATAATGAATGCTTACAATAAAGTGAAATATTAAAACAATCAAGTTAAATAATAAAATAAAATACAGTGGAACTTCCCTTTAACGAAGTCCCTATTTAACGAAGTTTTCTACTTAACGAAATTTTCTGCAAAACCTTGACTTTGAACATTATTAACATGTAAATTAATTTCCATATTACGAAAAACTTATTCTATATAAAGAAGTTTATTTCACTTTCGTGCGTGTACAGATTCAAACGGAGAAGTTGCTGTTGCGATGGGTGCATGAATTTATTTCAGCGAACTGTATGAAAATGAACACATTTGAATCATTTAATCAAAACACACACATTTAATCACATTTTAATGAAAAAATAAAAGGTGCACAACTTTTTTTTTTTTTTACTTCTCTTTGTTATGTGCTTTTTTTAATACTGTTCTAATTAAATTTTACTGATATACACATTGAAAAAAAAAGTCTACCCGAATTAAAATATACTTTTCAAATATTTTCATTTTATGTGGGTTATGTGTATACAAGCTTCATAAATTTAAGTTGATTTTTATTTAACGAATTTTCTTCATAACGAAGTGTTTAAGAGTAACGATGAGACTTCTTTAAATGGAAGTCACATTAACCACAATTACTTATTAAAATATGTAGCAAATGATAAAAAAAAATCATGACTTTTTCTCTTACATCTCAACTGTAAGTTTCACTGTTTACATGTGCAACAATATTCAGATTTTAGTCATTTGTGGATTTGAGGGAGTATTGTATATAACAGTAGTACATTATTACAGAAATAACCATCTTATTTATTTATATAACAGATTTTGTCTCTTAAAGAAATTTTAGTGAGTACCATTAATGAAAAAATTCTCACTGAAAATCTACACACACATAATCCACTATTTGATAAACCAATGCTTTAGATCTGTTGTTTTAAATAGCTTTAGAAAGGAAATACATATAGAGATATTTTTATTTAAAAGAAATGTTTGAAACAATTTTTATTCATTAAAATAATTCAAAAAAATTATATAATACAAAATGAATTATAAGTCTCTATAGAAAAAAAGCAATAACTAATTTTATTTTCATGAAGATGAACCAATTCAAAAGAGATACTCTTGATGGATCTATTAGATGTGGAATGACTGGCTTATTATATTCAGATAAAATACAAAACAGCTTCACATTCGTATTGAGGCTGTCTGCCCCAATTTCTTCAACATTCTTTAATACTTCATTTGTAAGTTCAGCTAATTCTTCACCAGTTGGAAGTGTTTACCTGTAGAGCTTTTCAGCTTCTTCATGTTTGTCATCCACTCATCATTGCTGGTAGTAACATTAGCATTTGTAGAAGAAGCCACGATCCCTGTCACTAATATTTTGTGCAGGTTCTGAATGCAGTTGTTCGCATTTGTCATATCATTTGAGACATTCGTCGTAAGGCGGAGAAAAATGACTCTATTTCATCTGAATTTAATTTTCTTGTTAGTACATAGTGGAAACCAGATTGTAAAAGGAATTTAATGCATTCAACTGTTGATTCTGTAGTTATTTTAGCTGCTAAATATGTTTCTTTACTTATGAAGTGAACTGGGTTTTTGCAAGAATTTTTCCACTCTTCTAAATAATTTAAAAATGTGTCTTTAAGAAAATCTAGCCTCTCATCATTCACTGATGCAAAATGCATGACATCAGGATTTCTTGATGTGATATGATGGTACGTATTTCCAACATTTAGAATATTGAACCATTTTTGTACTGTCTCCAGGAATTCTATTGTAGCTGTTGTTTCAAGAAATATTGGTTTTCCGAATCTTTCAGCATTTTGTTTCAAATATTTCAGTACAGAAATCAAATCACTACTGAAAATTTTAAGGGCTCTTTTAACATTCAATTTTTCGAAGTTGGAGGGATAAACATGTTTGAAGGTCAAATTTCTAACAGGTTTTATAATTTTATTCTTTTGCATGTCATATAACACTTGTATGAATTCTGAACTGATAAGTTGCCCTTTGTTATACATATTTCTTGAAAAGAAGATATTTCTGAAATTTTTAACAATGTGACAGGGATCGAATGACAAAAATAAAACTCTTGATGGATCTATTGGATGTGGAATGACTGGCTTAGGAACATTATCTCCAGATAAAATGCAAAACAGCTTCACATTCGTATTGAGGCTGTCTGCTACGATTCTGATGACCTTGAACCCAATTTCTTCAACATTCTTCAATACTTCCTTTGGAAAAATAATATGCTACTGGCAACCTAAAATGTGTGAAGAGGCATGTAAATACGTAACAAAGAAGATGGTTAGCAACTTTTTTGTCAATTCCAAGCTCAGAAATATTCAATTTTGTTGTTATGAAGCCATTTAAATCATCGGATTGCTTATTGTGCATTATGCTAGTGTTACGGTTGGTTTCAACCAATTTTTTTTTAATCTACATTAATTATTTAAATCACTTTCTCTACATTTATTTAAAAGCACTCCTTTTTCTTCTGTTTCTAATAAAAATTTAAATAAATAAAAGTAATTGTAATAATAATAATAAAATCAGTTTTTATTTTTTCTTCTTTCTTTTTCTTTTTGCAAAGTAAATTCAACGTTTATAGTCTAGCTTTGCTTCCTGTTTTCAAATACGAAAGATAAATAGCAGGGAGGGAGGTTTCTCAGTAAAAGACCACACATAGTGTATTGGGCAGTCGTGTACGTTTTCTCCCATACCCTTGAATCATGTGTTGTAGTCACCTAGTCTAGTTTTGGTTAAAAGAAAGACCGTCCGCCCTGTATGGGAATTACGTTATCTTATGAGTGTACTATGTACGCAATTAGGCTTTGTAAGCTTACGACAGGCTTCAATGGGCTCTGCTATCAGGCGGATAGCTGGCGCCCAGGTAAACAGAGGCTCACAGGACCCCCTTCAGCACACGCCATGGGGGCGAAACACGGCTGCCTTCCCCCATGAAGCGGCTGGCAGAGTGGAGCGACAGGCTGGTGCCTTCAAGGAGAGTCCATTTTCCCTTTTGTTTCCATTCCCGTACCCCTGGCAGAGTGGATCGGTCCCGTTTTTCAAGCAGCGCGGGAGAATGAATGTTTACGACACTTGTTGCTTGGCCAAGAGACCTGTCGTTTGACTCGTAAAAAAAATTCGACTTATTACGGGGCTCGAAGACTGGCCTGTGGGCTGGATCGCGAAGTTGTTGAAGGAGGACAGGTTTCTGGAAGATTTTTTTTGAGAGTGGGGCATTGATGGCCCTACATTAATTATCCTAAATCATGAGGTTATGATGAAAAGAGGCTATAAGGGCATTTTCGAAGTAAGGATCTGTATCTGATAGAGGGCGAATGAAAAGAAAATATGTTTGACCCATCATGTAGTAGCGGCGTTCCTAGAAAAAGTGTTGTCTTGTGTTGACTTCTTAAGCGGCGGTTGTTATTGATGCCTTGACGAAAAATGAATTAATGATTAGACGAGCATCATTTCTGGAGATGGGGCATTATTAATCCTAGACTAAGAAGGCTGGTGTGACTAGCTGAGTAGACTTGCCCGCTTTACAAGGTATCGGTGATGTGACGACGTTTTGAATCGGGAATAAATCAAAATCTCCAAGTGATGTATGGAGTAACGGTGTTGACTCGTAGAGGCAGCTGAAAAGAATAGGTTGATAAAAAAAAAGGAGATTATGGCAGACCAACATGTATGCAAAGAAGTGTGCCCACATTGACGGTAGTAAATATCAAAGTATATTGTAAGTAACCCATATTTCTTCTTTATTACATGTTGTCTACTGTTGTAATATTTATAAATACCTGGAGAAACAAAAAAATATAATTATTGGTATTTTAAGATGATTAACATGTAACCTTTTTTTTTTTATGATTGAACGACATTTGAATTGCTGGTTTGTTAATAGTTTAAGATTTATGATATTTAATTGAAAATTAATCAATAACTAAATTTTGAAAAGTTGATCCATCTTTAAATCATGGTATTGTGGTAATTTTAGGGACTTTGCTGCTTAATGTAAAATGTTATAATAAGTAATTTCAGTATTTTTTTTTTGATCAACTTTGTTATTATGTTATTATTATATTTTGTTTGAGAACTACCTTACTTTTATAATTTTTAATTATTCAAATAAAGAAAGTTTTTGTTTATTCTCAAATATGGTATGTTTTTCTTTATATATAATTTTTAAATAATTAATATTTTTATAATTACAACATACCTATAAGAAGGAATTAACCTCTCAGTAAGTGTGATTAAAAATATGAAAGCTATAATTTTGCTAAATTAATACTTTTAAATTTCTTAAATCTAAAATTCATAGCAATAGTTTAAATGAACATTAATTGGGGTTTACGTAAGGTTATTAGATGTAATTATTGTTCCTATCTCAGTATTGAATATACTGATAATTGTTGCTAAAGTAAAATTAAGTCTAATTTTATAATTGATTAATTTAATTTTTAATTATCCTTTCTTTGAAGTATTATTCAAAACAAACAACAAAATGGTTGTTTTTTAACAAAAAAAAAAAAGGGTTTTCAGTTATTTTATACCACTATACGATTCTTGGCTAACCGATCTGGTCTTGTTCAGAATCTCCATTGTTGTTCTAAAATTTTAGTACATCATCATATCCCTATTCTATTAACGGATTTAACTCTTTCTCCTTTTGGTCCTCATATTGGAGGAATTTCAGGTTGTCTGCATTTTTCCAAATTATATGATGATTACACTTTTGTTAATTTAATGTGTATGGAGATTTGAGCTTGATCGGGTTGGAGTGGAGTTGGGTGTTCTTTATGCAATTCAGTATGCTACTTGATTTAGAAATCTGTTGCCCCTTACTACATTTAATATTGTCTTAAAATGATGAGTTCAAAATTATCATTGTTGTATTAACCTATTCGGATTCTTAAGTTTTGATATTTTGATTAGTTTAATATAATTTGCTCCCTTTTCCATGGCAACAGATTTCAGTGGAGCTAATCAGGGTATACTTATTTTTTTTTTAAATATTTAATTGTCAAGTGAAGATTGAGTAATAAATGAGCTTTTTAAGTTTAAGTAAGTTGTGTTTTAGAAAGAACCCCAAAACCCACAACAAATGGAGCCGTAACAATTCGGTCTCTGGGTTATTGATTTTTTTTTTTACTTGTATGTATTTATGTATCAAAGAGCAACTGGGTGTTTTTGCAATTAAAATTTTATTTATATGTTCAAGTGTAAAAAGAGGTCTAGGCTCTCTCTCTGTGCTAGTAGTTACAGTCCCCAGTCAAAATTATGTTTTGTGTACATAACTTTAGCTTAGTCACTAAAATCATAGTCCTGTACTTAAGTTTTATGTATTTAAAAGGTTTTCCTTTCCCCTCTCTTTTTCTCATTTTTAAGTTGCCCCCCCCCCCCTTTTTTCATTTTTTTTTTTTTTTTTTTGTTTGTTTGTCATTTTCTAACTCTAACTATGGCTGATAAGCACTCGGAAGCAATTGCCACTATTCAGCGGAAAAATGCTTTAGTGGATAATTTGTCTAATATTCCCCCATTCAATGGAGAGGCCAGCTCAGTCTGCTTCTCAGATTTTTCTGAGAAATTTGAGAGTTTTTCAAAATTATTCGACTGGACTGAGGAGGAAAAGAAGTTTGTTTTACTTGCTAGACTTTCAGGAGCTGCTTCTAGGCGAATAAAAATTCACAAAGCAAAAACATCTGATGAGCTATTAAAAATCTTAAAAGAGAGTTATACTTCACAGACCACACCAGATGTTGCACTCAGTCACTTTCTAAATTTTAAACAGCCACCCAATATGAGGGTTCAGGAGTTTTATGACAAGGCATATGATATGTCATTAAGAGCCCTTGTAATTGAAGGTATCCAGGGTGAAGTAGTCGATAAAAGCCGAACGGCTCTACTCCACTCCATGCTTTTGAGCAACCTTACACCAGAAGTGCGAAAGGGGGTAATTGCGAAAAATCCACAATCCCCAGAAGAAGTCCTCAAAATTGCGCTTCTTGAGGAAAAGGCTTATAGGAGCATTAACCCTTTCTACAACCACCGCGAGGAAATTCTCAACCCTAATTTGACCCAAAACCTACCCTGTGCTGCTGTTTTTCAGCAAGATAGCTCACAAAAGAAGGAGATAGACCAACTAAAATCTCAAATTGATGTTTTAGCAGCTAAGATAGACAGTTTAGTTGATCTTAGGGCTAGGGATATGCAGGAAAATAACCAGGAAGTAAGACCCGTAACCTGCTATAGGTGTTCCCTACAAGGCCACTATGCCAGAGATTGTCCACTAAATTTTGTCGATTATAATTTTAGAAGGGGAGGTGGTCAAAATTTCAGGAGCCGTGGGCAAAATTATAGAAACAGAGGTGAAAATCCTAGAGGGAACCACAATCAGCGAGGCGGATATAGGGGAAGAAGAGGTGGTTATTACCAAAACAATAGGAGCACAGCTGCGAACAGAAATGAAGTGCAGACGGTAAATAACACCCCAGTAGCTAACAATGAAAGTGAGGCTTTAAACTATTAGTGGCCGGATCAGATGTGGTCAACTCGATCCCCCACAGGCCCCTGGACCCCCCAACTGTGTATAGTATGTTTCAGCCCCAATCATATACATTACCAACTACAAGAATTTACATAAATAAAGTTTGCCTAAATGCATTATGTGACACGGGTTCTGCAATTAATCTCCTGAGTGGTACTGATTGTAACTGTTTAGAGAATTTTGAAATGGAGAATTGCAATATCCCCATTATGACTGTCACCGGTGAGAAAGTTCACCTAAATAGGAAGATATTTTTAAATTTTATTTTTGATAATGTTCAATGTCAAGCTGAATTCTATGTAGTGGAAGGTAAATTAGCAGAGGAATTTAATATGATTTTGGGAATGCCATTTTTGAAAGAGTACCGGGCAAGTATAAATTGTGATACAAATGCTGTCGCTCTTAAAGTGCCAGTTTCAGGCCAATGTAAACAAAGCGTAGAAACCCCAAGTAATACTTCAGGGTGTAATACTTGTCTTGCTACTAATTCTGTAAATATTTCTAACTCTGTATATAGTGTAAATTCTAATAATAATTGTATAAATAATGATTGTGTTAAAAATAATTCTGTAAATATAAAATGTGTCAACAAAGTAGGGGAGAATTCAAAAAGTAGTAATGCCAATAGCCCTCCTGGAAATTGTGCATGTGAGAAAGTTCATGACTCAGTTAATATTGAAAATGGGAGTAATAGTAGTGAAAATATGGTAGTTCAGGACCCGCAGTTGACTAATATGGGAAAAGATGTTGAGATAATCATTCAAACTGAGTCAGATAAGGAAGTTAAAAGTGTTGCGCAGAACTTTTGCATGCAAACAACATCAGGCGGTAGCTCTGAGGGTAATAATACTGAAAATTTTTCAAGTATTCAAAGTGTCGGCAACATTCTTTCAGCAGCGAGTCAGGTAACTCAGGGTAATTTAGCTGAAGAGACTACTGAAATTTGTAATATTGATGAAAGTGAAGATTTGGTAAGTATAGAGGATAAGGTACCTGAAGGCGAGGAGGAGAGCAATGAAGATAGCAGTAGTGATAAAACCAATAAAAATAAAAATATAAGTTTCGCTGTGTTATGTAGCAAAATTTCAATTCCCCCGCAGTCAAAAATGTTAGCCCAGGTTAAAAGTTATAAGGAAAATTTTATTAAGGAAAATGATATTGTTATGTTAGAACCTTTGGCGAAAAATTTAAATCAAGGTCTCCTTACCTCCAGAGCCATTTGCACTAAAGAACATGGCCTATATATCTCATTTGCAAATTTTTCAGACAATAGTATTCATTTAAATAAAGGAACCTTTGTTGCCAAAATTCAAAAATGTGTAGACCAGTCAAATATACCCGTAACTGATAATAAATTAACCTATAATGTAAATTTGGCCCCTCCAATTGGCGACTTTGATCACGCTGATCTCACTTGGAGCTCTGAAATTAATTTAGATCATTTAGAACCCCCATTAAAACTTAAAATGCAAAATTTTCTAGACAAAAACAAAGATGTATTTGCAGCATCGGTCTTAGATTTACCCGGCTGTGATACAATCCCGCATGAAATTAACTTAACTTCAAATAAACCAGTTAAAGGCAAAGCTTATAGAGTCCCCTACAAATTACGTCAAGAAATGGAAGACCAACTTAATACTTTGTTACAGGCGGACATAATTTCCCCTTCCATGTCTGAATGTGCTTCTCCGGTTATTCTGGTTCGGAAATCAGACGGTTCCTATCGACTTGCTGTTGACTACAGAAGACTAAATAAAAATCTTGTTAAAGATGCTTATCCAATACCTAACATCACCGACTCGGTTGATGCTTTAAGCGGGGCTAAATTTTTTTCAACGCTAGATTTAACTAGTGGTTTTTTTCAACAGGTTATTCGCCCAGAGGATAGGCATAAAACTGCAATAATCACCCACAAGGGACTTTTTGAGTGGACCCGTAACTGTTTTGGGCTCTCAAATTCAGGTAACAGTTTCCAAAGACTTATGAATGCTATTTTCGGTGATTTAGGCAATCTTGGAATTCTTGTTTATATCGACGACATTGTAATTGCCTCCTGTGATGTTAATTCTCATTTTGAGAAGCTTAACATGGTCTTTGATAGGTTAAGACTGCATAAACTTAAACTTAAGCCCAGTAAATGCACTTTCCTTTCGAATAAAATACAATATCTAGGTTTTGAGATTTGTAGTGGCCAAGTATCACCTATCAATAAAAATATTGCCGTAATAGAAAATTTTAAACCTCCAACTACCCGAAAGGCTGTTAGGTCATTTATTGGAACTCTATCTTTCTATAGGAGATTTATACCAGATTTTACTAAGAGAGCTAAAAATCTAATCAACTTAACGAAAGAGACAGGAAAATTTTCGTGGAATGAAGATGCACAGAAAGAATTTGAAGACCTTAAAATGGCTCTTATTTCAAAACCATGTCTTGCACTCCCTGATTTTGAGAAAGAATTCCACTTATATAGTGATGCCAGTGGCGAAGCATTAGGGGCAGTGTTATCACAATTAGATGGAAATAACATGCTCCATCCTGTTGCCTTTGCCAGCAGAAAATTGAAAGATGCTGAGACCCGCTACTCCACCACTGAAAGGGAATTACTAGCTTTAGTTTGGGCTACTGCCCACTTTAAATGTTACATTGCTAATACCCATTTTTTCATCTATACAGACCATGCACCTCTAACATTTATGTTAAAAATTCACGACCCTACATCTCGCATGGCTAAATGGATCTGCACTCTCTCAGACTTTAATTTTACAATCAAGTTTGTTAAAGGTAAGTGTAACAGTGTCGCAGACTTCCTTTCGAGGTATGTCAACAATGATAACTCCAATGATACTGTTAATTGTAATTTTTGTATACAAGTCGAAAAGGAAGTTACTTTTATGCCTCATTCCAATCTACTTGAAAAAATTGGTGAATTACAAAAATCAGACAAGAAATGCTGCGAGATTGCAAGAAAACTAGACCAAGGTGTAGAAATTGCTCCTAAATACATGAAATTTTTTTTTAGAGATGACATTTTAGTTTGTGAGGATACGAGGGAGTCAGCTATTTTGAATAAACCTGTAAAGTTAGTCGTGCCAAAAGAATTGGTTACTCAAGTTTTTGCACTAACACATGAGTCCCTAGCGGCTTGTCATCAAGCCTTTCAAAAGACCATTGATCGCATTCGTGAGCACTTCTATTGGCCAGGAATGTCGTCAGATGTCAAGCATCTAGTGGAGTCATGTATTAGTTGCCAGCAGAAGCGAGCTTATAGAGCGAACCAGCTCGCCCCTCTACAACGTATGCCGACCCCCCAGTTTCCCATGAACAAGGTTCATTTGGATCTCATTGGACCCTTACCACAAACTTTTTCGGGAAATAAGTATATTGTCGCATATATAGATTCATTTACTAAGTGGCCAGAAGCATATGCGGTTAGTTCAACCACTTCAGATGTCATTGCGGACACTTTAGCTGACTTCATCTCACGCTACGGAGCACCCTGTTTTATTACGACGGACAATGCGAAGAATCTAATTTCAGATGCGATAGAGCACGTATATAAAATGTTTGGTATTAAACATATTAAGACCTCATCTTATCACCCGGCTGGCAACTCGCAAGTGGAGAGACAGAATCGTACTCTTAAAAATGCACTTTGTCACATAGTCAACCAAAATCAATCTGACTGGGACACTAAACTAAAATTTGCGCTACTAGCTATGCGTTCAGCTGTCCACTCATCAACTAAACTTAGCCCAGCTGCAGTTATGTATGGCAGAAATATGAATCTACCATATAATCTCTTTTCTCAACCACCTTCTTTTAATTATAATGATGCACCCTCTTTTTGTGAACTCTTAATCCCAGCTCTTCAAAAAGTATACACTGAAGTACATAGTAATTTAGTTAAAGTTTCTGAGCAGCAGGAAAAATACCGTGAAAAGACAGCTGTTGATAAAAATTTTAAAATAGGAGATCTTGTGTGGTTATTTACACCCACAGTCGCCCCTGGTAATACAAAAAAATTAAGCAAGCAAAATAATGGTCCTTTTACTATAATTGAGAAGCTAAATGAAGTTAATTTTAAAATAGCGCTAGTTGCTAATCCCAAAAATTGTCAGGTTGTCCATGTTGACAGGTTGTCTTCCTTCAAAGACAGACTCCCCATCTGGTCCAGTGAACCAAAACAAACAATTGGCCTGGGATCGACTGAAAACGTGACCATCGATTCACCACACCAACCGCGCGATTCTCCTCCTGTACGCAGATGCAAGCGTAACCGATTCATTCCCTGGGCACCATATGATAGTAACCGCGCACCAGCAGTAGTGAACGTCAACAATAGCGAAACTCCGGTAGCGCCAGAAGTGGAGGAAACAGACAGCGACGCGACTGAAATCATAAATCCCTCTCCCCCACCTCCCATTTCTCCGGAGGTTGCAGCGGCAGAGAATAACGAGATGTGCGTAAATAAAAATTTAGCAACGGCAGAAGGCAGCGAGATGCGCGTAGGTAAAAATTCAGCCACGACAGAAAGCAGTTCAACTGCTGAGCACAGCGATTCGCGCAGGTCTCGTTCATCGATTCGTCCAGCTGCTAAATCGAATAGAAGTAGTCGTTCAATATCGATTTCTAGAACCGACTATTCGTTACGGGATAGAAGAGACCGTCCGAGTTATAAATACTAACTACCTTTTTTCGTTATTCAAGCATTTTTATTCAATTTTACCTTGTTTATTTGTATTTATTTATAGTTTAGTTAATGTGTATGTATATTTAATTATTTTCTTGGGCATTTTAAAACGGAACTTAGTTTTTCTAGCGTATTAAAGGTTTGTTTTGGTTGTGTTTTGATACTTTCATGTAGGCATTTTTAACCCTTTTTATGCTTATACTTAAGGTTTTTGTCTGTTTTATGGTAGATTATGTGGTATATACCCGTCCACACCCAGTTTTCGTAGATTTTGGGTATATTTATGCAAAAAAAAAAAAAAAAAAAAAAAAAAAAAAAACGAATGTAATTTTTGTTACTTTAAATTTTTTTTAGGAGGGTATGTTTGGTTACCCTTTTGCCAAAATTGTTCTGCGTTTTCCTTTTTTAAATGCATCTGTGTTTTGTATATAATCTTTTAAGTGTGGGTTTACTTTAATTAATGCACTTTAATCAGATGGATTTATTATTTACTATGCAATTTGTGGGTTTATTTGAACTTTTAACTTTAAGGAGTGTGGACCCTTTTTCTTTTTCTTGTACATACTGTCTCATGTACATGCCTATATGTTGTTGTGTGTGGCTAAAAGTGCTAAAATTAACTATTTTATTTATTCTACTTCCTATTTTTGTGGAATGTGTGTTTTCCTTCCTGGTGATATATCTCACCACCCCTGTTTTTTATTTTATTTTGTGGAATGTTTTCCCTGTAGTGCCCAAAAGGCCCGAAACTGCTTTTGCTATAAGTAGCACAGAGGCAGAGATACTCTTTCCCATGCACATTACTTGTAAGTGCATTTGTAAAATCTACACAGTGAACCGAATCATTGGACTTTTCTCAAAAACAACATGGCTTCTTGTAGAAAAATGTTATAAATGTGTGCGTAACTCCCTACCATGGTCTGTGATACCATAATATGTGTCTTACAGATGTATATGTATATATTTTTTTTTGTGTGTCACCAGTTGCTCTTGTGTATTTTTGTATAATAGAATTAATATGTGTTTTACAAATTTCATCGACATTTACAGTGTTGTAACTATGATATTACTAGTACTTATTTACATTAATAGATAGTGTTGTAATATACTGTGATGCCAATTATTGAAGTTATGTATATAAGCAGTATAATGACAATTAATCAGTGGGCACTTCTCTTCTTTTTCGGCTAATTTTTTTTTTCTCAAAATTCAATTTATGTATTATTTACAGTTCTGTTACCAGAAATTTCAGGTAGGATGCAGTTATGCGTAGGAATGACAGTAGTAGGGAAATGAGGTTTCACAGTCAGGTGGAACATGTGTTCTTTTACAGGTGCAGAGAATATCTTGGTCATTTTAGTGGTAAAATCAGCCTTGTGGTCCCTCCTCTGGTAGTACTCTTTTATGGTCATGTTTCAGGTAATATTTTAGGTAATGGTTTCTACGGATGTGCGAGCTCTGGTTGTATATATCCGGAATATATTGTCAGGGTGGTATTTCAGCGGTGAACTCTCTGGATCCCGTCCCGGATCGATGTATGATCTGTGTTTGTGGGTCAGTTTTTTCAGTGTTGAGGTCCCAGCATGCCATGTGGTACCCAGTTACCTTTCAAAAAAAAATAATTTGTTTTCTCAAAAAAATTTTTTTTAATTAGCCGGGGGGAGCAATCTTGTTACGGTTGGTTTCAACCAATTTTTTTTTAATCTACATTAATTATTTAAATCACTTTCTCTACATTTATTTAAAAGCACTCCTTTTTCTTCTGTTTCTAATAAAAATTTAAATAAATAAAAGTAATTGTAATAATAATAATAAAATCAGTTTTTATTTTTTCTTCTTTCTTTTTCTTTTTGCAAAGTAAATTCAACGTTTATAGTCTAGCTTTGCTTCCTGTTTTCAAATACGAAAGATAAATAGCAGGGAGGGAGGTTTCTCAGTAAAAGACCACACATAGTGTATTGGGCAGTCGTGTACGTTTTCTCCCATACCCTTGAATCATGTGTTGTAGTCACCTAGTCTAGTTTTGGTTAAAAGAAAGACCGTCCGCCCTGTATGGGAATTACGTTATCTTATGAGTGTACTATGTACGCAATTAGGCTTTGTAAGCTTACGACAGGCTTCAATGGGCTCTGCTATCAGGCGGATAGCTGGCGCCCAGGTAAACAGAGGCTCACAGGACCCCCTTCAGCACACGCCATGGGGGCGAAACACGGCTGCCTTCCCCCATGAAGCGGCTGGCAGAGTGGAGCGACAGGCTGGTGCCTTCAAGGAGAGTCCATTTTCCCTTTTGTTTCCATTCCCGTACCCCTGGCAGAGTGGATCGGTCCCGTTTTTCAAGCAGCGCGGGAGAATGAATGTTTACGACACTTGTTGCTTGGCCAAGAGACCTGTCGTTTGACTCGTAAAAAAAATTCGACTTATTACGGGGCTCGAAGACTGGCCTGTGGGCTGGATCGCGAAGTTGTTGAAGGAGGACAGGTTTCTGGAAGATTTTTTTTGAGAGTGGGGCATTGATGGCCCTACATTAATTATCCTAAATCATGAGGTTATGATGAAAAGAGGCTATAAGGGCATTTTCGAAGTAAGGATCTGTATCTGATAGAGGGCGAATGAAAAGAAAATATGTTTGACCCATCATGTAGTAGCGGCGTTCCTAGAAAAAGTGTTGTCTTGTGTTGACTTCTTAAGCGGCGGTTGTTATTGATGCCTTGACGAAAAATGAATTAATGATTAGACGAGCATCATTTCTGGAGATGGGGCATTATTAATCCTAGACTAAGAAGGCTGGTGTGACTAGCTGAGTAGACTTGCCCGCTTTACAAGGTATCGGTGATGTGACGACGTTTTGAATCGGGAATAAATCAAAATCTCCAAGTGATGTATGGAGTAACGGTGTTGACTCGTAGAGGCAGCTGAAAAGAATAGGTTGATAAAAAAAAAGGAGATTATGGCAGACCAACATGTATGCAAAGAAGTGTGCCCACATTGACGGTAGTAAATATCAAAGTATATTGTAAGTAACCCATATTTCTTCTTTATTACATGTTGTCTACTGTTGTAATATTTATAAATACCTGGAGAAACAAAAAAATATAATTATTGGTATTTTAAGATGATTAACATGTAACCTTTTTTTTTTTATGATTGAACGACATTTGAATTGCTGGTTTGTTAATAGTTTAAGATTTATGATATTTAATTGAAAATTAATCAATAACTAAATTTTGAAAAGTTGATCCATCTTTAAATCATGGTATTGTGGTAATTTTAGGGACTTTGCTGCTTAATGTAAAATGTTATAATAAGTAATTTCAGTATTTTTTTTTTGATCAACTTTGTTATTATGTTATTATTATATTTTGTTTGAGAACTACCTTACTTTTATAATTTTTAATTATTCAAATAAAGAAAGTTTTTGTTTATTCTCAAATATGGTATGTTTTTCTTTATATATAATTTTTAAATAATTAATATTTTTATAATTACAACATACCTATAAGAAGGAATTAACCTCTCAGTAAGTGTGATTAAAAATATGAAAGCTATAATTTTGCTAAATTAATACTTTTAAATTTCTTAAATCTAAAATTCATAGCAATAGTTTAAATGAACATTAATTGGGGTTTACGTAAGGTTATTAGATGTAATTATTGTTCCTATCTCAGTATTGAATATACTGATAATTGTTGCTAAAGTAAAATTAAGTCTAATTTTATAATTGATTAATTTAATTTTTAATTATCCTTTCTTTGAAGTATTATTCAAAACAAACAACAAAATGGTTGTTTTTTAACAAAAAAAAAAAAAGGGTTTTCAGTTATTTTATACCACTATACGATTCTTGGCTAACCGATCTGGTCTTGTTCAGAATCTCCATTGTTGTTCTAAAATTTTAGTACATCATCATATCCCTATTCTATTAACGGATTTAACTCTTTCTCCTTTTGGTCCTCATATTGGAGGAATTTCAGGTTGTCTGCATTTTTCCAAATTATATGATGATTACACTTTTGTTAATTTAATGTGTATGGAGATTTGAGCTTGATCGGGTTGGAGTGGAGTTGGGTGTTCTTTATGCAATTCAGTATGCTACTTGATTTAGAAATCTGTTGCCCCTTACTACATTTAATATTGTCTTAAAATGATGAGTTCAAAATTATCATTGTTGTATTAACCTATTCGGATTCTTAAGTTTTGATATTTTGATTAGTTTAATATAATTTGCTCCCTTTTCCATGGCAACAGATTTCAGTGGAGCTAATCAGGGTATACTTATTTTTTTTTTAAATATTTAATTGTCAAGTGAAGATTGAGTAATAAATGAGCTTTTTAAGTTTAAGTAAGTTGTGTTTTAGAAAGAACCCCAAAACCCACAACAAATGGAGCCGTAACAATTCGGTCTCTGGGTTATTGATTTTTTTTTTTACTTGTATGTATTTATGTATCAAAGAGCAACTGGGTGTTTTTGCAATTAAAATTTTATTTATATGTTCAAGTGTAAAAAGAGGTCTAGGCTCTCTCTCTGTGCTAGTAGTTACAGTCCCCAGTCAAAATTATGTTTTGTGTACATAACTTTAGCTTAGTCACTAAAATCATAGTCCTGTACTTAAGTTTTATGTATTTATAAGGTTTTCCTTTCCCCTCTCTTTTTCTCATTTTTAAGTTGCCCCCCCCCCCCTTTTTTCATTTTTTTTTTTTTTTTTTTTTGTTTGTTTGTCATTTTCTAACTCTAACTATGGCTGATAAGCACTCGGAAGCAATTGCCACTATTCAGCGGAAAAATGCTTTAGTGGATAATTTGTCTAATATTCCCCCATTCAATGGAGAGGCCAGCTCAGTCTGCTTCTCAGATTTTTCTGAGAAATTTGAGAGTTTTTCAAAATTATTCGACTGGACTGAGGAGGAAAAGAAGTTTGTTTTACTTGCTAGACTTTCAGGAGCTGCTTCTAGGCGAATAAAAATTCACAAAGCAAAAACATCTGATGAGCTATTAAAAATCTTAAAAGAGAGTTATACTTCACAGACCACACCAGATGTTGCACTCAGTCACTTTCTAAATTTTAAACAGCCACCCAATATGAGGGTTCAGGAGTTTTATGACAAGGCATATGATATGTCATTAAGAGCCCTTGTAATTGAAGGTATCCAGGGTGAAGTAGTCGATAAAAGCCGAACGGCTCTACTCCACTCCATGCTTTTGAGCAACCTTACACCAGAAGTGCGAAAGGGGGTAATTGCGAAAAATCCACAATCCCCAGAAGAAGTCCTCAAAATTGCGCTTCTTGAGGAAAAGGCTTATAGGAGCATTAACCCTTTCTACAACCACCGCGAGGAAATTCTCAACCCTAATTTGACCCAAAACCTACCCTGTGCTGCTGTTTTTCAGCAAGATAGCTCACAAAAGAAGGAGATAGACCAACTAAAATCTCAAATTGATGTTTTAGCAGCTAAGATAGACAGTTTAGTTGATCTTAGGGCTAGGGATATGCAGGAAAATAACCAGGAAGTAAGACCCGTAACCTGCTATAGGTGTTCCCTACAAGGCCACTATGCCAGAGATTGTCCACTAAATTTTGTCGATTATAATTTTAGAAGGGGAGGTGGTCAAAATTTCAGGAGCCGTGGGCAAAATTATAGAAACAGAGGTGAAAATCCTAGAGGGAACCACAATCAGCGAGGCGGATATAGGGGAAGAAGAGGTGGTTATTACCAAAACAATAGGAGCACAGCTGCGAACAGAAATGAAGTGCAGACGGTAAATAACACCCCAGTAGCTAACAATGAAAGTGAGGCTTTAAACTATTAGTGGCCGGATCAGATGTGGTCAACTCGATCCCCCACAGGCCCCTGGACCCCCCAACTGTGTATAGTATGTTTCAGCCCCAATCATATACATTACCAACTACAAGAATTTACATAAATAAAGTTTGCCTAAATGCATTATGTGACACGGGTTCTGCAATTAATCTCCTGAGTGGTACTGATTGTAACTGTTTAGAGAATTTTGAAATGGAGAATTGCAATATCCCCATTATGACTGTCACCGGTGAGAAAGTTCACCTAAATAGGAAGATATTTTTAAATTTTATTTTTGATAATGTTCAATGTCAAGCTGAATTCTATGTAGTGGAAGGTAAATTAGCAGAGGAATTTAATATGATTTTGGGAATGCCATTTTTGAAAGAGTACCGGGCAAGTATAAATTGTGATACAAATGCTGTCGCTCTTAAAGTGCCAGTTTCAGGCCAATGTAAACAAAGCGTAGAAACCCCAAGTAATACTTCAGGGTGTAATACTTGTCTTGCTACTAATTCTGTAAATATTTCTAACTCTGTATATAGTGTAAATTCTAATAATAATTGTATAAATAATGATTGTGTTAAAAATAATTCTGTAAATATAAAATGTGTCAACAAAGTAGGGGAGAATTCAAAAAGTAGTAATGCCAATAGCCCTCCTGGAAATTGTGCATGTGAGAAAGTTCATGACTCAGTTAATATTGAAAATGGGAGTAATAGTAGTGAAAATATGGTAGTTCAGGACCCGCAGTTGACTAATATGGGAAAAGATGTTGAGATAATCATTCAAACTGAGTCAGATAAGGAAGTTAAAAGTGTTGCGCAGAACTTTTGCATGCAAACAACATCAGGCGGTAGCTCTGAGGGTAATAATACTGAAAATTTTTCAAGTATTCAAAGTGTCGGCAACATTCTTTCAGCAGCGAGTCAGGTAACTCAGGGTAATTTAGCTGAAGAGACTACTGAAATTTGTAATATTGATGAAAGTGAAGATTTGGTAAGTATAGAGGATAAGGTACCTGAAGGCGAGGAGGAGAGCAATGAAGATAGCAGTAGTGATAAAACCAATAAAAATAAAAATATAAGTTTCGCTGTGTTATGTAGCAAAATTTCAATTCCCCCGCAGTCAAAAATGTTAGCCCAGGTTAAAAGTTATAAGGAAAATTTTATTAAGGAAAATGATATTGTTATGTTAGAACCTTTGGCGAAAAATTTAAATCAAGGTCTCCTTACCTCCAGAGCCATTTGCACTAAAGAACATGGCCTATATATCTCATTTGCAAATTTTTCAGACAATAGTATTCATTTAAATAAAGGAACCTTTGTTGCCAAAATTCAAAAATGTGTAGACCAGTCAAATATACCCGTAACTGATAATAAATTAACCTATAATGTAAATTTGGCCCCTCCAATTGGCGACTTTGATCACGCTGATCTCACTTGGAGCTCTGAAATTAATTTAGATCATTTAGAACCCCCATTAAAACTTAAAATGCAAAATTTTCTAGACAAAAACAAAGATGTATTTGCAGCATCGGTCTTAGATTTACCCGGCTGTGATACAATCCCGCATGAAATTAACTTAACTTCAAATAAACCAGTTAAAGGCAAAGCTTATAGAGTCCCCTACAAATTACGTCAAGAAATGGAAGACCAACTTAATACTTTGTTACAGGCGGACATAATTTCCCCTTCCATGTCTGAATGTGCTTCTCCGGTTATTCTGGTTCGGAAATCAGACGGTTCCTATCGACTTGCTGTTGACTACAGAAGACTAAATAAAAATCTTGTTAAAGATGCTTATCCAATACCTAACATCACCGACTCGGTTGATGCTTTAAGCGGGGCTAAATTTTTTTCAACGCTAGATTTAACTAGTGGTTTTTTTCAACAGGTTATTCGCCCAGAGGATAGGCATAAAACTGCAATAATCACCCACAAGGGACTTTTTGAGTGGACCCGTAACTGTTTTGGGCTCTCAAATTCAGGTAACAGTTTCCAAAGACTTATGAATGCTATTTTCGGTGATTTAGGCAATCTTGGAATTCTTGTTTATATCGACGACATTGTAATTGCCTCCTGTGATGTTAATTCTCATTTTGAGAAGCTTAACATGGTCTTTGATAGGTTAAGACTGCATAAACTTAAACTTAAGCCCAGTAAATGCACTTTCCTTTCGAATAAAATACAATATCTAGGTTTTGAGATTTGTAGTGGCCAAGTATCACCTATCAATAAAAATATTGCCGTAATAGAAAATTTTAAACCTCCAACTACCCGAAAGGCTGTTAGGTCATTTATTGGAACTCTATCTTTCTATAGGAGATTTATACCAGATTTTACTAAGAGAGCTAAAAATCTAATCAACTTAACGAAAGAGACAGGAAAATTTTCGTGGAATGAAGATGCACAGAAAGAATTTGAAGACCTTAAAATGGCTCTTATTTCAAAACCATGTCTTGCACTCCCTGATTTTGAGAAAGAATTCCACTTATATAGTGATGCCAGTGGCGAAGCATTAGGGGCAGTGTTATCACAATTAGATGGAAATAACATGCTCCATCCTGTTGCCTTTGCCAGCAGAAAATTGAAAGATGCTGAGACCCGCTACTCCACCACTGAAAGGGAATTACTAGCTTTAGTTTGGGCTACTGCCCACTTTAAATGTTACATTGCTAATACCCATTTTTTCATCTATACAGACCATGCACCTCTAACATTTATGTTAAAAATTCACGACCCTACATCTCGCATGGCTAAATGGATCTGCACTCTCTCAGACTTTAATTTTACAATCAAGTTTGTTAAAGGTAAGTGTAACAGTGTCGCAGACTTCCTTTCGAGGTATGTCAACAATGATAACTCCAATGATACTGTTAATTGTAATTTTTGTATACAAGTCGAAAAGGAAGTTACTTTTATGCCTCATTCCAATCTACTTGAAAAAATTGGTGAATTACAAAAATCAGACAAGAAATGCTGCGAGATTGCAAGAAAACTAGACCAAGGTGTAGAAATTGCTCCTAAATACATGAAATTTTTTTTTAGAGATGACATTTTAGTTTGTGAGGATACGAGGGAGTCAGCTATTTTGAATAAACCTGTAAAGTTAGTCGTGCCAAAAGAATTGGTTACTCAAGTTTTTGCACTAACACATGAGTCCCTAGCGGCTTGTCATCAAGCCTTTCAAAAGACCATTGATCGCATTCGTGAGCACTTCTATTGGCCAGGAATGTCGTCAGATGTCAAGCATCTAGTGGAGTCATGTATTAGTTGCCAGCAGAAGCGAGCTTATAGAGCGAACCAGCTCGCCCCTCTACAACGTATGCCGACCCCCCAGTTTCCCATGAACAAGGTTCATTTGGATCTCATTGGACCCTTACCACAAACTTTTTCGGGAAATAAGTATATTGTCGCATATATAGATTCATTTACTAAGTGGCCAGAAGCATATGCGGTTAGTTCAACCACTTCAGATGTCATTGCGGACACTTTAGCTGACTTCATCTCACGCTACGGAGCACCCTGTTTTATTACGACGGACAATGCGAAGAATCTAATTTCAGATGCGATAGAGCACGTATATAAAATGTTTGGTATTAAACATATTAAGACCTCATCTTATCACCCGGCTGGCAACTCGCAAGTGGAGAGACAGAATCGTACTCTTAAAAATGCACTTTGTCACATAGTCAACCAAAATCAATCTGACTGGGACACTAAACTAAAATTTGCGCTACTAGCTATGCGTTCAGCTGTCCACTCATCAACTAAACTTAGCCCAGCTGCAGTTATGTATGGCAGAAATATGAATCTACCATATAATCTCTTTTCTCAACCACCTTCTTTTAATTATAATGATGCACCCTCCTTTTGTGAACTCTTAATCCCAGCTCTTCAAAAAGTATACACTGAAGTACATAGTAATTTAGTTAAAGTTTCTGAGCAGCAGGAAAAATACCGTGAAAAGACAGCTGTTGATAAAAATTTTAAAATAGGAGATCTTGTGTGGTTATTTACACCCACAGTCGCCCCTGGTAATACAAAAAAATTAAGCAAGCAAAATAATGGTCCTTTTACTATAATTGAGAAGCTAAATGAAGTTAATTTTAAAATAGCGCTAGTTGCTAATCCCAAAAATTGTCAGGTTGTCCATGTTGACAGGTTGTCTTCCTTCAAAGACAGACTCCCCATCTGGTCCAGTGAACCAAAACAAACAATTGGCCTGGGATCGACTGAAAACGTGACCATCGATTCACCACACCAACCGCGCGATTCTCCTCCTGTACGCAGATGCAAGCGTAACCGATTCATTCCCTGGGCACCATATGATAGTAACCGCGCACCAGCAGTAGTGAACGTCAACAATAGCGAAACTCCGGTAGCGCCAGAAGTGGAGGAAACAGACAGCGACGCGACTGAAATCATAAATCCCTCTCCCCCACCTCCCATTTCTCCGGAGGTTGCAGCGGCAGAGAATAACGAGATGTGCGTAAATAAAAATTTAGCAACGGCAGAAGGCAGCGAGATGCGCGTAGGTAAAAATTCAGCCACGACAGAAAGCAGTTCAACTGCTGAGCACAGCGATTCGCGCAGGTCTCGTTCATCGATTCGTCCAGCTGCTAAATCGAATAGAAGTAGTCGTTCAATATCGATTTCTAGAACCGACTATTCGTTACGGGATAGAAGAGACCGTCCGAGTTATAAATACTAACTACCTTTTTTCGTTATTCAAGCATTTTTATTCAATTTTACCTTGTTTATTTGTATTTATTTATAGTTTAGTTAATGTGTATGTATATTTAATTATTTTCTTGGGCATTTTAAAACGGAACTTAGTTTTTCTAGCGTATTAAAGGTTTGTTTTGGTTGTGTTTTGATACTTTCATGTAGGCATTTTTAACCCTTTTTATGCTTATACTTAAGGTTTTTGTCTGTTTTATGGTAGATTATGTGGTATATACCCGTCCACACCCAGTTTTCGTAGATTTTGGGTATATTTATGCAAAAAAAAAAAAAAAAAAAAAAAAAAAAAAAAAAAAAAAAAAACGAATGTAATTTTTGTTACTTTAAATTTTTTTTAGGAGGGTATGTTTGGTTACCCTTTTGCCAAAATTGTTCTGCGTTTTCCTTTTTTAAATGCATCTGTGTTTTGTATATAATCTTTTAAGTGTGGGTTTACTTTAATTAATGCACTTTAATCAGATGGATTTATTATTTACTATGCAATTTGTGGGTTTATTTGAACTTTTAACTTTAAGGAGTGTGGACCCTTTTTCTTTTTCTTGTACATACTGTCTCATGTACATGCCTATATGTTGTTGTGTGTGGCTAAAAGTGCTAAAATTAACTATTTTATTTATTCTACTTCCTATTTTTGTGGAATGTGTGTTTTCCTTCCTGGTGATATATCTCACCACCCCTGTTTTTTATTTTATTTTGTGGAATGTTTTCCCTGTAGTGCCCAAAAGGCCCGAAACTGCTTTTGCTATAAGTAGCACAGAGGCAGAGATACTCTTTCCCATGCACATTACTTGTAAGTGCATTTGTAAAATCTACACAGTGAACCGAATCATTGGACTTTTCTCAAAAACAACATGGCTTCTTGTAGAAAAATGTTATAAATGTGTGCGTAACTCCCTACCATGGTCTGTGATACCATAATATGTGTCTTACAGATGTATATGTATATATTTTTTTTTGTGTGTCACCAGTTGCTCTTGTGTATTTTTGTATAATAGAATTAATATGTGTTTTACAAATTTCATCGACATTTACAGTGTTGTAACTATGATATTACTAGTACTTATTTACATTAATAGATAGTGTTGTAATATACTGTGATGCCAATTATTGAAGTTATGTATATAAGCAGTATAATGACAATTAATCAGTGGGCACTTCTCTTCTTTTTCGGCTAATTTTTTTTTTCTCAAAATTCAATTTATGTGTTATTTACAGTTCTGTTACCAGAAATTTCAGGTAGGATGCAGTTATGCGTAGGAATGACAGTAGTAGGGAAATGAGGTTTCACAGTCAGGTGGAACATGTGTTCTTTTACAGGTGCAGAGAATATCTTGGTCATTTTAGTGGTAAAATCAGCCTTGTGGTCCCTCCTCTGGTAGTACTCTTTTATGGTCATGTTTCAGGTAATATTTTAGGTAATGGTTTCTACGGATGTGCGAGCTCTGGTTGTATATATCCGGAATATATTGTCAGGGTGGTATTTCAGCGGTGAACTCTCTGGATCCCGTCCCGGATCGATGTATGATCTGTGTTTGTGGGTCAGTTTTTTCAGTGTTGAGGTCCCAGCATGCCATGTGGTACCCAGTTACCTTTCAAAAAAAAATAATTTGTTTTCTCAAAAAAATTTTTTTTAATTAGCCGGGGGGAGCAATCTTGTTACGGTTGGTTTCAACCAATTTTTTTTTAATCTACATTAATTATTTAAATCACTTTCTCTACATTTATTTAAAAGCACTCCTTTTTCTTCTGTTTCTAATAAAAATTTAAATAAATAAAAGTAATTGTAATAATAATAATAAAATCAGTTTTTATTTTTTCTTCTTTCTTTTTCTTTTTGCAAAGTAAATTCAACGTTTATAGTCTAGCTTTGCTTCCTGTTTTCAAATACGAAAGATAAATAGCAGGGAGGGAGGTTTCTCAGTAAAAGACCACACATAGTGTATTGGGCAGTCGTGTACGTTTTCTCCCATACCCTTGAATCATGTGTTGTAGTCACCTAGTCTAGTTTTGGTTAAAAGAAAGACCGTCCGCCCTGTATGGGAATTACGTTATCTTATGAGTGTACTATGTACGCAATTAGGCTTTGTAAGCTTACGACAGGCTTCAATGGGCTCTGCTATCAGGCGGATAGCTGGCGCCCAGGTAAACAGAGGCTCACAGGACCCCCTTCAGCACACGCCATGGGGGCGAAACACGGCTGCCTTCCCCCATGAAGCGGCTGGCAGAGTGGAGCGACAGGCTGGTGCCTTCAAGGAGAGTTCATTTTCCCTTTTGTTTCCATTCCCGTACCCCTGGCAGAGTGGATCGGTCCCGTTTTTCAAGCAGCGCGGGAGAATGAATGTTTACGACACTTGTTGCTTGGCCAAGAGACCTGTCGTTTGACTCGTAAAAAAAATTCGACTTATTACGGGGCTCGAAGACTGGCCTGTGGGCTGGATCGCGAAGTTGTTGAAGGAGGACAGGTTTCTGGAAGATTTTTTTTGAGAGTGGGGCATTGATGGCCCTACATTAATTATCCTAAATCATGAGGTTATGATGAAAAGAGGCTATAAGGGCATTTTCGAAGTAAGGATCTGTATCTGATAGAGGGCGAATGAAAAGAAAATATGTTTGACCCATCATGTAGTAGCGGCGTTCCTAGAAAAAGTGTTGTCTTGTGTTGACTTCTTAAGCGGCGGTTGTTATTGATGCCTTGACGAAAAATGAATTAATGATTAGACGAGCATCATTTCTGGAGATGGGGCATTATTAATCCTAGACTAAGAAGGCTGGTGTGACTAGCTGAGTAGACTTGCCCGCTTTACAAGGTATCGGTGATGTGACGACGTTTTGAATCGGGAATAAATCAAAATCTCCAAGTGATGTATGGAGTAACGGTGTTGACTCGTAGAGGCAGCTGAAAAGAATAGGTTGATAAAAAAAAAGGAGATTATGGCAGACCAACATGTATGCAAAGAAGTGTGCCCACATTGACGGTAGTAAATATCAAAGTATATTGTAAGTAACCCATATTTCTTCTTTATTACATGTTGTCTACTGTTGTAATATTTATAAATACCTGGAGAAACAAAAAAATATAATTATTGGTATTTTAAGATGATTAACATGTAACCTTTTTTTTTTTATGATTGAACGACATTTGAATTGCTGGTTTGTTAATAGTTTAAGATTTATGATATTTAATTGAAAATTAATCAATAACTAAATTTTGAAAAGTTGATCCATCTTTAAATCATGGTATTGTGGTAATTTTAGGGACTTTGCTGCTTAATGTAAAATGTTATAATAAGTAATTTCAGTATTTTTTTTTTGATCAACTTTGTTATTATGTTATTATTATATTTTGTTTGAGAACTACCTTACTTTTATAATTTTTAATTATTCAAATAAAGAAAGTTTTTGTTTATTCTCAAATATGGTATGTTTTTCTTTATATATAATTTTTAAATAATTAATATTTTTATAATTACAACATACCTATAAGAAGGAATTAACCTCTCAGTAAGTGTGATTAAAAATATGAAAGCTATAATTTTGCTAAATTAATACTTTTAAATTTCTTAAATCTAAAATTCATAGCAATAGTTTAAATGAACATTAATTGGGGTTTACGTAAGGTTATTAGATGTAATTATTGTTCCTATCTCAGTATTGAATATACTGATAATTGTTGCTAAAGTAAAATTAAGTCTAATTTTATAATTGATTAATTTAATTTTTAATTATCCTTTCTTTGAAGTATTATTCAAAACAAACAACAAAATGGTTGTTTTTTAACAAAAAAAAAAAAAGGGTTTTCAGTTATTTTATACCACTATACGATTCTTGGCTAACCGATCTGGTCTTGTTCAGAATCTCCATTGTTGTTCTAAAATTTTAGTACATCATCATATCCCTATTCTATTAACGGATTTAACTCTTTCTCCTTTTGGTCCTCATATTGGAGGAATTTCAGGTTGTCTGCATTTTTCCAAATTATATGATGATTACACTTTTGTTAATTTAATGTGTATGGAGATTTGAGCTTGATCGGGTTGGAGTGGAGTTGGGTGTTCTTTATGCAATTCAGTATGCTACTTGATTTAGAAATCTGTTGCCCCTTACTACATTTAATATTGTCTTAAAATGATGAGTTCAAAATTATCATTGTTGTATTAACCTATTCGGATTCTTAAGTTTTGATATTTTGATTAGTTTAATATAATTTGCTCCCTTTTCCATGGCAACAGATTTCAGTGGAGCTAATCAGGGTATACTTATTTTTTTTTTAAATATTTAATTGTCAAGTGAAGATTGAGTAATAAATGAGCTTTTTAAGTTTAAGTAAGTTGTGTTTTAGAAAGAACCCCAAAACCCACAACACTAGGTTTTATACTCATTTCATCGATTATTAAGGATCCAAAGAATTCCACATCTTTCGCTAACTTTTTAGATTCCTGCACCAATCTTTGTTTAAAATAAGAGATGAAACAGTAGCACCTGAGGTGGGGCCAACGTATCTTTTAAGTATTGATTTTGATGGAAGAGAAAACATATTTTTCTGTCGTATGAAGTTGTATGCAGTTGCAGATCTACTGTGCAGCAAAATGGAGTATCTTATCGTGTTTTCAGACCAGTGATGTTTCTTTTTTCCAAAACATTGAAGCTGCTCGGTTAATATTTTACTGATACTTGTAAATGCTTCTAGCTTGTGGATATTATAGGTGTTTTAAGTCTTCGGAATTTCTGTAAAAGACATCTGTATTTTTTTTTTTTTTTTTTTTTTTTTTTTTTAGTTGCATACATAATACACTATTGGAAAGGTTAGTATTTATAGCTACAATTTTTGTGGACTTAATATAATCTTGCTGACTAGATACTGTTGATAATAAATTGAAATTTTCTAATTGTAAACTTGTACAAACTGGAGAAATTTGTTTAATGGCTTCAATTTTTTCATCTAGTTGTTGTCGTTTATGAGATAATTCTTGATAGTTTTAATTATATATCTTGCGCTTTCTGAATTTTAATTGCTTATTAGCAGGAATTTTTTTTAAAACTGTTGTCACAGCTGTTGGTAAAAGCATTTTAATTTTCACATCTTGTTTGTAATCATTTTGTGTAAAATGCTGACTACATACATATATCCCGTCTACTCCTCTACACAGGATTGTATGAATTTTTCCTGCATACAAAAAATTATATATAAAGCATAAATATCTGTAATAATAAATAGTTGTATATTTATGAATAACAAAATGTATGTTCTTATGTAAATTAAAAAAAATACTGAAAAATTTTTGCATTCTTAATTAAGTTTATAGCAAGGTTGCAATTAAGCATTTCACTACATAATTCGATACTCAGTCAATTTGCCAAGTTGCCCTGAATTAGATCAAATTTTGATTATGTACTAGATCAATAATGAGAAGTTATAAAAAATTGCTTTTTTGTTATTTTAAACATCATTTAAGGGGGAAAAAATACATATTCAAATGATTTGTAAAAATTGATCAAAATTCAGACATCAATATGTAAAATATTATCTAATAAATTCATATTTAATACTTTGGAAATTTTTCTATAGAAAATTTCACACGCCTTGCATTCATAATAATCAAATTTTAATTGCTTAATAGGCGTAAAGCCAACACAGTGAAAAAATACCCAAGCCGAGACTCGAACCTGGGTCATCAGTATAGCGCATTGACGTTCTACCAACTGAACCACTTGGGAACGATACTCAGCCTGGAACTTTCTCACTATATGTTGGCAAGGCTACAAACGCAGCACAAGATGGAATATTTTCCGTGAGCCACCAACCTGGGGCAAACACGAAAACAATGAATATCCAGCATCGATAATTGAATAAATTCCTATTTAATACTTTGGAAATTTTTTCATAGAAAATTTCACACGCCTTGCATTCATAATAATCAAATTTTAATTGCTTGATTATTGATGCTTGATATTGCTTGATTACTGCTTAAATTATTGATGCAAAAATACCAAGCATTCTACATTTTCAACAAAATAAATCTATTTATATAAAATCGAAATCTCTGTGTGTCCATCACAATCTGATTGGACTGTCACATTGATCACTTCAACAATGAGTAATTGTTGAAATGTACTAATAACAGGGTTACCACAATAACACCAAATAATGACAAACTTGGCAAAATATTGCCAGGTTTGGCGACAAAAATAAGTTGCAATATATGAAGCCAACTTGGCTATATCTGGCCAGATGAAGCCAAATTGGCTATATCTGGCTAATTTGGCGAAATTCCTATTGAAACCCATTAATCTTTCGTAATCGAGCTCACTGCAATTTAAGTTAAAACTCTGCACGTTTATGTTTTTTTTTTTTTTTCAAAATCTATGGGTCAGAATTTAAAGTGTAAAAATGAAAATATATGTTCTTACATCTTCATCCCGATGTTACAAGTAAAATAACTGCCACTAGATGGCGCTGTACTATCTGAGTTCCTAACTCTCTGATTTTAATGTGCTTTACATAGTTGGATACAGAAATTAAATTCTCGGTACTTTTCCAGTATATGGGACTTGGTGAAATAGTGAAAACTGCCTTGGCGAAGAAGGAAATTTGGCAACTTTTTTCACGGTGGTCACAGATCTGGAAAACATGGAAATATCAGGGAAATTCAAACTAAACCTGGAAAGTCATTGAAACAAATGTTAACCAGAAAGACCCGTGCGAGGCTTTCGCACTGCAATCTTTCAGATTATTTCCTGGTACGTTTCAGCACTTATTTTTAATTAACTGATTTTTTTTTTTTTTTTTTAATCAAACAACACGTTTTAACGAAATGTGGGTGTACTATCTCAGAAACTTGTTCAAACACTTTTCACATGATACTAGATTGCCAGAAAATTTTTTGCCAAATTTTCTTCTCTCGCCAAGGTCATTCCTCTAGGTTGTCAAGACTCCTATACTGAAAAAAGAAAAAAACGAATTGCCTATGGGAACTTAGACATGGGATGTTCAAACTTTGTGGTCCAGCAGCTATTTAAGTGACGTCAGAAATATTAACAGTTTAATGAAATATTAAAAAAAAAAATACAGTGGAACTTCCCTTTAACGAAGCTTTCTATTTAACGAAATTTTCTGCTGAACATTGACTTTGAACACCATTAGCATATAAATTAATCTCCATATTACGAAAAATATATTCTATATAACGAAGTTTATTCCACTTTTGTACTGGTACAGAATTCAAAATAAGAGGTTGCTGTTGCGATGGATATGCGAATTTATTTCAGCGGATTGTAAGGAAATGAACACATTTAAATAAGTTCCATTCTGCTTGGTGCTAAATAAAACATTTTTTTTTTCACATTATGAAAAACATTTGTAATCATTACTCTCCCACGCCGAGACTCCTGCGCTAACAGTTGGGGAAAGTCGAAATCCCCTTTTTACATTCAATGATATAGAAAATGCAGTGACGCAATGGCGTCAGAGGTGCATTGAAGCAAAAAATATCGATTAGAGTCAGACAGTTACCATTCTGACCTTCCATTGCTGACAGACAATTGCTTTGTACATCCACAACAATGTGCTTCAAAATGCAAATCGAAGAACATCAAAGTTATTTGTGTTCCTGCCAATACAACTTCTAAACTTCAGCCATTAGTCTAAGGAATAATAAAATATCTTGAAGTACATTATTAAAAAAAAAAAAAAAAACATTAGTTTGAGAACCTATGTGTATCAGAGCTGATGAATGTTTGAGTCAAAGCTTGGGAATGTGATACTGATTTCATCGACCGTACACACCAGTTTTGTAAAAGACGGCTTCATAATTAAAACTTAATCAAATGCTTCTGAATCCAACACCTGTTTGTCATATCTGAAGGAAAAATTTCATGAATTTAAGTTGATTTCTATTTAACGAATTTTCTTCATAACGAAGTTTTTAAGTGTAACGATGAGACTTCGTTAAATGGAAGTTTCACTGTACTTAAAATTTTTGTGAATCCTAATGAAATATATATCTAAATAGAAAATAATCCTTAAATTATGTAATCTACTGGTGCTCCGATACAGTATGCATATACACAGCCATGATTAAACAAATAAACAGTAGGTAATGCACACGTAAAAATTAAATAAAATCTGATTAAAAGCTAGATATTTTTGCAAAAAGTACAAGCAAGAAACAAATTAACAATCGTGTTTTAATTATAGGATGACGTCATCTGATAATGCAGTATTTTATTTTTGTAGCAACACTGATTTGATGAAAATCTTTCATTTCATTTATGAAAACAATGCCGATTTAATTTTTAATTAACTGCAATTTTTAATCAAAAAACATGTTTTGACGAAATGTTAAGTGTGCTATGTCAGAAGCCTGTTCAAAATCCTTTCATATGCTATCTCATTCGTCATTCTGCGTTTCGTATTTTCTTAGAAAAAGATATGTTGACAGGAGAAATAATATATATGATTTCCATTATGATTGCGGTAATCTGGAAAAAATATATATTCTCATTTATCGGGTTCAGTCAGTGTTTGAAACCAGCTTGGACTCTATTTTTATACCAGTCTGCAGGCTCATGGTGAAAATTTTAGTTATACAAAAATTGAAAAAATATATAAACTCTCGTTATTTGAAAAACAAGAATGTGGCCTAAGTTTTTTACAAAACTTTAAAAACTGAATTGTTATTAATGGATATAAAGAGAAATATTTTATCTGATTTTGAAGCCTTTGCACAGTCCGTGGTTTTGTTAGTAACATAAAGAAGCCGTGAAATATCTCTTTTCTGTTTGAAGTTTTTTGTTCATTCGGAAACAGAACTCATGTCTTTCTGCCATAGTTGTACAATATTTTATAAGAACGAAATGCCATTTTAAACAGATTTTCAGGAACATGAAAATTGAGGCTTTGAAATGAAAATGTATTACCTTGAAACATGCTTTAAAATGTTATTAACAAATTTCTGCTGTATACTTTTGGTATCTTTTCCCCCCCACCTTGGAAAAAAAAAATCTGATCTTATCTTGAGGATGAAAATAAATGATTACATTTTTCTAGTACAAATCTATAATTCGCAAAACTTGAATGCTATTCATTCTCAGATAATAGGAAAATTTATGTTCTTCTCTAAAAATATGAATTAATCAAGTCAACTATGAATGTCTGGACTTTTTGTGAGTATTTCTATTTAAGCACTCACTACATTATGTACCTTAAATATGAAAAAAAAAAACCAAGGCTTGTCCCAAACTTCAAATTTATTAATTGGAAATCTTTAGAACAAATACAATGATTATGCAAGTATATTTCACATCTCTATTTTTTATTCATTTGACACTTTAGTCAAAACAGAAAACATTTCAATAATTAACTATCCGGTACTTGTCTATTACCTTATCGACCACTTTCTGTAAACAAACAAATTAGTGCCAAATTCTAATATCAAATAAACAAATTGAAGAATGTTGCCATTTCCAAACTTTTATACGTAAGAATATTGAGGAAATTAGAGTTTTTTTTTAATGTCACTGAAAAATTGTGTCTTATATGACAATATCAACATACCACATATAAAAGTTCATTCGTTCAGATATTTTGTACAAAAGAATGTTTAGAATAATTGGTATTGCATTATGAATGCTAAATTTTTGCCATGCAATGTCTTAAATTAATCAAATCTGTTAGAAATTTTTTTAATAATTTCCTTGGCCTTTCGTGATTTTCTATATAATATTTTATGGAATTTTGTGCATATGCTCAAAAAATATGAAAGATTTTTTTTAAAATCATTTTTACAATTTTGAAATAATATGTAAGCTTTTTTAATCCCATTTTTTCTTATATTTAACATTTGCGTAGTAACTGAATTTCATAGCATATCGGAAAGAGAAAATTAAATAAAATCGGGCTAATTTGACATTCTTATAGATTTTCTGAAGTTTTAAGAAATCTCATGTGCTTAGAAATCTACAAATATTGCAACATTATTAACTACAGATTTCAAGGTGCCATATATTATGTGAAACAAGATAAAAATTAAACTATTTTGAAAAATTGATGCTGAAGCCTCTGATCTACTACCTTAAGAATTTAAATGTAAAATTATTAAATAAAATAAAAATATGCTTTTTTTAGATATTTCATTTATACATGAAACATAAATATTTTATTTTACATATTTAATATAAAAAAGTTAATATAAGCAGTAAGAAACTATCTTTTAACCCATTACCTTTTCTGATGATGCGAAAACGAACCATTTATCAGGTAATTTTTTTTCCGCATGAAAATAAATGTTTGGATCATGAATATTTTACTTGAAAAGTAGAAGGTTTCTTTTAACTCATTAAATTATTTTAGTTGTAACATGTAATATTTTATATAAACAAAATCAGTACTTCTCTATTATCCCGTCGACCACTTTTCATAACAAAAAACTATCGCCAAATTGTAAGATTAAACGCCAAAAATGCAGCCCCATTTACTTGATGTCAGAAACATACGTGTTTGTTATGTTATCAAGTTGTTTTTACTTTGACATTTGTGTGTATTTTTCATTATGTTTCACTGATTTATTAGTCATTTCATTAATTAAAATAACAATTGTGTCCTTAAATACTTATATTTTATTTATTTATTTATTTTGATATTCCAATGGCAATGTTCTCCCGTTCATTTGGTGTTACAGTTTGGCGATAGTTTTTTGTTATGAAAAGTGGTCGACAGGATAATAGAGAAGTACCAAAAAATCTGTGACAAAAGAATGTTTTTCACTCTTTCCAAATGATGCAAGAAGGGTATACTTCCTAAGTGCTTTGAAATATTTCATAAATAGTTAAAATTTTATATACCATGACTTTGCACATTTTTTGCAAAATAAATCTTTTCAAATTATTGTATCTTACCTTTTCAATTAAAAATTTTTATTTCTAATCTTTAGTCAAAATGAGCTTTTGACCAGAATGGTTACAACTTTGATT
This sequence comes from Maratus michaelseni, assembly GCA_963931845.1. NCBI lineage: Eukaryota > Metazoa > Arthropoda > Arachnida > Araneae > Salticidae > Maratus > Maratus michaelseni. The sequence continues at coordinate 125,801,828 of OZ007594.1, read as the reverse complement.
CATGGCCTGGCCTTGTAAAAAATAAAATGAAATCAAGCTTGACTCAATTTCTATAGAAAATGCCAAAATTTCTTAACCAGTGTTATTGTACTTTAAAAACAATATTATTAATTGCATGTTTGAGTACATTTTTTCAGGTCACCTGCCTAAAATTTTATTCCAGGAGAATATGGACACTTTAAAACAGTACAAAAGGTAGAATTACAGTAGAGTCGCGATTATCCGAGTCTCGCTTAACCGAGTCACAAAAAAAAAAAATAATCCCTTTCTATCATTTTGGCTGGAATCTCAGAATTTTATGACTTTTCTTTCACCTTCAGCTTACATTTCATTGGCATTGACAGTTTCTTCCAACTCAACATAACTGGTGAAATGCTATCTGCAGATTTTGAAGCAGTAGTAAAATCCGTAGAAAATTTTCATAAATATATCGAGGAAAACAATTTGTGTAAAGATCAAATGTTTAATTGTGATGAAACAGGATTAAATTTTCATATGCTACCATCGAAAACCTTAACTGCAAAAGAAGAATCATCAGCTTCCGGATATAAGAGATGAAAGAAAGGATAACTGTTTCAAGTTGTTGTAATGCATCTGGTTCCTTAAAATTACAACCCATGATAATCGGAAAGTCAAAAAAACCAAGGAGATTCAAAAACATCAACATCTCGAGTCTTCCTGTATATTACAGAAATCAGAAAAGTGTGTGGATGAGTGCTGAACTTTTTAAGGAATGGTTTTATGAACAATTTGTCCCTAAAGTGGAATTTTTTTTTAAAGAAAAGCAAGTTGGAAAGAAAAGCACTCCTTCTTTTAGACAATGCATCATGCCATCTGGATGTGGAGCAACTAGCAAGTGGAGATATCAAAGCATATTTTTTGTCCCCAAATGTCACTTTACTGATACAGCCATTAGACCAAGGTGTTCTTGAGAACTTGAAAAGAAATTGCAGAAAAAAAGCTGTTACGAAAGCTGATTAAAGATCTTGAAGAACGAACAGTTGCAAAATATCTGAAAGAAATTACACCAAAGGATGCTGTGTATTGGATTTCCGAAGCATGGGAAGAAATTGAATCAACGACTCTACAGAAATCGTGGCAGAAAATTTTGTCTGAAGAGCAATCAAATGATAAAAATGAAGCATCTGATGACAAATCTTGATTCAGCTTAGCACAAACACTTCCTGTTTCTGAGACCCATACTTAAAAAGACATTGCTGAGTGGATGAATGCAGATGAACAGCAAGAAATTACAGATGCCATGATTACAGATATGATTGAAAATCACATACAAGAGAGCAGTGATGATTAAAGCTATGTTAACCAGAAAAAATTACACATTCTGAAGGTCTAAGTTCTGTTGAAAAACTATTCAATACATTGAGCAGGGACTTTATGTCCAATCCGCACCTTCCATCGGTGCAGCCTGTTAGTACCCTTGCCTAGTGCATGGGGAACGAACGCGGATGGGCTTCCTCCAACCCGCTTGGCCAGCGTGGAGGAATTTGGCCACCTCCCCCCTTATTTTACCATGAATTCACAAAACAAATCACGGCCCTCAATTCCCGGCAGTCTGCATGTTCCTGATTACGGCAGCGATCAGAAAGACATGAAGACAGAGGGTGCTAAGAATCACCGGGCTCGGTTTGGCTGCCATAAGTTGATGACCTTGGCTACGTATAATGGACGATCCTTATCTTCTGAAAGTCGTTTACAGGAACTTGAAGAAGAATTAGAAAGAATCAACTGGGACATCCTAGGATTATGCGAAATAAGAAGAAAAGGTGAAGAGAAGATTGATCTTGCCAGTGGACATGTATTGTACTACAGAGGTACAGAAGATGGAAAAACAAGTGGTGTAGGATTTCTGATTCATAAAAGGTGGAAGAATCACATCGTAGAATATGATAGTGCATCAGATAGAGTTGCAAGGTTAGTTATACAAGTGTCAAAAAGATACAAACTGCAAATTACCCAAGTTTATGCACCAACAATTAGCTATACTGATGAAGAAATTGAGGATTTCTATGAAGAAGTAGCTTCAATGCATCAAAAAGGAAAATGCTACATAAAATTAATAATGGGAGACTGGAATGCTAGAATTGGGGAAAAAAAGAAAGGTGAGTTCTCAGTAGGAATTCATGGATATGGGGTGCGTAATGAAAGAGGAAACAGATTGATTGAATTTGCAGAATGTGAACAGATGTATATCATGAATTCATTTTTCAAGAAAAAGCCACAAAGAAAATGGACATGGCGTAGTGCAAATGGCTCAACAAGTGAAATCGACTACATCTTGACAAACAAAAAGCATCTTATTCAGGATTGCAGCGTTCTCAATAACTTCAATACAGGAAGCGATCACAGGTTAGTTAGATGCAAACTGCTTTTAAATACTAAAGTGGAAAGAATGAAGCTTTTGCAATGCTCAAAGAAATCAGTCGATATTATAAATCTCCAGAAACATAAAGAAGAATTTAATTTAGAACTTAAAAATCGTTTTCAAGTACTTCAATCAATCTTAGAAGAAGAACAAGATGTTACAGTAGTGAACAAGAAAATAACAAATACTCTACAAGAAATTGCAAGGACGATAGCTGGTGAAGCACAAGTAAAGCAAACAAAGAAAATAACAGAAGAAACAAGAAGACTGATGAAGAAACGCAGAGAATTTAAAATGAAGAAAAACTATCCTAAATCAAGAGTTGAATATGCAGAATTATGTAAAACGGTAAGAAAATGTGTTACAGAAGATATCAGAAAATTTAACTGTGATCTTGTCAAAAAAGTTCTAGAAGATAACAAAAGTTTAAAATCAGCTAAGCGCAAACTGTGTGTTGGAAGAAAAGGTATTTTTGCACTGAAGACAGCAGATGGAACAATCACCAAAATCAATAATGAAATAGTACACATTGTCGAAAAATTCTATAACGATCTATATAAATGTGAAGATCAAAGGGAAATCAACCTACGTGATCCACTAGTAAACATAACAGAAACTGAAGAGATAATCCCAGTGATGACAGATGAAGTTGTACAAGCCATTAGAGGCATGAAAAAAGGTAAATGCCCTGGCGAAGATGGAATTACAATTGATCTTATCAAAGAAGCAGGAGAAGAATTTGCAAAAATGCTAGCCTTACTGTTTTCCAAATGTCTCGAGAAATCAGATGTACCAGAAGATTGGAATAATGCTGTGATGGTGTTACTTTATAAGAAAGGAGAAAAGGAAAACATTAAAAACTACCGTCCAATCAGCTTACTGTCAGTGATTTATAAAATTTTCACCAAAGTTTTAACGACAAGACTTGAATCAGCTCTGGACTCAGCTCAACCTAGAGAACAAGCAGGATTTCGAAGTGGATTTAGCACAATGGATCATATTCAAACAGTAAGGGAAGTTATAGGAAAACATAAAGAATATAATTTACCTCTCTGTCTTGCCTTTATTGATTATGAAAAAGCATTTGATTCGGTCTACACATCTGCAGTAATTACTTCTCTGGAGAACATTGGTATAGACAAACCTTATATCAATATCATAAAGAAGATCTACAAGAAAGCAACAGCCACCATCCGTTTGGACAAAGGAAAAGCGAAGATCAAGCTTGAAAGAGGAGTAAGACAAGGAGACACCATTTCGCCTAAGCTTTTTACTGCTGTCTTAGAGAGTATTTTCAAGAAGCTGGATTGGGAAAACAAAGGGATTAGAATAAATGGGGAATATTTAAGCCATCTCCGGTTTGCTGATGACATTTTAATTTTCAGTAATAGCCCTGAAGAATTGCAAAATATGCTAAAAGATTTGGCAGAAGCTAGCATTAATGTGGGATTAAAAATAAATTTGGAAAAGACTAAGGTGATGTTCAATTCATTTGCATCAAAAAAGAAAATCGTCTACAACAACACTGAGATTAAAGATGTTGAAAGTTATGTGTACCTTGGACAAGAAATATCTTCAGACAACAGTATCATGAATGAAATCAGTAGAAGAATAAGAAATGGATGGAGTGCTTTTGGGAAGAACAATATTATTCTGAAAAGTAACATGCCTCTTTGTTTGAAAAGAAAGGTGTTTAACCAATGTGTTTTGCCTGCACTAACTTATGGAGCAGAAACTTGGACACTAACAAAACGGATGGTACAAAGATTACAAACAACACAGCGAAGTATGGAAAGATGTATGCTAGGCATAACCAGAAGAGACCGAAAGAGAATAACGTGGATAAGAAGTCAGACGAAAGTTTTTGACATTATCGAGAGAATTAAATGGCTAAAATGGAAATGGGCTGGGCACATTGCAAGAAGACAAGACAATAGATGGAGCACAAACACCCTACAGTGGTATCCCAGAGATGTAAAACGACCAAGAAGACGACCTCAAGTAAGATGGAGTGACGAAATCAGAAAAGTGGCAGGTGTTAATTGGATGACTAAAGCACTAGACAGGCAACAATGGAAAAATCTGGGGGAGACCTACATCCAGCAGTGGATTGAAAACGGTTGATGATGATGATGATGATGATGACATTGAGCAGCAAGAAGAGGCTATACCTACAATATTGAAGACACTAAAAAATGGCATAATATTGCAGCAAAGAAACGTTTATCATCCCACAAACAAAAAAATATCAAGGACTTTTTCAAATAAACAATTTCATTACCTGTTTTTATTCCACAAGCATTTGCAGTGTACATCACAATGACTGTAAGTATATTATAAAAATTAATAAATTGTGTGTAAATTTATATTTTATCTCTTAAATCAGTGGCCATTTATGTAAATCCCGTTTAACCGAGTTTTCCGAGGTGAGCTTGGTCCACATTAACTCGGATAACCGCGACTCTACTGTATTTCTAACTTAGTTTCAATTCACAGACAATTTATAACAATTCATCATTTGGTATTACTTTTTTTTTTTCAAAGTAATACTCTACTGGAATTTATAGATTAATTTTCTTTACATAATTTCTGTATCTTGCATATTAACTAATACATGTAAAACTGAATAATTAATTCATTACTCAAATTATTTGCCATATATAGGTAGAGAGAAATAAAATATATGCTACAATTCAATGAAATAAATAATCTTTTAGGCAGTCTAATGGAAAAATGGTTTAAAATTTATTCATAATTAATTGTAAAATTAGTTAAAACACTTGGTACAGATGTCATATATGCACCACGTTGGCATGATTTTTTTTTCTGACACCAATGTCACACACTGGGATACTTAACTGGTGCCAAAGTGTCATTATTTTGCTTGATATAGTAACCCGAATGTTGTTTATTTATTAATAAATTGTTTATTTACTTATATTTTCTTTTTTTGAATTATATAAATTGTTTTGTTCTATAGTTATTAATTAAACTTTTTTTAAAAATTGTTATTCCTTTTTTATTGTGGCATTCGAAAACGAGGTTTTTGCCAAATTGGCGTCAGAAAAAAATTACGCCAAAGTATATGACATCTGTGCCAAACACTTTCTTGAAATATTTAAACTGTATATACTTTATTTACTTATTAAACAATGAAAATATTAAACTCATATTAGTCACTTCACTTTAGTTGTTATAAAAAACTTATTAGAATCTGTAATGCTTTTCTAATATATAACACGTTTCAGACTGAAGTATAAAAACATTTACAGGAAAACAAAGACCATTTGAACAACATTAAAAATATTTAAAAGAACATTTTCAAATGAATTTAATATCAAAATATGATTATTTGAAGCACATCCTCTTTTGACATGGCAGCAGAAAGAATGGTGAGTGTCTACACTAACAGCAAACATAGCATATTCACTAATCTTGAAAAAAATTGCGGTTGATGTGGAAGACCTTCAGTGTCTCGAGAACTAGCAGGTTACATTTACAGACAGAAAATCGAACAAACTTCTACCTGAGAATGCACCCTGCTGTTATAAAAAATTCAAAAGAAGACATCATTTCATTGACGTTCTAAGACTTCATGCTTTCCTTGGTGATAACTGTGGTGGATTAATATTTTGATATTAAAGCCATTTGAGATTTGGAAAGATGTGTTAGTTGTATATTTTTATATAACAACTTTGAAAAGTTCTTTGTTTTCAGTAAATGTTTTCATTTTATAATATAAGTGTTTATATATTAGAAATTTCACAATTAATAAGAGTAACTACTAAAGTAAAATAAAGTGACTCACGTGAGTTTAATGCTTTCATTAATTAACAAATATGTATATGAAGAACAATATTATGAATACATTTATTTTTGTGGTTTGAACTTTGGAAAAAGCCCTACTTCAGGGTATTTCTATCACGCAATTATTACTAATATCAAAATATCATTTAAAGAATTAATAATACAATAAAAATATTAACTGTAGGATAATGTAAATTGAGATCTTGACTTGGCAGCTTATTGCTTTCAGCCATGCAGCCTTTCGTGATGGTTCCAGAGGGAATTTATGAAACGATATTTTTTCGCCGTTACCTCCAACATTGCAGCTACGATCACTTCGAGATTTACAGTTATAAACGCAACAATTTACCATATTTTCACTTGCGATACTATTTTAATAATCGAAAAATTGACAGGTATTGGAATTCGCTGTCATTTCTAAGCTTGATTGGAATGTTAGAAGAGTTGTAAACCATGGCGACGTGACGTAATTTTGTTGTTTGTTTACATTTCAACCCTGCCCAGGTTGTTTCAGTTACGGTCAAAGTCAAATTTCAATTTTGGGCAGGGTATCAGAGTCCTCTGGCGGGAGGCTTCATACATTAATCTCAATTGACTATGCCTGTAGATCTAGTCTGCCTTGGTTTAAAATCAGCTAATCCATTTAAAATCCTTTTCGATTCGATAGATTAGAAGGTGTTAGATTGAATCGCAGTCAAAATTGTTGCAAATTTATAACTCAGCAGTTCAGTTTTTTTAGTAAATTTCTATAGATTAATTATTTGAGTTACTTCAGTAAATATATATTTCATAATGCCTACCAAAGGACGCAGGAGTTTGAAAAATTCAACTGGTGAAGATTGGAAAAAGCACGACATATACGATCTTGATACAAGTGAAAATAGAATTTTGACAAGATCGCAAACTGCTTTTATCAGAATTAAGAACACTGAATCCGATCTAGAATTGTTTGCTGATGCTAAGAGACACCAACCTCCAGAATTGCCACACTTGATGACGACCTTAAAAGGACGTTATGGAGCTGTACCAAGGACAATAGTAACAAAAAAAGTTGGAGAACTTTACCCTGTGTCAAAAGATCTTTGTGAAAAGGTTAATTTATATAAATCTGCAAAACTACATATTGAGGATGATGAAGACTTGGAAAAGAAGCAGCGAAGTTCCCGCAGAAATTACAGAAGAAGAGGGTAGATTTATGCAAGCTTTTTTTCGAATTACGGGTTGAAATCATATATTTCATTAAATTTAAAAAAAGGATGCAGTTAAATAAATTATGATGTTTATACATGTATTTGTGTTAAATAATTCCAGTACTGTGTGCATACCTTTAATGGTTTATTAAGAGATTGGGTCATTCCGCTAATTTTAATTGGTTGCATCAATTTCGTGTTTTCTTTAAGTAGCTTTTTAAAAAATATTAAAATAAATGTACAACAAAAAAATTTGGATGACCTTTTTATTTGAGCTATTGAATCGGACTAAAATACGAAATGTCATAAGCAGAATAAATAAAAATCGGAATATATTAATAATATAATTTAATATTTAAATATAATGAATTTTTAATTACTCTTTCGTAATCTGGACCGCAGCCAAAGTTGACGTCAAATATGAATGATGAAATGATCACATATAAAATATCTTTAAATGTTTACTACACATAAAAAATAAGGTGCGATCCAAGGGTTTACCACTGCTTGGCGCGTTTTCTAAAAATTGCCAAATTTGTGCGTTTCTGCCTGTTGTCTCCCGGAGTGGCAACCTCCAGAAGACAACAGGCAAAAGCGTGCAAATTGAAATGGCGATAATCAAAATAAAGCAAAAATACATATTTTAAAACATTTAAAAGCAAAATAATGTCAAAATAACGTTTTTAAAAACACAGATTTTTTGTTAAAAAAAAAAAAAAAAAAAAAAAAAAAAAAAAAAAAAAAAAATCCACTTTTTGGAATGGCTAGGTAAGAATTAAACTCACCTGCTTTTGTGCGGAGTGTTCCGAAAACCACGCAAATTGAAATCGCGAGAATCATAATAAAAGCAAAAATAATTAATCTAAACCTTTAAACAGCAAAATAACATCAAAATACATTTATGAAAAATAAAAGAGAACCAATGATCTCGACCTAATCCTTACTCAACAAGCCACCATTTAGCGCTTTTAAAAAATGATGCCACATTGGCGATTTCTAAATTGTTTACTTACATTTATCGTATTGTAACCCACAATAAGCAAGTGGTAAAATGTTGCCATTCTTAATTTTTAAATAGTTACACATAGGAAAAGTAATGGATTTAGCAATAAAAAGGTCCCTGAAAAATAGATTGCATTTATACGAGAGTAAAATTTTATTCGTTCAAAACAATTTGGACAAAAGACATAATTTAAATACAGAATTATTAAATTAAACCCTACAGAGTTGATTTTTTTAGATACTGCATTTATGAGTGAAATAAAATATTTTATTTGACAAATTTAATAAGATACATATAAAAAAGATAATACGAGCAGTAAAAAACAACGTTTTCATCGATATTACATAAAAGTTAACGATTAATGTGAAGTTGAAAAAACGAAAATACACCAAATTCCTTAATGCCGCAATCACTGTACCGCACGTATGATCGCTTCGCGAACATGAAACCGAAAAAAAAACATCACTGGATACAGCAACCTCGTCGTATCGGAATCCCACGAAATACAAGAAATTCGTTAATGCCGCGATCACTGTGCCGCACGTATCATCGCTTCGCGAACATGAAACCGAAAAAGAAACATCACTGGATACAGCAACCTCGTCGTATCGGAATCCCAAGAAAAACACGAAATTCGTTAATGCCGCGATCACTGTACCGCACGTATGATCGCTTCGCGAACATGAAACCGAAAAAAAACATCACTGGATACAGCAACCTCGTCGTATCGGAATCCCACGAAATTCGTTAATGCCGCGATCACTGTACTGCACGTATGTTCACTTCGCGAACACGAAACCGAAAAAAAAAATCACTGGATACAGCAACCTCGTCGTATCGGAATCCCACGAAATACACGAAATTCGTTAATGCCGCGATCACTGTGCCGCACGTATGATCGCTTCGCGAACATGAAACCGAAAAAAAAACATCACTGGATGCAGCAACCTCGTCGTATCGGAATCCCAAAAAATACATGAAATTCGTTAATGTCGCGATCACTGTACCGCACGTATGATCGCTTGCGAACATGAAACCGAAAAATAAACATCTCTGGATGCAGCAACCTCGTTGTATAGAGATCACAAAAATACACGAAATTTGTAAATGCGGCGATCACTATACCGCATGTATAATCGCTTCGCGAACATGAAACCGAAAAAAAAACATCACTGGATACAGCAACCTCGTCGTATCGGAATCCCAAGAAAAACACGAAATTCGTTAATGCCGCGATCACTGTACCGCACATATGATCGCTTCGCGAACATGAAACCGAAAAAAAACATCACTGGATACAGCAACCTCGTCGTATCGGAATCCCAAGAAAAACACGAAATTCGTTAAGGCCGCGATCACTGTACCGCACGTATGATCGCTTCGCGAACATGAAACCGAAAAAAAACCATCACTGGATGCAGCAACCTCGTCGTATCGGAATCCCAAAAAATACATGAAATTCGTTAATGTCGCGATCACTGTACCGCACGTATGATCGCTTGCGAACATGAAACCGAAAAATAAACATCTCTGGATGCAGCAACCTCGTTGTATAGAGATCACAAAAATACACGAAATTTGTAAATGCGGCGATCACTATACCGCATGTATGATCGCTTCGCGAACATGAGACTTCCATGAAAACTGCAATCAATTATTTCACACTGTTCTAAAGTAACAAGAGTAGCCACTCACATACATAAATTTTTTTTAAAAAAATCAAGATTTAAATAAAGAAGCAGATGATGAATATCATGACATAACCATTTAATGACATAAGTGTTATTTAACTGTATTAAAAAAAAAAAACATCTATATAATAAAACCGTAAGTCATGTGACTGTCATCAACAGTTCCGGGATGTCCGTTTCACTTTTTCATATGCCAGGCGGCCATTTTTATTCAAAATTATTTTTGCAAATAAAACTGCATAAAAATTACATTTTTAGAAAGATCGTTCAAAATAAATTAATATTTGAGAGATGACTTACGTTCATATATGTATACATTCTGCAATAACTTCAGTTTAAATTAGGTTCGCAGTTAAAATTCTCTATATATGAAAGTAAACAAAGAAAAAAGATTCATTCGTTGTGAATGTTTAAAATATTAAACCATGAATTTTTGGATCGCTGCCTGGCGTAAAAAAAATAATCCGCACCAGTGAGACAGTCAAAGTTTACCTTAATTCTGTTCCATACAACTCAACTTCCGGATCTTTTTTGACGTAAGTTGAACTCATGTAATAATATTTAATGGATCAAATTTCGAAAATAATTGTCAGCTTTTATTTTTTGCGCGTGCAAATTAGAAACGATACTTTAATTTGAAATCAAATGTTTTGATTTATGATAATTATTATTTTTCTATTTTCTATTTTAAATGAAAAATGTGAACGTCATGTATTTTAAATTGAAACAGCTGTCACGGACGCACCGGGGCTGGCGCGATTTTTGTTTTGCGCCAAATATGTTTAAGAATCTCCGCATTAGCGAACATATTGCAAGTGATAAGCAAACGGACATGAAGCATGAATTCTTAAGTGGGTTAAGCGGTTTTTGTCAAGAAAGATGAAATACATAACAACAAAAAATATGCGAAATGCTACCGCGATCGCAAAAGTTCTTGATTTATCTATTAGATTTTTCCAGTTATGCGAGGGATTAAGGAAAAAAATAAATTATGAATAAAAATAATTTGTTACAATGCTTAACATACATTTAAGGGCGACCAAACTGGTCGCCAGTGGCGGCTAGTGTTTTAAATAACTAATAAATCATTAAATATCATTAAAATACAAATAAAAGTCGAATAATCATTTGATGACGTAACAAATACGTCATACGTAACAAACGCGTCATCACAAAAAATATCATTGCTCAGCCTTTCCAACAATAAAAGAGCTACATCTGGCTAACTATCGACGATTTGGCACGAATGAGAAATGATGAGGGTTGCAAGATTCAGTCCGCTATCGCGCGCGCTAGCACGCCAATACAAACGGACGCCAAGTAGGGGTCAATTCTTGGATTCACCCAAAAATAAACTTAGTAACAATACTGAAATTAATTTTGCGCCAAACCAAACTCGCTAAAATATGCAAAATGGACAGTTGGCCTAGTTACGGAAGATTCACTATATGTCATATAAATGGCGTTAGGTACTTCTTTATTAGAGGAGCCTTGGCGCGAGAGAGAAAACTCCAAGGTTAAATTTGGCGAGAAAATCAAAAATTTCAAAAGCACTTTCTTGCAACTTTTATTTAAATTTTAAAAATCATCAGATTGTTAAATATATCTATGTGAAATAGCTCTCAATGTATCAAACGCAGAAACAGTTTTTTTTTATTTATTTACATCATGTATTATATACATTGAGAAACAATTTGTTTAATTTACTATGCATGAATAAGCCATATGATAATGTAATACAAAATATATAACATAAATAAGCCATATAAGATTATAAATGTTTTCATTGGTCGTCGCTACTCTCCGGTGAGTAAAAAGTCCAGAAATTTACATAATTTAGAAGGAAAGTCTCCTTAACCTTCCTACCCTGTTGAAATTTTACTCAACCTTGATTAAAAACCTTTCACACCAGAATTTTTATTTGAAAGTATTTATCATATTTATTTAACTTTGTTCTCTATAGCTTTTACCTAACTTTATGAAAAAAATTCTGTTTCGACTCGAATAAAATAAATTATAGAAACGGGTCGATTCGACCCATTCAGGGTAGGAAGGTTAAAGCGCACACTCAGAATATTGTGAAAAAAAAATGCTAATGGAACTACTCATGTACGTAAAGGATCAGTCAAACTTAGCTGCGGAATTCCAGTAGAAAATTTATTAAAAAAATAAGATATTTTCGACTATTTGGCACAAAAGCACACGAGTTGGCGAGCAACGCTTTTTCCTCGCCAAATGCAAGCGATTTTAATGTATTTGAAAATTCTTGGTTAAATGAGTGTTTAAATGCGTAGAGTACTTTAAGAATTTAAACTTAAACAGTTAAACAGTTTAATTATTTATTTTATAAGCTTATATAATGTATATACAAGTTGCATATTGCTTATTTACACGGTTTCGCAGGATAAGATAAGTTTTCGTTGTATATTAACAGTAACTGCCCGATTAAGAACGCTCTCATTAACACATTTCGATATTAATTAAGTCGTTTTTTCCGTGGCAACAATACTTTTCTATTGTTCTCTCCGACACTAACAATATCGAAGTCAAATTGGCAGTGATCAGAATCGTACATTAATTTTTAGTTTAAAGCATTTTTAATCAATTTAAATTTTGATCTAAACCGTGGAATACAATCATTAATTCTCTTTATATACTAGGTGTACCGGTTAATTCCCGCTGTTTTTTTATGGATTTTTGAAGCTAAAAATACATAGGAAATAATAAAAATGGATTATTCAAACCAGCGGCCATCGCTAGCTACACATTTTTCCCATCTTTCTGGTAATTTGTGGATGCCTCGCCAAAACAATTGTTCGTTTTTTGAGCCAAACAGTCATCGAGCCATTTTTTCACATTTTCGTACGAATCGAACTGTTGCTATGCCAATGCGTGCGACATTGATGAAAACAAATAGTAGTCGGACGGGGCCAGGTCCGGAGAGTACGGCGGGTGAGACAGCAGTTCCCATCCCAGCGCTTTTACGGTGTCCGTGACCAAAGTTGTGGTATGAGCCGGAGCATTGTCATGCTGCAAAATCACTTTTCCATGTCTTCTAGCCCATTCTGACCATTTTAATTGGCTTTTAATCGATCGGAAATACTTTGTTGTGAAACTTCTAAGCCCTCAGCCAACTGTTTTTGTGTTTGACACGGATCTTCGTCGAGCAAAGCTTCCAATTCGGGATCTTCAAACTTTTTTGACTGACCTGGACGTTCTTTGTCTTCAACGTTGTAATCACCACTTTTAAATCGTCGAAACCAATCTCCATGAACCATGTTGTTTCTGATAATGCATTGTCACCATGAACTTTCACAAGAGTTCTATGACTTTCAGCAGCCGATTTCTTGGAATGAAACAGAAACAAAAGAACAGTCCGCAAATGCTCTTTGGAAGGAACGAAATTCGACATATTTGAGCACGAATATTTATATGATGTTATTACTTTGAGAACTTTTGACATTTATGGTTTTCAAGCCTTATGTTAGTACAACAAAACACACTATATGTCAAATGATTGAACGTTGCATTAATAGCTGCTGCCATCTATTAAGTAAAACAGCGGGAATTAACCGGTACACCTAGTATACACAGGGGTGCAAAAATCTAGGCGCCAATGGGCCGATTCCCACCACTAAATTTTTAGTATTCTTCGCCTAATAAGAATACTGATAAAATTTGGACGAAGTATACTAATAAAATTTGACGAAGAATACTAATAAAATTTAGTGGTGGGAATCAGCCCATTGGCGCCTAGATTTTTGTTATAAAAGTGTATTTATTTTAGTTAAACTTACTTAAACTAGTTCAGTATGAAGAGTAGAAAAAGTTTTTCATAAAAGAATATTTATCGTAACATCGTTTTCTTTATTTCATTGTGTCGGCAACCAGCGATTAATCGCCAAAAACACGAAACTTTTATAATTTTTTTAGAGACGCTGTATCGAGATTCCGCAGCAATTTTTTTATATATATAAACGTATATATCCTCCTTAGCAGACTATTCTGTAATTTTTTTCAAATTTTTCTAAGTATGCGCTTATGGAGACCTTCCTTGTTAGACGCATTAAATATTTCTCTTTATCAAAGAAAATGCTCATGCTTCTTTAAATATGACATCATTTTCACTCGTTGAAACATTTCGCCTCTTTCTGAGATTAACATCTCATACTCAGTACCAGTGGAATGAAGAATTATTTAAAATGATTTCAACACAACTGCAGAGCTGACAACTTTCCGGTGTTTCTTTTAAATCGCATATACATACTTTGAACCGGAAAAAAGATCAATAAACTGTTACCTCCCTTCTATGCAATAGTTTTATGTTTTCATTCATTAAGTAAAATTTCTATTTGAAGTATGTTTATTTGACTTGGAAAAAAACGGAAGGTTGGCAGCTATGCAATTATATTGAAATGTATCAGCTTTGGGAGTAAAAATGTGTGTATTTTTTAAACGTTGTGTCATATTCATTTCATTTTTTTTTAAGTTCAGTTTAATTGCAATGAGAAAGTTGCATCAGTAAAAGTATAGTTATACTTTTTCTCTGCAACAATGGAAATAATCCGATTGCTTCCAATTTGAAGAAATTTCATTAAACATATTTAAAATCTAATATATAAAAATAAAAATTTGTCTAACTATCTGCGCTTCTATACAAATCAACAGTTTGAAAGCCTGAATTGTAAAATGTTACGTGTAGGTGTATTAAAACACTGCCGAGGCAACTAAAGTAATCCGGGATCAAAACAATGTATAGTTAACTTTTAATTAATAAAAAACCAAAAATCTAATAGCCTTTTCCTATTAAATTTACACATTTTTCGTTATAGCAGTTGCCAACAATTAAAAATCCACAATAAAATTCTTTCTAGACAATAATTATTTTTCTATTGAAAGATTTCCACGTGAAAAATGAAAATGAAATAAAAAGTTTCACCAATTGAAAAGAAGATTAATATGACGTCATATTGATAATATAACGGAAATTTTTAAACATTTCTCAATAATACAAGGAATATGAGTACGTGTAAGTACAGAAAGCAGGTTAATATGACGTCATTGGAGAATTAAAAATAAATTAACATGACGACATATTGGAAGTTTAACAGACTTTTTCAAATATTTGAGAATCATACAAACAGAGTATCAATATGAATAATAGAGAAAGCAAGTAGATATGACGTCAGCAAATGAATACAACGTCATATGAGTTTGAGGAACGTACTGAATCGCGATCTACGTTATACACGGCCGGTGCATGATGTTTAAAACGTCACATGGAGTGGATCATTTTTGGTGCAAAGCCCACCGTTTTGCAACAATCGCCATGTAAAAATGATCCACTCCATGTGACGTTTTAAGCGTCATGCACCGGCCGTGTATAACGTAGGTCGCGACTGATTCATGATAAAAACCCGATTATGGAAATATTAGCATATTTTAACATTTTGAAGTTGGCTATACAACATGTTTAATTTTGAAATTGATTTTTCTACACAAACATTTTTAAAATCCCGGACAACGCCGAGTACTTAGCTAGTAAAATATAAAAATAAAAATATTTTAAAAAATAGCCAGTGCTGTCTCATCTACAGTTAAACACAGCTTCTAATTTAAAAAAAAATAATTATTAAGATTGGTTCAGTATAAATTCAAGAGTAGATGTCTGAATAAAAGTGGCTTGTATTTTAAATATATAGCATATTCCAAGCTATATCCCCCCCCCCCACTCCAATTCAAGATATAAAATAAAGAAAAATCTGCTGTAAGGCTTTATCAATTAACAAGTTTGCGGAATTTACGCACTTTTGTGTAATCGTAATAAAATTTTTAAGTTTCTGAAAATATTTAAGTTTTCTAGTTTACTTTAAATATGATGACATTTTTACCAGCAGAAACTTTAAAATTCATAATTTATACTTGCAAATGCTCGTGAGCTGCAGAATATGGCACAACTTTCACATATAAAAATTATGTTATTAATGTTGATAAATAATGTATTGTTATCATAATTTATTTATTCCTACTCAGTTTCTTTTTAAAATACGGCAACAAGAAAAATATATTAATTAATTATATTGAAAATAAAATAAATATTTCAAATTTTTAAAATCAAAATTATATCAGAAGTCAATGTCTCTTGTTAACCATGACCTAATTTTCAACTTAAAACATTTCTTTATGCTATTGTTATCCGCGCTTCATGTATCATTAAAAAATATTTAAACGCTTTAAAATACTCGTTTCGTTTCTGCATTTAGAAGAAACGCTTCTAAATGCTTTAATATTGTTTTAAATATGATGTAATTTTCCCCCATCAAGTGCTTTTTGCAGATAATAATTTATTTATTTTCAAATTTTCTTTCATTTTCAAATATTATTATTCGGGCTTTTGAAAATCTGTAACGGTAAATAATAAACGACTATTTCAAAATATGAATTAAATCTCTATTCAGATAATGAAATTTCGAACAAAAACTTTGAAAAAAAAATTCAAACTAATAAATAATCAAATTTACAAACTGATTGGGCATTGTACATCACAATCTAATTAAGTATATGCCTGCAAAAATAGTTAAATTGTTTGTTATGCATAGTTTTAGATCTTTAAAACTCCATATAAAACTTATGTAGTTGAACTACCTTGACCGATTACAACACTAAATAGCGCTGAAAATCATTCTTTGATTAAAATCTGTCTGCTTCAGTATTTTATTGTTTTTCCCTATAAAACTACCTGGTTTTCATATTTTTATATGCAATAGTTTTTGCAGGATAAGCCGAGAAAGTGAAAAGGATACGATAGATTCAATACTGGTAGCGACAGCGTTGGTAACTTTTTTCTTTACAATAGACAGATTATTTTTATAGCTAAATAATTTCCTAGTTTGTGTTTTACCATTATACGATAATTCACACTGAATATTCTCACAGAAGCAACAATTTTCAAATATTTAAATGTTTGTTTGAATTCATCCAGTTTGTCTGCCAAAATCCTTATTATATTTGTATTTGACATACTAAAATGCCCAATTAGGCAAAATAAAAATATAGCAAGCCTGCTTGTGATAGTAGTAAAACTTTTCTGGATAATCGCGCACTCTTCTGGATAATAGCTAGACTATTTTGTTAATCTTATACACCACGTCTCTGACTGCTTTTTTTTTTTTTTTCAATATCCTTTCGACCAATATGTATCTCTATTACTAGGACTTCCCTCAAAGGGATTAGTCTGAGTGATATTGCTGAGAACATAGGGTTAACAATTACGATATAAAGAAGATACAATATATGAAAAAGAGCAAATTAAATTATTGAATTACAAAATATCATATATAAATTCATATATATTGTTATGTTTTCATATATATATATATTTATAACATTTGGCAAACAATCTCATTTTTTTAAGTAGGAATTGCTCAAAACTTAAATTTAAAAAAAATAATTTAAAAAAGAAAAACGCCGGATTTTTTTAAAACGCCAAGCTTTTTAAAGTCACATAATCGGATTTGCAGCCAAGAGCATATTTTAGCAAGCGTAGTTTAACGCAAATTTAATTTCATTGTTGCAACATTTTCTTTGTGACAAATATTTACATTTGAATTTAAAAATTTTCCTCCTTGTTTATTTGTATAACTATTTATAGAAACTCGTACACTTCAAACCAAATTTATAACATGATTTGCTACAAACCTGTTTACGAAACTGTAGCCTAAATTCCTACTAAAGTATATCTAATCAAAATTATCTAATCAAAATTAGCTTTGTGTTCAAATATTATGACCCATGACCAAATTGACCCACTCATCAAATTTTTCCGAATACGTGACTAAGCCCAATTGTCTTCCCGTGCCCGAAACCCGTAGGATATAAAATTTAGTCAAAATAATCTTAATCGTTCTTTAAATACAATTAGCTTGACTCTGACCCATGATGACCCAAAATGACCCATTTCTCGGATTTTCTCGAGCATGTGACCTAGCCCAATGCTTTTCTCGTGCCCAAAAACTGTAGGATACAAAATTTAGTGCAAATTGTCTGAGACGTTTTTAAGATAAAAATAGCTTGACCCATAATGACCCATGACCAAAATGACCCACTAATTGAATTTTCTCGAACGTGCGACCTAGCTCAACAGTCTTCTCGTGCCCGAATACCATAAGATGCAAAATTAGCTTGATCCACAGTGATCCAAAAATGACCCACTAATCTAATTTTCTCGGACATGTGACCTAGCCCAATGACTTTCTCGTGCCCGAAACTCGTAGGATACAAAATTTAATCAAAATCGTTAGAGCCGTTTTTTAGATAAAATTAACTTGACCCACGTTGACCCAAAAATGGCCCACAAAGCGAAAGTTCTCGAACATGTGACCCAGCCCAATAGTATTATCGTTCCTGAAAATGGTAGGATACAAAATTTAGTCAAAATAGTTTGAATCGTTTTATAGATACAATTAGCTTGACCCTACTCATGGTGACCCAAAATGAGTCACTAATCGAATTTCTCGAACATGTGACTTAGCCCAATGGTTTTCTGGTTCCCCAAAACGGTAGGATACAAAATTTCGTCAAAATCGTTAGAGCCGTTTTTAAAATAAAATTTGCATAACCACACACAAGATTTTCTCGTATTAGAATATATGATATGATGTAGTACATTTATCATTTGCATTTTTACACTTTGACTGTGGAATTTTTAAAACGAAAGTGCATCAAAAATTGGATATTTTTGTCAAAAATTTTCCTATTAATGCCTTGCCCGTGGACATCGCAGTCAGAAGGTTAAGTCTAATTCGTATACCCGAAACAATTCATTTCTTCTTCCCCCTTACTACTAAATCTCTTTCTGTAAAAGCCTATCAATGTACAAAATTTCATTGAAATTAATCAAATCTTTTCCCAGATATATATAATTGGTGTCTGCGTTTGCCAGTGAAATTTCAAACTTCAGTACATACCACACATGATTTTTAACGAATATGATAGACTGAAAAATTACATTCAAACAATCAAAATAGAAGAAAAGAAATAATGATAATATTAGGCAACTTTTAAAAATTGTATACTTATAGACATCGAGGTTTTCGTATTGCACTCTGTGAAATTATTTGTTAACACGACTTTTCCTTAATTTTTATTTAGCTGCAATTAAATCAAACAACGTGTTTTAATGAAATGTTATGTATTATGTCAAAAGCCTTTTTTCAAAAACCTTTCGAATGGTACCTCATTCATGGTTCTGTGTTTTGTATGTGCACAGAAAAAGGAATGTTGCAATCAGAAATCTGATTTTATTATTATTGAATTTAACCTTAGACGGCTCAACAAACCTTTAATTTCAAATAAAACCGTTCTCTCGTTTTAAAAAAAGAAAAAAATAATAATAATCTGTTTACTGCATCAACACATTTCTTATGTCCTGCCAAAACTGTTTATACGCAATAAAATGTTTTAAAAGACTAGCATTGGTCAAATGTTTAAAAAATTTAAAAATATGGTTTTCTGACTTTTTACATTTTTATTAAAAAGATCTGACATTTTTTCCACAATCCTAAATATACAAAGTGTTTGTAACTTTCTCAATACCAATAATTTTGAGATTGATAAGTTCAGAGGTTGGCAAGTTTACAAAATGTCAGGCACGCATAACTTGTTTGAAGTTTCAGATGTAATCTAAATCTGAATAAGCTCCATAACCTCAGAAAGAAATTATTCTGTTAAGGTCATCTATATATTTAAAACGCAAAGCGTTTTCTTTCGACAGTCCGTGAGAACAAACTACTGCATCAAATTACATCATTCTTTTTTTAAATGAAAGGTATTTGGACACAGATTTGTTATTGTACATTCGTTTGTTCGAAAATTTAATTAATTAGCCTTAATTTTAAATTAAACTTTTAGGCCGAATTTTTTAATTTGCTAGTTAAATTTCGGCAAAAATATTTATCCGAGTGCACTTTATTTTTATATGTGAATAAAAGTTCATATTTATTGTGACGTCACGGGAATATTGTCCATTGGGTTTATTTTATCGTTATGCATTATAACTTTGTTGATGCCATCTTTTCATTACAATTAACTAAAAAAAATATTTTTTATTTGTATACATGACGTTTAAGCATAAAAGTAATGTATATAAAGTACGAGTGAAAAGTTTGCGCTGATGAAAATGACGTTATGCTTAGTTTGAAATGCATTTTTACATTGATAAAAAGAACAGAGAAAAATTTATATGATTGTATCAACATGACATAATTTTAACTGATTTTTAAATTCTTAATTATAAAGATTAGGATTTGGAGCCTTTATTGATTGCTTCATCTTGATTTCATACCTTGATTACATGTTACCAATTACTTTTTTTTAATTGTAGGTTAGAAAATTTCATTTTTTAATAAAGCAATTCACAAAAGTAAAGCATTTCAGGATAATTAAAATTATTAAAAATAGTGTTATGGTAAGAAAAAAAAAACCTTGAAATAATGATTGTATTTTTAGCTAGAATAAACAATGTAAGGCTAACATTTCATAGAAATTATTTTGGTATGTTTATTATAAGCTCATTTAACAGTTCCTTATTAGCGGCGAAGTCCTATTTCTTTCACTGTTGAATTTCTCTGTTGACGTCGAAAAGTGGTAGTCTACTTTTGGACGCCAGCCAAACACAGTGGCAATTTTTAGAAATGTATAATGGTGAAAATATCCCCGACTGAGATGGAAAAGGGATAATCATCCTGATTATGTAAAGGAACCGAAGAAACCAAACTACACTTAAAAACATTAAAAATATCCCTCATCTGCAGATTGATTAATTATTATAAAAAAAATTCTCCATCTTTACATAAAAATTGATTAACTTAAAACAATGAATGTGTTTTAGAAGATATGGATTTGAAACAAGCAATGATTAAAGGGGACATTTTAAAACTTTATATTTAAACATTTTAAAACTTTTTTTAATGTCGAATTCCGACGGTGCCTTTGGGCAGATGCGATGCACATGCGCATAGGAGCTCATTCGGTTGCATTATCACAGGGGGGGGGGGGTGAGGGAGAGATGTGTGATTTATTTACTGAATATGAGATGGATGTAGGAATATACTATTTATATGATAATTCATAAGTCCATGAAATTTTCTTTCTTGACATGGGAAATATGGCGGTAATGTCGAACTGATTTTCATTACACAGTTGTTTATGGGTTGTTTATTTGGAGTTTGCATCGGAAATAGCATTGTATTTCATTGGGGGGGAAAAACTTTTTAAATAAAATATTTGAAAGACTGTTTCATACGCACCCCTTCCAAAATAATGAAGAAGCTTTTTTTACTGATATTGTTATAGTATTTTTTTTTCCGTCAAGTTTTGACGGGTTCCATCTAGTTAGAATAAAGTTGTACTACGACAATCTTTTTTCACGTTTAGTAATACTAAAAGTAAAATTGTTTTATCTGGTCATGTGTTTTAGAAGATATGGATTTGAAACAAGCAATGATTAAAGAGGACATTTTAAAACTTTTTATTTAAACATTTTAAAACTTTTTTTAATGTCGACTTCCGACGGTGCCTTTGGGCAGATGCGATGCACATGCGCATAGGAGCTCATTCGGTTGCATTATCACAGGGGGGGAGGAGGGAGAGTAGTATATACGAGAGGTGATCCAAAAAAAAGTTTACAAGACAAAGGAAAAAGTATTTATTAACAATAGAAACAAGATACAAATGGCAATCAAGAGACATATCTGGCCTTTACTTTTCCACATAGTCGCCAAACCTATTTAGACATTTGTCAGAACGTTCGACCAACTTATTTATCCCGTCTTGGTAGTAATCAGGGCCCTGCTCATTGAGCCATTTCTCGTCAGCTGTTTTCACTGCATCGTCTGCGATGAACCGTGTTCCGGATAAGTTTCGCCCCGGAAAAAGGAACTAGTCACTTGGAGCCAAATCGGGGCCGTATGGGGGGTGATTTCAGACCTCCCAGTTGAACCTTTGCAGCAATTCCTGAGTCTGGCGAGCTGTATGGGGCCTGGTATTGTCATGCAGAAGATAGTCTGAGAATTTCGGATGCGGCCACATTCTTGGCCCATAAGAATCGAATTACGCCTCGCACCTCTATGCTAGACTACTTTTCTAGACGTCGTGCCATTACTGTCGCTCTTAAGTGTCTGCATACTGACGCTACTTACTCGTAGAACCGCTGTAGGACAACTAGCGCCATCTGTCAACCACCCTGGGTGGAAATATTCGCTCCACAATTATTACGTTTCAAATGCTTCTGCTTGTAAACTTTTTTTTGGATCAACCTACGTAAATATTGATTGCTAACGAGATTACATTTAACGAATAATGAAATATTTTCAGAACCTTAATAGAACGTTTGTCAAAATATTTAACAAAACATTCTTACCAGAAAAACAAAATGAAAAGCATATACAATGTGTAGTGGGGTGAGATAGCTGAAAATTATACCAAAACATTTCACATCTGGCAACCAATGCGCCACTTTGGATTCAGATAGTACATGGATAAACGAGTATAAAAAGCCCGGGACACAAATTTTTTTGGCCCTCTAGTGGCGTTGATGACGTAATCAATATGGAAGTTTTGTGATGCGGCTTCTATATTTCTCTATAAAACTCGGTATAATATTTTGATATTAACTTATATTGTTAGTGATTATTAATCCGGAGAAAACGCGCTTTCCAACGGTATATTTGACATCATTGTTTAGGTTCATAATACCACAATTATTTATAACTTTATTAAAATTTTTGGTTTTGATTTTGATTTTTTCGAAACATTTTGCTAATTAACTTGAAATTTATTGCATGCAGCTGAAAACGTGTAGTATACTTTTTGTTTGTCAGAAAATTACCTTTTAAACGGCATATATGACTTCTATTTTATCACAAATATTTGCTGAAATTTTTCCAAAACAACGTAGCGTTGCACAGAGAGTCGTTATGGCAACAATGTAATTTATATGGGTTCCGAAAATTAATACAGTGGCTTTATAACTGTTTAAGTATCAAATGTAATCATTGTAATTTTTGATGCATATGTAAATAAATTCTAGTTTTTTTAGGGCTATGAAACTTTTATTTCCATTTTAAAATCAGTGACATGAGGAACACTTAAGGCAACTGTAAAAAAAGTTTCAAACATTTATACGTACAAGAGTGAGAAACAAAAGAATGTACAATACAATATTATTCCAATTTAATATCCAAATTTAATCACATCCTATAGATTGTCAAATACACTAGTGTCAGCCATAATATCTAAATAACATAATATCTTGCTGTCATATGCAATAATATCCAAATGATTTATGTAAATTCACTTGTGATTTCCAATCACTGTCGGAGAACTGCCCTTCACATACACAAAGTTTCGTATATCGTATTCCCATTTTAACACATTTACAAGATGTGCATCACTTGCGGCAAGTACAGAAGGTACGTTGTTCACAGTGTTTTGCCATTTCTGGAATTGTTGTCCACACAGGTAGGTATGATCCTCCTGAAGTTACTATCCATCTCCACTTGGTTGGCGAAGGTATTGGGTAATGTGGAATGAGGCTGTTGTTCCAAATTCTTGCTTGGAGAGTAGCTCGTTTGATGTGTTGTGTCAAATCATCTGCTGTAGGAAATATGTTTTCGATGGCTCGATTCTTTCTTGTAAATAACACTCGTCTGCATTCATTGATGCTCTGAAGACCTGATGCTTGATCATAAAGTAGTGTAACAAATCGTGACATTCATCATCAATATCAGAGGTGCTTATACAGAGCTGATACCATACACAATCAATTTCACGAAATGACATCCAGACCTTCCAAGCTGTCTTCTTGCCAATACCACAAAATGTGGAAACTGTGTCGCAACTAGTTACAGGGTGAAAATCCAACAAATTTCTGGTAAAAGTTTGGCACAGATTTCATGAATTGGAACGAATTTCCTGTAATTCCCACAACCGTACTCAATCCATAGTTCATCAATATCTTGTATTTGTGGGAACAGTGATAACCACTATATCTTAGCCCACAGTTCGTTTTAAGATGCGAGTATGTCCACTTTCTACTGCATGCTTAACATGGAGAAGTAGGCGGCCATATGCTTCTTCGTGTGAGATGGGAGAAATGCTTGATACATCCCAAATGCTTGACGCGCAGACTCGGTCATCATAAGTACAGACAACATGCTTTCCTGGATACTCGTCTCCCACCATTTTCTTAGCTAGCAACTGGAACGATTGGGTCTTGTTTTCGTTGACACATAGGAATTGCTGAAATTAGTTTGGAATTGCAGTTAAGTCTGAGACTTTAATACTTATGCCATTCTCTCTTGTTTCTCGGGTATATGCCTTCATTCTGTTACTAATATATCTGACGGATGCAATATCTAGTCGTGAACTGTTCTTCAGTTGATTAATGAAATATGGTTTGAAAACATGTTCATAGCAAGGGATGACAAGGGATGACCGCCCCGGGAACCAAGCTTTCAATGTTCATAGCATCCGAAAAATGGTGTCGCAATACCAGAATTAAGCATGTGTATTACGGCTGCTCCATCAAATATTTTAGCTGTTACTTTCGGTTGGCTGTGATTAAAGGTATTGTCATATTTTGTTTGAATGCAGTAAAAGATATCCGACTTGGTGGTTGGTTTTCGGAGTACATTTGGTCTTCATGTGAAAGAAGAAAGCATCAATGTTGCCATCCCGTGCTTCAGATGCAACATACAACCTGTAGAATAAGTAGGAGTCTTTACGCGAGTAAGCAATTTTGGACTTTGCCTTATCTGTTTTTCTTGTTATAGTCTTAAAGACGTGAATATTAGTTCGAGGAATAATGTCATGAATTGAATTTTGAACTTGATCGAGACGGGACACAACATAATCATCATACTGTTTTAGTCATACACTAAATTCTTCCGTAACACACTTGACAGCTTCGAAACTTGGAATTATTTTGGAGCTCCTTATTAACACTAAATCGGTTTCTTCAAAGGGATTTCCTTGTTCGGTTAAGACGTTAATCATTTCTTTGGCATGGGTCAAGAACCTTTTCTCATGTGCACTGTTATCTTCATGATGCTTTGCGCCCACGTTTTTGTCATCTTTTAAATTTGATTTCTCTTCAAATTCCTGAATTAAAGAACTGATCCTAGGGCCTTCTACCATCCACTTAAGCATAACAGTTTCACTATCAAGGATTCGAATAGCACCACCTTCACCCTTTATAACTTTGTTATTGTGTTCATGAAGTTAATCGTCAGATATTCAAGAAAACGGTGTAGCAGTTTTGCTGCTCGTAAAGTTGCCACGAAGAAATTCAGCATGTATATCTGGATGTTTTTCTGGAAGGTCCTGTAGAGTGCGCACGAATACTGGTAACCAACGATAATAGTGGACTGCGTCCAACGCAAATGTCCACTGATATAACTGAGCCAAAGTATTGACGTATATTGTAAAGTTAGATGTACGAATACTCAATACAAGATGTACTAGAAAGGACCCCAGTTTGGTGACTGTGTTCCAATACTGAAACTGCGGACATTCAGATGTTTTCGATGAAATCCAGAACTCAATCGAATCGTATTTATTTAATCTATTTTATTTATTATTACAATTTTTAAGTTGACCTACCAAAATTTAAATTTCGAGGGAGCTACGATTTTAAAAACTTCTCCTTAAAACCCTAGAATATATTTACATATACATAAAAAAATTACAATAATAACATATGCTACTTAAATAGTTATAAAGCCACTGTATTAATTTTCGGAACCCATATAAATTACATTGTTGCCATAGCGATTCTCAGTACAACTTTACATTGCTTTGGCAAATTTTCAGCAACTGTTTGTTATAAAATAGAAGTCATCTATACCGTTCAAAGGTAATTTTCTGATGAACAAAAAGTATCCGACATGTTTTCAGCTACGTGCAACAGATTCCAAGTTATTTAGCAAAATGTTTCGAAAAAATCAAAATCAAAACCAAAAATTTTAATAAAGTTATAAATAATTGTGGTATTATGAACCTAAACAATGATGTCAAATATACCGTTGGAAAGCGCGTTTTCTCCGGATTAATAATCACTAACAATATAGGTTAATATCAAAATATTATACCGAGTTATATAGAGAAATATAGAAGCGCATCACAAAACTTTGGCAGCCATATTGATTACGTCATCAACGCCGCTAGAGGGCCAGGAAAATTTGTGTCCCGGTCTTTTTAGACTCATTTATCCATGTACTATCTGAATCTAAAGTGGCACATTGGTTGCCAGATTGGAAGTTTTTTTTAGCTATCTCACCCCACTATGAGCACATACAACTAATAAAAAAAAAGGTTGTCTTTTATTTGTCTGTTACTTTCGTAACATTGTATATTTTGTATTAAAACGAAAAGTGTGTTTTGTTTTATGGGATAAGGCTAGCCTTCGGATGATGTTTGTTTTTCTAGCTTAGAAACTAATGGAATTTTCTCTCTGTTAGTTTGTTTGTTTGTTTTTCTTGTTTTTGTTTTTTTAGGTGCGTTCATTATTATCTAAAATAAAAGCGTAAGTCATGTGACTGTCATCAACAGTTCCGGGATGGCCGTTTCACTTTTTCATATGTCAGGCGGCCATTTTTATTCAAAATTATTTTTTCGAATAAAACTGCATAAAAGTTACATTTTAAGAAAGATCGTTCAAAATAAATTAATATTTGAGAGATGACTTACGTTCAATTATGTATATATTCTGCAATAACTTCAGTCGAAATTAGGTTCACAGTTCAAATTCTCTATTTATGAAAGTAAACAAAAAAAAAAGATTGATTCGTCGTGAACATTTAAAATATTAAATCATGGAGTTAATCACTCGCAAAGCAAGTTCTCTGCGAATGAATTTTTGGACCGCTGCCTCGCGTCAAAAAAATAATTCGCACCAGTGAGACAATCAAAGTTTACCATAATTATGTGCTATACAACTCAACTTCCTTCCGGACCTTTTCTTGACGTAAATTGAACTCATGTAATAATATTTAATGAATCAAATTTTTAGCATTTTTAAAATCGCTAATACAGCTTTTATTTATCGCGTGTACAAATTAGAAACGATACTTTTATTTTGAAATCAAATGTTTTGACTTATGATATTATTTCTTATTTATTTTCTATTCAAATGAAAAGTGTGAAGTATTTTAAATTTATGTAATATAAGCATTTTAGATTAAAGTTAAGTATTTTAACAGTGTTTATAATAGAGTGACAGGTTTATAATTTAAAATTAAATTAATGTAGTATGAATGATGGTGATGGGAACAATATTTGGCGATTTATCATCTGCTCCCGGCTAACAAAAATACTCATAATTAAAAAAGGAAATAAAAATAAATAAATGATAGTTTGATGTAAATAAATATTGATATATATATCAAAAATAATTTATAGAACTAAAAAAAATAAAAGTAAATAAACAACAATTTGCATAAAAAAAATTTCGCCAAATTGGCGGGGGGAAAAATCGCGCTAACGTGCGTATGTGACACCTGTGCCCAAAAAATATGCAAAATGCTACCATGATCGCAAAAGTTCATGATTTGTCTATTAGAATCTTCCGATTTGGCGAAGGATTAAGGGAAAATTAAATTATGAATAAATGTAACGTGTTGCAATGTTTAACATACATTTAAGGGAGACCAAACTGCTCGCCAGTGGCGGCTAATCCTAATAATATTATAAATCTGATTGTGTACAAATGTTAGGCTGAAGCCAGCGTCAAAATGGAGCATTTAATGATCCTGTGTTTTTGCATATAGGGGGATTATAACCCTCTTAAGAACATAGGCTGGTTTTTGTTAATTTTATTCAAATATTTTTCTTAATAATTCCAAATTTCGTTATTTTCATAGAGAATAAATGGACATTTTTTCGTATAATATTTTAAAATGGTTAAATTTACTTTACCGTTGCTAATACTTTATCGTTGCCAAAACTAATTAAAAACCAGGAATAATAATTTTTACTCTACAATTTACATTCAATTGAAAAATTTTCACGTGAAAAATGAAAATAAAATAAAAAAATTAAAGAATTAAAAAGATTAAATAATATTGTTAGAAATAAAACATACTTTTTTTAGTTTTTGATAATAATACAAGGTTTCAATATGCGTAACCGTAGGAAACAGGCTAATATGACGTCATACATGGAAAATAAAGCGGATAGGCTTTGATTGGTGAAATAAAACTATCTTAGGTTTTTTTTCTTCAATTTTTTTCTTTTTTTTCTTTTGTATGGTAACAATACGTGGTGTTTTACCGTCTGCGCACGGCTAATATAACTATACCGTATTTTTTTATTTAAATTTTAAAAAAATAAAAAGAAATTTCAAAAGAAAATGGTTAGCAAATGTCAATAATACGCTCCGCAATATTATCCATGTCGAAAATGATGTCATGGATAGCGAGAAAAAATATTTTCATTCTTAAAACTAAAAGAAATACCTCGATTACCTAAAAAAAATGACGAATGTTAATAGTTCCATTTTTGTTGATAAACCTAAAGATTTAATATTATTTCGTTAAAATAACATAATTTCCCCTATGCCAGTATTGAAATTAATTGCTTGGAAAAAAAAATTAACAAGTATTATGTCATTTAAAAGGGATTTCTCTGGGGAAATATATATTTGAAATAAAACTGGAATTTTCCGATATGTTTTAAAATGAATGTGAATCAATTCCTTACATTAATAATACAAGGATCAGTAAGCATATAAAGTAGATGAGTTTCACGCCATATTTATAACGAAAAATTTAAATGTTTTTTTTTTTTATCTATACTGGTTATTAAGCATGAGTATCCATTATATACAGATGAGAGTTTTCTGCTAAAAATCACATGATAATTTTAAGAAAAGGAAAATGAACACGAATCTATTATATTAAAATCTGACCGTGTGTTTGTATTTCGAAACTACTCCTAGACTACCGAACGCAACGCGATTTACTTAATACCGGTTATCATTGATCCGAAGACTTAACTCTCAGGATTAAAAAAAATAAATTAGATACCAAGATTTTTTTTTTCTTTTTTTTTTTTTTTGCAAATTTTAATGAAGTTTTTCTAAAAACGGAAAGTAACATACTCCATATTTGTGTATGAAAAAGGAGAAGTAAAACAGATCAGTATATTTTTTACACCATTTTCTCATTAAAACTGAAAAACAGAATTTATTTTCACTTGGAATAGATAGATGGTGAAAACAAAATCTTGATTTCAGTAAATTATCCGAAAAATAAAAACATATTTACACATATTCAAACTTCATGAATCAATTTATTCGGGAGAACAAAAATTGCCTGTCAACATACTGTCATTTAGAAAACAAGATTTGTTTCAGCTATACATTAAACCACGGAGGCAGAATTGAATTTAAAGAAAAAGCATATACTAATTCCAATTAATGTTTTTTTGAAGGATGGCTGTTAAAACGTTTCACAAAGGCGTTAAAAGTAAAATTGTTTATCAGCTAAAATTCACAGTTGTTTTTATCCAATTCGTCTATTTCCACGATTTTATTTGGTCCTCCTTTTTGTATTGGTTGCAATTTCATTTCCGCGATTATTTGGAACAAAATTTCACTTTTTTAAGACTGAGTTATGTCAAGGTCCCTATAACAAACTAGTCGTTGGGGGCCATCGTAATACTTACCCATCATGTATATGTATAATGTAAAATATTAAAATAAAAATGTGTAAACTACTTATAAAATGCATTGCAATTCAAATAAAATCGTGGCTTGATGACGTCACAAACTTTAAAGGCTCGATTACTGAATTGCTTGAAAGAGGTTTTTCCTTATAACTCCAAAAATAATAATCCTATTAACTAGCGGTTTATTGCATCTGATTAAGCGTCAAATTTCCAATTAAAATATATCTTTGAAGTGAAATTTGGATGAAATACAGGGTCATGAAAAATCGAAGAGTGTGGAAAATAGGATTCCAAATATCTCGGCAACTCATTATCCGATCGACTTCATGCTTTATTCAAAATTTATGTTTTTTTATTGTCTTTTATATTCATTTCTTAAAATAAACAATTTCGAAAATTTTTATATACCTTTCATCAGAACGAATATTTCGAGAGTCCGAAAAAAATTGTTCCGGTTAATCGAGGTTATTGAAATGAAATAGGCTTCTTCCCATTATTACATACTAAGTACATACCAAATTGCAAGTCTCTATCTCAATTTTTTCGGGAGATAGAGCGTTTACAGACACACAGACACACACACAGACACACACACAGACACACAGACGGACGGCAAAATTTTTTTTCTAAAAATATGTTTTTCGGAATCTCCAGTGTCTGAAACGTGTAAATCCGTCAAAAAAATTTTTTCGATTTTCAAAACGATTACAAGACTTACCCTATACTACGTATGATGGGTAAGTAAAAATACCGTAAAAAATACCGCAAGTAACTCCTATGAAATGTGATAAAGAGTTAGTTAATTATTAACGTTTTTAATTATCGGGAGTGAAATATTTTGCTTAATTAATGTATTTATTATTATTTTAATGTTGCGTGAACGAAGTCACGGGTAACAGCTAGTAATTATATAAATACGTAGCACCTATAGTCGTCGTCTGTCCGCATATAACAACGCAAAAACTACCCAACCAAATGGTTTGAAATTTAAGATACATTATCTTTGCAGAATTTTGTCGAGACATTTCTAATTTTATGAAAATCGAATCAAAACTTTAGTAGATATTAATAACAATATTTATTAAGAAATTTGAATTTAAAGAAGGTGCTTTCTTGTTATAGGAGCTTCCGAGATTTAATCGTCATGCGACCGAGATATTTATTTTATTACAGAAATTAATCTGCAGACGATATAATTCATCTCACAGAATTAAAAATCGTCAAGATTTGAATATTTATATAACTAGCTATAGTACGAACGCACCTCATTTGTCACGTTTGACGTACAATTTCCAACTTGTTTTAGCTTAAAACGTTAATTTGTACAACTACAGTCTGTCTCAAAAGTTTAAGCACTCTGCAAATATGGTTTTAAATAATTGAAGAAGAAAATATTTTATGCTAATTTACAGTAAATACTCGACATTTAATCAAAATAAAATAAAATAAGTCATTTTGGGTGGTTAAAATAAAAAATATATTTATTTTTATTTAATTTTTCTTTTTTCTTGAAGAAACGCTGACTCAAAAGTTTAAGCACTTTATGCAATTTTTTTTAGAAACACGGGATTGGCCGTGTGTAATGACGTTGTATGACATCATATTGCACGTTTATAAAAGTATAAAAGGTGGAGAAATTATTTCCTCTCGTTTTAAAAATGCCGAAGGGTAAAGAATTCACAAAATGTGAGATTTTGAAAGTTTTTAAATTGAAATCGCAAAATAATTGTTTCTGAAATTGCAAAAATTTTAAATCGATCAAAGCGAGGTTTATATCAAGTAGTCTCTAGAAATGATAATTTTAAACGGAAACCAAGATGTGGACGACCACGTATGATGACTGTTCAGACTGGTCGGAGAATACGGAGATTGGTATCTAGACAAAATATGTCCATACGGCAAATTAAAAATAATCTCAGTGTACAGGTCTCCAAAGACACTGTACATAGACGTATTAAAGAGAGTGATTACATCATACTAAAGAAAATGGCTCGCAAACCGTCTCTCAAATTACATTACAAACAGGCAAGAATAACTGGGCTAAAAAACACATATCCTATGGAAACAAATGGCTTACTGTTTTATTCAGCGATGAGAAAAACTGGAACTTAGATGGCCCTGATCATGGAACTAAGAACAAACTATTTATAGTTCCATGGCCCTGATGGTTGGAACGCGTATTGGCATGATTTACGAAAGGAACCAAGTGCATTTTTCAACAGGCAGCAAGGCGGTAAATGTGTTATGGTTTGGGAAGCATTTGGATTCAATGGCCAGACATCTCTGGCTTTTCTAAAAGGAAGACAAGATTCAAAAAGTATCAAGAGAAGCGAAACCAACATTTGCTTCCATTCGGTGAAATTTTGGGGGGTCCTGAATGGACTTTTCAACAAGATAATACCTCAATCCACGTATCACATCCTACAAAACTTTGGCTTTCTCAGAAAAATGTTAAAGTTCTTGACTGGCCAGCTTTAAGTCCAGACTTAAACCTGATTGAGAATGTCTGAGGTATTTTAACCCGCCAGGTTTACGGCAATCGAAAGCAGTATGACTCTATTGAAGAGAGTCCAAGAGGCTATTGAGAAAGCATGGTACTCTTTGCCACCAGAAACCCTAGAAAAACTACTAATTTCGATGCCCGCACGTTTATTTGAACTAATCCGAAATCACAAAATAATAATTTGTAAGTAAAAGTTCTGTAAAAATTATAAATCTGGTTGTTTTTGACATTGTGCATAAACTTTTGAGACAGTTTTTTTTTTAACATTTTTTTATTATATTTTTTGCAATTATGTAATTTATTTTTTTCTACTTTTGATCTCATTTATTTAAATAATGTTGCGAAATCTGCAAGTAAAAAAATGTTATTCATTCTAACTTTTTATAATTCTTTGAAAATCGACATTTTATGCTTGTGCTTAAACTTTTGAGACAGACCTTATAAATTTAACCTTAATTTAATTTTTTTTTTCTACTAGTTTTTCTTCTGTGTTTTTTTCTTACATTTTAACTTATAAATTTTTAAATATTTTTCGTTAGTTATTCATTCTCATGTAGTTTCTTTACTAAAGTTAAACTTATTTTTTTCAATAGCTCCCTTATGTCTCCACAAATCGCTTACATGTCCCCTGGATGTAAAGTTCCTCCACAACTAGAATGGCCTTATGAAGCCTACATTGTTCCATTAATTCAAACGCTTATGTACTTTAAAAAAAAAAATGGATTTAAATCTGAAGTTCTACACTCTATTCCAATTTCGTGTCAGTTCTTCTGATATTTTGCACTTTAAAAAAAAGTCACACCTTTGATACTCCCAGAAAATTCTAAATAATTAGTTCATTCCAAGTTTCTCTAAACCGATAACTAAGAGTTTGATGCTTAGCATATTGGCAAGTTTACAAAAGGTCAGGAACGATTGCGTGCAATACTTCTTTGAAGTGTCTATGTTATCTAATAAATAATTAAATATAATCTAAATCTGGATAAGCTCCATAAACTAAGAACTTTAAGATTATTTGAACAACATTAATTTATTGTTTTTTATTTTGTCTATTTATTTATTTTTTATTTATTTATTTATTTTTATTTGGCAATTTCAAGAGCAAAATTGTGCTATTTAGTCACATTCAAGTGTGAAAATAATTATGTCTGATAAAATTCGTTTATCTGTGTTTTCAAACTTTTTTACACTATTTTATTTAACTTAACTTAGTCCATATATAGTACAGGTAAAATAGGGTTTTTCTGAAACAACTGATGGCCATTCCCCAAAATTTGGGAAGAACTTCGTTTTGGTACTATAATTGAAGATTCGATGAGTCCCCAAAAAGTAAAGTTGTTTACCCTGTTTTTGAGGGGGGAATAGGGGGAAACTTTAACTCAGTGAGAGGGGAATCATTTTTTTTAAGTAGGTCAAGTGGGGTATCGTCTGTTAAGTATTTTTTAATTCTGAATCGAACGAACGACACCATTCTCAAGTCGATTCAATGATTCGTTATAAAGTTAAACCAGGTTTTACAAATACAAAGTCGACGATATTACCTCAGTGCAGTTAATGTAGGTTTTTACATAAACAACTGATGGCCATTAACAAAAATTTGGGAAGAACCTCTTTTGGCACTGGAAAAGAAGATCCGATTAGTCCCCAAGAAATAAAGTTTTTTATAATATTTAGGAGGAGGGGGGGGGGGCACAAGAGAGTATTTTAACTCAGGGGATATAATTCCATTTTTGAAATAAGTAAAATGGGGTATCGTTTGTAATTTTTTTTTTTTTTAATTCTGAATCGAACCACACCATCCGCAAGTCGATACGATCATTTGTTGCAAAGTTACGCCATGCTTTAGGAATACAAAGTCGGAAATTTTACTTCAGTGCAGGTAAAATATACTTTGCCCCATTTGTCCCTCCCCCTCCCCTACACACCGTAAAACAACTTTATTTGGGGGGAACTCATCGGTCCTTCTGTTCTAGTACAAAAACGAAATTCTTCCCACATTTTC
Organism: Maratus michaelseni; assembly: GCA_963931845.1. Classification (NCBI taxonomy): domain Eukaryota; kingdom Metazoa; phylum Arthropoda; class Arachnida; order Araneae; family Salticidae; genus Maratus; species Maratus michaelseni. The sequence continues at coordinate 125,767,524 of OZ007594.1, read as the reverse complement.
GTGAATGCCCTCAGTTGTTTTTGTAAAAACCTATATTAACTGCATTGAAATAAAATTCTCGACTTTGCATTCCAAAAACCTGGCGTAACTTTCCCACAAAAAGTCGTATCGACGTACGGATGGTGTGGTTCGATTCGGAATTAAAAAATACATAACTAACGATACCCCATTTTACTTATTTAAAAAATAAATTAATACCGTAACACAACTTTATTTTTTGAGGGGACTCATCGTATCTTCTTTTCTAGTGCCAAAACGAAGTTCTTCCAAAATTTTTGTTAATGGCCATCAGTTGTTTCTGTAAACACCTATACTAACTGCACTGAGGTAAATCGTTGACTTTGTATTTGTAAAACCTGGAGTAACTTTGTAACGAATCCTCGTATCGACTTGCGCAGGGTGTCATTCGATTCAGAATTTAAAAATACATTAACTAACGATACCCCACATCACCAACTTAAAAAAATTATTTCGCTCCACTTTCCCAGAGTTAAAATTTCCCCTCTTTTCCTCCAAAAAAAACAAACAAACAGGGTAAAGCAACTTGTAAGAGCTGTAATTTTCCAACTAGACGAAAAATGTCCGGGCCATGATTCGAACCTGGGATCTCGTGGCTGAAGCCGCCACGCTGTACCAATTGAGATATCCCGGTCGAATCTGGAGGGCATAATTCATCCAGTAAATCTTATTGTTCATAGCATCTGGTCTGATATTTTAATCAGCTCAACAGAAACGATCGCAGGTAATGGAATTCCAGTAAACGCTGGATACGTGATTACACAAGATTAATTTTAACACAATTATTTCAAATTGGTAAATAAATCATACGAGTTGTAAAATTACAACTCGTATGATTTATTTACCAATTTGAAATAATTGTGTTAAAATTACTCTAGTGTAAAACAACTTGCTTTTTGGGGGGGTCTTCATTTCTAGTGCCAAAACAAAGTTCTTCCCAAATTTTCATGAATGGCCATCAGTTGTTGTATTTTACTGAATTTTTGATCTATTACTTACCCATCATACGTAGTATAGGGTAAGTCTTGTAATCGTTTTGAAAAAAAAAAATTGATGGATTTACACGTTTCAGACACTGGAGATTCCGAAAAACATATTTTTAGAGAAAAAAAAATTGCCGTCCGCCTGTGTGTGTGTCTGTGTGTCTGTAAACGCTCTATCTCCCGAAAAAATTGAGATAGAAACTTGCAATTTGGTATGCACTTAGTATGTAATAATGGGAAGAAGCCTATTTAATTTCAATAACCTCGATTAACCAGAACTATTTTTTTCGGACTCTCGAAATATTCGTTCTGATAAAAGGTATATAAATTTTTTCGAAATTGTTTATTTTAAGAAATGAATATAAAAGACAATAAAAAAACAAATTTTGCATAAAGCATGAAGTCGATCGGATAATTAGTTGCCGAGATATTTGTAATCCTATTTACCACACTCTTCGATTTTTCATGACCCTGTATTTCATCCAAATTTTACTTCAAAGATATATTTTAATTGGAAATTTGATGCTTAATCAGATGCAATAAACTGCTAGTTAATAGGATTATTAATTTTGGAGTTATAAGGATGTTTCTTTCAAGCAATTCAGTAATTGAGCCTTTAAAGTTTATGACGTCATCAAGCCACGATTTTATTTGAATTGCAATGCATTTTATAAGTAGTTTACACATTTTTATTTTAATATTTTACATTATGCATATCCATGATGGGTAAGTATTACGGGGGCCCCCAACGACTAGTTTTACCTGTACTAATATGTAAAGATAGAATTCTGTAATCGATTTTTCACTCACTTTCTCATAGGCTAGAATAATAATAATTCGGTACACAAAAGTGTTTAAGATGACAATACAACATTTTAATAACTTTAGAACTTAATTATAAATTAATACATTATTTTTCAGGAAATCTTCCGTTAAACGACTGCAGGCGATGAATTACCAAATATTCTTTATGGTTACAACTGTAAACGGGTTACAAAAACAAAAACAATGGAGTCAATTATGCGCCAAACCACTCTCTCCAAAATAAGCAATTTCGCTGTGAAACTGCCACAGTGAAATTTCCACACTTAAATTTCCAGCCTATCAGAAAAATTTCCCAACCGAGCCGTAAATTCTTTGAAGGAAGCTTTTATAGCAAATATCTTCATAAAGAAAAATTAAAAAGAGAACTTGAAATAATATGTTCACCATTGCATACAGATACCTTTCAAACTTTTAATTTAAGTACTTTAATTTTTTTTTTTAAATGGTCGATGACGGTTCCAAAGATATTCTTCCTGAACCGTACAAATTATCCTGTTTGATTGTCACAGTTCCTGCCTCCAGTTCTTCTGCAGAGAGCTTTTCTTGCCTTAAAAGAATCTAGACCTACATAAGATACGGTATGAGTTCAAATCGTTTCTTAAAACGCTCTTTGCTTTAACATCAATTTAACAAGAACAAAAAATTATGCGTCAAGCAAAGATTATGAAATACTTTCCAACACATCCAGAAAACTGTAACGAAACTTCACCGTTAAATCAAGTGAAAGATGATATGTAAGTAAACAGTGTAGGAAACATATAACACATTTAAAAGTACAGTTTTAGCAATTACCTTCCAAAGTCAAACATGCAGTCGAATTATTTTGTGCAGCCCTGTATATGATCTATAGATTTTAATATATACTACATACTAAAATTTAGTTCATTTAGAAAATTCACACTAGGCAATTTTCGCCAATCGATGGAAATGTACTCGAAATCTTTTGTACAACCCTGTATATTATCTAAAGACTTTTATACAACCCTGTATATTATCTAAAGACTTTTGTACACATCCCATATTAAGCTAAAATATAATTTATGTAAAAAACGAATAAAGTAACTTAAAACAAACTTCCAGCAATTACCAACCATAAACGACAATGTACTTTGTTCTTTGCGTAGCCCTGTATATGAATTTCTTTATTTTCCACAAACTTCTATAAATCTACTAATTCGTTGCAGTTCAGCAGGAAAATGCGTAAAAAAATTAAAAACTACCCTAAACAATTCACCCTCATAGTCAGTAATACTTACGAATTCCCTTTACGAATAGCCCTGTATATGATCAACCAAATTTATATGCACCACGTACTATGCAAAAATTTAGTTAAACTTTTAAACGTATGCCAATGTTGAAAACGCAGTTATCACAAATAGACTGTAATTATTGACCGTATACTGTAATCAATATTTTTTGTGTTCCCTTTAAATGAACGATAAACGCAATTCACACAGTACTTTTAAGTGAGCAATTTATAGTGCACCTCAGTAATGCATATAAATTTTATTATGTTTGAAATAGTGAATTACAATATTTTAATTACACTGCAAACGATTTTTACCCGTACAGCAATTTGCAACCGATTTTTTTTTTTTTTAATTTTTTTTTTTTAGGATTTTGTTCATCTTACGAAATTCCATTACTCCCGTTCCGTTGTCTGTCCGTCACAGAGCCATTCTCAGAAACTATATAACTTACAGACATGAAAATTTGTGTAGTTATAGCTAAATAGCTCCTATGAAGCTCAAAATATTAAAATTTGAAAAAATTGCATTATTTTAATAAATAGAGATAAAAAACCAAAATTCTAACAGTCTTTTCCTATTAAATTTAAACATTTTTCGTTATAGTAGTTGCAAACAATTAAAAATCCACAATAAAATTCTTTCTACAATAATTAATTTTCTATTGAAAGATTTCCACGTGAAAAATGAAATAAAAAGTTTCACCAATTTAAAAAAAAAAAAAAAAAAAAAAAAAAAAAATCATATGACGTCATAATGGTAATAAAACGGAATTTTTCAAACATTTCTCAATAATACATTTTTTTTAATAAGAATGATTTAAGATTTTTTTAATAAGAATTTTCAAACATCCTTTCCTATTGCTTGCCTAGGTCATAACAGCAATCTACTGTCCAAATTTCGTGATCCTGACTTTAGTCGTTTCAGCTGGGCGTTGATGAGTCAGTCAGTCATTCTCTCTTTATATAATAGCAGAGGATTGTCAAAGGTGTTGCCACTTGCTTTTAATACCAAATAATATAATGCATTTCATTTTTGTATTTATAACTGGTGGTTTTATTTTTTTAAAGTCTCACAAATGTCCAACTACTTTTAAGACATAATTTTTTTTATCATTTTTATACAAATTAGTAATTTTAAATTTTAAATTATCTTTTGATTTTGAAAAAATACGTACCATATAACGATGACAATGTGAGTCATTTATTACAATAGCAGAAATCAATTTAAAACATTTTAATATTTTTTAATTGTTTAATAATTCTGGATTTTTTCAACACCCGATCAACTTCTATGAGCTTACTATGAGCTTCTGTATTTTATTCAGAACTAGAACTTCAGTATATTGTACGAGTTCTTTTCACGCAATAATTAACTTCTAAACGAGAAAGATAAGAACTGAGCTCAAAATTTTGATCCCCACAGATATGTCATCTAATATGGTATACAATTTACGAATCAAGAAAAATATTTTTTAGGTGAGCAGATCTTAATACCAGTACTTGCGGAATTATCAAAATATGTTGACTTACAACGCCATCTCTTGATTAAATATAAAACTAATACTTAAAATAAAAGTAATTTAAGAGAAAAATAGCAGTCATTTATTTCTTCACGATTATTGTCGGCGTTGCCTTTTAATAAGAGAAGAGAATTTAAATGACAAAAACTGAAATCTATGATTAGCATATGGCATTTTCTCTTGAAAAATAAATTATATTTTGAAGAATCGTGGGCGCCAGCAAGAGGGGACAGGGGAGGGCCATTACCTCTCCCTGGATTTTGAAATTTAATTAAGTTTTATCTCTGAGCTTGAAAAAAAGTGGTAAAAATATTCTTCCCAAGTTACCTAAAATAATTAATCATTATGAAAAAAAGGAAATTCGTGATTTTTCGTCTGAACAACTCGCGGAAGATAATTGTTAGTTATATTTTTCTTTTATGTAAATGTTGATGTGTCTAAGATTGTCTTGAGCGTGGAGGTCAGGGGTTCAGAGCTTCCCGGGCGAAAAAAATAATATATACTTCAAATTTCCAGTTTGAAAAGAAATCAGAAGAAATTTACGTTAGGATTTTAATATTTCTTAATTTTAACATTTCTGTTTCGTTTTTTATGCTTATATGTTTAAAAATTCTCTTGCACTGTGACTTATGGCAAAAAGTACCTAGTTCAGTTATTTCACTTATATTTTCCAATTTTTTTTAAGAAAAAAAAAATAATAATCGTGGTCTAGGCATATCTGTTCGATTGCCCGTATCTGGATTTCGTTCTGGCGAACACCTTGTAATAATATATTTATTTTAAATGCTGAAAGATGCACCAGCAAGAAATTTGTTTACAGAAAAAAGGAGTATATAGCTGATATTAAGTATAATAGAAAAAACACAGCCCTGGCAAGATTATATCAAGAAGAAACCATCCAAATATAAATTTCAATGAAAGTAAAATAATTTTTCCCTTCAGTCTATACTATCCATCTATAGGAGAAACCATGGAGATACCAACACGCAAAAATACAATATGTAACGCTGCGGCATCTTTTAACTTACCGAAATTGTGGCTCGGGTTACTCGATGGTTACAGATACGAAACTAAACAACCAATTAAAAATAAAAGATAACGTGAGTAATTTTTAAAAAAGTACTTGAAAATTAAATGATAGCATTTTAAATAATAGCTTCAAAGACCATGCAATTATGGAATATTCTCATTTGATTTTGAAAATAGCTCGGAGTGAGCAGAAGTATGTCAAACAACCTAATAAAAGTTATTTTACTGTGTATTTATTATGTTGTTAATTTACACCTTTTAGCATTTAAAATAAATACATTTCTAACCCTTTCAAAAATGCAGTGCATATTTTATTGCTATTTTTCCGACAAACTAACACTATAATTAGAATAGTCCTATTTCATATTGATCTAAAATATAGAAAACATATTATTAAAATTATTTTAAGGACATAAAAATAACTAAAAAAAGGAAGGGATGAGAGAGAGACTTGTGATTTCAGTGTACAAATTATGAACTAAATAATGTTTGTGTGTGAGTACTTGTATCCGTTAGCTTAACCCTTTCGTGTCCAAATTATTTTTCTTCTTTTTTTTCGTGGGGGAGGGGGACATTCTTTAAATGAAAACATTAAAAGTAACTATGCAAATGACAAAAATTAAGATAAACTGCTATCTAAAGAACATATCATTTGTTAAAATCCAACTATTATATTTATTTTGCGTACTATTAATGTGACAATGAGCTATGAGCTAATTTCGAAGATGTTTTTTAACATGGTGTGTTTACAAGTTACAACAGGATAAAACAGACATAACTAACTTTCCAGTATCTTTTCTCTTTTTTTTTTAATCATAAATAATTGGTTTGGACAAGCAACTCCCTAGCTTTTCATTGTAGTTCGTTTTGTTTTGTTTCATTACTACATACTGGATCCTAAATAAAGTGATAATTAGGAAATACAGGGTGTTTCACAAAGGACCCCTAACTTTAAAAATCAATAACCCGGAAACGGGGATAGATAGAAACATTAAACCAGTGGTATATTGATTAAAAAAATAGTAAGAATCTTATACATAAATGTCAAAATTTAGTTAAAAATAGCACCGATAGATGGCGCTGAGAGCGTTAAGAATCCTTCTAAAGAGAGCTCAGAAGCATAGAAAGACTAGCAGTCGAAGATTTCGCCATTGAAATCTGATCGCTATTAGCGTATAGTGAAAATAATTCCGAAAGTGATGTATACCGTGGTGGAACGTGTGTTTATTGTGTTGGAGTACCACCGATTAAATCAGAGTCCTACTGCCACAAGGAGAAGTTTTCAAACGCGATTTCAAGTCGCAAAAGGCGCAGATGGGAAAATAATTCGTGAGCTTTTCAAATAAGTTCAAAAGACAGGCAACGTGTCCGATGCGAATTATTTTTACTATACGCTAATAGCGGTCAGATTTCCATGGCGAAATCTTCGATGCTTTTGAACTCTCTTTAGAGGGATTCTTAACGCTCTCAGCACCATCTATCGGTGCTATTTTTAACTAAATTTTGAGATTTATGTATAAGATTCTTATGATTTTTTTAATAAACATACCACTGGTTTCATGCTTCTATCTATCACCGTTTCCGGGTTATTGATTTTTAAAGTTAGGGGTCCTTTGTGAAACACCCTGTATAAAGATAAACTCTATCATTACTACTAATAGCAAAAGTTATTCAAAATGATAATAGGCGTGTAATAATTAGGAAGCCAGACATAAAAGGGTTATAGTTGTATAAAAGATTTAAAAAATTGACTAAAAATATCTTTTAAACAAGGATGTAGTGGAGGGTATACGGTGGTATACGCCGTATACCTTCTGAATATCTCCATATACCCACCGCAGGTATAGAGTATACTCTCTGGTGTATAACTTCTGCCTATAGCGTATACCCTCTGGTTTTTTTACGACTACCGCTGCTTTGGAATAGAAAATGAAATATAAAACTGTTTAGCCTTTTTGCTTTTATTTTCTTTTAGTGTTTTCTGGCACTAAAAGGCTTTTTTTACTTTTTTTTTTTTTTTTAGCGGAAAAAAAACACAAAACTTTATAAAACCTAAAATATCATAACTCGATAAGTTTTATCGCAGAAGAATGGATTTTTTATTGTTTTGCTTGTTGAAGCATAGGCGAAAGTTTTTCTAAATTTAACTTATAAGATTCAGGGACTGTTAAAAAAATTTCGTATTTCGTAATTTAAAAATAATAATAATAAGTATTCTTATGTAAATGGATTTTGATATGGCAAAGACCAATATTTGAAACATTTTTGCAACTGGAACTATTCATCTAAAACTACACTGTAAAAAAATGAGTCGATCTACGAAAAAAAATTAGTTTCTCTCATTGATCCTTGCAATTACTAAAAAAAAATTTGTATTCTTACTCAGTTACAAGAAAATACAGCTAGCAACGATTCCGGTTTATAATACTGGTTACTAAAAAATTCGGTGGAATACAAATTTACTAAAAAAAATTTGGTAACCTCAGGAATGTTTTTTTACAGTGCAACAGTTTCGGAATTAGCTCTTGTTCAAGCTTAATCAGGGGCACCCTGTATATAAAAAAAATTGTATCTCTTCTTATTTGTATTAAAGTTATATTACTTACCTATCATACGTAGTATAGGGTAAGTCTTGTAATCGTTTTGTAAATCGAATTTTTTTTTTTTTTTTTTTTTTTTTTTTTTTTTTTTTTTTTGACGGATTTACACGTTTTAGACACTGGAGATTCCGAAAAACATATTTTAAGAAAAAAAAAATTTGCCGTCCGTCTGTGTGTCTGTATGTCTGTGTGTCTGTGTGTCTGTAAACGCTCTATCTCCCTAAAAATTTGAGATAGAGACTTTAAATTTGGTATGTACTTCGTATGTAATAATGGGAAGAAGCCTATTGAATTTCAATAACCTCGATTAACCGGAACTATTTTTTCGGATTCTCGAAATATTCGTTCTGATAAAAGGTACATAAAAATTTTCGAAATTGTTTATTTTAAGAAGTGAATATAAAATACAATAAAAAAACATAAATTTTGCATAAAGCATGAAGTCGATCGGATAATTAGTTGCCAAGATATTTGAAATCCTATTTTCCACACTCTTCGATTTTTCATGACCCTGTATTTCATCCAAATTTCAATTCAAAAATATATTTTAATTGGAAATGAGACGCTTAATCAGATACAATAAACCGCTAGTTAATAGAATTATTGTTTTTAGAGTTATAAGGATGTTTCTTTTAAGCTATTCAGTAATCGAGCCTTTAAAGTTTATGACGTCATCAAGCCACGATTTTATTCGAATTGCAATGCATTTTATAACTAGTTTACACATTTTTTATTTTAATATTTTACATTATGCATATCCATGATGGGTAAGTATTACGGTGGCCCCCAACGACTAGTTAAAGTTAGTATTCGTGTATCTTTATAATGCAAATTTCTGGAAAGGAAATGTTTCTCAATATTAAAACATAATTATTTTTTTTTCAGCTTTCTAGACCAGTTTGAATTTTCTTTCTTTCTTTCTTAGAACTTGAATCTTGAATAGTAGACATATAAATACTAGTAAATTGTTAGCTTTTTCTCTAAATCAGATTTTTAACATTTGGCTTTAATGCAACATACCATAACGTAATTGTTATGCACATAACGTTAAGAGTTGATTTAGGGAATGAACATATCACTTAAGATTATAGTTGCAATAATTTTCGTTTATCTATTCTTCTGTCTGTAGTAGAAGAAAGTATTGTAATTGAAATTTTTTTCGACTTAATGTTTTCGACGAATTTACACGTTTTAGGTGTCAAAGATGCCGGAAAACATGTTTTTACAAAATGTCTGTCTGTCCGTGTGCGTGTCCTCTTTGTACCATCGAAAAATGTATGAAGTTATGCATAGAATGAACCAAACTGCATATGTATGGTTTTGGTTATAGCCAGCAGATCCCGGTGGAATTGGGAGCATTCCACTGGAAGGGGCCGCTGTGATAGCGATTTTTTTTTTTACCATTTTCATTATTGTATCATCGGAAAGACCAAACTTCGTATATACAGGGTGCGTCATAAATTCGTGCGAACTTTAAAAGTTTATAATAAAAGAAGTAATGCTCGGAAAAACTTTCGGTTTGCACGAATATGATCAGAGGGACATTGGATTTTCTTTTTTCATGTATAAAAAAATTATTCCAAAAGTAACCGAAAGAGGGAGCTCACATGTCATATTGATATGTTTTATGCAAATCCGGCAAACACTTCGTGGACTATCCTCCAAACTCCCCGTTTCCTCAAAACGTCGAACTAAATTGAGTATCTCATTCAATGAAATAGGGCTTTTTTGCGTCTTCAGTCCTTTCTCCGTGTGAAACTTGTGCAATGGAATAGTTGTGGATTCACCATTCTTGTAGAAAAGTTTAACCACCAACGCTCGATCTGGTAAGGATAGCATGCTGCCGAGATCGAAAGACTAATCCTTTGCCAGCCAGGTGTTTTATTGCTAGCCTGATATGCATAAAATGTCCCAGTATGACGTGTGAGCGCCCTCTTTAGTTACTTTTGTAATCTTTTTTTTTATATATACATGAAAAAAAATCCAATGTCCCTCTGATCATATTCGCGCAAAGCGAAAATTTTTCCGAGCATTACTTATTTTATAATTTTTTTTTTTTGAGTTTTCACGAATTTATGACGCACCTTGTATATTTTTTACTATGGGCGTCAGGTCCTAGTTGAAAATGGGATATTCCCCCGGAAGGAGGCGCTGTGATAGCGATTTTTGTGCAATTTCTTGATATTTTGCAGTTTAAGGGAAGAATTTATTAATATTATTCGACGAAATTTTATATTTTAAATGTGATCTAATAGGCCGAGGTTTGTATAAAATTTTGGAGAAAATCTGCCTGAAGGGGGCGCTGTGATAGCGAATTTTGTTCTTTTTCCGACAGGATAGCAATAGACCCAGCTGCTGTGCTTTGGTATACCAGCTGGTCAGAACGGGAAGGCTCGCGACAACGGGATGCACGGGAACCGTTGCTGCGCGAGGAGATGGTGTAAGATTCGACTAAACAGAGAAGATGAGGGGGGGGAGGAATCTAACTGAATCACCTAATTATCCTATCTAGGTTTAATTTTCGACTTCGACTAGGTTTAATTTCATGCATTAACATGAGAAAGAAGAAAGTTTTGAGATTGGCACATCCAACTAGTTTTTCATTAATTCAAGTTATGACTGATCACAAAGTTTGTAAAGGTTTTTTGAAGTGAAAACTTCTTTAGGCACGCTGGGCATTTTTTAAGATGGGAAAAAATCATTGAACTCGCGACACTGTTACTGTAACCGACACTGTTACCGACACATCTGTATATTTGAAGTGAAAACTTCTTTAGGCGCGTTGGGCATTTTTTGAGATGGGAAAGAACCATTGAACTCACGACATTGTTACTATAACCGACACTGTTACCGACATCTCTGTATATTTGAAGTGAAAACTTCTTTAGGAGCGTTGGGCATTTTTTGAGAAGGGAAAAAACCACTGAACTCGCGACAATGTTACCGACACCTCTGTATATTTGAAGTGAAAACTTCTTTAGGCGCGCGTTGGGCATTTTTTGAGATGGGAAAAAACCATTGAACTCGCGACAATGTTACTGTAACCGACACTTCTGTATATAAGTATGTCATGTATTGTGTACAGTGCGGTATCAGGTAGGACGGGGCGGGTGCGTCGCGCGCCCCATGCTTGCCTGTGCGCTATTGTTTTTTATGAAAATTATTTATATATTATTTTTAATATGTATTTATATATTATTTTTATGTAAATTAAACAGTAGTATTATATTATATTATATTATATTATATAATTAAATATATAATGTATTAAATATTTATATAATTATATATTAATATATAATGTATTAAATATTTATATAATTATATATTAATATATAATTATATATATATATATATATATATATAGTTATAAAAATATATATTATATATGTTAGAGATTGTGGCGGTGTCTCAAGAGGATTATACTAGGTTAACTAAATCTATTAAAGAGCTTCAGAGTAAATTTATAATTACATATGTTGATAAAGCTAACACAAGTTATGCATTAATCTGTAAAAAAAATTATGGTGAAATATTAAATGGAAGTTATAATAACAGCGATATTTATGAGCTATTGAAATTGAAAGTTTCAGTGATGGAAAACAGGGTTAAGGCATTACATAAAAAAGTTAAGTTGAAGCAGAAAAGTCAACGTTTCCCATATCTTGTTATAGTGCCAAAGTTTCACAAAAAAACAGTGAACTTTATAATTGTAACTTGTGGGTATAGTTCATACCTAGAGTCTGCTAATAGGAAATTGTTGGGAGTTTTGAGTAGTGTGTTTGATAGTGTTGAGTGCGGAGTCTACATTTATTATAAAGAACAGTTAAATTTTATTAGATAAATTGAAAAAACATCAAAACATAAAGAGTTTGTTTGTATATGATTTTGCAGACCTATACAGTACCATTAACTTACTGGATTTAAAGGACAAGGTTATAGATTTTTATAACAAAAACAGCAATATAGATAAAGATTGGTTTATTAACTTGTTTCAGTTGGTAGTGCAAGAGAATTACTGGTATGAGGGGAGTAGAGTATTTAAACCGATTCGTGGAATCCCAATCGGGGGGAGTTGAAGTTCAATTTTAGCTGACATGTACTTACATATATATGAGAATAACAATATTTTAAATAGAGAAATATTGAGTTATAGGTATATTGATGATGTTTTAATAGTTGAATTAAATAAGGAAAAATGTAAACCTAGATTTTAAATATTATCCAAATACTTTAAAACTAGAACTCTCTTCTCAGAATATTAAAAACATCAATTATCTGGATGTGAATTTAGAGTTTGAGAATGACAATTTGATAACAAGGGTTTATGACAAGAGAAATGATTTCGATTTTAAAACTTTAAAGATCCTAAATTGTGAATCGAACGTGCATATTTCAGCATTTAGACATGTGTTTACAAACGGTTAGTTCGTATTGAGAGATTATGTTCAAGATTTGGCGATGCAGTTGGCGAATTCATGGAGTGGATTAACATGGATTTGATGCAGATTTACCCTGTGAACTTTGTACGGAGAAATATGATTATTTTTATAGGTAGAAGTAAATATAGAAGTGAACTGAATTCATTTTTGAATGCTAAGTGTGGTCAAGATCAGTTGTTATCAGATAGGGTTGGTTACTGCTCTGTGTAGCTTAGTGTTTTGGTTGATAGTTTGAATTAATTTGGTCTCGGCAGGAGAAGGGGGACGTTGTTTGCGTGGAAACCAGTTTTAACCCTGCAGTGCATGTCGTTAGCCATACCCTCCTGCCTTCAGGTTTAATTTTCCTGGTATTGGTGTTTCGTTAGTATTTTGTGATTGGTTATATTTGTATTATAGTTTTAATTGGTTATATTTTAGTGTTCAGTTGATATAATGTTATTTGTTCAAAATAAAACATGATATAAGGAAAGAGCTTATCAGTAGTGATATTAGGCATAATATCAATTTGAATACTTCGAAAAATCTAAATATTTGTAAAGAAATAGAAAAATCAATATTTAATTGTGATAGTAATCGAAGGGAAAATGACATTAAGGGAATTATATTTAATATAAAAAAGAAATTGATACCGGAGACTTTAACAACTTTACAGTCTAGCACAAGAAATGTTAATAACGATTTTGCTTGGATTTACTGCGGTATAGAATCAAGAAACAGGATCTACAGAGATATTGTAATTTAAAGAACTGTCAGAAAAGTACGGAAGAAAAGATCTATTTTATATTGGATTATGTGGGAGAATTGCTATAAAGGAGTTAATTTTGGTAAATATTTAAACAAGTACAATGATCTACTACCAGTGAGTAAAGTAAAAATAATTAAGCCATTTAAATATGATAAGCCTTTAGGCCGTGTTATGTATAATTATAATGGATATGTAAAAGACCTAAAGATGGGTATTGATGAAAGTACATGCAGTTGCAATGATGGAAAATTTATTGAAGTGAAAACTTCTTTAGGCGCTTTGGGCATTTTTTGGAATGGGAAAAAAACCATTGAACTCGCGACACTGTTTCTGTAACCGACACTGTTACCGACACCTCTGTATATTTGAAGGTAAAATTTCTTTAGGCGCGTTGGACATTTTTTGAGATGGGAAAAAACCATTGAACTCCCGGCACTGTTACTGTAACCAACACCTCTGTATATAAGTATGTACATGTATTGTGTATAGTTCGGTATGAGGTAGGGCGGGGCGGGCGCGTCGCGCGCCGCATGCTTGCCTCTGGGCTATTGTTTTTTATGAAAATTATTTATATATTATATTTAATATATATTTATCTATTATTTTTATGTAAATTAAACAGTGGTATTTTATTATATATATATATATATATATATATATATATATATATATATATATATTATAATATATATAATATATATATACAGGGTGATTTTTTTTAAAGTTGTGAAAGTAAAACCCTATAACGAAAGAACCACTGATCTAAATGACCGGAAATTTCACCAGTATGCTCCCAAAGCAATGGGAAATTTTTAGGCATGGTTAAAAAAAAACTTAAAATTTCACCAACAGATGGCGCTGTATATGCAGTAAAGTCGGGAGAGGAGCTTGTGCAAGACACACGCACAGTGGATACTCTTCACTCTGTTGTGGAACATGCGGTTTCACGTTTCCAACTCGTAGCTGAAAACATTGGACAGCCCACTGAAAATCGTATGCGTTAGTTGTGCAGTTCTGTACGAATGTATTCCATATTTTTATTTCGTTCTGTTTCTGCAGTTGTTTGCAGTTCCTTTTCTCAATTACTGTATTCTGTATGTTTTTGATATACAGAATGCAGTAATTGGGAAAAGGAACTGCAAACACCTGCAGAAACAGGACGAAATAAAAATATGGAGTAAAACATTCGTACAGAACTGCGCAACTAACGCATACAATTTTCAGTGTGCTGTCCAATGTTTTCAGCTACGAGTTGGAAACGCGAAACCGCATGTTCCACAACAGAGTGAAGAGTATCCACTGTGTGTGTGATTTGCACAAGCTCCTCTCCCGACTTTACTGCATATACAGCGCCATCTGTCGGTGAGATTTTAAGTTTTTTTTTAACCATGCCTAAAAAATACCCATTGCTTTGGGAGTATACTGGTGAAATTTCCGGTCATTTGGATCAGTGGTTCTTTCGTTATAGGTTTTTACTTTCACAACTTTAAAAAAAATCACCCTGTATTATACTGAAATTCATGTTTTCATTTCTGTCGGCACTCCCGGAATGCTTGTTTTTTTTTTAGGTAGCTTTCAATACAAAAAAGTATAAAGCTACCTATTGCAGCCGTTCGGAGGAAAGCAGTTCCGGAAAATTTTGATATATTTTCACCGATCATGACCCCCAGACTCCAAAACCACCCTCCGTTCAAATGTTGATTTATATATATATATATATATATATATCCATATATATATATCTGACCTATGTCATACGATAACGCTCGTATTTATAAATCAATTTTGATGAAACTAATTGTGTGTATTAAGCTCACCAATGTCTCGACCGAGTTCGTTGGCCAGCTTGGTCCGCCATTTTGTTTCAAGATGGCGGCCATTTAAAAATTTAAAACTAAAATAAATATACATAAAAATTAAAAATTCAAATTTATTTTTTAATTAAGTGTTAGGCCTTGATACGAGGATTTCAGAGCATTTTTTGGTTTACCTCTATCTTAAAAAATGGCTGAGATAGAGCAGTTTGAAATTCTAGGGTGGCTGACATTTTGAAACAAGACAGCACATTCCAAAAATTTCATCTTCTAAAATAAAACCGTAAGTCATGTGACTGTCCTCAACAGTTCCGGGATGTCCGTTTCAGTTTTTCATATGCCAAGCGGCCATTTTTATTCAAAATTATTTTTTCGAATAAACTGCATAAAAGTTACATTTTAAGAAAGATCGTTCAAAATAAATTAATATTTGAGAGATGACTTGCGTTCAATTATGTATATATTCTGCAATAACTTCAGTCGAAAGATTCGCAGTTCAAATTCTCTATTCATAAAAGTAAACAAAAAAAAGATTGATTCGTCGTGAACATTTAAAATATTAAATCATGGAGGTAATCATTCGCAAAGCAAGTTCTCCGCGAATGAATTTTTGGACCGCTGCCTCGCGTCAAAAACATAATTCGCACCAGTGAGACAATCAAAGTTTACCATAATTATGTGCTATACAACTCAACTTTCGGACCTTTTCTTGACGTAAATTGAACTCATGTAATAATATTTAATGAATCAGATTTTTAGCATTTTTAAAATCGCTAATACAGCTTTTATTTATCGCGTGTACAAATTAGAAATGATACTTTGATTTTGAAATCAAATGTTTTGATTTATGATATTATTTCTTATTTATTTATTTATTTTCTCTTTTAAATGAAAAGTGTGAAGTATTTTAAATTTATGTAATATAAGCATTTTAGATTAAAGTTAAGTATTTTAAATGAAATGAGTGACAGGTTTATAATTTAAAATTAAATTAATTGTAGTATGAATGACGGTGATGGGAACGATATTTGGCGAATTATCATCTGCTCCCGGCTAACAAAAATACTCATAATTAAGAAAAAGAATAAAAATAAATAAATGATATAGTTTGATGTAAATAAATATTGATATACATATCAAAAATAATTTATAGAATTAAAATAAAAAATAAAAGTAAATAAACAACAATTTCCATAACAAAGTTTTCGCCAAATTGGCGGATGAGGGGGGGGGAATCGCGCCAACGTGCGTATGTGACATTTGTGCCCAAAAAATATGCGAAATGCTACCATGATCGCAAAAGTTCATGATTTGTCTATTAGAATCTTCCGATTTGGCGAAGGATTAAGGGAAAATTAAATTATGAATAAATGTAACGTGTTGCAATGTTTAACATACATTTAAGGGAGACCAAACTGGTCGCCAGTGGCGGCTAGTTGTTGTAATAATTTTCCCAATCATACGCATAAAACTATATATTCATATTCGTTAGCGCCAAATTCTCGCCACACTTGGTGACATTTGGCGAAATGTCGCCAAATTTGGCGACCAAAATAAGTCTTCATAAATGAAGCCAACTTGGCTATAGCTCAATAATTTGGCGAATTTCTTATTCAAATTCAGTATTAACGAATCTATTGTAAACATTTTCTTTGCATTTTAACTTGCTGTGGCAACATTAGTTCAAATTTTATAACGAAGATATAGGAAAGCTACCTTTTTCCTCCCGGTACAGGCCGGAAGGACTTTTTTTTTATGTGTGGTACAACGTCAACCCGTAGAGCTTTTTGAATAGCAGGGTTAGAATTATTAGAGTTTAACATTCTCTGAAAGGTTGCTTCAATTATCATAGTAAAATTTGTAGGATAATATTATCTTACTTTAAATTTGAAATATATTTTACATGCCATCTTATTACTACTTATATAAATATTTTGAGCAAAACATTAAAATAGTAAAAAATATATAACTGTTTTACATGTTGTTAAATTTTTTGAGCCATATTCTATAATGCAATACACATTAGAAGTTGGTTTTTTAAATATTTTCAAAATAATAGTTTTCGAAGATAAACGGATAGCTTTAAGACAGCTTAAGAAAAATCATAAAATTCTAAGTATGATTGTGGTATGGCACGCAATTTCTTAGGCAACAAGTAAATAAAGAATATGATTAAACAGTATGTTACAAATACAAATGCCGAAAAGCTATCAAAACGTATTTTTAGGAGACATCGAGGAGAAAGGATTTTTTTTAGAAGTTATTGGAGAAACTTAATAATAGATATCAACAATGCAAATGCTTATATATTTTTTATTGTTATGCAAAATAAATATATATAGTTTGTTATTTACCGGAAAAATAATAAAAATAAATATTAAATGTAAAATATAAATTTAAAACTTGTGTGGATTCTGAAATTAAAGTTTCGATTACTCATGTTCTCTAGCTGTCGATTTTAGACAGTTGGAAAATTCCAAATGTTGATAAGCAGAAGCGTCTAGCGCTCACATATTTTTAATTTTGATCCTGCTAATCCCATGTATGAGAGCTTTGCGCATACTTTTCCGCGCAGGGAGTAGCAGTTTTTTTTTTTTTTTTTTTCGAAGCTGTTTCGAAATGAGTGCGCATAATTCTGAGGTAGGTCATTTCTCTCCAGTTCTGTACACTTGAGTTCGAATCCAAGCGGTGGCAAGTTTAAAAGATGGAAAGTTGTTATTTTTCAATATTTATTTGAGTCATAAAAAATAATTTGAATGCAAAAAATATAAAGTTTCTATTTTTCAATATTTAAGTTCATAATAAGCGACGGAAAGCTTGAAAAGATGATTTTTTTTTTCAATATTTATTTGAGTTATACAAAATAATTTGATCGAAAAATAATGTAAAGTTTCTATTTTTTAATATTTAAGTTAATAAATAATTTCAATATTTAAGTTAATAAAATATAATTTTAAAGAATATTAAGAATTTACATAATGTTAATAGTTTCGTGTATTTTAGAGATTGCTGCATCCAGTGATTTTTTTTTGTTTTGTTTTCATGGGCCCGCAGCGCTCATACATGCGTTAGTGACCACGGCTTTAACGAGTTCCGTGCATTTTAGAGGGCTGCACAGTGAGTTTACTGGATCCAGTGATTATTTTAGTTTTCATGGGTGCACAACGTTCATACATGCGTAATTAAAAATATGTAAATGCGTAAATAATTCCTTTACGCGGATTTAACAGTTTGAAAAAAAGTGTTACTAATTTAGTGGCATAGTTTAATACATGGCATTTATGGACTGATTTTATTAGTAAGTTGCTGATAAATCAAAATTTTTGACATTCGCTGTTTACTTTGTGGGAGAAAATTCACAAGCGCCTAGCGCTCGCACAGAACGCTGATCCACGGGATCAGTATCAGGATCAAAATGTAGAAAGTGTGAGCGCTAGACGCTTGTATAGAGTGATTCTGATAAACAAATTTAAATAATAAATTTTTTGCACTCACTTCGCTGCCAAAATTTATAAATATTTAAAAAATTCACAAACAATTTTTTCTCGTAATGTTATAGCTGAAATTCAATATTACTGAACAGATTTAGCAAATTTTAACCCGTTAGCACACGCGCCCTTTTCCATTACGTTACTACACGCGCGGGATAAATTTTACCCCAATGGGTTTTCTTGTGTCAATTTCTCCCCGGTTTGATTATAAACAAAAATTTATATTTTGAAATAAACTGTAAATCAATAAAGAACATAATTTAACTTAAAATAAGAATTTCTTTTATATTTAATGCAAAAAAAAACTATAAAATCTAGCATTAAGATTTTTTTTTCTGCACTAGGGGGCTCTGCCCCCTGCTCGCTACGCTCACCAACCCCCGTTCTGATTTCACAGCCTCTTAAAACCTGATAATGTATCCTGTTTTAAAAAGATGATGATGATGATATCACGAACGGCGACTAGCTTCTGTAATCAGGTTATAATGCTTTTTCATTTAACTGGTTATAATGCTTTTTCATTTAATTCATCTTTTTTATTTTTAATATTCATGTGTAAACACAATTTTTATGACGTAATTTTCTTTATTTCCTGCTTTCAACACAGGATCATTTAATTATTATTATTTAAACTTTCATTATTGTTTTTAATAGTCTCGCGCAAATACATTTTTTATTTGAGATAAAACATAATCCTTTGCGCTTATTTAGAAATTGGCAACAATATAAAAAAATAACTTTTTCAATAAAAGATTTTTTACTCGATTTTTAAGGATTTTTTGAGTTTTTATTGTCCGACCGTGATAATTTTTAACACTTTCCAACCTAGTTGAAAAGTGTTTATGACTTCGGTTTGTCTGGCCGTATGGCCGTGCTCTAACTCCCGTAAATATGCTCGGATTGCTCTGCAATTTTTATATGTTATAGTCGTTATCTATAGCATGTTCAACGGAAGTGTGTAACACTTATAGTTTTTTTACAGGGACACTCAAAAGAATTCCATTACATTGCGGTCTATGTGGAAAAATCCTTTGCCGTTTATTTAAATAATGTTTCACTATTTTAAACGCATTGAAATTTATATATATTACTAAGGTGCATTAGAAGAAGCTTAATATGGAATAAGGTGTGCATAGCACTTATAGTTACTTTACAGCGACAGTCAAAAGAATTCCGTTACATTACGTCTATGGAGAAAAATCGTCTGCGGTTTATTTAAATAATGTTTCCCTATTTTAAACGCATTGAAATTTATATAAGGTACATTACAAGAGGCTTACTACAGAATATTGTGTGTATAGTAGTCATCGTTCATTTAGAGGGACACACAAAAGGATTCTCTACTGTATGTTAACAATAATTCCTGGAAGTGCGTTTTAAGTTTTGAACGCGATTTTATTTTTAACTCGCTTTTTGTCTATTACGTGGTGTGTATAAATTCTGTAGATCCTATACAGGGAAGCACAAAAGTTCGCGAGCACATTTCCGTATTATTTAAATCCAGACGGAGAATTTTAAACTCTGCTACGCGTTTCCTAACTGAACTAAAATTTAGCATCCAATGTAGTATATATACAAATCAATAGATCCTATACAGGGCTGAATAAAAGTATTCGGATTACTTAGATGTTATCTTTTAGCTTATTAAACGGTATGATTTGTAAAATATTATTTTGGAAGTGTTGGAAAGTGTTACATAATCTATGCTTGACGCATGATTTTTCGTTCTTGTTTTAATTTCTGAAAGCTTGTTATATTTCGCGTCTGGTGGTATGATTTTCGAATCCGTAGGATGGCTAGAAAAAAAGTAATAGCTCCTCAAAAAAGTCCCTAGTAAAAAAGCGATGAGAATAACCCGGAATATCTACGCAGAATTTGATTGGTCCATTTCTAAATCGTTTTTGCCTCAGTTCCAAATTACTCTTTTTGAATATACAAGGATATCATTACATACAAAGCTTTTACAATCCAAATTCAGCCAGGAAAATACAAAAAAAAAATATATATATATAAAACTGATATACAGAAACTGTAGGTGCAAGAGTTGTTAACGTTTAAAAGAACAATTATGATATTATTTGCATTGCATAAACATTTGCATTAAATTTTCCTATCATTATGGGTTACGTTATAACACGCGTGGGGTAAATTTCCTCTCACGTGACACTTTTATAACAAAAGAATGGAAAATCCACAACCGGAGGTAAATTCTTTTTGGCCCCATCTTGATATCTTTCAGATTGAAAGGTACTATAAAGCTCAGAATGATCACGAACGATTTTCGTACATTTTTAAGTAATAGTTGTGAGCTGGGGTAGATTTTATCCCAGCGCGTGTGCTGACGGGTTAACAGAAATAATATTTTGGAAAATATTATATCAAAGATAAATTCATAATGTATACCTGATTATTAAATTTTAAATTCAAATTTACCTTTAAAACTTGCTAGTTTCTAATGCAGGACACTTATATAGTGACATAAAATTTAAGAAAAATAATTTATAAGAATGTTTTAAAGCATCTAAAAATAAAATTAATAGAAAGATAACTAAGGAATTTTAAAAAAGTATTTTCAGAAGTATGTGGAAGATGATATGGGAATTATATACCTAAAAGAATGATCAATTTTCAGAAATGAATTTATTGTATATTCTGCAATTTCCCCTACCCTTTATTAATAGTCCTATTTAATTGCTTATGGCGTAATTTTCCGTTATCAATAGATTTGCAGATAAATAAATTTATACAACAAAGTAATTCAAGAAAAAAGGAATTTGAAGTGTAATTAACTAAATTTAAATAGATTGTAGGAATTTCACAGGAACATTAGCATTAAGAACAAATAACTGTAAAAAAGAAACAAAACTGTATCGCATCAAAGGGACTGATATAAAATTGAAAAATAAAAACAATTCTACAGAATTATTATAAGTTTTAATTTTTTTTCTACCTCAGCACTCTGACGAGAAAGTAAAATTTGCAGGTATGATAGATTTAATTTTTTAATAATAAATAGTGTTAATCATTTTATTATTTCACATATTTTTTATAACACTATAAAATACCAGAAAAACTATGTGCGAGGTCTTCTCACTGCAACCTTTAAGATTATTTGCTGATTCGTTTTTAGGTGCGTTCGTAATTATATAAATACGTAGCACCTATAGTCGTCGTTTGGTCCGTCCGTCTGTCTGTCTGTCTGTCTGTCCGTCCGTCTGTCTGTCTGTCTGTCCGCATATAACAACGCAAAAACTACCCAACCAAATGGTTTGCAATTTAAAATATATTATCTTTGCAGAATTTTGTCGAGACATTTCAAATTTTATTAAAATCGAATCAAAACTTTAGGAGATATTAATAAAAATATTTATTAAGAAATTTGATTTTTTTTTAAATCGGTGCTTTTTTGTTATAGGAGCTTCCGATGGATGTTAAATCGTCAAGCGACCGAGATACTTATTTTATTACAGAAATTAATCTGCAGACGATATAATTCATTTCACAGAATTAAAAATCATCAAGATCTGAATATTTATATAACTAGCTGATACATATATATCTGAATATTTATATAACTAGTTAAGATATTTGTATGAACAGTGTCATAAAATATATACTTAACTAGCTGTTTAACCCGTTCTACGCACGGGATATCATGAATTTAATTCTAAAACGTGCGTACGAACGCACCTCGTTTGTAACGTTTGACGTACAATTTCCAACTTGTTTTTACCTTCAATTTTTACGTGTTTTAATGAAATATGAGCGTATTATGTCAAAAGCCTGTTGAAAAACCTTTCGTAGGATACTCATTCATCGATTATCGGTGTGATTTTTGTATGTGCATAGAAAAACGGATGTTGTCATCAGAAATAATATATATGATGGTATCAAATGAACTAATTTTTGAACTTTACTACCATCTAAGGCAAAAGAAAAGTGGGTGCGGTGCACGAAATGCAAGAAATGGGCGCATGAAGACTGCACCAAAGGAGATATTTCATTTTTTGTTCAATTGTTCATTTCAAATATGAATAAGGTCGACATGCT
Organism: Maratus michaelseni; assembly: GCA_963931845.1. Lineage (NCBI taxonomy): Eukaryota > Metazoa > Arthropoda > Arachnida > Araneae > Salticidae > Maratus > Maratus michaelseni. The sequence continues at coordinate 125,744,758 of OZ007594.1, read as the reverse complement.
ATCCACAAAAGGTTTCTGCCTATCTTTTGCTCAAGGAGAGTACATGCTCCATTGAATCTTCCACTATTTGTATGGGTGGGTTGTATCGAAACACATGCTAATTACTTGAGATTCACATTTCCACGATTTTATAAGAGCTCGAAAACAGCATCAGCTGCTGCTTTGCCAGTTCCAGACAATAATTTAGGAACTCCAAGAAGCATAGTACCTTTATCTTGCAAAGAAGAAACTAGTACCGCTAAACGATCAATCTTTCCTGTGGTTTTTGATGACAAATCGGCTAACAGTAATAAAACCACAAAGTTATTCTAATAAATAATATTGAAGTGAATCTGAAGAGTTGAAGACTTGTCTAGAAAGAAAAATAGATTGACAACATGAAACTAATAGGTGTAAGAGAAACCCTTTATTTGCAAGAGACTGATAAATAACCAATTAAACATTCCTTTAACACCTGCTGGTGCTACCATCTATTATTAATATTAGAAATTAGAAACATTGTAGTACATGATATTAATGTAATGAAATCCAGTAGATTAATAAAGATTGGAGAGCATTAGAAGAGTAATGATCAGAAAAATGAAATATGGTACTCGGATAGATTTGTATAGTTATAAATTTTTATTAAAAAATGTAATAAAAATATAACATCAGATGAAATCATTGTTAAACACGATAAAGTGTTGTTAAACAAATTTTAGGATAAAAAATATGCAAGAGAAGTGTGGCAGAATTCTGCAATCCTGCATATTAATTAGAAATTCAAATTTTCCATAAATTCCCTATTTTCTATTACCTTGGGGAACCCCTAAACCTTTGTGGAATTACTTGAATTTTTTTATAATATCATATTATGACAGAATTAACATTTTTAAAAGGTGAGACTTGGCATTTTCAAACTTTTTGTTTGGCCTCTCCTGGGACACCCTAGATATATCCTCCTAAAAGGACTGTATATTGGACAACGGGAAGCCTTATTAAAATATTATTCACGCTTATTGGTGCTTATTTCTATATACCCGCAGCTGACGTAACATGGGCAAAGTCCATACTGTGGGGATCTGGCATCGCCGAAAACCCAAAACCAGCTAATGAGCTGGGTCCAGAATTTTAGAAGTTGCATCCATGGTTTTTTATCTACGCTTAACTGGAAACCGCACGGAGCAACGCCGTTGAGCGGGAAGAAACAAGTTAGTTGGACTCTGGACTGCATGTCGAACGCACGTATTTTAGAGTGCTGTATGTAACGATTAATGCTGAATTGCTGCACGCTGGTGCGATGAGTGTATTTTTAGTTTTCAATATAATTTATTAAGTTTTAAAATGTGTTCTTAATTTATGAAGTTCAATATTTAATTTAATCGATAATTAGTAATCGGGTATTAGAATGCCCCCCGCTACTAAACATACTGTTTCGAAACTTATAAACAGAATTAAAAATTCTAAGACTTATCTGCACATCTCTTTATACGTTCTAATTATTAAAAAAATATATTAAATGTAAAGATAATAGTTAAACTATACAATGTTTTGATCTAACAATATAATGTTAGCGACGAAAAACTCTGAAAAGTTGGACTGAAAAGAAGGGGCGGAGTTTTGAATATGTTCGACTACAGTTTGACCAATAGCAGAGGTGTTACAAATGAACCGTTGGAGAGCAGTTTCTGAAGGTTAACTAGTTAGTTGTAATAGGCGGATGGATTGCAGCTTCCCTATACGTGAATTCGTGTATGGTTTGCTAATATGCTAGCCGTCTTTATGTCTTTATGGGGAAGTTGCAATTAGCTGATGAACTTTTCATCCGCCAAACCTCCAGAAATGCCTACAATCCTCTCAGCTACTAACAGTTGCCTTCCAAGGGTTGTTTGAACGGACATTACCCACGAATTTCAACAGTGTAGGTATAAACCCTCAGAAAAAGACTATTTATTCGCCATCAGGAAAGCATAATTGAAATATCCTTCACTCCAATTATTTTTATTTCTACATACCCACAGCTGAAGTAATATGGGTAAAGTCCACCCCAACTAGAGCTACTATAATATATAGAGCAGTTCATATCACGTGACTTTTACCGTAAAACGTTGAAAAAGCTGTAGGACACACAAGTAGAAGAAGCGTTGATAAAGGTACCGATATCTGCCCTGCAGCAGCAAAAACCTGTTCGTGACATCATCTCTATAGGCTGACTCGTCAGGCATTTTCATTCCTTCTGGACCGGTTCACGTAATGTGTTTCAATAGCGTTGAATTAGTTACTGACATTTTTTTTAACTTAAAAAGCTTAATTACGGGTAGTTGTTCTACTATTAATTTTATATATCATTCAAGAAAGGATCACTGCATGCTTTAAATTACCCGTAAAAATGAAAAATGGCTAAATTTAAATATTAATTGTAGATTTTATTATTCATGTAATTTTTTGTTTGCCAAGTTTGGCGATAACTCCGATATGAAGGGTGTGGCGCCATCTAGGTCTTTTTTTTTCGGGAAAACGATGTTGATTTCGCCTTTTTTCCGACAGAACGAAAATATACTGAAATTTTATGTGAAGCTAGTGTAACCTTTTCACACAACCAATAACCAGAAGGACCCGTGCGAAGCTTTCGCACTGCAATCTTTGAGGTCATTTCCTGGCTACGTTTTAGCCCTAATTTTTAATTAACTGATTTTTTTAAATCAAACAACTCGTTTTAACGAACTATGGGTGTTCTATCTCACAAACTTGTTCAAAATCGTTTCGAATGATACCTCATTCATCGTTGTATGTTTTGTATGCGCATAGAAATAGGTATGTTGACAACAGAAATAATATATATGATGATTACTTGTGTATAAGGAAATGAGAATAGATTGCTAGAAATGTTTTTGCCAAATTTTCTTCTCTCGCCAAGGTTATTTCCCTTGGTTGTTAGACCTAGACCCTTATACTGAAAAAAAAAACGAATTATAAAACAATTGAAACACTGAATCAGACGTTTAGGGAATTCAGATGAAAGCATTATATCAGATTTTGCAAAACTGTTACAGAAATGTCTTAAAATACATAAATCAATATTTGTTACACCACTTTTTTGCAAGCCATGGGAACTTAAACATGGGATGTTCAAACTTTGTGCTCCAGCAGCCATTTAAGTGACGTCAGACTTCGCTGGCGTATTAACAGTTTAATGAAATATTAAAAAATAAATAATTTTTTTTTAATCCTAATGAACTGTATATCTAATTGGAAGATAATTCTTAAATTACGTAAACTACTGGTGCTCCGATAAAGTACGCATATACACAGCCATGATTGAACAAAGAAAATAAATAAGCAATAGGTGACGCACGCGTAAAAATTATATAAAAACCCGATAAAAAGCTCGATATTTTTTTCAAAAAGTACGCGCAAGAAATAAATTAACAATCGTATTTTAATTGCATTACTGAATGACGTCATCTGATAATGCAGTATTTTATTTTTGTGGCAACACTGATTTGAGAAAACCTTTCATTTCATTTATCAAAACAATGCCGATTTAATTTTGTATTATCAGCAAATTTTAATCATAAAACATGTTTTAGGAAAATGTATTTGTACTATGTCAGAAGCCTGTTCAAAATTCTTTCATATGGTATCTCATTCATCGTTCTAAGTTTCGTATTTTCTTAGAAGAAGGGATGTTGACAAGAGAAATAATATATACAATCAAAAATCATGTTTTAGGAAAATGTATTTGTACTATGTCAGAAGCCTGTTCAAAATTCTTTCATATGGTATCTCATTCGTCGTTCTAAGTTTCGTATTTTCTTAGAAAAATGGATGTTGGCAAGAGAAATAATATATACGATTGAGTGTATTAACATATAATTAAATTTATGAGATTTTTGAAAAAATTAACAAAAGAACTAATATAAAAATAGAATATTTTAAATGAAATTTATATTGGAAAGTACAGATTTCTTTTCTTTTTTTTCTAATATTCATTTTTACTGAAAGAATAGTTTTTATTTGGATTTTGAAAAAAAATTCTAATTTTACTTAAGGATAATCTTATTATTAATATTTTATCATAAGACAGTAACATTACAATGAATGATCATTACATTTTCTTCTGGGAAAAGAACAGTTCTCACATAAGGAAAGGACATGTTTACAAACAAACAGTACCATCAACCAATCTACCACTTCAGTTTTGTCGACGCTATCATTGCAGGAATCGTCATGGCAACGTAGGCCAATCATATTATAGACCAGTTTAACGTAGACCAATCATATTTCCCCATTTCATGTGTTCAGTAGGAGTCATAAAGAACAAACAGGTTTTTCTTGCTAACCAACCGTAATTGAACCAACAGTGACGTCAGGTGCCCTTTCCTCGAGGCTAACGAAAAAGACAGGCTACCGCGGTGCATTCTGCATATCTTTTTTTACAGACCGCGAGAGTGACGTGAAGCTCTTTTCGTACACCTGCATTGGTGGATTCGAGCATCACGTGATTCCGCCGGTCTGTAAAAAAAGATACGCGTAAAGTACCGCGGTAGCCTTTCTCTTTCGTTAGCCTCGCCCTTTCCTTATTATTAAAGTAATGAATGAAAACTTACTACACATGAAAACATTTAAAAATTACTTTAAATAGAAGTTTACATATATTGATTTCTTAATGATTTCATTAATAATTAATTAAAGCAATTATTTTTATAGATATTTTATAATTTATTTATAATTCTAAAATAACAATTTATTTGAAAATGAGTTCTTTAGTCCCCCCCCCCCTACCATTTGTTTTTGAAACTGATTTCTTTCAACAAAAAACTTGTGAAAATCAAAAATATTTTATGTAAAATTTATTACTGAAAGTAAATAGATTTATTACTAATTTTAAAATTTGAAATTGAACCATAAAATACATAGATGCTGCAATTTGGGATGAAAAACAATGAATTAGAGTACGTATTTTATTCGAAACTTTCATTCAATATCGTACTTTTTTAATAAATAGAGCAAAGCAACGAAGACGACGGTAAATGCGCCAAATAGGTCCTATGAGGTAAATCTGGCGCCAAAGTTTTCCCACTTGGGAATATTAATGCCGGATGACGAGTCAGGTCAGCTCATATATATAGCCAAGCCTACACTAGATACCGGGCTTACTCATTCATTATCATGACGTCACAAATGGTGGCTTGCCCCGACCAAAGACATACAGTGATTGCCACAAAACGATGGGCTTTGTACCAATCACTGGTCGCGGCCAGCCACTATTTGTGACGTCATGAGAATTAATGAGCAAGCCCAGTATCTAGTGTTGCCCTGATATAGCAGCCTTAACCCCAACGGTTGATCTGTGACGTCAATTGCAACTACCCGAAATGAAAGAGTGGTAACACATGGGATGTAAAATTTCATTGTTTGGGACGACTTTGGAAAACAACGAGCCTGCCATTATCGCCAAGCTAATGTTTGTTAACTGGTTAAGCTACGTTTTTACTGGTCTACACAAGGCCTAATCGACTCAACTTTCGACCTAAACCCAAGATTTTAGGTCGTTAAGAAGCGATTTTGAAGGTTTGATCTGTGATCAATGGATCAATCCTAAGCCCATCTAACCCAAGCCCAGCCAATTAGAAAAGAGCTTTTTCATATACAATGGCGGAAGATAAATGATAATGATATTTATTTCGGATTACTCTGTTTCTGCAAAAAGAAATTGTTGAAGCAAAATAGTGAGTTTTCTTAACAAGTGTATGTCTTCTATTAATGTTTTTTCGTTTACACTCTGTTTCACCTCAAGTTGGCAGCATTGGGAAAGGCAGAAACTGTAACATTCCGCCTTAAAAAATTGTTCTTATCTATTTTTTAATCTTAAATGGCTAAAATGCACAGGAATTTATAAAATATGTTTATAAATTATAGAATTCGTGATTTTGAAGCCTATATTTAAGGTAATTTTTATGTTAAAAATATTTAATTAAAGAAAATATTTTGTATCTAAATCGAACGTATAAAGAGAAAATTTTGACGTAAAGAACTTTCCTTTGGCGAAGAACGGATCTTCAAGGCTAAAATGTCTGGCGCGTTTTATAAGCTTCTGCGCCAATTTCAGTGCTATCAGTTACTCGGCGCACATACTCTGTCATTGTTCTTCTGAATAGTTATCAATCTGACTTGCTCCGTTTTTACTTTACTTTTTAACGTGTTCATAGTTTCTATTTTACTGTAAATTTGTTATAGTTTTTGTAATTTTTTTATATAACTTATGTGAATCACCAAACTTATTTGGATTATAAAATGTCGGATAAAACATTATCTCCATCCACCTTTTACACACCTTCAAAGCGGGGAAAATCGATCAAAAGTGGAGCTCGCAGAAATATATTAAATGTTTATTCACGACTTCGTCAAGAAAATCCCCAAAATACAATAAATGAAATCGTAAAGGAAGTTTCTCGACTTACAGGTGTTGGAGAAAGAACTGTTTGTCGTTTGAAAAAAGAAAAAAAGGAATTTAGCCCTTTAAGCACACCCGGAAAGAAACGACCTGGTGCAGTGGGTAAACGCAAAAGATTGCAAAAATATGACGATTTCACATTATCTTGCATTCGACGAAAAGTCCATGGCTTTTTCCGTAGGAATGAAATACCAACATTGGATAAAGTTTTAAAAGTTGTAAACGACGATGAAGAAATTTTTTCGAAAAATGTTAGCCGGACCACATTATACAGAATACTAAAAGACTTGGGATTTTCTTTTGGAAAACGGAAAAGAAAGGCTGCTCTTCTTGAGAGACAAGATATTATTTTGTGGCGCAGAAATTATTTGAGAAAAATTACAGAATATACGAAGAAAGGTTCGGCGATTTATTATCTTGATGAAACATGGATGAATGAAGGACATACTCAGAGTCGAGTATGGCAAGATACAACAATTAAAAGCAGCTATGAAGCTTCCTCTTCGAATTTAACAGTAGGTTTGACAGCACCAAAAGGCAAAGGAAGGAGACTCATTATTACTCATATTGGAAGCGACAAAGGTTTCGTTAGTGATGGAGCAGAGATTTTTGTCGAGAAAAAAAGTGGTGATTATCATGAAGAAATGGATGGCAACCATTTTGAAAAATGGTTTGAAAATGTTCTTCCCAAATTAAATCCAAATAGTGTCATTGTAATGGATAATGCTCCCTACCATTCTGTGAAAGTGGAAAAAATTCCAACAAAATCTTGGACAAAAAATTCTATTCAAGAATGGTTATCGGAGAAGAAAGTTGATTGGAGCAAAGATATGATTGAAATCGAACTTTTACAAAACGTATCCGAAGTTAAACATTTTTACGATAAATATAGAGTGGAAGCACTAGCTGAAAAATATGGGCATACAATTTTAAGATTGCCTCCTTATCATTGCGAGCTAAATCCGATTGAGATGATTTGGAGCCAAATTAAAAGCTATGTTGCTCGCGAAAATAAAAGCTTTAAACTTAACGATGTGAAGGATCTGGTAATCAAAGGAATAGAAAGAGTATCAGCTGAAAATTGGAGAAACTGTATTAGAGAAGTAACAAATAAAGAGAAAGAGATGTGGGAAATTAATGGACTTGTAGATGAAATACTTAAATAATTCAGCAGATTACTGATAAACGAGATTAAATTAACTTAATTAAGAAAATAAATATGAAATAAACATTACGAAGATTACTTTAATATGAAAATAAAGCTAACTGGCTTTCGCCATGCAACAACCTGCGATATCAACAAACCACACTGTTGCCACACAAGTCAACAGAAAAAATTACATAAAAGAATAAACACATTAAATACATGGAGTATGAGTAAGAATGAAAAAAATAGGAAAACAGTCTAATATTGTCAATTGAAGTTCATAATATTAGCACTTCCCCTTGAACTTGCAATTATGGCATTCTTACCATACCCAAGAGGGTCCTTGACATTTCAAAACGTCTTTTAGGTAAGGCTTTTGTGAAAATATCTGCAATTTGATATTCACCATTAATATGCTGAACACTGATTTCACCACTTAAGGGGACAGATCACCTTTAAAATGGTCAAAAATTCAATTTCAAGGTTTTGATGTCAGTAAATAGTGCATTTTATTCTGAGTAAAAAGGATACCAATGTTTTTCAGAGGCGATAATTATTGACGAAGATATAAAGTAAAACGCAATCGCCATTCTTTGTTTTTGAATGGGGAGTAAAAACTTTAAATGCATTTAATTCACAACAATGATTTTCAAACTTGCGCGCATGATTTCTCCAAAAATAATTTAGATAGAACCTCAATTTTTTTTCATTTTTCAATAGTAATACAGTATAGACTACTTATTGTTGCATTTTTGTTGTACGATATATGACAGATGCATTGTACAGATGCATTTTATTAATATTAAAATACTAAATATAGAGTTCGCTTCTGATCAGATGTAATAATGAAGATATGAGGTGCAGTTCTCAAAATAATTTTATTATTATTGAAATTAAAGATACAAAAAAATAAAAGGTAAATAAAAGTATTTTTTATGGATATTTGCTTTTTATAATGAATTACTTGTTTCATTGATTTTAATTTATTATATAAAATTATTTATGCTTACCCTTCTATATATAAAAAAAAGTAATGGTTTGGAAATGGACCAATGAAAATCTGCGTAGATACCGCGAAACGTATCTGATTCGTCAGACCTTTCTGACTTTTCTTAGGGGAATTAACATGAAAGTAGAGATTTTAGATAGGATGGGCGAGGGGAAGGGAACCGGGTCTGTCGCCAATTTGGCGATATATCGCCAAATTTGGCGGACAAAATTAGCTGCCAAAAGTGGCGCCAACTTGGCGCTATTTCCAGTATTTCGCCAAATTTCCATAGACTCCCATTGAAATCCAATAGCGTTTACTCGCTTGCAAAAATTCAACAAATTGAGATATTGCAATGCAACAAAAATTAATATTAGCTTATGAATAGAGCTTAATTGAACTATTTACAGTATTTTTAAGCACAAACACTAACTATTTACAATATTCGTAACACTATATATACAATTGGTACTTGTTAGTTATCCTGTCGACCAAATTACTGTCGCCAAATTCATATATATATTAAACGAGCAAGGGATTTTCCCGATTATGAATGATATAGTAAACGACTGGGAAGATTTTCACGAGACTTGCCCCCTATACTAAATCGAGCACGAGAAAAAGATCTAGCTAGGTTCCGAATACAAGAAAATTCGTTTTTACAGGGTAAAACAAACTCAGCGCTGAAAATGTTTTTTGTTATAAATGGAAAAATACTTACACGAAACGTGTTGCTTATACTAATTCGAGCACGAGAAATCCATCTAGCTAGGTTTCTAATTCGGGAAAGGTCATTTTGATCTATTAAAACAAACTCAGCACTAAGAGTGCTTGGCTAGGGCGGGATTACGCGGGGGGGGGGGAGGTTGGTGAGCGTAGCGAGCAGGGGGACCGAGCCCCCCTAGTTTAATAAAATGTATTTTTCTCCAATTTAGAATTAAATTTCTCTTTTCTTACAGTAGGGTGCCTAGATACGAAAGTGTCGACATACGATACAGACTGACGCATTTCTTTAAACTAAACTATGGCTAACCAGAACTGGACAATTTACCATAACTTGGCAATACTCAGTGATGAGTGGCGACTGTTATAACTATGCCAACCCATATATACGCCACTGAAATCGTGACGTCATCAATATGGCGCTGGGCATAAACAGACAGAAGTGCCCATTGAAAAAACATGGACGTAAAAAATAAAATCTTCTAGGAATAATAATTTTCACATATAAGAACTTTTAGACACTATTCTGCAAAGTTTAAGGTCTCTCTCTACTTATAAGTAAAACTTTTATTTAATTTAAATTAAGTATATAAATTGTATGTTAAATAATATATTAAATATATAAAAGATGATATAATAATATAATAATAAAATATAATATATTAAATTATAATACTAAAATGATATACTATATTAAATTAAATATTAAATCAATTTAACACATTAAATTATTTATAGATTACATTAAATTAATATTATTAATAATTAATACTAATAATAAATAATTATTTATCATTTTAAATGATTAATAAATATAATTGATATTAACAAATAATCTAAAATTAATTAATAGTTATTTAATTATATATATATATATATATATATATATATATATATATATATATATATATATATATATATATATATATATAATTATTAATTAAAAGTATTAATTTAATTATATTAATTATTTAAATATATATATAATTATATAAGTATTATTAAAGTTATGAATAATTAATTTTATATTATTTATTAATATCAGTTATATTTATTAATCATTTAAAATGATATATAATTACTTATTATTAGTATTAATTATTCATAATATTAATTTAATGTAATATATATTTAAGTTAATATGTTTAAATTATTATTACTATATCATAGATAATATTATAATTTTATAGTATAGTATTATCAATATTTATAATTATATTAATATATTTATATTTAATATAAATTAATAACATAAATAATAATATTAATACAAATTATAAATTAAAATTATCATATTAACATTAATTATTATTAATTAAAAATAATTATAATATAATAATACAAACTAAAATATTAATTATTTAATAATTGTATTTAATATTAAAAACTATAATTAATATTAATAATAATAAAATATTTATAATTATAATTAGTATTAATCTTAATAAATAATTAATATTGTATATATACATCATATCATAATGAATTATATTAAATTAATACTTTATTAAATTAATAATATAATATATTAAATTAAAATACTAAATTTTAATGTATTAAATATATAAAGTATTGTAATATGTAAATTATTAAAAATAATCTAATATTTTTTTAATTTTAATGTGATTTTCTCTTTACTTATAATTAAAACATCAAATTACTTATAAGTAAAGAGAGATAAATACATCGTGACAGACATGAATGTAAACATCACTGATTCAAACGATGTAAACAACCGCCATGCTTATCTAACCCGAGTTAAGCTAATGAATTTTTAATAAATTATTCAAATTTAAAGCACAAAATCTGAAGTTTGGTGAATTCATAATGAAAAGCGTACCTTAAACTTTGCAGAACAGTGCCTGAAAGTTCTCAAATATGAAAATTATTATTCCTAGAAGATTTTATTTTTTACTTCCATGTTATTTCAATGGGCACTTCGATCTGTTTATGCCCAGCGCCATGTTGAAACGTTACACTTCAGCGGCGTATTAGTGGCAATCCAGAGGGTAGACAAAAATTGACGATATTCGTCTATAATGTATTTAAATTATATATATAATTATTACTGAGAAAATACTCTCATATTGTTACAGATTAAATTTATTTACTGCTTACAGCATGCGTTCATCGGCACTGTTGTTGTAGTACAAACTTACCGTTAAGTTGAGTTGTTCTGTTACTTTTTAGAATGCAGAATATTACAATATTGAGATGAGTTGTTCACAGGATATTACAATACCCCCCTTTTAAAAGCAATTAAAGTCACTATTACAAAATGAAAAGTCATTATAGATCAAGTCTATTTAGCTTCTTTCTGACTCGTGTAGGATAACGCCTGGTTTGAACATCTGTAATGGGTATATCTTCATTTGAGTTTTCGGTGGGAAGATTTTCAGATTGTTGAACTTCAGAAGTAAGAGTCCTGTTATCATGTTGTAATTCTGTATCTGGACTGGTGATGGATGTTGGTAGATTATCACTTTGAAAGGTTACATGAAGATCATTTCTGTTAGCTGGCATATTTACTATTCAGGCATACTCTATATATTAATTTGCTTGTGAGATAGTGCATTTTTGCATTAATTTCTATTAGTTTTGTTTCTGTTTACATTGTCTGAATCAGAGAACAGGGGTGATATTTATATTCATGACAGGCAAGATGAATTTGTCATCTGCCTCTCGCACTTTTTACTTATCCACGATTAAAATATCAAATTACTTTTATGATATTTTAATTATCTTACTTAATATTTCTGCAGCTTAACCATGTATGTCGTAAGTTTTCGTATAAACTGTGGAATTTTTCTGCATTTGTGTTATTGAATTTGTTTACATTTGTAAAAATCATTTTTTTTTACAAATTAAAAATTACATATCTAAATCTTTCTGAAAACTCCCGGAAATTTTCAATATTTCCCTCCCAAAAAACCCGGTTTATTCCCGGGAATAAACCCGGTTTTTTCCAACCTTTGCAACTCTAAACGAGAGTATGCAAAACACCCAAAGATTTTTAAAAGATTTTGAATTCTTCAGAAATGAACTGGAGTCCGTGGTCAGAAACCACCTCTAATGGTAATCCATATCTGGCAAACAGTTGTTGCAATACAGCATTTCTACTAGCTGCTGAAGTCAAAGACATCTTTGCCACTTCTACCCATTTCGAATAACTGTCCACAACTATCAAATAATCAATTTGATCTTTCTTAGCAAAATCTAAGTGAATGCGGTCCCATGGTGCCTTGGGCCATACCCATGATTGCATTGGGGTGACTAGAGGAGATCTGGCTACAAGTTGACAAGCTTTACAATTAGCGGACATATTTTCAATGTCTTGCTCTAAATTGGGCCACCAGAAATGACTTCTAGCAACTGCTTTCATCTTTACAATTCCAGGATGAGTGTCATGAAGTAATTCAAGCAAGTGTTTCCTATATACATTAGGAATTATTATGACCCTCATGCCCCATAAGAAACAATTTCTATCAACAGATAGTTCATCTTTTCTGTTAAAAAATGGCTTAAAATCAGGATTCTCATTTTTGTATGGAAAGCCATTATGAACATATTTAATTATACTTCCCAAAATTTTACCAGTTCTTGAAGCACAAGCAGTGTCATCAGAGGTTACAGGTAAATCTGGCAGATGGGAAATCTTGTAGATATCTGATGGGTACAACCCAACAAACACGAGATGTTTGGCCACATGATGTAAACGTTATGGCCAAAAAAGTTTGCGGCAATTTGTATCCAACCATTAATGTATTTTAAGTGACGCGCCTGTACACCCGCTGTCAATCGTCAAATCGTTAACGGGCAAATGGGGGGGGGGGACTTAATGCAATTTCAGTGTCCAATAGCTAATGTAAATACGTTTCCTGTCAGGATATACAAATCTATCATCGTTTAAAAGTCAGTGGCCCAGTATAATCTTCTCGACATTTTTATTATAAGAAATAAAAAGTATTTTTACTGCACATTTTATAAGATAATTTTCGTTATTTTAAACCTGGATTTATGTGAAAAGATTAAATATGCTGCTTTTAAGTATTTTATGCAATAAAAAATACACAAAAAGTACCCTTATTTAATTTAAAGAGTTTTTATGGAAAAAAAATCATAAAAATAGTTAATGTTTAGGCTTTTAAAGTATGCATTAATATCTTTAAATGAATATTTTCTGTGAGCACCTAGAATGAAAACGAATATTGCAATCTTTAGACATACATATTATATAAACATATTAAAAAAATTAATGATAAATGGGAATTTATTTTCAATTTGAATTATATATTTCAATTTCAATGAAAAAATATTTGTCAAAAGAAATAAATGCCACTTTGCCAAAAAAGCAGTTACTGTTAAAAGAGAATGGAAAAAAAAATCTTTTTTTGGGGGGGTGGGTGGTGAGGGGTGATTTTATATTATCTATAAATCAGTTCCAAAAAATATGTTATTTTCATTTTTTGAAACACTCAAAATTTAGATTTAAAATAAAAAATATCCTAAATAGCAATAATCGCAAATGCCCATCCCCCCCCCCCCCAGACTAATTTCACAGAAACACATTATATGCAGTGGTAACATTTTCTACGATTTATATTTAATTAGAAATGAAACATAGCAACCGTTTGTTTGGAGTCAGTATCCAACCAAAACGTCATGACTGACGTCACAGATTTTTAATTTTTTTTTTAATTATTTTAAACTTCTTTGAATGCTGGGGTGGGGTGGGGGACCATATTCTTTATTTGTGCAGATTTTTTTTTTTTTTAATAAATATAGAATTTTTAAAGATATGAAATTCTGTATGATGGGGGAGGGTGCGAAAGGGGGAGCGTAAATTTTGACGGGAGAGGGGTGATTTACATGATTGATTATTCATTTATTAACACAACAAAACAATTAATAAAGCAGAATTTTTATGCTATAGAAATAAAAAAAAGTTTAAATATTTTGAATTATTTTGCATGCTGGTGAGAAAAGGGGTTAGGAATCAAGGGGTCTCTCAATAGAGTGTAATCTCGTACAACCCCTTCTGTAATCAGTGTAATCGTACTGTAATCAATTCTTAATCACGTCATCACATATAATCGGTGGTAATCAAAGAAATCTTAATGGAATCACATGTAATCAATTGTAATCTATATAATTTTAGTATAATCAAGTATAATCTCGAATTGAAAATCTAGTTTGTACCACTACGTGGCGCTTCTCACGAGTCGCCACTATTAAGACGGAACTTGGAAACACAGAATTTTTCAAGGGAGAGTGTTTTGGTTTTATTATTTGTTTTTGTGGTTTCTGCTTCGTTAGAGATTGCAAGTGTAAATCACGCTGAATTTTTCTTTTCTGCATCATCCATTCTGATTGTTGAAGAGGAGATTCATCCAGTTACGTTAACTTGCCCCCCCCCCCCATTTTCGAAAATTTAAATTTCAAAGATACCAGGAACATTGGCGGCGCCAAGATTTGCCCGACGGGGGGGGGGGGCATGGTCTCCCCGATAGGGGGGCCAAATTGGTAATATATATATATATATATATATATATGTGTGTGTGTGTGTGTATAATTCATCATGTGTGTAACAATCATATGGATTAGAGTCCTGCTCGGGTCGTATTATACACGAAAATTATAACTGAACCCGACCCAAACCCCACAAAACCCTTTTCGTTGACCTCAGCCTGAAATGATAAAAAAATAATACATATTTTAATATAATTATGGAAAAGTAGTCTACAATTATATCTATCTTCGATCGATCTTTTATTGGGATTTAAAACGGCCTATAGAGGCGCTGATCGCAGCCGTCGGTACAGGAAAATTGTCCCTTTAACTAATGCTAAAGTGCCATTGAAACCACTATTGATTGTAAACGCGTTTGAAAGTGTTTGATATTCAAATTAGGATAATTTTTACCTTGTCATTTAAACACAGAAGACAAATATCACATGAAATATGAAATTGTACAAAAAAATAATCATTAAGAATAAATTAAAAATGCATGTAATGCAATAGGATTGAAAGAGATTTTCCTGAAGCGAAAAGTTATATCTTTTTTCCACCAGATGGCGTATTCGAGCGCTTGAATTCCCAATTTCTATCCGATTACAAATCTATATATATATATCTAGTTTAAATTTTAGTTTTTAAATATAAAAATGAGTATACATACACTCATTAATATTTAAATAAATAATTATTCATCTGAAATGATATTTTTAACTTTTTTTTTTTTAAATTTGGTCAATCACAATCCGAACCGTAAGTGTCAAAACCCAACCCGAAACAATTAAAGTCAACCCACTTCAACAATGAAAAAAATTAGCCCCGGGTCGGGTTTGAGTAGGTAAAATAGGCTCACCCGACTCGATGTAGGACTTTAATATGGATGGATGGATGTACGTGTATATATATATATATATATATGTCGTAGGTTAATTGGGGAATCTGGCTCTTTGCAAAGAGCCGGTCTAATTGGAGAATCATCTCCCTTTTCCCAATCAGCCTGTTATTTTTCAGGCCGATTACAAAGAGCCATAGACAACGTTAGGCTAATTGGAATATGGTCATTTATTTCTCAATCAGCCTGAGGATTTTTAGGCTTATTGCAAAGAGCGTAGATAGAGTTAGGTTTATTGAAAATTGGCCATGCTTATTTAGAAAATGACCAGTTCTTTGTCAATATATAGTGTTGTACACAACTCGAACCTGAAAATTCCATTCGAAGTCGACCGGAACCCGCTAGAAAAATTCCATCGAACCCAAACCCGATCCTCGAAGGACAAAATAAAATATTTCGAGTCGCAAACCGACCCGAACCAGAAAACTGAAGTTAACCAGAAACCCGAGCAGAACCCGAGGAAAAAATCCATCGAACCGTAACCCGATCCG
Source organism: Maratus michaelseni (assembly GCA_963931845.1). Classification (NCBI taxonomy): domain Eukaryota; kingdom Metazoa; phylum Arthropoda; class Arachnida; order Araneae; family Salticidae; genus Maratus; species Maratus michaelseni. Next base: position 125,728,567 of record OZ007594.1, on the reverse strand, counting down.
AAACCGACAAAATAAATTTGTTTATGTCGCAACCCGACCCTAAACCTAAAAATTCGAAGTTAACCAGTAACCCAACCCGAACAAGATATAATAATTCCATCGAAGCGTAACCCGATCTGAACCCGAAAAAATAAATTCCTTCGTGTCGCAACCCGACCCGAACCTAAAAATCGAAGTTAACCCAAAACCCGACCTGAAATAGGAAAAAAATTCGATCGAACCGTAACCCGATCCGAACATGACAAAATAATTATCGTCGTCATGCAACCCGACCAGAGCCTGAAAATTGAAGTTAACTCGAAATCCGACCATAACCCGACAAAAAAAAAATCCATCGAATCGTAACCCCATCCGAACCCGACAGAATAAATTCGTCGTAACGCAACCCGATCCGAAGCTGAAATTTCAAGTTAACCCGAAACCCAACCTGAACCTGAAAATTTAAGCTAACACGAAACCCGACAGAAAATTACCATCGCCCCGTAACCCGACCCCAAACAGATAAAAAAAATCCATTAAACAGTAACCCGATGCGAACCCGACTAAATAAATTTCGTCATCTCTCAAACCGACCCGAACCCGACAAAATAAATTTCATCATCTCGCAACCCGACCCGAACCGGAAAATCGAAGTTAACCCGAAAGCCGACCAAAACCAGACAAATAAAAATCCTTCGATACGTAACCTGATCCGAACCCGAAAAAATAAATTCCTTCGTGTCACAACCCGATCCAAACCAGAAAATTCAAGTTAACCCAAAACCCACTGCAAACCTGAAAATTTAACTTAACCCGAAACCCGACGCAATCCCGACAAAAAATTACCATCGCCCTGAAATTGACCCGAACCAGACAATAAAATCCATTGAACAGTAACCCGATCCGAACCCGACAAAATAAATTCTTCGTCTCGCAACCCGATCCGAATCTGAAAATTGAAGTTAACTCGAAATCCGACCATAACCCAACAAAAAAAAAATCCATCGAATCGTAACCCCATCCGAACCCGACAGAATAAATTCGTCGCAACGCAACCCGATCCGAAGCTGAAATTTCAAGTTAACCCGAAACCCAACCTGAACCTGAAAATTTAAGTTAACACGAAACCCGACACAAACCCGACAGAAAATTACCATCGCAACGTAACCCGACCCCAACCAGATAAAAAATATCCATTGAACAGTAACCCGATCCGAACCCGACAAAATAAATTTCATAATCTCGCAACCCTACCCGAACCGGAAAATCGAAGTTAACCCGAAAGCCGACCAAAACCAGACAAATAAAAATCATTTTATACGTAACCTGATCCGAACCCGAAAAAATAAATTCCTTCGTGTCACAACCCGATCCAAACCAGAAAATTCAAGTTAACCCGAAACCCACCGCAAACCTGAAAATTTAACTTAACCCGAAACCCGACGCAATCCCGACAAAAAATTACCATCGCCCTGAAATTGACCCGAACCAGACAATAAAATCCACTGAACAGTAACCGGATTTGAACCCGACAAAATAAATTCTTCGTCTCGCAACCCGATCCGAACCTGAAAATTGAAGTTAACCCGAAAGCCGACCCGAACCAGACAAATAAAAATCTATCCATACGTAACCCGATCAGAACTCGACAAAATAATTTTCGTTGTCACGCAACCCGATCCGAACCAGAAAATTGAAGTTAACCCGTAACCCGACCCGAACCCGACAAAAAAAATCCATCGAACCTTAACCCAATCCGAATCCGACAAAATACATTCCTTCGTGTCACAATCCGATCCAAACCAGAAAATTTAAGTTACCCCGAAACCCGACCGAATCCGAAAATTTATGCTAACCCGAAACCCGACCCAAATCTGAAAATTTAAGTAAGCCCGAAACCCGACCGAACCCGACAAAATTAATCCATCGGACCGTAACCCAATCCGAACCCGACAAAATAAATCCCTTCGTCTCGCAACCCGACCCGAACCTGAAAATTGAAATTAACCCGAAAGCCGACCCGAACCAAACAAATACAAATCGATCGATACGTAATCCGATCCGAACCCGACAAAATAATTTTCGTCATCACGGAACCCGATCAGAACCAGAAAATTGAAGTTAATCCGAAACCCGACCGGAACCAGACAAAAAAAAAATCCATCGATCCTTATCCCGATCCGAACCTGACAAAATAATTTCCGTCGTCATGCAACCCGACAAGAACCTGAAAATTGAAGCTAACTCGAAACTCGACCCGAACCTGACAAAAAAATCCATCGAACCGTAACCCAATCCAAACCCGAAAAAATAAATCCCTTCTTTTCGCAACCCGAGATGAACCAGAAAATTTAAGTCAACTCCAAAACCGATCCGAACCTGAAAATTTAATTTAACCCGAAACCTAAAAACAAAAAATTATTTTGTCAGGTTCCGATCAGATTACGTATCGATGGATCTTTATTTGTTTGGTTCGGTTCGGCTTTTGGGTTAACTTCAATTTTCTGGATCGTGTAGGTTTGCGAGACGAAGGAATTTATTTTGTCGGGTTGTGATCGGGTTACGGTCCGATGGATTAATTGATGGATTAATGGATTTTTTGCTGGGTTTGGGTCGGGTTTCGGCTAACTTATATTTTCAGAACTTATATATTCAGAATATTTGTGTCGAGTTTCGGGTTAGCATAATTTTTCAGGTTCGGTCGGGTTTCGGGTTAGCTTCAATTTTCAGGTTCGAGTCGGGTTGCGAGACGAAGGAATTTATTTTTAGGGTTCGGATTGGGCTACGGTTCGTTGTACTTCTTTGTCTGGCTCGGCTCGGGTTTCGGGTTAACTTGTTTTTCTGGTTTGGATCGGGTTGTGTCACGAAGGAATTTATTTTGTCGGATTTGGATTGGGAATGGTTCAATGTCTTTTTTGTCGAGTTCGGGTCGGGTTTCGGATTACCATCAATTTTCCGGTTCAGATCGGGTTGCGTGACGACGAAAATTATTTTGTCGAGTTCTGATCGGGTTACGTATGGATGGATTTTTATTTGTCTGGTTCGGGTCGGTTTTCGGGCTAACTTCAAATTTCAGGTTCGGGTCGGGTTGCGAGACGAAGAATTTATTTTGTCGGGTTTGGATCGGGCTACTGTTCAATGGATTTTTTTATCTCGTTCGGGTCGGTTTAGCGCCAACGTAACCCACAAGTCGTTTATTTTAAAAACACTAACCTCGAGTCATTTTTTAAAAACTAACCACCACCCGACTGTCGAGTGGTGGGCGTAAAATTGGTTACCCGACTCAACTCTACTCCGAAATCCAACTATTTTTCCCTGCAGAAATTAAATTTTAACGACAAATTTTTTTGTCTACCCGAAATTCGAAATATTTCTACCCTAATCTGACCCGAAAAAAAAAGATCTATAGTTTAATACAATTATAATAAAATAATCTACAATCATTTGTCTAATACCAATTTTACCTTTTATGTAGGGAAATAAACATGTAAAAGGACTTTCTTATTTAAATATTTAGTTTTTCATTTGAAACAACAACAATAGAGTTTTATTGCACAATCCGACTAACCCGAACACGACGTAAAAGTATCAAAACTCAACCCGAAACAATTACAGTCAACCTGACCCGAATCCAACAGCAACCTTTTTTTAAAAATTAGCTCCAACCCGAAACGGGTCTGGTCGGGTTCAGGTAAAATCGGTTTACCCGACCCGATACAGGATTCTAATCTGAAACAATATTCTGAACAGTTTTTTGAAAAATCAGGTTAACCCAAGCCAGACACGCAAGAATCAAACTCAACCCGAAACTGAAACAATTGTAGTCAACCCGGCTTACAAAGAAACAAGTCAGCACCTACATGACCCACGAGTTGAGTTTTTTATAAGCTAGCCCCAGGTAATTTTTTAAAAAACTAACCTGCCTCGACTCGGGTCGGGTCGGATCATGTGCAGTTCCCTAACCCGATGCAGGATTCTACTAATAGGTCAAAATATTTTCCCCGACGACAATTGAATTTGGATCCCGGATCCCCCTATAGCACCGCCCTCGACATCGAATATGATAAACCTCGAACCGAACAAACTTCCGAATCGGGTTCCCGCTGCTTTCGGCACCGTATACCATTCTAGGTAGATTTTGTAAGAAATACTACCATTCTCACCTAAGATGGAATTTTTGCAGATCTACACCGATCATGACTCCCAGAACCCAAAAACCGACCCCCCAGTTCAAAACTTTATCTATCTATCTATCTATGTCACTCTTTTATGGACACGATAACTGCAATAATTCTGCACAGATCTCTTTGAATTTGATACATAAAATCAAGGGGCATAAAATCTCGCTCAAGTTCGTTAATGGGCAAAATCGAACTAGGGGGGGGGGGGGGATGGGGAGGCTTTTTGTGAAAACAGAAAAAGCCCCATAATTTCTTAATTATGATATGTATCGAATCCGTTTAAAGTTATTATTACTTCTAGGAGAAGGGCCTAAAATGCATGTATGACAGATTTTTGATATAATTAAAAATTGCCCCAAGGGGGGGGGGGAGAAAGGGGGTGTTTTAGAAGAAAAAAATTCATAACGTCGTCATTTCACAAGACATCAAATCCGCTTAAATTTATTATAAATACTCTTAATATTATCTAAAACTTTTATATTGACAAGTTTTTTATAGGACCAACCCTTATAGCAAAAAAAATTAAAAACAAAAAAAATCCCTGCCGGCTCCGCCTGCAAACAAGTTATTTTTCGAAGTAGGCGGTTCCAACTCCCACAACTTTTCGAAACTGATACATAAAATCAAAGGGCGTAAAATCTCGGTCAAGTTCGTTAATGGGCACAATCGAACCAGGGGGGGGGGGGATGGGGGGACTTTTTGTGAAAACGGAAAAAACCCATAATTTCTTAATTATGATACGTATCGAATCCGTTTGAAGATATTATTATTTTTAGGAGAAGGGCCGAAAATTTATGTATGACAGATTTTTGATATAATTAACAATTGCCTTAAGGGCATGGGGAGGAGGGGGGGTTTAGAAGAAAAAAATTCATAGCTTCGTCAAATCCCAAGATTTCAAATCTGCTTAAATTTATTATAAATCCTCTTAATATTATCTAAAACTTTTATATTGACAAGTTTTTTATAAGACCAACAGTTATAGCAAAAAAAAATAAAAACAAAAAAATCCCTGCCGGTTCCGCCTGCAAACAAGTTATTTTTCGAAGTAGGTGGTTCCAACTCCCGCATCTTTTCGAAACTGATACTTAAAATCAAGGGGCATAAAATCTCGATCAAGTTCGTTAATGGGCAAAATCGAACCAAGAAGGGGGTGGATGGGGGCTTTTTGTGAAAACAGAAAAAGCCCATAATTTTTTAACTATGATACGTATCGAATCCGTTTGAAGATATTATTATTTTTAGGAGAAGGGCCGAAAATTTATGTATGACAGATTTTTAATATAATTAAAAATTGCCTTAAGGGCATGTGGTGGGGGGGTGGGGTTAGAAGAAAAAAATTCATAACTTCGTCAAATCCCAAGATTTCAAATCTGCTTAAATTTATTATAAATCCTCTTAATATTATCTAAAACTTTTATATTGACAAGTTTTTTATAGGACCAACTCTTATAGCAAAAATAAATAAATAAATAAATAAATAAATAAAAATCCCTGCTGGTTCCGCCTGCAAACAAGTTAGGTTTCGAAGTAGGCGGTTCCAACTGCCGCATCACCGCAAAAAGGTCATTTTTTTCGCAATTCCCGACAAACAGGCGCCCCACGGTCTGCGTCTTCGAAATCTACCTGTGCCTGTAGGCCAAGCCGTCAGGGTTTTTATTTATGTTATTAACACTGACTGACCATACACAGGCTTCAAAATCAGGTAGAATATTTGTACTTTTGTTCTATCAATAACAACTCAATTCTATTTCAAACAATTTTTTAAATGAATTTAAAACACTTTAAGAAACTTAGAGTATGATCTTGTTTCTCAAATAGCAAGTTTTTTTCTTTCCGCTCTTTTCAATTTGTGAAAAAATAAATTAAAATATTTTATCTTGAACCCACCTGAGCCCGAAGACTGGCATAAAATTTATAGACCTAATCCGTTTCACGCCCAAACTCGGATTCGAACTGATCCAGTTTCATATTTAATGCATGCTTAATAAAAGAAGAAAAAGTACAAATTTTCAACGTTTTGTAAAATGGTAAATGAATCACTTATTCATACATGTATGTGTATATTTGAAATTTTTTCTATTCTTTTTTGAGTATTTTGTACGGTTGTTTTATTTTTTTTCCTTGTTTGTTATTAAATCAGTTTGACAACCTCCTACAGTTGTCTCTAGAAGTTTAACAGCTTTTGGAATGCAGTAAAATCGAGTAAAACTGTTAAATCACAACTTGTAGCACTGTAATCACCTGTAATCAACTGCAATTACGTATTTCTGAGTGTAATCAGGTATAATCACATGTCGTCACAGTAATCAGCTGTAATCATTGCGATTCCGTAATCACGTACACAATTTTTCTATTGAGAGCCCTTGTTAAGAATGCATCAGATAAAGATCCAGTATAGTCAGACAAAACTATATTTTGCTGAAAATAACTGTTGTCGGATTGTGGGTTTAAATGACAACAACCGAAGTACAATGAAGTTTCTGCCATACAAACAGTGAAAATGACAGGTTATTTGTAACCGTGCCCCAGCAGAGGCTTTCAGAGGGCGTGTTCAGCTTACACGACCACATCGACCATGGTCGAAGGAGAAAATATACATGGAGTGTGTTATATTAGAAGCATAGAAATAAGCCATAATTGAATTATATTCTGTTCCTGTGCCTTATAATAGGTGAAGCCAGTGACTATACGTCCTTATCCTTCCAAAAAAGTGGCTTTTGTAATAGGAATATCATAATAGGGATCATTAACACAACACATCACGTGACACAACAAAGCATCACGTGATCTGATTTAGCCCGATGAGCCTACGCAGACTTTCGATCTCTTGACCCAAAAAAATTTGTGGGCGAATTGATCACGTGATTGGGCTTTTCGTTTGGAAGGTTGATTGAGCACCTTTAACAGTTCGATCGGAAATCTAACAATTTTCAACTTTCTAAACTGATTTTTTAAACCTTCATATTTCTTAACGAAACAGTATAAAAAATATAACAATACCGGTGTACGATTAATATATTAGTTTTAAGTGACATATAAGTTGATGACAGGCCAGATGTTCGATCACCGATTTGTGTCAGCTTTGGCCTAACCACTGATCTCTAATATGTAATTCTATATAACTGTAGCATAATTTATAGCCTTTATACGGGCATCATATTATGTTTAGCTCGTTGTATTATATTTATCTAATTCACAATTTTATGTAATTTTGCTTTTCAAATTTGGCAACACTCTAAAGTTTTAGTTTTTGTTTACTACTTTAAAAAGTTTGTTCTATGCAAATAATTTAAAAAGCTGCTCACCGGGCCCACGGGCCAAAATCAACAACAACAATGCAAATAATTTATCTGAAAAGTTAAAACTGATTTAGAGATGTCAGTCGTTTTCATTTGGAAATACACATATTAAAATAATTAAGGATCATATATGAAAGTCGTCTCCCAACACGTCTAACACAGAAAGCCTAAAATAATTAGACACAAGCTCTTAAAAATAAAAATTAAATAAAAAATATTACATACACTTACGATGTTTTGTACCTGAATCATAAGCCTCTCCTTTTATTTTAGATTTTTCTTTTCAATTTTTATTAATATATAAAAATGCTTCATCAGTTGATTTATATTTTCATTAAAATGGAATTCTGTTAATATAACAAAACTGTGATATCAGCATGTTATGAGATTCATTTGTATTAGTAAATTAAAATATTTGTTAAAATTTGAGAAAAAGAGCTTCTAATATTTTTATTAAAACATTTATTTCGATAACAAATTGTTTGAAACTTAAATATTCAATTATCAAAATTCATTTTTTAATTTGATTAAAAAAAAAATTAACGTTATACGTATAATTTTATTTTTATAGTATTTTACACATTGAATTTTATATTGTAAAATATGCTTTGCATTTTAGTTTTAGTAATAATAAACCAATAAGGTACTCCATAAAAAACCCACACCCATCGTATGAGCACAGATATTTTCGCACAATTCTTATTTGCTAAAAAAATATTAACGAATTGGAATGAAACCTTAAATATTATAAAGCGCTGTAAAAGAAAATTTTAATCGGGAGATTGCCCATCGTATTTAAATAAGTATTTTATAATAACATTAGAAATAAATCTGTAATTGTTATCTCATCAAAAAGTCACATGTAAAAAATGCAGCCAAGTCTCGTAACTGATTTACCGTAAAAAGTACTGAGGTCGTATAAAGCCAAGTTTAACTATCTTATTAACTCTGAAATTTTCATTCGCAAATCACTCCTAGTCTCTACATCTTTAGTTAATTATTATTTTGTGACTTGGCAATTACGTGGCACGAGAATGTGATGTATATAGTTAGTCTTAATCAAATAATACTATAACATATTAAAGTGTAATAACTTCCCTGTGATTAACCTGTGCGTATATAATTTGCCTTAATTAAATTATCCCATCCTATTCCATAACATAGTAAGGTGTAATAACTTCTCTGTGATGCGTAATTGCCAAGTCACAAAATAATAATTAACTAAAGATGTAGAGACTAGGAGTGATTTGCGAATGAAAATTTCAGAGTTAAAAAGATAGTTAAACTTGGCTTTATACGATCTCAGTACTTTTTACGGTAAATCAGTTACGAGACTTGGCTGCATTTTTTACATGTGACTTTTTGATGAGATTTCACTTCTTTTTGTAAGTAATCCTCCTTTTCTTGATTTTCTCCTTTTCTTGAGATCATCCACTGATTTTCGCTAAGCCCACACTCTGTCCCTATTATTTACAGGTATCAAAAATTTGAAGCTTTAGTTTCGTTTGCAAAGTACTGTAGATAAAAAGAGATTTCAGGTTCCTAAGCAAGCACTAAGTTATGGGAGGGGGGGTGTCAAAAGTACTCTCAATTGCTTACAGGATAGGTGCTATCCATCTGAGATATTACTCGCAGCCCTAGATACTTGATATTTAACATAAAAGAACTTTTTAGTGTGAAAAGAAAGCCAAAATTAAAATTTCCGGAAATTTCCAATAAATCAAATTATATTCCTTTATTCGATGTTTTTTTTGTCTTTTTTTTATTATTATTTACAGATTTTTTAATTTTTCCTTACTTTGTGTACTAAACCCTGCCTTTCTGCCAAATGTCAAGCTTCTAGGACTACAAAATCGAATTATTTTCAAATTTTCGACTTTTTATAAATTTATTGATTTTTCGATTTTAATTCTAAGTTACCTGATTGTCATGCCAATATAGTAATTATTTGATCCGTCTTCTTAGGATCATTTAGGTTCAATTTAGAGATACATCAAGTGAATCTTAGAGTTACCATGATTTTATTTAGAAAGGACTATCAAGCCATAACCAGCCAGTAATGTCGGGAGGGTAGGGGGAGCTGTGAAAATTTTTGTGGGATGACAACATTTAAGAATCCATATTTCATATGTGAAGTACATAGAGTACAACCTGTGAAAGAAAACAAACCTGTCTATAAAGAAATCGCCTATATCGTAGCCAGTCTATAGCGGAACTTCTCTATAACGAAATTCGTAAACGAAAGAAAAGAAAACCATAATCCGGGGGAAATAACATAAAACAATTAGGGGCGTTGTACTAGCTAATAGGACAATTATCTTAAAACTAATGTTTCTAGCAGTACAAAATCAAATTGTTTTCGAATTTTCGATTTCTTAAAGATATTTCGATTTTTCGATTTTATTTTCGAATTTAACGAATATTTTAATTGTTCCTTTTATTGAATAGTAAATACTACTTTTACACCAAGTTTTAAATTTCTAAGACTACAAGATAAAATTATTTTCAATTTTTGATATTTTCGAATTTTTTTTTATAATTTTCTGGATTTTTTAATTTTTTCTTATTTTGTATCCTTTATTACAAATTTCAAGTTTCTAGCGCTACAAAATCGAATTATTTTGAATTTTCCGATCTTTTTCGAGTTTTTTTTATTCTATTTTCGAATTTATTGTGTTTTAATTTTTCCTTTTTCTGTATCCTAAACAATAAGTTTACGCCGAATTTTAAGTTCTAAAGCTACAAAATCGATTTTTTTTTCAATTTTTCGGATTTTCGAATTTTTTTTTTCGAATTTTACAGATTTTTTATTTATTTCTTTTTTTGTATCCTAAATACTACCTTTATTCCAAATTTTAAGTTTCTAGCTTTACAAAATCGAATTATTTTCAAATTTTCGTTTTTTTTTCGATTTTTTTTTTTCAATTTTTGTTGTGTTTGTAATTTTTTCTTTTTCTGAATCCTAAACACTACCTTTACACAAAATTTTCAGTTTCTAAGACTACGAGATCATATTATTTTCATTTTCTCCCTTTTTCTTATTTTTATTTTTATTTATTTTTTTTTTTTTTATTTTTTTTTAATTTTCGATTTTTTTTAACTATCCATATTTTTTAATGTTTCCTTATTTAGTATCTTAAATATTACCTTTATTCCAAATTTCAAGTTTCTAGCGCTATGAAATCGAATTATTTTCAAAATTTCCTTATTTTTCGATTTCTTGATTTTATTTTCGAATTTTATTGCGTTTTTATTTTAACTTATTCTGAATCCTAAACACTATCTTTACTGCGAATTTTAAATTTCTAAGGCCAAAAGATCAAATTATTTTAATTTTTTCCAATTTTTTTCCAATTTTTCGAATTTTTGAATTTTTTTTTCGAATTTTCAGAATTTTTTAATTTTCCCTTATTTTGCATCCTAAATACTACCTTTATTCCGAATTCCAAGTTTCTAGCGCAACAAAATTTGATTATTTGAAATTTTTCCATTTTTTTCGATTTTTCGATTTTATTTTATTTATTTTTTTTTTTGTGTTTTGATGTTTTCTTTTTCTAAACACTACTTCACACCTAATTTTAAGTTTTTAAGACTACAAGATCGTGTTATTTTCAATTTTGTTTGATTTTTTTGAATTTTCGAATGTTTTTTTTTTTTTTAATTTTCCGGATTTTATAATTTTTTCTTTCTTTGTATCCGAAACACTAGCTTTATTCCAAATTTTAAGTTTCTGTGGCTGCGGGATCTACACAATCTTTTTGATGACGCAAGAGTGAGTGAATGACAAAAAATCGAAACTTTGAGTTCATATATCGTCTGCACTAATTTAGGGTATTTTTTGAATTATGCATATTTTTGAATTTTTCCTTATTTAGTATTACCTTTATTCCAAATTTCAAGTTTCTAGCGCTATGAAATCGAATTATTTTAAAATTTTCCTTATTTTTTTATTTTTCCGACTTTTTGGTTTTATTTTCGAATTTTATTGCGTTTTTTATTTCAACTTATTCTGAATCCTAAACAGTATGTTTACTGCGAATTTTAAGTTTCTAAGGCTAAAAAATCAAATTATTTTAATTTTTTCAATTTTTTACGAATTTTTCGAATTTTTGAATTTTTTTTCGAATTTTCTGGATTTTTTAATTTTTCTTCTTTTTCTGGATACTAAACACTACCTTCACACCAAATCTTAAGTTTCTAAGACTACAAGATCGTATTATTTTTAATTTTCAATTTTGATGGAATTTGTTGAATTTTCGAATGTTTTTTTTTTTCGAATTTTCCGGATTTTATAATTTTTCCTTTCTTTGTATCCTAAACACTACCTTTTTTCCAAATGTCAAGTTTCTAGGGCTACGGGATCAACCTAATGTTTTTGATGACGCGTGAACGAGTGAGTGAGTGAGTGACAAAAAATCGAATGTTTGAGTTCATATATCGTCTGAACTAGAAAAGACAGAAAGTTGTAATTTTAAATTTTGGTTCTGTGTGCGAAATACTCTAGAAAAACAAAGTTTCAAATTTTTGGGATACTCCAGCGCGGAGATATGGGGGGGGGGGGTCAAAAGTGCCCTGAGTTGCTTCCAGAAAAGTATGCTTACGGCTGTCCTCTCTCGACTTGGCGGAGGCACTGCCGTGCCTCCAGATCTTGCCAAGACTGTGGTTTTCCTATTAGACTTAATGTTAGCTATATGCTCCATTTTTCTGCAACTAAATTTCCTCATGCCAATATAGTAATTCATTGATCCGTTTTCTTAGGATCGTTTATGTTCAATTTAGAGATAAATCAAGAGAATCTTAGAATCACAATGATTTTATTTAGAAAGGACTATCAAGCCATAACCAACCAGTAATGTCGAGAGGGAGGGAGAGATGTGAAAATTTTTGTGCGACCAACATCTTTTAACAACAAATATTTCATATATAAATTAAATAGAGTAAAGCCTGTGAAAGAAAATGAACCTGTCTATAAAAAAAAGGTCTATAACGTAGCCAGTCTATAGCGGAACTTTTCTATTACAAAATTCGTAAACAAAAGAAAAGAAAAGCATAATCCGGGGAAAATAACACAAAACAATAACGGAAGGTGTACTAGCTAATAGGACAATTATCTTAAAATCTATCTAAAACAAACTATCCCCATCCTGTGGGATTTGTTTTTCAATGTTTTACTTTATTTAATGCAAAACATAGATTGCATCCGACAACTCATAAAAAAGTCCTCCGGCCTGTACCGACAGGAAAAGGTAGCTTTCCTATATATTCGTTTTAAAATTTTAGCTAATGTTACTCGAAAACAGCAAGTTAAAATGCAAAGAAACCGTTTACAAAAGATTCGACTACACTGAATTTGAATAAGAAATTCGCCAAATTATTGAGCTATAGCCAAGTTGGCTTCATTTATGAAGACTTATTTTTGTCGCCAAATTTGGCGAGATTTCACCAATTGTCGCCAAGTTTGGCGAGAATTTGGCGCTAATGGATATGAATATATAATTTTATGCGTATGATTGGGAAAATGATTACAACAATGAAAGAAAATAATTTGCGAGAAATCGCGTTCACTAAAACTTATAAATTTATATTAAAATCATTAAAATTACAGACATTACAACACACTTTCATAAAACATTAAAAACATATTAAAAATGGACGTTTCGGATTTACATGGAAAATCCCTCTTCAACAACAACATTTCACTTAGCGTAAATCATAGTTCAAAAATATCAACAAATAGAAAATGCAACGTATCAAAATTTCGAAGTCAAAGTTACAGTTATAATAACACGGAGTATTCATTCGGGATTGCACCTGCTTGACCATTATTGACCATAAATTTATCGTTGGTTTTTTGTAATGTGCTGTTTTGTTTCAAAATGTCAGCCACCCTAGAATTTCAAACTGCTCTATCTCAGCCAATTTTTAAGAAAGAGGTAAAACAGAAATGCTCTGGGATCCTTGTATCAAGTCCTAACACCTAATTAAAAAATAAACTTGATTTTTTTTAACTTTTTTGTATATTTATTTTAGTTTTAAAATTTTCCGTGGCCGCCATCTTGTTTCAAGATGGCGGACCAAGCTGGCCAACGAACTCGGTCGAGGCATTGGTGAGCTTAATACACACAATTAGTTTCATCCAAATTAATTTATAAATACGAGCGTTATCGTATCAAATTATTTCCATTTTTTCAATTTTTTTCGAATTTTTTTATTTTTTTTTTCGAATTTTCTGGATTTTTTTAATTTTTCTTTTTCTGTATCCTAAATACTACCTTTTTTCCTAATTTGAATTTTCTAGCGCAACAAAATCGGATTGTCTTCAAATTTTCGGTTTTTTTCAATTTCTTCGATTTTTTCAATTTTGCTTTCGATTTTTTTGGTGTTTTTGATGTTTTCTTTTTCTGGATGTTAAACACTACCTTCACACCAAATCTTAAGTTTCCAAGACTACAAGATCGTATTATTTTCAATTTTCAATTTTGATGGAATTTGTTGAATTTTCGAATGTTTTTTTTTTCGAATTTTCTGGATTTTAGAATTTTTCCTTTCTTTGTATCCTAAACACTACCTTTTTTCCAAATGTCAAGTTTCTGGGGCTACGGGATCTACCCAATCTTTTTGATGACGCGTGAACGAGTGAGTAAGAAGTGACAAAAAATCGAATGTTTGAGTTCATATATCGCCTGAACTAGAAAAGACAGAAAGTTGTAATTTTAAATTTTGGTCCTGTGGGCCAAATACTCTCTATAATTGAAGTTTAAAATTTTTGGGATACTCCAACGCGGAGATATGGGGGGGTCAAAAGTGCCCTGAGTTGCTTCCAGAAAAGTATGCTTACGGCTGTCCTCTCTCGACTTGGCGGAGGCACTGCCGTGCCTCCAGATTAATATCAAAATTTACTTTTATTAAAAATATTCCATTTATCATGAAAAATATAAAGCAACCAATAAACACTTTAAAAAAAAATCTGAAATACAATATTTAAATAAGTATTTTATTTTAATAATAATAAATATTAATCTGGAATTGTTATTAATGTCAAAATTTACCATTTAGCATGAAAAATATATAGCAACTGACAAAACATTTTAAAATAAAAAAGCAGAAAAAAAACTTGAAGACAGCGTGTGTGGTAATTTTACCACATTCAGGTTCCGTATAGCGCAGTTTATTTTTTGTTTTCCCTTCTCTCTCCTTTTATTTATTTATTTTTTATTTGCCTGGCAGACTTTAATCATAGTTTTCCTTTTTGTTTAAAAATTATTATTTGATTAAGTTATCCTATTTAGCCCATCGGCTTCAAAACGTTTATTTAGTATTCTTTATTTTCAATTTCGTCTTTGTGACGTCAGGTTGATTTCATTTCATTTTTAACAAATCAGATTCATATTTTTTTCCGTTTGTTTTAAATTTTAATTATACCCTCCCTTTGGCATATATTTAGCCCTATGTTGGCATTCCTTTATTTTTTTTTACATCTTCTCAATGAAGCTTCCGTACGTGTATTGGCAGTTGTCATCTGTTTGGCGAGTTTTTCCATGTTACGGCAACCCTGTCCTTGCGCCAATGATAGGTTCACATTTCCTTTGAATTTCAGAGTTGTTCTTTGGTTTTGTTGTTGGAGATGGAGTGTATTATAAAATACGTAATTTTGTGTGTCATAGATGCATCATATACATATTAGATTATGTTATGTCAGCTTGTATATTGTAATAAGTATGATGTGGACCTCAATCTGGTTAATTTTGTCTTGTTCGTCGAATTTTCAAGGAAAAAATGTCTAAAATTCATCAGCTTTCCACTGGTTAGTTACGGGATGGAATTATTGATAAATTAACATATATATATTGGTCCAGTTGAAGTGGATATAGCCAAACTAATATTGGCATATCACGTTAAAGATTCTCACAATTTGTATTAAGAAAATAGTGGTAGCAACATGAAGATTATTGATAAGTATAATTTTTCTTGTTCTTATTTGGTTTTACATCGCATTGATATACCTTTTTTTTTTTTTACAAGTTAAATCTGTTTCTGTCGCACAAATAAAGCAATTGGTGTATTATATATAAAAATATATTTTACTTAACCTTTTATTGTTATTCAGTGAACATATTTTTGAGGATAAAATATATCTATTTTCGTCAAAAGAAAAATAAACTGTTCCTATAGTTAATTAAGTCTCCCTTTTTTTTTTTAATGTAATGTTGTTGTTATTTTGTGGATAAAAATTAAAAAATATATTAATCAACTAAGTTATTTTTTTGAGCATAGAATCCTCTGAAGAAACAAAAATAGAAAATATATTCTGTGTGCTCAAATAATTAAAGATATATGTTCTTAAAAAAAATAAAGAACAGATACCTGGGTATACTAGAACATTATGAATTATAATGCAGCTCACCCTTTATTCTTTGAACTAAAAAAAAAAAGAATTTAATAAAATCACAACACTTGGTGCCTTGGCCACTTTCTTTAGAGGATTTATTATTATTATTATTTGTGTGCAAATACTGAAGAATTTTTTTTTTTTTTAAATGAAAACGAAAGTTGTTCTCATTGATGATGGAACATGGATTATTTTCCATTTCAAGATCATTTTACGTTTTTTTTTTTTTTTGTGCCTGGCTTCTTAATAGAAAAATGTTCTTCCAATATTTTTTTTTAGAGAAAATTTGTTTATTTAGGCTGTGCTCTTGAATATAGTTGTGTTCTTAATAAATATACATATATGAAGTAGAACCGGTATTAATCTAAGTTTAAAAAAAAAAAAAAAAAAAAAAAAAAAAAATCTGAGTGTTTTATCTATATTTCTGTTTTAATTCACAAACTTTTTGCAACATGTCGAAATCCAAGAACACTATTAGTCTAAATATTCAACCATTTGATGGTAATCCATCTACTGTCGAATTTTTTTTCGACCAGCTTGAAGACATTCAACAGCTAAATAATTATAGCGAAAAAGAAATGCTAGCACTGTTTAAAACGAAACTCCTTGGCCCTGCTCTTCATTTTTATTTAGATTCACAATTTAATACTCAAACTAAAAAATTGGCAGACATAAAAACTGAATTTATCCAGTTTTTCGCTTCAAAGGAGAACAAAAATTTGGCCTTTCGTTCATTAGATAAGATGAAATTGGAACATAATGAATCAGTTAGAAATTTCTCATACCGATTAAACAAGAATCTAAAGTTAGCTCATCCAACAGTTGATGATGCTTCGCTCCAAATTTTGAAATTCACATATTTTATGAATGCTTTACCCAAAAATATTCACGTAAAATTATTAGAGGAAGGTATTTCTGACTTTACTAATGCTCTTTCAAGAGCTGAACAATTACAAAATATTTACAACTTCACTGAATCACCAACCACCCCTGCTCCTGTCACTTTACCTGTATATAATATGGAACATTCAAATAATTCGTTCCCTAATCCCGGTGCATCTGATTATAAACATTCTGAAACTAAAAATAAACGAAAGTCATTTTGTGATAGAAATTTCTCTTCCTATGGCAAACATCATCCAAAACAAAATGTTAACCAAATTACGTTTAAAAAACCATTCTATAAAAGAAATCTTCGTAATTCATTTCGTCATAGGACTGTAAATCAATGTGCTTTTTGTGGACGCCAGGGGCACTTAATGAAAACATGCTTTGAATTTAAAAATTTTGTTCAAAATATGAACCAGGCTAACTCTCATAATGGTGTTAACATGCTTCAAAATACTGCTAATGAATACCAAGCTAATCAACAAAATACTCATGAATATAATGATGGATTTTCTAAAGATAAGCGTTTAAACTAATGCAGGAGGCAGATCTATCTGGCACTCTGTCCTCCAATACTTCACATTTGCCAGAAAATACCTCAAAAACTCAATTATATAGAGTTACTTCTCAAGGAATTTTATCTTCTGAGAGTATACTTAAAAATGACCAATGTTTACCAAAAAATGGTATGCTCAAAGATGCAGAATCACAGACTATTTTTCAAAATGAAAATACTTATGATTATATTACGAATTCTGGCAATTGTTCTCAAGTCGATAACGCAAATACTTTAGTTGCTGAATCCCAAAATGATAGTGATGCCATTGAAAACTATGTAATTTATAGCACATTTAATTACAATGACTCTCTTCCTTGTATTACCTTAAATGTACAACATCATAATGTTATTTCTTTGTTAGACACTGGGTCTATTATTTCTTTAATTGATCAACAACATTTCAATATGTTAAAACCCACTATAAAATATAAATTTCTCTCTCGAAAAGTATCTATTTCGACCATAAACTCCCAAGTTGAATTTTTTGGATGTATTCGTTTGTCTTTCAAAATAGACAAATTGTTTTTCAATCATGTATTTTATATTACTAACATACGTAATAGAAATTTTGATATCATTTTGGGTTATGATTTTATTTGTAAATATGGTATTTCCATAACACCATCCTTTAATTCCATTCTACTGAAAGAAATTCTTGTTCCGTTAGTAAACAAACACCAGATATCCAATGATTCTCATATGGATCAGGCACAAGTATTTATGTGTCAAAAAAATGACGTTCCTAATACCTCTACTTGTACTATGGACCCTCAAAGTATAAATATGTCTGCACCAGTAAATGATTTTAGTGAACATCAGCAAACAAAAATTGACAGCTCTGGGATTGTTCATGAAAGTTCAAATTCCCCCCAAAATAAGTTAAAAATTTCAAACTTTCATAAAGTAACTATTCCAGCCAACACATGCATGTACATGCAAGCTCAATATTCTTCACAACCTGAGGAACATTTCATGTTTATTCCAACACTAAATAACCGTAATATTGTATTTATGGAATCTCTCCATTCCTTATCAGCCATAAAAAAAAATTCTTTTCTGATTGTAGTACAAAATATTTCAAACAAACCATTTCACCTCAACAAGGGAACTGTCTTGGGTGTATATGAAAATATTGATGATAAAGATATTCAGCCTTACGATTTTAATGATGAAGCTGATGAAATGTGCAATTTAATCCAACCATCAGAAGACATTATAAAAATGAGAATAAATGATTTAAGTCCTACAGACTTTAAATTAGAACATCTTGATAGCAAACAAAAAGAGACTCTATTGTCCTTGCTATGTGGAAAAGCCCAAGCATTTTCGAAGTCTCTGCGTACTCTTGGTCATACTGACCTAGTCATTCCACAAATAAGTCTACTTAATTCGCATCCTATAAAATCTCTTCCATTTCCGGTGCCACAAGCATTAGAGGAAGAAGCCTTAAAACAGATTAATGAGATGTTAGAAGCGGATATCATTGAGCGTTCCAATTCATCTTGGGCATGTCCCATGTTATTGGTTAAAAAAAAGTCAGACCCATCAAAGCCTCAAAAATATAGACTCGCCTTAGACCTCCGTCTACTAAATGCTGTAATTATTCCATCTACCTATCCTTTACCTAAAATTCCAAATTTACTAGTTCAATTGTCTAAAAAGAATTTTTTTACAACGCTGGATCTCCCTTCTGCATATTGGCAAATAGCTATGCCCAAAGAGCTACAAGATAAAATGTCGTTCACAACTCCATTTGGCGTTTTTACCTATAAGCGATTAATGTTTGGTTTACGCACAGCAGCGTCTACATTCCAGCAACTTATTGACACGATAATTCAATTATCTGGTGTAGATGCTTATGCTTATCAAGACGATATTATTGTTGGAGCCAACTCATTTGAAGAAATGATCCATAATTTAAAATTACTTCTTGATACATTCATCAAATACAACATAACATTATCACCTGAGAAATGCTCATTTTTTCATACCAGCATAGACTTTTTAGGTTTCCACATTCAAGAGCATAAAATTTTTCCTATTTCCAGCAACATAATAAAAATTACATCTTTTCCTCATCCCAAAACCAAGCGACAAGTTAAAGCTTTCATTGGTGTATGTTCATTTTATCGATCACTTATTCCATACTTTGCAGATCTAATTAGCCCTCTACTCGAGTTAACAAAGCCAAAAACTAAGTTCAGTTGGCAATCTGTACATGAAAATGCCTTTCAAACAATACAATCATTATTTTTTAAGAAGCCCGTGTTAAATCTACCTAATTGGGATAAAGAATTTATTGTTAATACCGATGCTTCACAAACTGCGATTTCAGCTGTCCTCATGCAGGAACAAGATAATTTAAGGGTACCTATTTCATATTTTTCAAAGGCTTTGTCTGATGCTGAAAAAAAATTCCCTGCCATAAAATTGGAATTATATGCATTATACAAGGGTATCACCTCATTCAAGTATTACCTTTTTGGAAGACATTTTCTCGTTCTATCTGATGCTAAACCACTTGACAACTACAAAAGTTCTTCTTCTCCTGCAGATGTCACGACCAGATGGCTCATGGAGCTCTCTCAATTTTCTTTTTCCTTTGCTCATATACCAGGCAAAGAAAATGTATTAGCGGACTTTCTTAGCAGAACTGCTCAACCACCTACACAGGACTTGACATCTAATCCTGAAATTATAAATTCTGAAGAAGTTCTACCAGTAACGATGAATATAAATGATCTACACGATGAAATAGATGGTCAACTTCAATCAATCAAATCACTAGTAGAATCACATCCCACAACGCTGGATAAAGTACCACAGCAACAGGAAGATAAGTGCCAAATTAATTGCTTGTCACAGGCAAACTCATCTACTCAAGATCCATTATTAGAAATTTCAGATGCAACAATAGCAAGTGAACAAACCAAAGATTCAAATTTAAATAAAATAATACTTGATTTACAACAAAATATTAATCTCCAGAAACACAAGGGTTATTATATCAATCCAAATAACAATATTCTTTGCTACAATAATTTTTTTCCTGCTGAAGAAATTGATCTGCATCGTGCTGTCTTACCCACCTCATTGATTCCCAAAGCACTTACCATTGCTCATATTACTCATCCAGGAATAAACAAAACCTTACAGAACCTCCGAAAACGTTTCACATGGAAAACAATCATTGCTGATACTCAGAATTATATTAATTCATGTGAACTATGTCTTATTCACAAAAATCGCAAGAAGAAAATTGCTCCATTTATGGCTGCTCCTGTTCCAACTGCTCCAAATCAAAAAATATCATTAGATATTGTTGGTCCTCTCAATAATCACTCAAATGTCCTAACAATAATTGACCACTGTTCTCGTCATCTAGAATTGGCTACTCTTAATAATATCTCTGCTCCAACTGTGACCAATGTTCTTTTAAACTACATTGCTACCCATGGTAGACCTGATATAGTATTGACAGACAAAGGATCCCAGTTTACTAGTGACATATTCTCGTTTTTTAATAAAACATTAGGTATCAAGCTGAATCACATCACAGTGGCCCACCCAGCCGCAAATGGCCTTTCAGAGAGGGTGAATTCTCAAATCAAATCATCACTGAATACTATGACTTCACAAGGTTTTGACACCAAAACTGCTGCCAAGATACATCAATCAATATACAATGCTACAGTACATCCTGCCACCAAATTCACTCCTAATCTTATTCATTTTGGGCGTGAAATTAATGATGTTTACATGAATTATAAAGGCCACCCCTCTTGGAAAATTCTTGACACTGCCCATGACATCTACAAATTAACAGATCTCTTGGATAAAATTTATTATCAATCCTATCTCAATAATGAAACAAATCGTCAGAAAGTCTATGAAAAGTCTAGACAACAGCACAAATTTTCAGATATAAAAGTCAATGACACAGTATTCATTACACTCCCTAATGTATTCAAGAAAAAGCCTCAAGGTCCATTCATAGTGCAAAAGATAATTTCACCTGTTTTACTGCAAATTGTGTCACAAAAAGACAGCCATTCCTCACCTATCCTTATACATACCAACCGAGTAATAAAATTACATCCTAGAGCTCCTAAACTACAAGATACCACACAAGCAATTCCACAAACTGACAGTAACAATAATAATCAAGCTGCAACTACATCTCAAAATTTCTCTTCTACCAATCAACAGTCCAGCTCCTCTTATGCTCTACGACCTAAGCGACCAAAATTTGTGCCACACAGTGATGAATTCCAGTATTATTAACCTTTTTTTTTCTCTTTCAGCTGTTGTCCAGTCATGCCTGCTGATAGTGTTTGATCACGTGCCTTAAACACTATCGAACTGATAAGAACCTAAGAACTCTTTTTTTCTGCTGGTCAGAAAGTCTTTTTTTTTTACTCCTCTTATCACAGACATGTGGACTACCTGCTGTATAAGTATTCCTTTTTTTTCCTTTTAATAATTATCCATCAATAGCCCACTTGACTGTATATTATCAAGCTCTGCATTTTGCACTTTCTGAATAATAAAAATTTGTAACTTTTCTTCTTTTTGAAATATATAATAATATAATTCATATTTAAAATATGTTTAAGCTAAAATTGTAATAACAATACAATAGCATTTTGATTTATTGCATTTCTTTACATAATGTTGCTTACTATAGGTCACCATCAAAATATATAATACATGTTACTATTTAACTCTTGCAATATTCTCATAGTTATTCTGTTTAAAAAAAAAAAAAAAAGTATGGGTGAATTATTTTGTTAAAAAATATTTAACAATATCAGTTTGTCACCTATTGTAATTTACATGGTTTTATCAAGTGGATCATGTTACTAGTGGAATTGTGAAAGCACAACTTAATGGTACATTATATATGGTATGTTCATAATTTTATTGCTTTCTTTTGTATATATGTATATTATATTATGACCTGAATGACATTTAATTAAAAAGTCCTAGGCAAATGTTGTATTATGAATAAGGTCTGTTTAGTACCTTGCCAATTCTGTTAGATTGGTTTTTCTCTAGAGTGGCCACTCATTCAAAAACTTTTTGAAAATGATTAACCATGGTATTTTATGAATAGTTATAACTTTTGTATTGTTTGAATGTGTATTTTACTTTTGTTTATATTTTTGCATTGATAATGTGTATTGTGAAATTAGGTTATTACATCTCACTTTGGATTTTTGTGTAATAACTATTAACTACATCTTCATAAAAATGTGTTGGTAAAAGTTGAGTTTTTGTTATTGTATTATGTATTGTGTATTATATTAGATTTCTTTTTAGAAAAAAATTATAGTTATAAGTTTTATATAGTGTTTGCATAGACAGAAATGAAAGAGCATAAGTTGGTTTTACTTGACATAGTTATGTAATTGTGAAAGCAAATATTGTTTCTGTCAACATGTTACATAATTTATGACTTATAAAATTGGGTACAATTACTTTATTCTTTTTCTCATTATGATACAGGATATATACAAATATGTTGTGGTATGTTATTTTCTTGATATTTTATGCTGTATTTGGACTCCATCATTCATTCTGCCCCTATCCATCTCTGGCTCAATTAAAAAAAAAAAAAATGGCTTGTGAAAGTGCTTTTAGTGCCTCGCACTTCCCCTTCTCCATTTTTTTTGTGGAGGTGTGGGTGAGTGTGGTAATTTTACCACATTCAGGTTCCGTATAGCGCAGTTTATTTTTTGTTTTCCCTTCTCTCTCCTTTTATTTATTTATTTTTTATTTGCCTGGCAGACTTTAATCATAGTTTTCCTTTTTGTTTAAAAATTATTATTTGATTAAGTTATCCTATTTAGCCCATCGGCTTCAAAACGTTTATTTAGTATTCTTTATTTTCAATTTCGTCTTTGTGACGTCAGGTTGATTTCATTTCATTTTTAACAAATCAGATTCATATTTTTTTCCGTTTGTTTTAAATTTTAATTATACCCTCCCTTTGGCATATATTTAGCCCTATGTTGGCATTCCTTTATTTTTTTTTACATCTTCTCAATGAAGCTTCCGTACGTGTATTGGCAGTTGTCATCTGTTTGGCGAGTTTTTCCATGTTACGGCAACCCTGTCCTTGCGCCAATGATAGGTTCACATTTCCTTTGAATTTCAGAGTTGTTCTTTGGTTTTGTTGTTGGAGATGGAGTGTATTATAAAATACGTAATTTTGTGTGTCATAGATGCATCATATACATATTAGATTATGTTATGTCAGCTTGTATATTGTAATAAGTATGATGTGGACCTCAATCTGGTTAATTTTGTCTTGTTCGTCGAATTTTCAAGGAAAAAATGTCTAAAATTCATCAGCTTTCCACTGGTTAGTTACGGGATGGAATTATTGATAAATTAACATATATATATTGGTCCAGTTGAAGTGGATATAGCCAAACTAATATTGGCATATCACGTTAAAGATTCTCACAATTTGTATTAAGAAAATAGTGGTAGCAACATGAAGATTATTGATAAGTATAATTTTTCTTGTTCTTATTTGGTTTTACATCGCATTGATATACCTTTTTTTTTTTTTACAAGTTAAATCTGTTTCTGTCGCACAAATAAAGCAATTGGTGTATTATATATAAAAATATATTTTACTTAACCTTTTATTGTTATTCAGTGAACATATTTTTGAGGATAAAATATATCTATTTTCGTCAAAAGAAAAATAAACTGTTCCTATAGTTAATTAAGTCTCCCTTTTTTTTTTTTAATGTAATGTTGTTGTTATTTTGTGGATAAAAATTAAAAAATATATTAATCAACTAAGTTATTTTTTTGAGCATAGAATCCTCTGAAGAAACAAAAATAGAAAATATATTCTGTGTGCTCAAATAATTAAAGATATATGTTCTTAAAAAAAATAAAGAACAGATACCTGGGTATACTAGAACATTATGAATTATAATGCAGCTCACCCTTTATTCTTTGAACTAAAAAAAAAAAGAATTTAATAAAATCACAACAGCGTGGGTTTGAACCCAAACCATTTAGATAGAAAGTCAATACTCTAACCATTCACCCACCCAGTACACAAGCAACATGCAACAAAATATTAATATAACTAGGCAAACGCGTGATCTGAAAATTTGGTTCTCAAGTTCACTGTAACTGTATGTTTAAACCTCACTCCATTTTCCAGTCTCCTTCGACCATGGTCGATGTGGTCGTGTAAGCTGAACACGCCCAGAAATCAGAAGCAGCAAAGTGACAACTAAATGTAGAGGTCAGATTTTTAACTACGGAAATTGTGGCGATTCTGCGTACAGTACAAGTACAGCTGATGGTCTGTAATTTTTGTTTATTTAGTAAAAAATGGCCGATTACGAAGCGAAAATGAATCTCGCTGCATTAAAGAAAGTAGATTCTACCATATCATCTATTGTAGACATCGCAAATCAAGTTGCTGTATATAAATTTTTATCTGTAGCCAATAAATGGGTAAGCTTGGATTTTAGTTATTACGATCTGATTCATTTCAACATTATTTATAAAAATATGTGCATATAAATAAAATTTTAGTGTGTTGTGGCTCTTGCATGTTTATTTCCGATTATCTTAGTTTCAGTTTGTTTAAAACGTTGATTCAATTAGTCTCTTTTTCTTTGAGCTTTATAAATAACCTGTAATAAAATAGTCGTTTGTAAATGCATGTGTTTATTATTATTGTTTTAGTATTGACTTATATATCGTAGAATTGTAAGGTGTTTGGATTAATTGGGGCAAAATCAGATTGATGTCAGTATCAGTACCTATGAAGTCCTTGTAATGTTTAGGAGATTAAATACCTTGATTCTACACCTAACATTCAGTGAATTTTTTTACAATTGCAATCATCATATATCGATGTACCTTTGAATATATTGATGGAACTCTGGTAACACGTTGTCAGATTACTAAATAGGCAGAGTAAGCATGGGCCATACAATTGAGAAAATGTCAGTATTCTTAGGCCTTATGGCCTGAGATTTTCAGATATATCGGATTTTTTTAGAAATAATATATATTTTCTTATAACGTTTTATTATTAGTAGCGGTAGTTGTAGTATGTACATAGGTGTAGAGTTGTATGGGCTCGTGGGGCTTGAGCCCCACAAATTTCTAAAATGAACTTTTTTTTTTAAAATTCTTTCTTTGATATAAAAGAGTTTTTAATTTTTGAACTTTCTGATATCTTCAGATTCTGGAATTCTTAATGTGCCTTTGGGGTAATTTAAACAAGCGGGTAAGTGTGATTGAAGATCGCACAAAGGGTTTCATTTAATATTCCTTTCAAAACACTTTATCCTTTCTTTAATAAATCCAAATAAATTTCATTTCCCCCCAAAAAGTCATGTTTTTTATAAAGTAAAAATTTACCAGTCTATTTTTCTGTTTTTTTCGAATATCTGAACTGGCCCGATAGCAGGCTAAGCCCGCTATTATACTCTGTTATAATAATATCTGCCATGTAGACTAAATGTGATATTAAAGAAAAAATCAATTTAAAAATTAAACGTTGTATAGAGACCTTCAAAATGTTAAAATATGCCAATATTTCCATAATCAGGTTTTTTATCTTGATTCAATACGTTCCTCAAACTTATATATTTACTATTCTCTATTAATGTAATTTTATGTTTGAAGCTTATATTATTGTATTCTTATGTTCAAGCTTAGTAGTTAAAAATTATAGTAATTCGTAGAATAATCAGAATTTTATTTATGAAGAAAATGTAATCTGAATATATAATAAATCTAGAAGTACATTTATCTCTTTTTTTTTAAAGCTCAGAATTTCTGTTTAAACTGTTACATTAATCTGCAGTGCCCGCTGACATGCTACATTGTTTCTTCTACTGGTATCTTAACATTATATAAAGGGAAATTTTGCTCTATGTTAAGTTCATCAGATTGATCACAAATTGCTGGTCAATTAGATATTTAGGCTAAGCTTCGGTATTAGTCTGCTGTCTGCCATCTTGTTTTTTAAATCAAAACATATTTGTTTTGTTTCTCATTTCCAAAATAATTTTCATCCATATTTACTTATTATAAACACGTTATTTAATTCTATTGACTAATTTATTTATATTTTATAATAAAAGTTAAAATGTTTTGATTTAAAAAATGAGATGGCTGACCGGGGTCGATAAATCATGGTTTTCAGAATACTCCGCACAAAACAAGTGAGTTTGATTACTTTGTCAATTTCCGAAAAGTAGATTTATTGTTAAAAGGAAAACACGGGGGGGGGGGGGGGGGGGGGGGGGGGGGTTCAGGGGGGCAGAGTCATCTTTTTATGTTTAAATATGTAAAAAAAAAAAAAAAATGTGAATTTAAAACAAGTTTTATGTACAATTTTTAAAACAAACTTTAAATATCAATTAAAAATATTTTGTGTACTATTAGATGTTAAGTATATAATTAGTTATTATTATTATTGCCTTTTACATCAAATATGTTAAATTTAACCCTCTGTATTCAATATTAATTATATTCCTTTAATTTTATCAAATGTAATAAAATTTTCATGATTTACTAGTTTTTTAACAATATAAATTATATGTTATACTGATGCATTTTTCGTATATTTTTAGGAAAAAACTGAGATTGAAGGTACATTATTTGTGTACATGAGGTAATATTTATTCTCCTTCCTTATTTTATTATTTTTAACATAAATGATTGTATTGCAGACTATTATTATTTTGTTTTCTTTATGTAGATCTCAGAAACCCCAACATGGTTTCATGGTTATGAATAGGTTGAGTACAACAAATTTAGTTGAACCTATCACAGTCAGTTTAGATTTTAAAGATCAACCCCCCTTTCTTTTGTACCGGAATGGTAAAGGTAAATAATTTATTTTTTATTTTCTTCAAGTGTTAATTTAATTCTTTAATTTGAATTTATGTTGTCCAATTAATTTTTTTGGGAAGAGTCCCATATCCTGTGCTGGAGATTTTGGCGCGGTTTACTGGGCGATAGATGTTTCGTTCTTGTTTACGTTTTTTCCTTAACTTTCGACGGCTTAACGGACCCTGGGGTTGCTTTAGTTCGGAAATCGCGTTATAAGGGAGATCTTGAAGCTTATTTGTTAATTAGTACCACGTGAGTAGTAGTTACTCAGCTAAATTTTGAAAATCTGTTAGATCGCATTAGTGTCTGTGCTGCTGGTAAGGTAAGGTAACTGGGTAAGCCTCTTGCCGTTTACTTATTATTATTATTATTTTTTTTTTTTTACTTATTTTTTTGTATTTTATTAGGATTTTTGCATTAGCTGTTTATAATTCTTCCTTTATTAAAGGTATTATTAGGTTAGATAGCAAATCAAAAGTAATATTTGGCCTTATGTACGTACAGATACGCACAGCTTTTTTTTTTTTTCTTTCTTTCTTTTTTCTTAGGATTTTTGCTGATTTTTAGGATTAGCTGTTTAAAATGCACCCTTTATTAAAGAGGGGTTGTTTTTTAGAGTAGATATTTTAAAAAAATGGCCTTATGTTGCACGTTTTGCCGCATTGTCTATACAGATTCCGGCAAATAATACCATTACAAATTTTACATTTTCTCTGAATCGCCGTCTCATTTATTGTTATTTATTTATATTTACCCTTTTACTTAATATTTAATAATTTTTTTTTTTGGCAGTTGTAAGCCAGATTTTAGCTGCATTTAAAGTTTCTATTAAGTTTTCTTTTTTTTTTTTCCAATGTCCAAAATTATTTAGGAACGGGGGGGTTCAGGGGGGCAGAGCCCCCCCTGACAATAACAAATATTTATTTCAAAAAAAGCATATTTGTTTTGTTTTTTACTCATTAGTTTATTTAGAATGCTGCTAAAATTAGTGTAATTGCATCGTAACAATTTTTTTAAGATGGCGGAAAAACTTCGTTAAATCTTTATGTTATTTATAAATCCATGTTTTTACATCATTTTCAGTTTTTAAAAATGGTGCAAAATCATTGATTTATAAATAACAAATATTTAAAAATGATGTTCTTCTGCCGATAAGTATAAACGGCAAAGCAAGAGGCTTACCCAGATACATTTTTTTTAAGATGGCGGAAAAACTTCGTTAAATCTTTATGTTATTTATAAATCCATGTTTTTACATCATTTTCTGTTTTTAAAAATGGTGCAAAATCATTGATTTATAAATAACATAAATATTTAAAAATGATGTTTTTCTGCTGTCTTGGAAAAAATTTCATGTCGCCAAAACGGCATTTTGGCGAAAAAAATTTCGCCAAGTTCGCCAAGCAGCACAGGATACGGAACTCTTCCCATTTTTTTTTTCATTTATGAAAAAGAAATTAGATAAGTTGTAAATTGTTTGCTATTCATTACAGTAGACCCCCCCCCCCCCCCTCAAATTCCCTCATCTTGGGACCAGATATTGTGCAGATTTCTGGTCACTGTTTTGTTTACATTTTTAAAACAGTAATTATAATGAATCCTTACAATAAGTAAAATATTAAAATAATTGAAGTAAAATATTAAAATAATTATGGTAAAATAATAATAATAATAAAAAATTAAAATATTAAAAATAAAGTTCAAGTAAATAATTAATGATGCAGTGTAGTAAGTACTAAATATGCATAATAATGAGAAAATATCATTTCTTGTTTCATTTACCACTATTAGCCAGAATTAAGTACGAAGTCACAAAAGAATAATAATAAAAAATGATTACAGATTAAAACTGAAATGAAATACTGATGTAAAAAAGTAAACATACACAATACGGCTGCAACAGTTACAGTTGCAGGTATTGTGAAGAAGCTACTGTTGTGCCATATTTTTATCATAGATACGTAAATAATTTGCATCATAATCTTAAAACAATGAAATGTTATTTCAATTGAAAACAGATTTAATAAACAAAAAAGCTTGATTAATTAAAAATTGTCTTAGAAAAAGAATAGTGTTCACCCGCAGATATTAGTGCCCATCTTGAATTTTTTCAAAAGAAAATTCATTTTTTCTTCATGAAAAAGCTTGAGTTTGGCCATATTAACTGTAATTACATATTAAAATGTATATGTAATAATGAAAAAACAAATATAAATATTGAAAAACGGGGAAATAATTGCACGAAAAATAAACTAACATCAGTCACAGTTTACATTTCACGAATATTGGTGCAGCATACAGTATGGTGAATTTTTGTTTTAGATATGTTAATTTACATCAGTATCATAAGTAATGAAATTTTATTTAGTAATTAACCAGCTGTAATAGCCAAAAAAACATGATTAACATAAAAAAATTAGTAATCGCCGCCGATTTCAGTGTCATCTTGAATTTTGTTCCTTCAACTTAACTGTAAGTTTCACTGTTGACATCTGCAATGATACGCGGATTTTAGGTGTTAACAGATTTGAAGAACTACTGTATTATTTTCTCTCTAAACTTAAAGGATTTGTTAAGTTTTGGATATTGCAAAAACATTTTTCAAAATTCTTTATTTTGCGTTTTTATTTTGTAATTTACTAGGGGGCTCTGCCCCCTGCTCGCTACGCTCACCAACCCCCGTTCTGTTTTCACAGCCTCTTAAAACCTGGTAATGTATCCTGTTTTAAAAAGATGATGATGATGATATCAGGAATGGCGACTATCTTCTGTAATCAGGTTATAATGCTTTTTCATTTAACTGGTTATAATGCTTTTTCATTTAATTCATCTTTTTTATTTTTAATATTCATGTGTAAACACAAAAATTTTATGACGTAATTTTCTTTATTTCCTGCTTTCAACACGTGATCATTTAATTATTATTTTAAACTTTCATTATTGTTTTTAATAGTCGCACGCAAATACATTTTTTATTTGAGATAAAACATAATCCTTTGTGCTTATTTAGAAATTGGCAACAATATAAAAAAATGACTTTTTCAATAAAAGATTTTTTACTCATTTTTTAAGAATTTTTTGTTTGTATTGTCCGTCCGTGATAATTTTTTTAATTTCTGAAAGCTTGTTATATTTCGCGTCTGGTGGTATGATTTTCGAATCCGTAGGATGGCTAGAAAAAAAGTAATAGCTCCTCAAAAAAGTCTCTAGTAAAAAAGCGATGAGAATAACCCGTAATATCTATGCAGAATTTGATTGGTCCATTTCGTTTTTGGCTCAGTTCCAGATTACTTTTTTTAATATAGAAGGATTTATTATTATGGTCCTTCTTTGTTATAGCAACACTTGCAATTACGATTGCACAAAGTTACAGTCAATTTCGTCTAGGTCTTAGCCAATCTTGTGAAGTGTGCACATATAATAGAGATATTAAAAGAATACCATTGCATTAAATAATATTTTTGTTTATAAGAATAATATATTATTACAATGTTTCGTAACAAATCCATACTAATGTTTCAAAACAATTTCTTACAATGTTTCACAAAAATAACTACTCTTTCATTTTTTAATATCCAGTTAATTGTTGCATTTTCACCAGTATTTAGTTGTTTCGTTCAGCATTTTATGAGTGTTAATTCCTTTCTCCTACAGTACATAAACATTAAATCACTTATGAACTGTTGTCTCAAACTACTAAACCAATTTCAACACAGAAGCTTTTTTTTTTGTACAACTTTTTACATTGCATCTCTATATAGCTTCATCATTAGTAACATACAGTTTCCTATCAAGTCCATTTTCACATATGTAGTTATTTGTTGGGCTTTCAAATGAGAAAACTTTAAAACAGCCTTCACTTAAAAAAAAAAAAAAAAAAAAAAAAAAAAAAAGATTGCATTCATCTCAGCAATAGGTAAATCAAAGATTGTTTCCATAATTATAAAAATAAATGCCGGCAATTAAAGAAAAAGACAATACATCATGTAATAATAATAATAATAATAAATGTTCTGACACATCAATGAAAAAGCAATATGACAATAACATAAAAAACACATGTTGTTTCTTTAGGACGGCAAACCATTTGATAAAATTTTACAACCAAACTTAGTGATATATCACTGACTGTCACTTGCCGATTCATCCTTGGTGTGTGTGTGTGTGGGGGGGGGGGGTACTGTAACAAAGAAGTGCCATTATTATTATTTTATATATGTATATATATATATATTTTTTTTTACATAGTAAGCCCAGCAGCAGAATTTTTTTCTACAGTCTGCAACACAAGTAGAAACTTTAAAAACAGTCTGCAGAACTTAAGGACAAACGTCCCTCGCATTACGTTACATGCACTCAACCCTCTCCCCCCCCCCCCCCCCAATTATTTGTGATTAACATAAAAGGAAAGTACTTTTAAAAATAATTTACCTTTGTCCTCAGAATTTTTAACACCCATACATTGTCTGAAAAATCTTTCATAAAATTTGTCAAAATTTCTGAAGTTAGAAAATACAATAACAGTAAAAATAACACCTGAACACCAACTTCTAAAATTTTTTTAAAGATTGATATAATGTGATAATATCAAAATTTATATATAGATAGGATAATATTAAATGTTACTTGCAGCAATTTTGCCATGCCCAAATCGGGTGGCAGCACTTGCACTGCAGAAGAGGTCGATGGAGCAGGAAGAAAAGTGGTTTTCGATTGAGTTGGAGCAGCCACATCACCGGAATTCAGTGGTGGTGATGTTCGAATGAGCATGTCAGTTGAATTCGGTTTCGGGAATCGGAGCTCGTCAATCGCATGTGGCAAGGATCGTATTACTATGGCACAAGGCAAATAATTTCTAGCAGAGTTTTATTTTTCTAAACTCTAACATAGGGGTACACAACATTTTAAGCGAAGGGCCACTTACCAAAATGACTGGGCTGTCGAAGGCCACCATTAATAGCACAGAGAGAATTTTGTTTTGAGGTGCTGGGGAGCTGGGGGTCCGTTAGGCAAAATTTTCAATTTATACGCAATCGATCGGCGAAATTTACGATTTATACGCACTCGATTGACGAAATTCGTGATTTTTACCTGTTCCGATCGATGAAATTCGTGATTTTTACCCGCCTAACCGGCGAAAATTGCGATTTTAATGCACCTGATCGGCGAAATTCGTGTTTTTTCGCACCCGATCGGCAGAATTTGCGATCTTTTCACACCCGATTGGCGAAATTTACAATTTATACGCACCCGATCGGCAAAATTCGCGATTTATACGCACCCAATCGGCAAAATTCATGATTTTTACGCGTCCGATTGGCGAAATTTATGATTTTTGCATGCTTAATGGGCAAAAATTAAGATTTTTACACACCTGATTGATGAAATTCGCGATTTATATGCACCCGATCGGCAAATTTTGCGTATTTTATGCATCCAATCGGCGAAATTTGTCAAAATCGCGACTTCTACGCAGCCGATCGGAGAAATTCACGATTTTTTCGTGTCCGATAGCGAACCGATTCTAACAGTTAAAAATTAGGCTGCAGACCTTCTCAAGAGTCTGCGACGTGCGTCGCAGCATTGCGCCGATTCTGCGCCCGGGATAGTAAGCATTCCTATATTCAACACTATCTCTAGAGATGTAAAATTTCCAGAAATTTTGAAGTGGCAGAAAAAAACCCAGTTTTTTTTAGTTTCTTTTTCTGGAAAAATGTTGATTTCTTATAAATGTTTCTGAAAATTAAGTTACATTTTCTTAAAAGATATAAAATAATAAACATTTTTTAAATTTCTGCATACTAAAGAAAATATTGTTTTTCACTTTACATAAATATGTTAAAAAAAAAAAAAGTCAGCTTTTAAAAGTTTTTTTCTAAAAACTTTTTCTTTCAGTCTCAGAATTTTCACAGTAGCTGTTCTTGCTTAATTTAACACAATTGTTTGTAATATATCATGTCTGTTGAAATGATTTTTCAATTGCATTTGTTCAATTACCAGTTGAGATAATAAAAAAGCTATGTACCACTGGAAATATAATTTACTCAAGAATATCATGCAATACAGTTTGATCAATTAGAATTATTTTATGAAACGTTATAGCCAAATCAGAAAAAGACTGAAAAACTTGGTTAGGTCGATGATAATTATTTTTCTTTTTCTTGAATGTAGCCAATACATATGAATGTTTGGAGTGTCTAGACAGATTCCATTTTATTTGGTAATGTGTCAATCAAAGCTAGTGTAGGATTTAAAAAAAAAAGTATGCCATATTTTGGTACTTATAGGAGACTTTTATCACTATTTTTTATGATTGCTATCAAGTTGCTAAAGTTCTTTGCTGCCTTTCAATTTTTGAGCTAGTAAAGCATAATAAAATTAACAAAACATCATAAAGAGTTGTTTAGTTACCCACAAATCAATGTGTAACAATATTTTTAAGTGTAGAAAATTATGGTTATGAAGAAATTTGAAGAAAATTAGAAGTAAATAAACAAAGGGATGTCTAAAGTCAAGCAAAACAAGACGTAAAGACAGGAAAAGGTGCAGGAGAGCAATTGGCAGTATAAGATTAAGGCCCCTGTGTATAGGTCACAGAAAACAATCATCTCGGTATGTGCAACATGAAATGGTGCACTGTAATGGAGAGCTGAAACAAAGTACAGTTCTATGCAGAGAGTAGTATTTTGGTCTAAATGCTAGAATTCTATAAAAAAACACTTTAAAAATCCGAATAACATGACCGTACTGTTTCTGTCTAGTAAACATGCCTTTTAGCTCAGTTTAATATTTTCAACCTTTATTTGATTTATAATTTTTTTTTTCGTGAAATTGTAGCATTTAGACCAAAATACTGCATTCTCTACAGAACTGTATACTTTGATTCAACTCCATATTTCTGTGCACCATTTCATGTTGCATTCACCGAGATAATGTTTTCTGTTGCCTCTACACAAGGACCTTACTCTTCTACTACCGCCAATTGCTCTCCTGAACTTTTTCCTGTCTTTACCAGTCATGTTTTGCTGGACTGACATATTCTTTATTAATTTAATTCTAATTTTACTTCAAATTTCTTCATAACCATAGCTTTCTACACTTAAAAATGTTACACCTTGATTTCTGGGTAACTAATTAACTCTTTATGATGTTTTGTTAATTTTATTATGTTTTACTAGCTCAAAAATTGAAAGGTGGCAAAGAACTTTAGCAACTTGATAGCAATCATAAAAAATAGTGATGAAAGTCTTCCTATAAGTACCAAAATATGGCATATATATATATATTTTTTAAATCCTACCCTAGCTTTGATTGACACATTATCAAATAAAATGGAATCTGTCTGACACTCCAAACATTCATATGCGTTAGCTACATTCAAGAAAAAAAAAAAATCATTATCCACCTAACCAGATTTTATTGCCCTTTTCTGATCATTTGGCTATAATGTTTTATAAATTAATTAGAATTGAACAAACAGTATTGCATGATATTTTTGATTAAATTATCTTTCCAGTGGTATATAGCTTTTATGGTATAACTAAGAAATATTGGATGTAAGAGCCATCAAACTTAAAAAAAAAAAAAATTCCCAAAGGTTTCCATAATTTTGGCCGCTACTGTATATACAGCTAGGTAAGAGATTCATTGGCGATTTCAGCTGTTATGTGACATGTTTTGTTATTTTAAAATCATAAAATTTCTGGAGGATTCAGAATGGAGATTGAAAAATATTCTGAATTTTTTGAAGGGTCCTATGTTTTATGGTGAAAAAACTGTAAATGATCCTTTAAAGGACTCAAGTTCTTCCTAAACTGCTCACAGATCATATTTTCTATCTTAACATTTTCATGAGAGACACAGAACATGAAAAAATATCAGAATGCAACCATAGTAAAATTTTGACTTTATTATTTTATAAATTAAATTTCAATTTTTCCAATTTGGAAAAATTGAAAAATACTCCTTTGGGGAAAAAAAACGAAAAAAAAGTTTTTTCCCAAAGTTTCCGTTTTTTTTTTCGAGCATTCCCATCTCTAGCTATCCCCATAAAAGAAAATATAATTGTAGAGTCAGCCACTAAATATATTAGTAAATATAATCATTAATTAAAATCTTAAAAGGTATCATTTGATATTATTAAAAAAGTGTTAAATACTTCAAGGAAGATAATTTTCATTGTTCCACCTTGACTATCTAATAATAATAAAAACTAAAATGATTAATTTTCGTGTTAAAAATTAAAGAACAGATGTTTTACAACCAGGCATGGACCTTTGTGGATTTTTTTTTCTTGGCATGTTTTCTGGAATCATGCCAGACTATTGTTTTCTCATGTCCCACCACCTTAGAATTATGGAAAATCCTGTATTTAATGATGGATATACATCATAAAACACCATAAAGGGTGTTTAAAGAAAAATCTAAAACTAAAAATTTTTTTATGTAAGAAATATAAGTAACAGTAATATAACATAGCAGTGTAACATAGAGTGATATTACATTTAAACTACCAGAACCAATCTGAGAGTTCCGGATTTCAAGAACTAACAAACGAAAATGAATAACCCAAACATTATTTCAGTTCAATGGTGAATCTCTGCAATAATTGTATGCTCTCTTTTTCAGTAGCGTGGTGACTAGAGAACATTTTAATTTCTGTTCGTCATAACTGCCATATTTCTCTACTAAACTCCTTTATAAATGATAAAATAAAAGAGTTGCTTCTTAATAACCCAAGTTTTGTCTAACGCATAAAATAATATAATAGCGCAATGGAATGGCATGCACATTGTATTTAGCAATGCGGAAGGACTTTTTAGGTGAATGTCCATATCATTTTAAAATACAAGGTCGAATTCACCATTTTGTTTGATTCATGGTTCATTTGGAAAATAGACCAACGCAGTGGGCATAGCCTGCTAGTCATCTATATAATTAATATTTCTTTTTAATTTAGTGGGAAAGCTTTTTTCTGTGAAAGTTTCATACTGCTTCTTGACAGTTTTTGCTCTAGTAGTTCTGGAGCACAACCAGGGCTTTATGGGCGAAGCTTGGCTATTTTTCTGCTCTACCTATAACTATTAGAAAATTGTGCACAGAAATAGCGATTTTAATTTAAATGTCGTTAATTATATTTTATAAAAACATGTGAAAAAACTAAGTGTTTCACGCCAATGAAAAAGAAGTTACTCATAGCAGGGATGATTGTATTCAGGTTATATATATCTGAATTCAAGTATTTTTTTGATTTTCACTACCAAAATTCCAGTTTTTCTGATAGTTAAATTCATAAAATAAGACTAAAATGTCAATTTCATATGATTGCTAGCTAAACATAATTAAAATTCATATTTTTCATAATTTGACCTCCCTGTAATAAATTATGTTTCTTCTTCCCTCTTTCCATATGGAAAAGTTTTCTCGCTAAAATTTCAGGTATTTTTTCATGAACCTATTGAGTTTTAATGTGATTTTTATCAATAAATAGCATGTGTTATATTTCGATCATAGTGCGGGATTTAAAAGGTTAATGAAAGTTATGACAATGGGAATAATATTTGGCGATTTATCATCAATGCCTGGCTAACATAAAAGTATCAAAAAATCCTAATCTGACATAAATCAACCTAAGACAGGAAATAATGAAAATATTACCAGTTTTCTTCAAAGAATATTTAAATTTCCCAAAAAATTCTTGAAAAGTTGCTGAGAATTATTCAAAATGAGGAAAAACTTAATCTGGCAACACTGTGTATGTTTTGCATTTCATTTGTCCTTATTTTTTTTATTATTCTTAAAGAAATTTAGTGTTTTTCAACGAAGAGTACTCAAATACTACATTATGAATTTCTGTGTTTATATTATTACCAGTTTTTATGTATTTACAGCATTCATGTTATTTTATTTCATTAAAATCTTAAGACTAAAAATAAACATGCATTATTTCAAATTTCTAGGTTTTATTTTGTAATTTTTATAGCAATTTTAAGGTGAATTTATTTGCTATTGTGAAATAGATGGCAAAATTCGTTATTGAACTTGCTGCATTTGTTACTTGCTATTTTTCCTCTGTAAATTTAAAATACTAAGGCAAAATCATTCTTCCTAACTTGAATTTTCAATTTAATATCGATATTAAGTGTCAATAATAACAAAAGCTTCATTGTTGTGTTTTCTTTCTTTCTTATTTTTCAAATTATTTGATTGTTATTTAAAGAATCAGATGATAATGTGACTCATTTTTTAATAAGCTGTTTAAATATTTGTTTTTTATTGGTTCATTTTAAATAGATTTAGTATTTGATAACATTTTGAGTGAACATGCTTTTTTGTAGAAACAATTATTTTAAAAATTGTTGAATTAAATTGTCTTTGTGTGATCCTAATTCTAATATGTTATTTTAAATTAAAATTTAGGTGATATATTTGGTATATGGTTTTATGAAAAGTCAAACTGTTCCAAAATATGTAAATTATTAATGAGGTAAGTTTTTATAAATTATTAATTTCCATCTGTAATATAATTAAAATGCAGTGAATGTTATTTATTTGTATATTTATATTGACAGGGGTCTTTTAGAAAAATTTAGGACTATTAATGACCCTTCACTTAGTTTTCCTTTTTAAAACCAGTTCCTTCACAAAATTCTTAAAAACTGACCTTTCACAAAACTTTTCCATTATAAAAGCAGATCTTTCACAAATTGAACCACCTTTAAA
Source organism: Maratus michaelseni (assembly GCA_963931845.1). Lineage (NCBI taxonomy): Eukaryota > Metazoa > Arthropoda > Arachnida > Araneae > Salticidae > Maratus > Maratus michaelseni. The sequence continues at coordinate 125,690,656 of OZ007594.1, read as the reverse complement.
TAAAGTCAGACCCGTCACAAATTTATGTAAATTTATAAACATAAATATAATTCTTTATATATACTTCATAGAAACAAGATATCTAAACAGGTAACTAAATATAATGCTAAATTCAGAATAATGAGATTACAAGTAGATTTTACCAGTAGCCAATTACAATTTTCAGAAAATTACTCTCTAGTCAGGCAATTCTGAACCCTTGATTTGTTTCCGAAACAGTAAGCAGACAGATTATATGCACTGAAAAACTGCATATGCACTAAAAAAATCTCCAATTATGCACGCATAACTTTAAAAAAAAAAAAGAAAGAAAAGCTGCTTATCTGTGAATTCAGTTTTTGTTGTCTTTAAGTTGTATTATATCTGAGCATATCTGAAGATTTAGCCTGGGTACTAAATAGAAAGCCATTCGGTTAAGTAGTTTTAAGAATTATGTCGATTTAAAGTTTTTAATTCCTGAGATTAAATTCATTTTTAATCGTTGCAAAATGAATTACAATGTGAGTAGTATTTTAAGCATAACTCAAAAACTGTTTGAGGGAGTGAGAATGAGCTGAAATTTTAGATTAACATATATGAAGCTTTTACTCGGTAGCTATAGATTCTAGAAATAAGGGAAAAGTCAGTGAGGTTTATCGATCTGGAAAAGTCATGGCATTTCGTAAAAGTACTTAAAAATCAGGAATATTTGTCTATATACGAAAATATTTGTGTTTTTGCATGAGACTGATTCATCGACAACCAGGTGATATTTAAGCCAATAATCATACACATTAAAGAAAAGTAAAATTTTTATATATTTTTAAAAAGATCCACATGATAAGAGTATTGGTATTTAACACAAATTAAGGTGATCAGATGTCCTCATTTTATGTGGATAGTGCTGATATTGAAGGCAGTTTACCCATTTTTGAAAATTTTATGATACATTAACATAAGTTGACCATGTAGCCAGCTTAATCTAATTAGCTATCCCGTCAGATATAGATATGGTCTTAGAATTGATCTTGAATATTCTTCAGAAAATGAAGACATTTTCTGGTTGCCATATGTTCATTGGCCACTATATTAAGTTGTTGAACTAAATTTTGAGTTCGTATTTTTGAAACTGTGAACCAGTACTTTATGAATATTGTGCAATTTTTATGTTTTTCTCTTGTTTTTTCACCCAAATGAGGTATTAGCAAGCTGGATAGGTGTGTTATACGAGGTAGCAGCATACATAAAAAAAATACCATATGTGTATTGTTAATAATGGAAATCAGGGAACTTTTTTGCAATTTCTGTAGCCATTCTGTTTTAGAAATCATTTTGTTTTAATTTTTTATAGATTATAATGTATATTTATTTTGAATATTAATTTCAGAATTTGTAAATTATGAAATTAGTATTTAAAAAATATATGCATTGTAATTTGCTTGCATATGCAGTCCCAGAGGAAAAGCAGAAAATGCAAATATACATTAATATTTAATGTTTAATTTGAGCTATGCATTATATAAAGAAGACTATATTAAATATTTCTAGCATTAAAAATAAAAAAAATCAATAAAAATTGTTGAGATATAAATCTGTATAGATGGATTAGTGTCAAATCTGTTACCAAATGTCAAGTCTGTTACCATACAAAATTACTGAAAATAATCTCCTTTAAAATTTTTTTAAGTTTCAAAAATCAACTTACTTTGAAGTGACTTATGTCCCTAAATTCCAGAACATGATACTTAACAATAATACTTAAATTAAATTGAAATGAGAGACATTTATAGCCACAAATTTTGACCACATAGAAATTTATACAAATCTTTTTCTAATATTAGCAGTATAATGTAAATTATTGAATTTTAAGAAAATTATATCTCTATTTCTTAGTTGAAAGAAAATTAACAATAGAATGGTGAAAAAATTATATTAATATTAAAATACATTAAAAAACTGTGCGGTAACGGACTTGACATTTTGTAACGCATTTGACACTAATCCATTTATACCGATTTATATCTCAACAATTTTTATTGATTTTTAAAATTTTTAATGCTAGAAATATTTAATATAGTCTTCTTTATATCCATGCATACCTCAAATTAACATTAAATATTAATGTATGTTTGAATTTTCTTCTTTTTCCTCTGGGACAGCATATGTAAGTGAATTTTAAAAATGGCCCGTAACCTACATTGGCTCAAACGCTCAAAGTAAAACTTGGACACTTGCTTTTTTATACATTATGACACGATTTATAATAACATGACAGGAATTTAAACAAAATTATAATTATTTATTGTTAGAGTAACAAAAATAAATCCAAAAAACATTAAAGCAAAATCTTTTTCATTAAGTTTTAAAAAATTAAATAATTATTTATGCAGCTTCTTTCTTTACATTGTACACTTTCTTTCCCCTGCTTTCCTCTTCTTACTCTGTTTTTTACACTCTGTTAAAAAGTAAATTACATTTTGGCGTCATAGTTGTATTTTAACTACTCAGCAATTCAGCAATAGCAGATTCATTATTTTTACTAAATACAAATATGAAATTAATGAGACAATAGATGGGGGGGTGATTAAAAAGCAGAGTCATCCTGAAAAGAAAAAGTATTTTTACCTGCTTTTATTAATCTTAACCTATTTGTACCTGTGTTTTTCCCCTCTCTCAATATTTTATTTAATTATAAATGCTACATATATATAATATAATAATTATTAGGTTATACTAATCTGAATCTTTTGTTTGTAGATTGTGTAAAATAACCGTAAAAATGAAAGAAAAAATGTTTACAAAAAATCAAAATATGCCAATTTTGTGAAGCTAGGTTTAAATGAGTTAACTTAGTTTATGTATGTAAAGCTGGAATTTTGTAGTTCATTTTTGTCACACTGCCTGATGTGCTATATGTTAGGTTGTGTGTTTTTGTTGATAATACAATATTTTCAGAGCTTGTCACTTAAAATAGGTTAATAATAATTAAATTATGATTATATGTTGAAAAAACAATCTAGAAATCTTGGATAGATATTTTAAATAATGATTTTTTGTTTCTTTTCTTTTGTCATCCCTTAAAAAGAAACTGCAGAAAACATTATTATTTTTTAATAAATTCACTAGTTTACACTTTCTACCAAATAAATAAACTAGTCGTTGGGGGCCACCGTAATACTTACCCATCATGTATATGTATAATGTAAAATATTAATAAAAATGTGTAAACTACTTATGAAATGCATTGATATTCAAATAAAATCGTGGCTTGATGACGTCATAAAAAGGCTCGATTACTGAATTTCTTGAAAGAGGTTTTTCCTTATAACTCCAAAAATAATACTCCTATTAACTAGTGGTTTATTGCATCTGATTAAGCGTCAAATTTCCAATTAAAATATATATTTGAAGTGAAATTTGGATGAAATACAGGGTCATGAAAAATCGAAAAGTGTGGAAAATAGGATTACAAATATCTCAGCAACTAATTATCCGATCGACTTCATGTTTTATGCAAAATTTATGTTTTTTTATTGTCTTTTATATTTACTCCTTAAAATAAACAATTTCGAAAAATTTTATATACCTTTCATCAGAACGAATATTTCGAGAGTCCGAAAAAAAATGTTCCGGTTAATTGAGGTTATTGAAATGAAAGAGGCTTCTTCCCATTATTACATACTAAGTACATACCAAATGGCAAGTCTCTATCTCAATTTTTTCGGGAGATAGAGCGTTTACAGACAGACACACAGACGGACGTCAAAAAAGTTTTTCTAAAAATATGTTTTTCGGAATCTCCAGTGTCTGAAACGTGTAAATCCGTCAAAAATTTTTTTTCGATTTTCAAAATGATTACAAGACTTACCCTATACTACGTATGATGGGTAAGTAAAACAGCGAATTTTTTACAATCTGGGCCACTCCAAATTCACAAATTGAAATGGAGATGTTTTTAACAACATGGATTGCAGGCATGAAATTAGGCATGATTTTTAAGATAAACATTAAAATGCTTAAAAAGTATATTATATATATTTGATTTTATTTTTACTTGTTTAATCTCAAAAATATTCTTAAGAGTAAACAATTCTAGAGTATGACTTTATGAAATTATTAAGAATGTTTTAAAACTGTCAGATATCTTAATGCAATAACACTAATATGGCATTGCAGGATGTTGGATTTTAAATATTAAATTAAGTCAAGATGAATATGTCTCTTACATAGTTTATATTGAAGTATCTCATCTGCAAATTTACTAGTTTTGTATAGCTAGAAGTTTTACAACATTATTAAATGCATCAAATGTTTCTTAATGTGGTGCTGCAGAAAATAAATAAAAGCACATTTAGAAACAAAATTATTACTCTCTTTATTAATTACCCATCATACGTAGTATAGGGTAAGTCTTGTAAACGTTTTGAAAATCGAAAAACTTTTTTTGACAGATTTACACATTTCAGACACTGAAGATTACGAAAAACATATTTTTAGAAAGAAAAAAAAATTCTGTCCGTTTGTTTGTGTGTCTGTAAACGATCTATTTCCCGAACAAATTGAAATAGAGGCTTGAAATTTGGTATGTACTTAGTATGTAATAATAGGAAGAAGCTTATTGAATTTCAGTAACCTCTATTATCCGGAACTATTTTTTTGAACTCTCAAAATATTCATTCTGTTAAAATGTGTATAAAAATTTTCGAAATTGTTTATTTTAAGAAATGAATATAAAAGAAAAAAAATAAACCATAAATTTCGCATAAAAAATGAAGTTGATCGGATAATTAGTTGCTTAGATATTCATAATCCTATTTTCCATATTCTTTGATTTTTTTATGACCCTGTATTTCATTCAGATTTCAATTCAAAGCTATATTTTAATTGGAAATGCGACGCCTAATCCGATGCAGTAAACCGTTAGTTAATATGATTATCAATTTTGGAGTTATAAGGATGTTTCTTTTACGCAATTCAGTAATAGAACATTTAAAGTTTATGACATCAAGCCACGATTTTATTCGAATTGCAATGCATTTTATAAATAGTTTACACATGTTTTATTTTCATATTTTATATTATGCATATCTGTGATGGGTAAGTATTACGTTGGCCCCCAATGACTAGTTTTTTATTATATTTATTTCATTGTTATAGTTTTACAGCCAGTTGGCATATTTTAGTAAGTGGTTTGGCACATAATCAACCGTGCTGTTGCTGTAACTCATGTACAGTTGTAACCATAAAGAATATTTTGTAATTTATCACCTGTTCCTGGCTAATGTAAAAATACTTTTAAATTAATTTATAATCAAGTTATAAAAATAATGAAAAGTTGTATTATCATCCAAAACATACCTGTGTATATAATTTTTGTAATTCTAGCATATCAGCAAATGAGTAAAAAATAGAGTACAAAATTCCATCTTTACATGCATGAACCGAGTTAAGTTAAATAAAAGAGTACTTAAAAATAAAAATCTATTGCATTCTTTTTTTTTTTAATTTATATTTTCTACTTTTTAGTGTTTAAAATATTTTGCTGTTGCAGTTTCATAGCTAATTGGTCTATTTTGGCACATAATGAACTCCGTTAATTTTGTAACTCATAAACAGTTATAACCATAAAGTTTATTTGGTGATTTAACATCTGCAGCTGGATAATTTAAAAAAATGCCTTACAATTGCTTTTTTAATTTATAATTAAGTTCTAAAAATTTTAGGAAGTCACTAGAAACAGATCTGTGTACGTAATTTTTATAATTTTTGCATATCAGGAAGTGAGTGAAAATTTGATTAAAAATTCCATCTTTATATACAAAAAACAAGTTAAATAAGATTGTAATAAAAGCAGGATTGATAAAAATCATGATTTTTTTTAAAAAATCAAAAAATTCAGATTTTTTTTATTTAAATCTGTTTTTTTTTATTAATATTTGTGTACTGTCCATTGTATTTATTTATTTTCTCTGTATAAATTTGCGCATTTCTATTAATTACAATTCCTAGATACAAATTCCAAAATATTTAAATATAAAAAAAAAAAAATGTTGCAAACAAATTCAGATGATTTACTTAAAACTTAAAATCATATTATTTTACTATATTAAATTGTTTGTGTGTGTATAAATTTCTAGTTTAATTTAAGCTATTAAATTGTTCATTAATGTATTACTCCTATAATATATATAATCAGAGCTTTACAAATTTGATAAAATCTAGTAACCAGCAATGATAAAACTCCAGTTGCCAGTAAAATATATTTACAACACAGTACCTACCCAGACATTTTTCTTCAAACCAGGGTGGCATCGATCTATTTTGCTCTATGTGCAGTACCATGATTATAAAGTCGCCAAGAATTTTAAGAGTGGTAAAAATATTTAAAAAATATATATTATTCCTTAATATAACTAAAATTACTTATTCTTTAAATTTTAATTAAGTTTTATAGACCTACTTCAAATGAATTACTTATAATCACCTATTAATCTTTAATATGAATCTGATAGAGTAATCAGTTTTAATTCTGGACACAAAAATCTGATCTGAAACGTGACATGTATAGTTTTAGATGCCACAGAGTCTGAATTGACAATATCTCTCACTGTTTTATTGAAACATGCCCTCTTTCCCCCCACATTCTAATCACGTGACATGCTAGCTGGATAGAGCAGAAAAGCATGGAGTTTCCTGTGCACAAGTTTGAAAATGCCTTTTAAACTTGGTTCTTTTAATAAAAGTACGAAGAAGAGGAAGATTAACTGCTTGCGTCACACAAGTAAGGGTTGGGAAGAGAAAGCATGAAGTTTGTGCTATTTCTTAGGTCAATTTTTGTATTAAAAAAAAGAGAGAGAGAGAGAGAGATATTAAATAACGTAGTCGCCAATGACGATCTGGCGAATGCATTTATCAAGCCCTGTATATAATTTATAATCACTTAATAAATGCAGCAAAGAATGCTAAATATATATATACATTTCAACAGATTCAGATTCACTAATGACATCGTCTTTATCACAGAGATTGGAAGTTTCTTTGTGTTTTTTTATTCTTGCCACAATCGCCACTATTTCTATAATACATGGTTTACATATTACTTTCACACTTTTCCAAAAAAAAGTTTTTTTTTCCTGTAATATAAAGTCACATTGGATCTTTCTTTCTGCCAGTCAATTTTCGTATGTATCAATGTATCCAAAAGCTCTCTGTACTGTACCTAGTATTATTAAATGATGATGTTGTCCCAACTTGTGTTTCACACTATACTATATTAATGATTACAAAAGTTACAAGATCTGCAAGGTAATCGCGTAGCTAAAAATACGAAGCTATCAATTGTCAGTGCTTTTCCAGCCCTCATCCATTGACAATTTCGACAATCAATCCTGTTTACTTTACAGTAGAAATGACTGCTTAGCTTAGAAATAAGGTACATATCTTATATATTTTCCATTGCAGTAAGCATTGAACTCTAGGAAAGGAAAAGGAATCAGTCACACAAATTAAATTATTTTCAGTTATATAGAAACATGAAATTGGAATTCTATAATTGTTAGACAAACTGTCCAAATATTTATTATGTTACAATTAGTCCAATTATTGATCATATATTATATGATCAACCCTCAACATATGGGATATTGTAATTGCATGTCTGAGCAACTAAACATAAAACAAACTTGTGAATCAAGTATAATCTACTTTAGAGGAAGTAACTCTTCAGTGAAAATACTTTTGTATTAAATAGATTTAACTATAGCTTCAGCATTTATTTAACTTGCAAAAATGAAGTGATCATTTAGGAAAGAAAAAAGTTTAAAAATGAGAGATCATTTATCAGTATTTATTTTGGGATGCAGTGTTCCATTTACTTTCATAAAAATAGTATTTTCAATTTATAAAAGTTTTATTTAACATTATTAAAAGGTAATATTTAATCTGACATGAATGATGACATTTACTTTAACACGAATGATTAATTTGATCCTTATTCAGCTTATAAATATCAATATTAAAAATATTGATTTAAATCAAAGATTTAAAAAAAAAACATTTGATTTAAATCAAGCTGATTTAAATCGAACAACCCTGAATAAAAGTAAAATCTTAAAGTAGTGTCAATGCTATTTATGTTTGCAGGTGTATGCATACCTACAGATGGAAATATGAAAAGTTTGAGTTTTTCTAATTAGTACTTTTCCTTTTTTTTTTTTTTTTAGCTTAACACAGTTAACCTTAACCAAGAATGATTCATTAAATAATACAAGGCAAAGGTCATACTCTGAAAGTCACAAAAAGCATCAGAAACAAGACAAAGCTCAGGAAGATATCATATCTTTACTGTCACGTGCACAAGATGAGTATGACAAGGTAAAATTACAATTTTTTGATATTTCATGAAATTCCTAAAATCACAGTTGTACAGAGATACCTCAAACAAATAATTTGATCTGAAATTACATTCATTAGCTGAAATCTTTGTTGATCAAAATTAGATTCTTTGTTCAATTAAAATATAATGCTGCTACATTATGTAAGCATGCACATTTCATAAAACATGTTGGCTGAGTGAGAAATATGACAAAAATAATTTTCATTAGATGAGATATTTGTTAGCAGAAGCATTTGTTAGTTGAGGTATCACTACATTCTAAATGTCTAGAGTGTTTCATATTGTTTGATATAGGGTACCAACAAGCTGGGCTCAAGCCAGTTTTTTTTTTTCATTAACTTGAGCTGAGACAGGTCCACATTTCCCTTTTTTTTTTTTTTTTTTTTTTTTTTCCCCGGTACATTTAGGCCATGTCTGGACTTCACCACATTCTTTTTAGTCCAAGTTCAGGCAGCAATTTTTTTCTTCCACAAATAATTAGGGTTTGGCAATATATATTATATTAATAGATATAGTATATGGTATTTATTTTCAAAATATGTTGTTTGATGTTTTCGATATTTTCTTGCATTTGTTTTCTATTTTCAAAATATTATGAATGATATTTTTTATATTTTCAGTCAAAACAAGTGTAAAAGAATTTTTCAACTGTTATTGACTGTGTTGTTCTGTAGACAAAGAACTTTTGCCTCTGGCAGTGATTTTTTTTTTTTTTTAGCCAAAAAATAAACTATGTACATAATATTTTCTAAGCTTTACATTTGAAGCTGAATTTTTAAGTGTAGTACCAATAATTATGTGGCACAATATTAACTTGGAACAACCATTGACTTTTCAGAAATTATTTCTGTTTTCAATTAGTGGATCTTCAGTTTTGTTGTAATTGATGAAAAAGAGAAAGAAAGAAAAAAAAGACATTTAGAATATTGTTTTATTAATTTTATATAAAGTGCAATATATTATAATTTCTGATTTATATTAACTCTTATAATACTTATAATCAGCAAGTTGACTATTTTGAAAATTTGATATTTTCGTCAAATTTGATATAGTTTGTCAAAAAATCACGAAAACAACGCAAATTATGTCAAAAGATCGTGAAAATAAGGCGAACTATGTCGAAAGATCGCGAAAATAACGCGAGTTATGTCAAAAGGTCGCGAAAATAACATGAGTTACGTCAAAAGGTTGTGAAAATAACGTGAGTTACGTTGAAAGGTCGCGAAAATAAGGCAAATTACATCGAAAGATTGTGAAAATAATACGAATTATGTCAAAAGATTGCGAAAATAAGGCGAATTACGTCAAAAGATCGCGAAAATAGCGCTAATTACGTCGAAAGATCACGAAATATCACGATGTTCTTCACGAAATCGCGAAAAAAAACACTAATTTCGTCAAAATATTGCAAATTTCGTGACAAGATTGCGGAAACATCGTGAATTTCGTCAAAAGATTGTGAAAAAACCGCGAATTTTGTCAAAGGTTTGAGAAAGCACCGTAAATTACGTCAAAAGATCGCAAAAACATCACAAATTTTGGACAGGATTTCTTTGCAGAAGCCATTAAAAAACTTGTGCCATGTCTCGATAAATGTTTAAATAATGGATGTTGAAAAGTAGATTTTACATGAAACTTTAGGATACAAATAAAGTTATTGTAAAATTTTGATCCTGCTTTCTTAAGCAGTGCTACTGACTGACTGACCCTTGTAATTCAAATAAAGATCGTATGCTGACCCTTGTAATTCAAATAAAGTTGTATCAATAATAGAAGCTTATAACCTCTGCCAATAGCAATGGCTTTCAGATAATGAATTTCAGAATTAAGTGAATTTGAATCGGAGCAAATATACAAATATAACAAATTATACTTTGAAAATTTATAAATAAGTAACAAATAAGGAAGGAGGGGGGGGGGGGTGTTCTGTGTTTATTTTATTTGTGATTTGCCGGAATAGGTCCCTTCTTAACAAATATGTGGTTCTTTTCGGTCCCTTTTTTGAAAAAAAAAAAAAGGTCTCTTTTGGTCCCCTTTTTTGAAAAAAATGGTCCCTTTTTTCCATTTTTAACTGCAAAAGTTGAGTAGGAGCCCTGAATATTAAACTGTTAATTGATTAAAACATATTTAAAAAACACTTACTTATTTCTACTTTTTAGTGCTTAAAATATTTCATTGTTGCAGTTCCACAGCCAGTTGGCATATTTTGGCGAGCGTAGTTTGGTGCATAATGAACTCTATTGTTTTTGTAACTAATGTAATTATACTCCTAATGAATACTTAGCGATTTTTGACCTCTGACTGCTGTTTGAAAAATGCTTTGAAATTAATTTATAATTAAGTTATAAAAATATTAAAATGATGTATTATCATCGGAACCACACCTGTGTACATAATTTTTATAATTATAGCATATTAGGAAGCGAGTGAAAAATCAATTGCAAAATATCTTTACATACAAAACCAAGTTGAGTTAAATAAAGGAGTGTAATTAAAGGAGAAATAGTTGATTTTTTAATCTTTTTTTTTTCTTTCAAACTTAATTTTTTACTTTCATCTTATTTTAATTATCTAAGTTATCATTGCAATTTTGTATTTCATGACTTGTGAACATATATTCTAAAAAAGGCTTTATGTTAAAATTTTATGCATAAATATGTATACTCTGTATTTATTTTTAAAGAATTTTAATTGTAAGATAATGTTGTTTAGGAAATATAAGAATAAAAAAAAAAAAATTAAGTAAGGTCTGGCAAGATACTTTCCTCTGTGCAGGGGCTGGACATGAAAATTCCCATCCGTGCAGAGCAGACCTTTATTGTTTCTCGCTTTTTTGCGTAATGGCTAGAACACTGGCCGCTAAATAAAGAGACACCAGGTTTATTTCCTGGTTTAACTTAAATGTTTCTTATAGGGAAATAATTTTCCTCACATCATGGAAAAAAAATATGTATATATATGTATTGTGTGTGTTTCTTTATTTTAAGTGTATCTTTCTTTATAACAAATTTCTTTTCTATCTTTTTACTGTATTTTTCACCCCTCTCTTTGTTATCATCCCTTTTTTATTAAACAATACCAGTTCCAATGTTCCAAATAATTTTCTTTTCATTATTTATAAGTTAAACTTTCTTAAAGAGGTATGTCTAATGGCTACTATTTATAAAAAGAATATATTAAACACACAATACTAACATTTTCCTATTAATTTTAAGGAGGGATGTAATGAAAATTCACCCCTTTTTCGAATATCTGTGACCAAATGAATTCTGGATAAAAATAATATTTTTCCTTTTCTTCCAATGTTTTTCTCAAACCCAAATTTACTGCTTCCTGACCTGATGCATTCATGTGGTCATTTTCATTCTTAAATGAACAAAATTTGCATGTGTTCTTATTCATACATTAACCATTTAATTCTCATGTATATAATTTGCATTAAATCTAATAGGACCCCTTTTACATATAATTTCTGCTTGTTTCATGAATACATTTCTTTACTGATTAGAGAATTTGAATTTTTCATCATTAGCAAGGCATTTTTTACTCTTCATTTGATGAAGCCATTACATTATCACTGGAATTAAGAGAAGTTTAGCAAATTAAGTTTTCTTGCGTTACTGACAGTAACATTATGTTATTCATATGTCGCTTGTGTTCTTGAGTGCCATGCAATTACAGTATAAATTGATATTGGTATTTTGGATCAATAATTTTCAGGGTTTTTCACTTTGTGTCATAGTTGCCCCTGATTTGGATAGATTTTTGTTTAAAAATATAAAATCGCACCAATTTGAGGGTGTACACAGACAAAGACAACGATATTCCCAACTCTAGATTCATTTGTATTAATTTTCATTTAAAAATATAAAATCATACACATTCAAGGTTGTATGCTGCCGAAAGCAGTGGGGTACCCAACGTTAAGTTCCTTTGGAAAGAGTTTCATTACAAAATATAAAATCATTCAACATTGGTTTTAGGTATATTTATCACAGGTTCTGGAAATGTTGAGCAGGTACTGAATAAAAAAAAGAGAAACAAAAACGAATGTACAGATCGTGTTTATGATAGAGAAGAATGTGATTAATACATATGCAATTAAAATGAATGTTGCAAGATCATTTAATTTTTTCCTATCACAGCTGTGATATTTGTGTTCTTAACTTAATTTTTCCTAAAGTGTAATTCTTCTCTTGTTTAATTTTTTTTTTTCAGAAATCTGCTAAAGAATCAAGCAAAGGTTCAAGTCATTCCCCAAATGGTGATATGGTAAAACCTACTCCTTTAAGAATGAATGGTGCTGTAACTACTGCAAGTGGGGTAACTCCACTTACTTTAGGAATGTTGTTTGCTCAAGCTGGAGGTGTTGAACGCAAACCTGAGGAGAGCTCTAAGGACTTTGATGCTCGTACAAGATCTTTTACCACTAGTTCTTCCAGTGAACTTTTAAATAGCTCTGGGAAAAATACTGAAGCCATTCTTCAAAGTCTTCTTTCGAACACTGCCCATACAGTTCAACACATTGAGAAATTACAGAAAGAGGGTAAAACCAAGTGTGATTTGAATGTGATAAATTGTGAAACTAGAGCTGTTTCAGCTGGTGAACCTATGTTTTCTGTAGAATCTGTTGAGAAAGACTTAAAAGAGAAGTTAAATATTTTGCCTAAACCTGACAATGACATTGAAAATAAAACTAGTTGTAAAGAAAAGACTGAAGAAAAAAGTAAGCCAATAGATATTCCAATTCTCACACCAGCCATGTTTGAATCATCATTTTCATCTGCTCCGACTGGAATGAAATTATATTTAGAAAATGACTTTAATGACTGCAATAACTATGATACATCATTCCCTGCTGTAAGTAATCGTTTGAATTCAGAAAATATATTTCTCACGCAATGTTGGTGTTTTACTTTTTTTTTTTTTTTTTTTTTAGCTTGATAAAAGAAGAGTAAGTAGTATATTTTGATTTCAGGATTTTTTTTTACTGATGCATTTCCTGATTTCAATAATTTTTAATTATTTTCCAAATTAAAATTTATTTTTGATAATTTATCAATATGTGTATTATTTATAAAAACTTTTAATATTTTATTGATTATAATATAATTTAATCCTAAAAATGTTTGTTGTTAATTTGCTCTTAATCTTAATTTTCTTTCTCATAATTTCAAGATATTTAATTATTTTTAATAAGAAGCAAATTTTTAATGCATATATAAATATTTATAATAGCTCCTCATGTTTTCATCACTGTTTATATCAGTTGGCAACAAATCTCACTTTCTTAAACCCAAACTGCAGTGACAATTTTGTTTTTAATAAAGCACCAATGTCCTTATATAAAAATAATCTCCATTATTGTACTTAATGAGTGATTTATATTCTAAGTATAATTTGATCTAATTTCTTATGAAAAGATTGCATATTATTATGATTAACTTTTGAGGTTATTCATGCACTGTGATTTTTTGTAATTGGATTGTAGGAAAGAATTTTTCTTGCTTCTTTGCAAACAGGGAATTTCTAAACAATATGGAAAAATCTTTCAAAAGCAATATTACTCTTAGACATCAAGACAGACAATTTTTGTGCAGGAAACCATGATTGCAATCCACGTCGTCAGTCAAAAATATAATGTATCTCACTCCAGGTCAAACTTGGATTTTCATTTGTTACTTTAACAATAATGAAAACATTGTAACTATATTTTCAACAGAGTTACTTTGATTTCTTTGAAATATGATAACATGATGAGAAGTGCTGTAAATTGTCACCATTCGCATCTAAGCAACACTGAGCTAAACATTCCTTTTTTCAGAATGCTGCTGACAGTACTTATACTGTGGTACTGGCCAAAATTCAAAACTTCTAATGTTATCATCACATTTTGTACAAGCAAAATTAATGTTATGCAAATCTCGCAAAAAATATCTTCATTGTTAAACTTGAGAACGAAAATTCAGTTTCAACTTGTAGTGAACACACCCTGTAAATTTCATTGAATGTATTGTATATTTGGTAGAATAAGTGGATTGCAATGTTTCTTTTTCAAAAACTGTTTGTCTAGATCACATTATTTCTCTTGAAAATTGTTCTAAGATTTTAGGAACAACCTGTATGTTTACAACCTCTGAAAATGATACTACTCACCTACTCCAGACACTGCCCTTTGATTTTGTAAATCAAAAGGAACAGGAATGTTATTCTTGCTGAGTTGACACCATTTGAATCAATTGTATTATTTATTTATTTTTTCTTTAGTCCATTCCTTCAAAATTTCTCTTTGATTTTAAAATATATTTGTTTCAGACAGGGGTGTACCCTGGATTTCTAGGTTTTTCTATCGATCCTTCCGGGTTTTTGATATCATTATGCTTGGTGGAAAAAGTGAATCAAAACTGACAGTGTGATGTTAAAAAAAAAAGCAAAAAAATCTCCAAACATTAGTGATAAACATTTTACATATAGCCAGCAATCCTCTGTCCTTCATCAATTGGAGATAGGATAGGTGTGTTTTCTATCCACAGAACAAAAATCTGTCTTTTGAAATTTACTATTTCAAATCCCACTGACTCTTAAAAAAAAAAAAAAAAATTGCAGATTTTAATAATTTTAGCATTGTTTTTTGGTCGTTCAGACCTGAAAAATCTGAAGCAAAGAAAGAAAAAAGACAAAATTTTACTATTTTGACATTATTTAGGATCCTATAGACTCAAGGGAAACAAAAGCAAAATTTTACAATTTAGGCAATACTGCAAGTCACACATATCCGAAAAATACGAGGGGAAAAAGGCAGAACCTTTGCGCGAGGGTGTATGAATTTTGCTAATGTGTCACAGAAAAAAAAAAAATCAAGAATTTTAGTAATCGGCCATTGAAAAAATTAGAGAATTTTGTCAATTGATCGTTGAAAAAAAATTGCAAATTTCTTCAGTCAGTCGTGGAAAAAAATCAGAATTTTGTTGATCAATCGCGATTTTTTTTTTTTTTCTTCAGTGATCGATTGGTGAAATTAGAGATTTTTTTTTTTCAACATTTTTTTCCTATTTCGCAGCAGAAAATCACGAAATTAGTTGATCCGTTAAGCACTTTTTACTTTATAGGCATTACAAAATTATTAAAAAATATATATATGACTCCAGTAATGCTAATAATTCGTGAAATTTAATTTGGTTTGTTCATAGTTTATAATCTTTACAATGTTGGTTCTGTGTAATGTGTCATCCATCTCAGTACAAAAATGTCCAGAATGGCATATAGAAATGCTAATTACATTTGTAATGTGGAATAACCAGGAAAAAAAAATTGACCTTCTGTAAAAGTAAAGCTAAAAAACAAACAAAGTTAAAAAAGTTTGTTTATCTTAAAAAATAAATAAGTAAAATTTGGATTTTTTTCCTTTTCTCTCCTAATACTTAGCTACTGAAAAGTAAAATTGGTTTTGACTTTTTAGGGTTTCGTTCATCTCACGAAACCCTATTACCCCCGCTCCGTTGTCTGTCCGTCACAGAGCCATTCTCAAAAAGTATGTAACTTACAGAGTTGAAACTTAGTGTATAAATCTGAATAGCAGCTGTGAAGAGCTCAAAATATTAAAATTTGAAAAATTCGTATTATTTTAATAAATAGAGATAAAAAACCAAAATTCTAACAGCCTTTTCCTATTAAATTGAAACATTTTTTGTTATAGCAGATGCCAAAGATTTAAAATCCACAATGAAATTCTTTCTACAATAATTAATTTTCTATCAGACGATTTTCACGTGAAAAATGAAAATGAAATAAAAAGTTTCACCAATTGGAATAAAAAAAGATAAATATGAAATAAAATTGATTGACGTCATAGTCGTAATAAAACGGAAAATGTCTAAGATTTCTCAATAATACAAGGAGTATGAGTATGTGTAAGTGGACAAAGCAGATTAATATCATGTCATTAGAGAATTAAAAAGAAAATCTGACGTCATATAGGATGTTTAACTAATTTTTCAAGTGTTTGAGAATAATACAAAGCGAGTATCAATATAAATAATAGAGAATAATAAATATATGAGTTTGAGAAACATATTGAATCGTGATAAAAATCTGATTATGGAAATATTCGCATATAACATTTTGAAGGTGTACAATTTGTTTAATTTTGAAATTATTTTTTTAAATATTGCATTTAGTCCGTATAACGAATATTATTATAACAGAATATAATAGCGGGCTTGGACCGCTATCTGGCTGGTTTAGATATTCGAAAAAAGGAAAAAATAGACCGGTAAATTTTTACTTTATAAAAAACATGCCTTTTTTTTGTTGTTGTTGCTAAATGAAATTTGCTTGAATTTATTAAAGAAAGGATAAAGTGTTTTGAAAGGAATATTAAACAAAACCCTTTGAGCGATCTTCGATCACACTTACCCACTTGTTTCCGACTATTTTCGAGTAGTTAGGTGTCATAAAATTGCGTTAAATATGTAGTAAGAGCACTTTGCACATAATTTGTGCTTGTTTCATACTACTTGGAATAATTTTTTTTACTGGTTATTATATAATTTGAACTCTCCATATTTAGCAAGACAAATTGTACTCTGCATTTGATGAAGTGTTAAAAATTCAATTTCTGGAACTGTACATTTCAAACAATAACAGAAATTATGCTATTCTCATGTCATTTGGTTGTTATGCAGTTACAGTATCAGTTGTGATGTAAATTGATATTGGTATTTTTCATTGATGATTTTAGGGTTTTTCATTTTCTGTCAAAAAGTTTCAGGGTTTTTCACATTGAGTCACAATCATCCCTGTTCAGAATATAAGAAAATTTTATTCAATTGTTTTTTAATACATAAAAGAATCCATGAAACTTAAAATTATATTAAATAAAAAAGTTTTAAAACTATAGTCTTAAATAACTCAAAGCACATATTTTTTTTAGGTAAAGTTTACTTTTATCTGGCCATACTTTTGCTGTTTGTGATCTGGCTGTTCAACAAAAGGGCAAATTTGTAATGTTGTTTTCTCTGTATTTTATTTTAATTGCTAAAAAAGGTGATTATTCCAAAATTATATAAAAAACTTACATATATGAATGTAATCCTTGAGAGTATCAATTGTTGCTCAATGTATTAACGCTGCATTATATCCATAGAATTATGTTAATTTAAATAATACTTGTATTGTTGACAAACACATGAACTTAGTGAACATATATCAACATGGGCGTGTCAGTGAGAAGGTTAAACACAGCTTGTTTATCAAAATTAATGTATCTGTGTTAAATATTAGGTAAAATTGTTTAAAAACTTTTTAATACCTTCAAATTTTGAAATTTAATGTATTCAGCCAGCTGAATATTCAGTATTCGGCCTAATAGTTACTATTCGGGTCGCGGAATATTCAGTATTTGGCCAAAATCACTATTTGGTGCCTTAGTATAAATACTGGGTAATTAAAATTGCTAGCTGACCTATTAATTTGACATGTATCTGGGTAAGAACACTGAATAATGAAAGTATTGGTTTTAATAAATATCCTAGAGCAAAAATTACACTAAGAAATACAGGGTTCATACGGACCTTAAAAGTCCTTAAAACTTCTTACATTTTGATAGTCCTTAATAGGGATCCTTAAAGTCCTTATTTCTTTTTGAAAGTCTTTATTTTTGGATGTGAGCTGAATATTTAACGCAAGTCTGTAAAATATTAAAAAATATATCACCAAACATTCATAATCCACCAAGTATGGCAGCTCAAAAATAGTTTTATATAGCAAAAAAATATGGTGTCTTGAAAAGGAGGTATTGCAGTTGGAAAGTATGGCCAATGAATTAGCCGATAGAGCTAAAACAACTAAAGACATTGAATTATTTATCAAATCAAACAATTGTAGGAAATCTGGTAAAGAAAAAAATGAGGAAATTTCCTCCCTGTTCAAAGAAATTGATGCTAAAAAACAATTGATAGCCAACTAATAAAATGTTTTGTTTTATATATTTTTTGTATTTATTTTCATTTTGTAACTCATTAAAAAAAATAATTAATTAGAAAGGTTAATTAGGTTTTATTATGTAAAATTTCAACCTTGTGATTAAATTTTAATGTGAGTAAGCATATATACTGTTTTTTATAAACTTTAGAAAGTCCTTATTTTTCTTTTAACAAAGTCCTTACAGAGTCCTTATTTTTCATTTAGCAAACTCTGTACGAACCCTGAAATACTATGTGTAATACATTCTTCTTTGTAAATAAAGTTCTTGAATATGTAATTTTTATTTTATCTTAATTTTAGATAAAAGAATGTAAATCATTCTCACCAAATCAGCTATTATCACCTATGGATTTTACTGTTCCATGCCGTAAGAAATCAAATACACAGCCTACGGTGTTTCCTTCATCATATTCACCTGAACTTGGAACTACATTCATAAATGATGTTTTATCATATGGTATTTCCTTTATTTATTTATTTTTTGTATTTTCTCTATCTATTGTGATAAAGCAATATAAATCTCTTTTACTAATATAACAAGGATTTTTATGATGTTCTGAGTTGCCTATTAAAATTTAACATTTGTGAGAAATTTCTGAAAAATAACCTATGATTTGCTAAGGAAATATTGTATTACTTACTAGCTGATCCACCCGACGTTGCCCGGTTCCGTAAAAAAATAATACAAAACATAAAATCGCTCTAAAAATCGTTGCACGAAACTGTTATCTGTGAAGAATTATCAACTTTCTCCAAGCTAAAAAGAGAAATTTAAAAAATGACGTTTCCGAGGCTGAAATGGAAGCAACCACCAAACCAATCAAGCATTCTAGGCAAAATTTCTTAGTGTCAAAGGAAAACACCAAAAATTCAAAAATTGCTGCATGAATTTCGCATAAACTTTATTGAAAAGAGGATATATTGGGTTAAAAGATTGGAACCTGATTACAGTTACTAATGTGGGAAAATTGTAGCAAAACATGAAAAAACACTAAAAATCACATAAAAATTTAATTAAAAAAATTTGTTTAAAAATTCTAAAATCGGGCTTCAAGGTACAAAACTACATGGATAGAGGTACCTTCCCACCAAATTCTGTAGCTCTGCGTGCAGCGGTCTCTTCTGAACACAACTGAGAAACACACAAACTTCCTTTTTTATTATAGTCAGATTAGAGATAAAATAATATCGAAAGAGATACACAAAAAGAATAAGTAAGAGTCTTGAATCTGGGCTAAACAGAAAAACATATTAAGAAAATTATTTACAGTTACTACTGATTCTATACATGACAAAATAATTAATACATGTTCTAGTTTAATACTAGTTATCTGTGATTGCAAATTCGAATGTTTGAAGAATACCATCGTAAATGTCCAGTTTCGTCATAGCATTTGTCTGCTACTACCTTTGCATATATGTGTAGATTCTGTGACATAAGCAAACACCCTTAAAAACTCTTGTGCTGCTTCCTACGGAGAGAACATTTAAGTTCTCCGGGATGTCCTCTACACAATTGGCTAGACGGATAACTCAGGCATGAAAGTGTTCCTCCTAAAGGAGGAATTCCACCTTTTTAAAAGTAATTTTGGACATTTTCTGCATGCAAAAATGCAAAGAAAATATTAGGAGCATATGGGGATGGGGGGAGAGTGTTTATAAAATTTCAGACATTTTGGCAACTCAAATCCTTGTAGTTTGTTTCTGAATGGCTGTGCAAAAGATTCATTGAATCAAATGTGAGCTTATTTTTAATGAGCATCTGAAAGTCGTGTAAATGAAGTTGTTGAAAGTGACTTTCCAGAGTGAAATTTTTTTTTAGACTTTAAGAGGGAAAGGAAGTTTTTAAAAGGTTCTCTTTGGAATAGAATATTTTGGGCACAACACTGGGGTAATTTCAGTGATGCATTTTTGAAGATATATTTCTAGAACAAAGATCAATTTGATGTGCATGTATTTAGCATGGAGAACTTTTTTTTGGAAGAAAGGAAAAAATATTAAACAGCTAAACCATCGAGAATAATATTTGTTTTGAAAAATTAATCACTGTGCTTCACATAAGCTCATCAGATATATTTGGTTTTGCATCTTTAGAAAACTGTC
Source organism: Maratus michaelseni (assembly GCA_963931845.1). Classification (NCBI taxonomy): domain Eukaryota; kingdom Metazoa; phylum Arthropoda; class Arachnida; order Araneae; family Salticidae; genus Maratus; species Maratus michaelseni. Next base: position 125,670,195 of record OZ007594.1, on the reverse strand, counting down.
TTCAATTTTCTTTTTTGACTCAACGAACTTAGGCATTTATTGTTAATTTAAATTTGTTTTTGTTTTTAATACTTTCTAAGTTACAAAAAATCCCTGATGGCTTGGCCTACAGGCACAGGTAGATTTTGAAGGCACAGACCATGGGGCGTCTGTTTGTTGGGAATTTCAGAAAAAATGACCTTTTTGCTATGATGCGGTGGTTGAAACCGCCCACTTCGAAACCTAATGTGTTTGGGGGCAGAGCCGGCAGGGATTTTTTTTTTTGCTATAAGGGTTGGTCCTATAAAAAACTTGTTAGTATAAAAGTTTTAGGTAATATTAAGAGGATTTATAATAAATTTAAGCAGATTTGATATCATGTGAATTGACGAAATTATGAATATTTTTCTTCTAAAACCCCCTCCCCCCCCCCCCCCCCCCTGGAGCCATTTTCAGGGTTAGTACTTGTCCTGAAATTCCTGATATTCCTGAAAAAAATTTAAGCATCCTGAAATGTCCTGAAATTTTGTGAGTATTGTGCTATATCGGCATTTAATATCATCAAATAGGGGTAGGTGTACCTTTTTACTGACGCAAAATCACCACGAAATTTGCAATTTTCTTCAATTTTTCATTCAAAATACCAATTTTTGTCAATTTGCACACACACAAAAAAAAAATTACATTTTTGGTGATCAATTATCAAAAATCACAATTTTTATCGATTAGTCATTAAAAAGAGCTTGCTATTTTCATCTGCCAGTCACAAAAAATCGCAATTTTTACAAATAAGTTATAAAAAAGAAAATATTTTGCAATTTTCGTTGATCAGCAAAGAAAAAATCTATTTTTGTCTTTCAGTAATGCAAAAATTGCAATTTTTTAGCAGCTTGATCAAAAGGTTCTGGTAAAATTACTTTTCTTTTAAATGTACCTATACTTTTTAAATAAAAAAATTGTGTATATAGTGTACTATCTATGATAATAAAATGTATTGAAGAGGAAGTTAAGGGTTTTTTCCGTTAGCATACCAAGCAAATGTGTTCTGAAATATCGAAAAAAGTATGTCCTGAAATATCATCTAGGGTTAGTACTACCCCTGCATTTTTAATGATATAAAAAATCTGTTATACATAAATTGTCGGCCTTTTTCCTAGAAGTAATAATAACTTTAAACGGATTCGATACGTATAAAAATAAAGAAATTATGAGGGTTTTTCTGTTTTTACAAAAAGCCCCCCCCCCCCCCCCCCCCTGTTGGTTCGATTTTGCCCATTAACGAACTTGATCAAGATTTTATGCCCCTTGATTTTATGTATCAGTTTGGAAGAGATTTGTGCAGAATTATTGCAGTTATCGCTTCCATAAAAAAGTGACATAGATAGATAGATATGTATATATATAAAGTTTTGAACTGGGGGTGGTTTTGGGTTCTGGGAGTCATGATCGGCGTAGATCTGCAAAAATTTTTCAAAAATTCCAACTTAGGGGAGAATGTAATAGGTAGTATTTCTTACGAAATCTACCTAAAAGAAAATAACTGTTATAATGTGCCTAAATTATAAGAGCTCAACATCATTCTATAGATGGCAACAAATTTCCACCTTTTTTCCTATTTCACACTTTCATGCCTGAACTTGACAGTCCACAGTTGACTGCCAACAGGAGCAATTGGAACTGAGGACTGGTGATCTGAAAAGATAACAGAAACAAACAGCAGCAAAAAAGGTTTAAAAAAAAATAATTATAACAATTGATTTTATTCACCTGACAAGGGAACCACTTTTGGTGAAGTACACACCTAGAAACATAGTGCATTTTATAGTCCTATGGGTCAAAGTTGGAGAACAGATAAAGTTTGTTGGCAGAAATCTTGTATATATTTAATTTTAAAGTAATGAATTCTTAATTGTTAATTTCATGCTAAAAGTGAGTGAAGTCATCAAATAGGGTGCTATGAATTCAAACCACTACTCACCCACAGCAGACAATGACTATGACATTCGGCCAAATTGCCAGCAAAAAAAATGTCTGTATATTTTCACTGATTATGATCTGTGAAACTTTACTGACATTTTTTTAAATTGGTTTCCCCTGGATCCCTGTGATAGGTTGCTTCTTATTGTAATGGAAGCTACCTAAAATATGTGTCAAAAAGTAATCAGTTTGGATTTAAGCCTTAATAATTGACTGTATTTCTGTGCTCAATAATTTCTTTTTTTGTTTTAATTCATGTCTTTAAATTTATAATTGCAGGTAATGGTGGTCATGAAGATTTGCTTAATCCACAAAGTTTAATTAATGGAACTGTCCACCTTCCGCCTTCTCACATTTCATCTGTTAGTACTAAGCCTTCTGTGACCCCCTTGAACAGGGACCAATTAAGGGAAGCTTTAATATACATGCTACAGGTACACACACACTGTTAACCTCTTCATGTATTGTTTGCACTTATGATTATTGTTATATTTATTATCTGATTATGTTTGTTTTGTGTTTGTATACCCTTTCATGTATTGTTTTGTGTATTTCAGAATGATGAGGATTTTGTGATGCAGCTTCATGAATGCTATGTGAAAAGGCTAAAAAGCCAACTAAGCATTGGAAATAAAAGCTGATGGATTTTTACTTTTTCATAACCATGATCAAATGTTTAAATCATGCTGTGAAGCCTGAGTGGAGATGATTGGTTCCTATTACACCAGTATTTGGTGGATTTATTTTTTTTTTCTGTCATGTTCATCAGAATCATTTTATTTATTCCTTTGGAATACTCTTTGGAGCATTCTTCATTTTCTTATCTGTTTCAGGCTTATTTTTTTTTTCTGTTGCTGATACTTTTGCATTTTTTTAATGCTCCTGAATTGATTTTTTTGTTTTATGTTTGTAAATTTGTTGTTTAACAAATTGAATTTGATTTTGCGTATTGTTTTGATCATACTTTAAACTAAATGGCGACATCTTTAACATAAATGTTTGTTTTCGATGTAATGTGAATGCCATGTTTAAAAAAATGTATGTAAAACATGTACTTTTTAAAGTTACTTTTAATAATTTTGTTAATATATATATTTATACATACAATGCATTTTCATTAAAAAATGCATAATGTATTGTCAATTGACAGCTTGTAATGTGCTGTTTAAGATGTATAATGTGTTGCATTGAGATTCAAGTTTTAGCTGTTTAAATTCCTTTATGTTCCTTTTTCTTTATTTGTTCAATGTCGGACTTAAGAATTTTTAAATTAGTTTGCTTATGTTTTAATTACACTATTAGTTTTAGAAAATCACTATAAGTTTATTTAAAAAATATATATATATAATTTGCTGATTTTTTTTTTTTTTTCATTCCCAATAATTTTAAATTTTTGAGAATTAATATTTAAATTGTTTTTGCTTTAAAAAGGTCAGTATTGACTTACTGATTAAAATAACAAATCAGGATTTATTAATATTTCTATAATATTAATTTTGATTTTACAAGTGGGCATTAGAGATTCTCTAATTGTTTTATTATTTGGCTTTTTTTTTTTAAGTTAATCATTAAATATGTTACACAATTACTCATTTTACGTAGTCTTACTTTATATAGTGCTAAAGGGAATTTTATCTAGGACTGCCAAATAAATTTCATTTTTATCCATGTGCTTAAGTGTGCATGATTTGTGAGTGAAATTATAGATTTTATGATAGCTATTTTAAATTGTTTGATCACTTTAAACATTGTAATTAATTGTTAATTATTGTTATTGATCTTGATGGTATTTTGACATTTTTTACATGCCTGATCAAGGTCTTTAATCAATGTATTCTATTTCAAAGAGATTTTTTTTTTTTTTTTTTTTTTTAATATAGCAGTTGTTAAATAACTTTTGCTGTGTTATAAGTGATTCATCTTGAAGTAGAGTTGTTTATCAGTTTTATAAGTTCATGAAGAGTTTTATTATCATTACTTTTTTCTTCTGTCACAAAGCTGTTATATTTGTTTCTTTATTTTCATATGATTATCATCTGTGTGTGTTTATTTTTAAGTACCATTGTATATTAAATTTTTGGAATCTTTCTTTATTGAAATGTCTTTTAAACATTAACAGAGATCATGTGTCGTGTTTATATATATTCATAGAGAACTATGCCTGTAATATATTGTGTTTGAAACAGAGAAAATAGCTATACTTTGTATATGTCAAAGTGAAAAAGATCCAGATCTGTTGGAAAACGACAAAGTTCAAAAGAGAAAAGTATTTGCTCAGCTACTCGTCTTGGTTTTGTAATATTTCTGGATCGGTTGCTACTTATAGCTAAATGCTAGTCAGTTTTATATACTTCTGTTTTTTTTTTCTTTCTTTCTTTTCTTTTCTTTTCTTTTCTTTTATGATAAGAAGTTATTTTTACTTGTTTTTTGTTGAAAATCTTTAATCGGAGTTTAAAGGTTATGTGCATTGTACCTTATATCCCAGTGATTTTGATGCGGATTTTATAATAGAATGTGTTTAATAGTTTTGTCTAGTAACATTTCATTTAGTGAAATTAATAATTACAAGTTGTTAGATATCATGTTGTTCATTTATATGTTTCAGTTATTCTTATTTAAGCTCATATATGTTATAAATTCTGAAAATTCTTCAATAATATTAATTTGCATTTGTGGGGAATAAATTAATAAAAATATTTGCTTCTTTTTCTAAAAATATAAATTGATGACTGTATTTTTTTTTTTTTTTTCAGATTTAGGCTTAAAAGTAATTACAATTTACTAAATGTAATATTTAATAACTGTTACTATAATTTTATTATATTTAAACATTTATTAGTATTTTTATTGTGCTTGAAACAGAAAATAACTAATTACATCTATTTAAATAATCACCCATATTTTTACAATATTGATTTTTTTTGTTGTTGTTGTTCATGTAACTTTCAAAATATTCTAGATTCGAGTGCACTGCCAATAAATGTAATATTTAACTTGAATTAATTATTTAATAATGTTCAAATGCAGATATTTTTATGCATCTCTTGCATATTTCTGTGAGAGAATTTTATTTTCAAATACATTGGAAATTTGTATTTTTGAGGGCTAGTTTCTACATATAATTTAAAAACTAATAAAAAAATTTCTCATAAATGAAAAACTAAAAGTTATAATTCATATTAGTTTTATTCTACTTCATTAACATATTTCATGAGTCAAAAATCTAACTGAACATTATATACAGAATTAAAATGCATCAATTTTTCGGCATCCGTTTAAGTAAATCTTTTAAATATTTGTTTGTCTTTTTTAAAACTTTTGACAGTTCTTTATGTTTATTGCATTTGCCAATTTCTTGTACTTGTATTTTTAATAAATTTATGTACATCTAACAAAATGTAATAAAATGTAAAGGACTTTTATGAAAACATTTTTGTTGTGTTTGATTCATGTGTGCATACTTTTATGGGGTTTTTTTTCTGTGTGTGCACATATAAATTTGCATTTGCACATGATACCATATTGCACTGATATTACCCAACTTATTTGATGATTTTGCTGTCAAAAATCAAAGATATTATTTTAGGAATTCTTGTATTGTGTTGGTAATTACAAGTATAAATATTTCAGTTACTTTGTGAGTTTATTTGTTAGTTACTTTAACATCTAAATATAAATTCATTCCCTTTTTACTTTATTAAGTATATATAGAAAATTACTAAGTGAGATACGAATGTAAAATAAATAACTCTACAGGCATAATAATGTAATTAATGTTATTACATGATAGTCTCGATATCATTGTGTTATCTTTATACTAAACAGAAGAGTGAACAAGATTTTAACAATGAAAATTTTTTACGGATTTTTCTTAATTTGTTGTAGGAATGAGAGTTGTGAAAATAATAAGTTTATTGTTAATCTTAGAGGTTAATTCCCAATACCTAAATAATATGTCCTGTGAAAAGTTGAAATTCATATTTATATTATGAAATTTGAAATTAAAATTTTAGTGTGTGTGTGTCTTACCTCGGCTAATGAAGATAATTCATTCCAATATCCCATTCTTTAAAATCTCATATCTAATAAAATCATTAAAAAAAAAAAAAAAACCCATTAAATCCCATATCTAATAAAACATCCAGTAGCCGAATCCATATTTGTTAACTGAGTCAGATAAACGCAAAAAATATTTGTTAGCTGAAACATTCATTAGCATTTGTTAGTCAAGGTATCAATATATTTTTTTTTTCCCTGAAGATTTTTGTAATATCTTTTTTTCCCAAATAACAGTGCAAGATGTTTCATAATTTATTTTATTATGTATAATTTTCTGAAAGAGAGGGGGGGGGGGGGGGTAAGGTTTGTGTTTTTTGCAATTGTTGTTCACACACACATTTAACAGAAACTAGAACTCATTTCTGAAAGTTGCAGACTACAAAATTATGTTTTATATTTAATTGTTTTTGTCTCCTTCTTAGTTCTATCTTTTGTAGTCACAACATTGATTTTGCTGAAATCGTAAGTTGTAGCTATTGCTGTTGAATAACTTTTTGTAAAAATGTTTTCTTCTTACCTTTATAACAATATTAGCAGCCCCAGTATTTAATTTTACTGCTTTTTCATGTTTTACTTCTCTTTATTGTGGTCTTTCTTTTAGCCTGCTGTTGTTCTGATCCATATTTTACAGAAAAATGATTAAAATTTAGGATAGTGAAATGTTAAGCTTATTCAGAATTATATTGTGTAGTTCAGTGTTAATTTAAAAGAGACATTTCCAGCATATTCTTTGATTCCCAGTAATATTTCAGGGTTATTTAGGCTGGGAACCATACTACTTAGAAGGTGACAAAAACATTTATTTATCATTGACTTCATTCTGAGTAAGTGGATATTTCCCTTTAATAAATATGTTTGGATTGTTTATTATTCAAATTTTTTTAATTATTTTTTTGGATGGTGTCTAATGTATAAAAATCTAAAGGTACAACTGCATTTTAATGAAGCCTTAATTAGTGTGATATATTCATTTTTTCATATCATGAAATGTACATGGTTATTTACTACTGTACAGAGGTTTCATTAATGTAAATTTCATTGTATATTTAATGTTATTTTACTGATAATATAAAATAGTTTTCTGTAAATAAGTATAATATTAGTTTGTTTATTTTTTTATAATGTAAAATGTTCAATATGATATTGTTTAACAGACTGTGTTCTAGCAATCATTAATTTAAATTATTATTGTGATAGGCAGAGTTTTGCCTATGAAAATTTTCTTATGTAAAAAGCTAATTGTTGATTTTGTTATTTTATGTTGAACTTTGTGAATTCTGTACATATATGTATCTCATAAATATTAATTATGAAAAAAATAATTATTAAATTATTTTAATAATTATTAATAATTAATTAATTAAAAAATTCAAATTTTTCTTTTAATATTGAAAGTTTGAAGCAATTATTGCTGCTACATTTGATCATAATTATTGATTATATCACACATTTTTTTTATAAGTTTATAAAACATTCTTTTGAAAATAATTTTTTCTTTGTTATTCATGTTATTTTTAAATAAATTTTAGATTTCTTTAATTTTATTTAGGCTTTCCTGGAATGTATATTGGGTTTCATACATATTGTAAAGTACCAATTTACTGAATTATCTAATCATTCAACCCTTCCCCCACCCCATTTGTCTATTTCATTTATCTTTCTTTTTTTTTTTTAAATCTCAAAAAAAGAAAAAAACTTTCAAATGAAAAAATGTTAAAAGAAATTAAATAAGTAGAAAATAATCTAATTCATCAGTCTGCTCAATTCGAAAAATTTAACCAACAGGCTCTCAAACGATCAATTAAGAAATTATTATGAAGTGGTTAGATGATTGTTTATACACCATTAAATGGATGCTGCTACATAAATATGCTGAACCAGTTAAGCTCTGTGTTTCAAAAGGATTTGTCATATGGCCAATTATAAAAAAATATCTTCATTCAAATACTATTTATTACTTCTTTTTTTTTTTTTTTTTATCGGGGTGGCATGAAGGGTGTTTGATTATTTATAGTTTAGAGTAAAAAAATAAACCAAGGTGTATCGGAAAAGATGAAATAATAGAATAAATAAAGACAATAAAAGTAAACATCATTTATTTAAACTCTTGTTTATCCAAACTGTGCCTAATTCTACTGTAGTTGTTTTACAAGTTTAGCTAACTCTTGCTCTTCCACAATATTATTTGTAAAATGTGTAAGAATCAGTTGTAATTGGTGGCCATGTTATTATTTTTTCTAAAATTATTAATTTGCTTATTTTTTCTCTGGATATAAGACTTTTTAAGACATATATAAAAACTAAAAGGATTATCTCAACTTAACTGAAATTGACATTTTCATATCAGTAATTAAACAAAATACTGTGTGATCTCTAATTTTTCACCTTGGAATCAGTAGATTACCAAATTTTCTCGAAATGTGATTATCAGACATGAAGTTGTCCCAAATATTTTAAACTCTTTTGTTTATTATGATTATTTTTACAATATTCTCAAGCTTTAATTAATGATTGCTGGAAATTGAATCACTGGTATTTTATTCTTGTTTTTCTAATGCATTGTGAAAGACTATGTACATAAATGTGAGAATTTCTTTTTCACACAATGCACTTTTTCTATAAAATTTCATATATGTAGCATTGAAGAATTTGTGCATTTTCTTTTTATGTTTTTGTGTTGCTGCTAAATGTTCATGCAGAAATTATTCAATGTAGCTGACTGTTTTGTCTGAATTTCTGTGATTTGATCTTTTGTTTTATCAGTATAGCTCTTTTTTTTTTTTTTTTTTTTTTTTTTTTTTCAACTTTGATCTGCAATTTTGTTTGTTAAATATTTTAAACGATGAGTACAATACTTGAATCTGTCATTTCAAAAACTACAATATTCACACATTCAAAAATTTTCTGGAATCTATAAAAATTGCTACACACAAGCTCTAGCTTTTTTAAGAACTTTCTTCTACTTATTATATTTCTTCTATCTTTAAATTTGTAAGTTGGTTATCTATTTTATCTATTAAAGTTATTTATTTTAGGATTATTAAAATTGTAAAAAGCTTAAACTTTTAGACTTATTTGTTTCTGCTAGAACTGTAATTTAATTCCCTACAAATAACACACACAAGAAAATAAAATTGGCTTTAATCATATTTTCATTAGATATTTAACAAAATAGACATGAATCATTAATTAAAGATTTTAAGCAATCATTGACAGGGTTGATATTAAGGCACATTCACCATTGAATTAAGTCACATTTTTTCTTGTTCTGGTGTTGCCCATTGGAATATATCCTGGTAATTGTCTAATGTCGTTTTTGTAATGAGCAACTGTTTTACTACGCCTTTTGATTGACAGCAGTTAAACAAACCTATGTAATTTTTTATCTTAACTGTGAGCCTCCCTTCAAGGACACATTTGCAACAAAAAAAGTTCATCTTGAAAGAACTAGACTTGTATTATAATTTTTGAAATGACCGATCCCTTCTATTGATGTATACATTAAAAATGCAAATCTTTGTTTTAATAAATGTTGACTTCATGTGTAGTAATTTTTTAATTAAACATTATACATTTTGAAATATTTTAAATGCTAATTTGACTTTTTCACAAATCATTAGAGTATTTTTACCAAGGCATCCCAATAAATTTTCTTAGAAATGGAACATACTTGAAAATTTTTATGACTGTTTTATATAAAAAAAATATATATGTTGTACAAGTTATTTTTTATTAAATATATTCAACTAGATGAAGATTTTAATAATATACTATTTTGTATAAGAAAACACCCATCATTTATAAATATTACAATGTACTTTGTTTTATCATATTCGCTCCTCCATTTTAAGCAATTTTATGGAAGGTGTGAGAAATTTTACATTAAAAATTGACTTAAAAAGAGAAAACTACTTATTGAATTATGAAATGCAACATTTCATAATTTTATTTTTCAGTGACATTTCTTCATGTTACTACATTATTTCATAATATCTTTATCAATAATTGTCTAAAAACTTGGACATTTAGATTTCTTCTTAAAGTACAAAACTCGAATACATTGATGCAATTAGAAACTTTATATTCAGTATTTATGTATAGTTATAATGGAATGTAAAGCTATTTCCTTAAGTTATGTTTTGACAATTGTAAGCTTTTCTTCAATGAAAGAAACAATTCTTATTTTATAAATTTTTATTTTTTGTATGTATATAGTTATATTCTTGAATATTGTTAGATTTTTTTTTTTAAACTATTATTTTAATTTTCTTGCATCTTTTCGATTTTATATAAATATGCACCAAATCCAGTGTAATACACTTTCGATATTAATGAAAAATTGTTCTGGATTTGTTGTCTATCATTATATTTCCAATTCAAGAAATGTATAAAAATGTTTTTCAGGGATTCCAATTTTAATGACTTGCATAATTTTTGTGAAGAATCATTGAACTGATCATTATTATATGGCCTTTCTTGGTAAATAAATGAGAAAAATCAACCATGATGCAAAAATTTTGTTTTGAATGTACAATAAGATCTGTCTATGACATGAAACATTCAACCTCAATAATTTTACTCCTTATATGAAGATAGATTAGAAAATTTATATTAAAACCTCTGAATAGTGGACACCTAGAATATGCAGAATTTGTCTGCTATTCGAACATGTCTACTTTTCAGAGGTGAAAACATATGAATGCAAAGATGCTAGGATTGAAAAAATGTTCGCTAAATAGAGGTGTATGCTATTCGGGAGTGTACATTATGGAGCTTTTACAGTAATAATAATATAAAATTTAGAAAAGTTTCATTTATTAAAATTCACATTAAGCCAGTAGTTATTTTTGTAAGATATTTACAATACTTATATTAATTAACAAGTGACACTATTTTTTGAAATATCTGAATTATAAAATAATAAAAGTAGACGTGTTTTTATCTGTGAATGAGAGAATTCAGTAGAATTTTCAATTTAACATCTTTCAGCAGTATGAAAGTGATTCTGGGTGGGGGGGGGGGGGGGGGGAAGTTTCATTTCTTTCTAAAAAAATATTTAGTTTTTTAAAATTAGATGTGGATTATAACATTAAACATTGTATAAAGCAATGTATTTTGCATGCAATATAAAATATACTATTATTAAAGAGATATTTTTTATATATTTTGTATGCATTTTCTGTAACACAACAGGATGCGAGTTCTTTTGCAGTTAAAAGGTATATGGAAAACTGTTTGACAGGTTGGTTATTATTATTGACAAGGTCGGTAATTAGCAGGTCAAGTTATTTCTAGTGAAAGTTAAAGAATTATTTTTTCAACATAGCAGCTCATTTGAAAAATCATTAAAAACCTATATATATGAAATGATAAAAGTAAATCTTTGTAATATTCAAAAGTAAAAGTTAAAATCCCCAAAACATTTTCTCTAACACAGAAAAACCAATATTTAAAACTAATTTACCAGTTATAAACATCTTTAGCCATAAATTTTAATCAGCTTTCATCAACATGACAGTTATTATGAACCAAGTATGTAAGCAAAGTAGATATTTCCTATCAGAATTGAATTGCATACTATTTCATAATATAAATAAATTGAGTTGTTCTTGTGATGACTTGGGTAGGGGGGGGGGGGGAAGTTTCATTTCTTTCTAAAAAAATATTTAGTTTTTTAAAATTAGATGTGGATTATAACATTAAACATTGTATAAAGCAATGTATTTTGCATGCAATATAAAATATACTATTATTAAAGAGATATTTTTTATATATTTTGTATGCATTTTCTGTAACACAACAGGATGCGAGTTCTTTTGCAGTTAAAAGGTATATGGAAAACTGTTTGACAGGTTGGTTATTATTATTGACAAGGTCGGTAATTAGCAGGTCAAGTTATTTCTAGTGAAAGTTAAAGAATTATTTTTTCAACATAGCAGCTCATTTGAAAAATCATTAAAAACCTATATATATGAAATGATAAAAGTAAATCTTTGTAATATTCAAAAGTAAAAGTTAAAATCCCCAAAACATTTTCTCTAACACAGAAAAACCAATATTTAAAACTAATTTACCAGTTATAAACATCTTTAGCCATAAATTTTAATCAGCTTTCATCAACATGACAGTTATTATGAACCAAGTATGTAAGCAAAGTAGATATTTCCTATCAGAATTGAATTGCATACTATTTCATAATATAAATAAATTGAGTTGTTCTTGTGATGAATGATTATTTAGGAAACAAATTATAAACAATATATTATTATTGCAGTTCAAAATTACTTCTAGATCATAAAGTTTAATAAATTTTCCCCAGAAAGACAGTTATTGCATTCAGATCAAGAAATCAAAGTAAATAATTATGTCTAAGATATAAATTCAAAATTGTCAAAATAAGAAATTAATGTTTATATTTTAGGTTGTAAATATTAATTAACTTTTGTCTGTTTGACAATTATTAATATGATCGGTTCATAAATAACCATTAACATTAAATTTAGAAATCACTGTTGTTGATGCAATTGGTTAAACCTATGACATCATAAGACCACATTAATCAAGCCTTCTATCTAATTAAAAGTAAATGCACACCTATATTTGATTAGTGCACCCTCTACTGGAGAATATCAGAAATTCCAAACAAAAACAGGGAGCATGGTTGTTTCGAGAGACATTTTCTGAAATCCACTTGCCCAAGTCATCTGCTCGACCATTCTGAAAATGCCTACATCAACTGGCTAGGCTCAATGCCCTAAATCATGAGCCTTTAACATCCATAGACTCTCAAACTCCTCGGTCTGACTTGCAAAAGGAGTTTGTAATAAAAAGGAAATAAAGTCAGATTCCATGAAAAAACTGTTTTTACTCAGTCACGACTACACTAAGTGATGAGAAACCTGTAGGAATCATGACATATGTTCCAAGATGGAACAAAAAAAAAAAAAAAAAAAAAAAAAAAAAAAAAATAGGTGCCTGCGAATATCCTTACATATATATATTTGTTATAATATTATTCTAAAAATATTAATAAAAATACATATTATTTATTTATAGATATTTTGATATTTACTTATAAAATATATGATAAAATTATTTTAGTTTATATCATTAAAAATCATTAGAATAAAAGTTGGTCTTAAGGTATATTAATATTTATATATAACTTTGACAGTCAAAAATTAGCTTTGTATTTCTTTTTTATTTACCTGAATTTTTAAGAAGGGATAATTTGAAATCTGAAATATATTTAGCCTTCAATCATAGATTGATTTTATTAAACTGTCAATATTTGCATCATTTAGCATATATATGTGATGACATTAAAGAGTTTTACCCAGAATAGCTTATCTGTATGTAAGATACTTGAGTGCTCGCAATTCAACAATAGTTTCCACATGGAAGTTAAAAAAAAAAAATCTTTTGAAACAGTTATCTAAAGTTACTTTTTCGTTCTGCTAAATTTCTGCATCATGGAAAGATTAGTTAATTTGGAGTAGGACGTAAAATCTTAGTTTTGTTTAATCTGTGTAATTTAGTTCAGCTAGAAGCTATCAAAATGTAGACAGGGTATGTAGTTCTTCATATATTTTTATAAGAAGCATTAAGATTTGAAATTTAATTAGTCACAAATATTTACTGAAGTTTTTATCCACAACTTCGACAAGCCTATGCTTCCCAGATAATCATGAAACTTGGGGTATTTTATTTGCACAATGTTGCTTAACTTGTTGGGAATCGGTGATATTTAATATTTAAATATAACATTCTTTTTGGGCCGAGATGTATTTTGACTCCTTTACATACATATATATATATATGTGTGTGTGTATATGTAAATATGTATATATTAATACATATAACAAAATATATGGAAAAAATTTACTCAATTTTGCAATTACCATATTCTCAAATTGGCCATGCCAAATATTAATAAAATGTAAGCAAAGAGAAAAATTAAATTATGTGTGTGTCCAAAACAAAAAAAAAAAAAGGAATGTTTTTCAGCATTTCTAACTGCAGCAAGCATATCTTTAATGTTTGTGTGCTAAATTTTATGAAAGAATTTTTCATTTATTTTAAATGGTATATGGAGTACTTTTTTTTTTTTTTTTTTTTTTTTTTTTAATCTTGAGAAAATTACCTGTTGCAATAAAAATGGCTGATTGAGGTATTTTTAGATACTTTACTAGAAGACAAAAGAATCTGAAATGTTTCCAGATTAAAATTTTTAAAGAGTATCCAATATTGAGGCAAATAAATGCTTTAACTATTTTTAATTTATCTAGCTTAAAGTACTATTTGTTTATTTTGTTGTTTCTTCTCTTTCATAAAACATGTAAGAAACTGCATTTTCTGTGTTTTGAGTTGAGTATATAATAAGTATCAAACTAAGTCAACTTGAGTCAAACTAAGTGTAAAAAAGAAAACATAATAATCATTCACGTAAATTGTACAAGATCTTATACTGTGAATCTAGCAGCCAAAATGCTCAATGAAGGATTCTACTGGATAGGATTGTAATATTTATTAGCATATAGCATTAAAAAATAAAAATAAAAATCATGTTTTCTTAGGTTTTGAAAAATAGTAAATTCATTTATTGAATAAAATATTGATTACTTAACTCTTAATATTTAAAGGTTTTAAGTCACAAAATTGTAAAATTCATAGTGGTAGTTTGCAACTCGATTATGATTTTGGAATGTGCTCATTGTATTAGAGAAGATTTTAACTCTGAAAAGGGGAGAGGCAGGCAAACTACCACACTAAGAGTACTTCAGTCTCATCTGTCTTCCTTTTGCATTTATTTAAGATTGATGCATCTATCAATATTGCTTTATCTTTTGAACAAATAGCTAAATAGTTATACACAATCTTTCTGTGTTTTACTTTAATTTTTAAGCCATTATTTTCAAATTTTTTTTTATAATTTCCTTAATTTTCTTTGCAAATTTGCAAGTTAAACATAAGCTTCAAAAGTGAAATAAATGGCAGAAAGATATTATTTTATAAAGCTTGATGTTCAGGTAGACGCATATGTAGAAAGCTTTTTATCATAGTATTATGTATTTAAATATTTGATACTTTCTGCCAAAATATTTCCTTTGTTGATTATGTAATAGGCTTACTGAAATAAATTATTTACTGTTAGATATGTCATATTTTATACTTGAAATTACAATTAAATCATTATAGAATATTAAGATCCAATCAAAATGTGTTCTGGATTGAATTATCAGGTAACTTTTTCCTTTTTCACGTGAGTATAAAGAGCTTTTATAACCAATATAATTTTTTAATAATGCTGTGAAAGTTTTTGAAACTTTAGGATTAGTTATTAAAAGTTACTTGGGCAACTTGAGTTCTGACCCTCTATCCTCAGATGAATGCTTTCTATAAAATCTTACAATTTTGCAGGATTAAAGTAAATAAAAAATAATCTCAAGGAAAATGTAGTTTAAATTTTTTGTTATGAAAAAGTATGATTCTGGAAATATTTATAAATTTGAATTTTTTTTTTATGCTGTATACCTGCTATTTGAACGAAATTTCACTTACTTCCTTTTTTTTTTTCCTTTAGTCATTTTTGTTTAAAAAATTTTTCAAGACTCTAGATAATATAAGTTTTTTCTTTGTTCTTTTTTTTTTTTTTTTAATGTATATATTTTGCAAGTATCCTAGTAAAATGGTTGTATTTTAATAGATTTTGCTTTTCTGTTTTTGTAATATGCACGTATCGACATTTTTATAACGATAGTGATAACAGTACAAAAAATGATATAGAAAAAAAATTCCTGTTTGTTCCTTACTGTCCACATTGTTTTTATCCCTTTTAATTGCTTTTCATGATGATTTGGTTTTGATTAAACAGAATAAGTCATGATATTCTTAAAATTATTTTTTGCTAAAGATTTCTTATCAATAGGGTGTTACATCGATTTTACTGAAAAGAATCTTTTAATGAAATCTTTACACTAGTTTCTCAAAATTTAAATGCTTTGTAATTTAGAAAACTTGTAAACTTTTATTTTGAATGGTTCAGATTGATTGTGCTTATATGCTAAATTTTTCAAGTAAAGGTTACATGACAGTGTCAATACTTATTCTTATAAATCAACATCTTAGAAAAAATAAAATTAACATTTCTCTTTAAAAATATTTAAATTTTTTTTTTTTTTTTTTTGTTTTTTTTTTTTTTTTTTAAATATTCTTTAGTTTAAAATTGAATACACCAACTTTTACTTTTGGAATGCTGTGTTTTATAATAATGTATTTAAAATGGATGCCTTACCAATATTTTAAAGTTTTTTATTATTATTATTAACTTGCTGTGTGAATTATTGATTTTAAATACTTTTCTTTTATTATTTTTTTATAGTAGTTTTAGTACTTTTTGTGTTTTGTGTATTTTTTTTTTTTGTGTGTGTGGATGGTTTTTTTTTTTTCTTTTTTTTTAAAAGAAAAACTATTGTATATTTGAATACTCAAATAATTGTATGTGATATTTTGATTATCAAGCATTTGGTTCTAAACATATAACATCTGCTATAAATGTAAAATTAATGATTCTCGATTGACTAATCATGTTATAATGATTATGAATTCTGTAGTTGTCTGTACACGTGCAGCTAAAAATGTATTGTGAGCAAAATCAGCAAACTATAGTTTTTGTCAGCAGTTCAATGATATATCAAAGATCTGAAAAAGAATTTTAGATTGCTTTAAATGCTATCTATAACATGTAAGGCAATAAAATCTTTTCCAGTATTTTATTGTTCCACCTCATCTTTATTGTGTCCTCCTCATGTTTTAACAATTTTTATTTTAAAATGTTTTATTAAGTTATCACTTTAAAGTGCTGAACCCTCTTTATGCAAATTTCTTATATTCTGTAATTGAAATTTTAATAACTGAATTTGTTTTTATTTTTCTACAAAATTCATAGTATATACAATGTTTCATTAACACTCAGTATTCTTATAATGCAATTTTTCTGTAACATGATTCGAGAGTTATAAAAATCTCCTTTGTGACATGAATTTCTACATTAGATAGCTAAAGGCTAGATGGAAGTTTGTATTCAAATATTTGTTGAATTTGCTTGTTAATTTATTCATGTGGAAAAACCCTTAGAAATGAATAAAAGTAATTTTTCCTGCATATATCAAAATTAGGGATACAGTATTAAATATATGTGACACTAGTTGCTTAAAAAAAAAGTATTTTGAAACATTGTTTTTGAAAACAGTTAAGCTGCATTGTGTATAGACAACTTTTCATTAATAGCATAATCTTCACATTACATGACATATTGTACCTTCATGTTTTAAAAAAAAATCTGTATCAATCTTCCAATGCATGCATTGCTGTATCTATTTAGATTATAAAGATGGGTACATTATTTTTAAAGAGTTCATCCAAAATATATTTAAATTTATAAATAATCAATTAATTGATTCATTACTAATTTTAGTTTCTAAAATAAATAAATAAATAAAACTTTTTTATTGTGTTTTCTTTTTTTATTTTAACATTCTTTTCCAAATTTAAAGCTTTCTTTCTTTCTTTTTTTTTTTTTTTTTTGTTTAGAAATGTCTATGTATCCAAATTCTAATTCTTTTACAAAATAAAAAAAGTTGAAAAAAAAAAATTGGCAAATTTCTGATTTAATAACTGATTTCAATATTTTTTAAAATCTTTCCTTATGCTTCACTTATTTTAAACCATCTATTTTCAACTCATGAATTTCATTTTAAAATGTTCATAAATATTGGAATATAGTAAATAAAACACTTTTAAACTATTTAAATCTAAAAAAAAAATTAAAAAGAATATATTGAAAACTTTTATAAAATGTAGCTCTTGTTCTTCTTTCCTCCTCTTTTCTTTATGCAATTGGATAATTTTCCATATATATATATATATATATGGTGTAATGTTACTGGTAAATTCGTTATTTTTGCTCAATAAATCCACATTAAACATGATTTACTCCATAAATTTTGAATAGTGGTACATGAAATTAGTATAAATTTGATTACAAATTCTCCCGTGTTCTTCATGACTTAAGGTAATTCACTACCATTTGAACTTTTTTTCTTTCATGCTTTTCTTACAAGTGTGTGTTCTATAACACAAGGAATCAGATTTCCAAAAAAGTTAATTAGTTAAAAAAAAAAAAAAGTGTCATGACATATTGGAAAAATACAGTAAATATGACTATTTACTTGCCTTTTTTATTTTTTTAAATATTGCTATTTATATTACTGAAAATTGGATGCCTAATTTTATAAAATGCATCTTAAGGATCGTCTAAAAAAAATAGCAAGTTAGCATTTTGATTATAGTAATATACAGGAAAAACACAAACTGAAAAAAATGAATTTAAAAGATTGCAACTCTGATAAATTTAAAAGGAAATGGATGCAGTAAAGAGTTTTTTTCACATATTTATAGGAATCTGATCTTTACATAACTCTGCCAGAATGTACTGCTTGACCAGTCTTAAAAGACAGCCCTTGGCATGCTGCCAAAAGATTAGACCATTCTGGAGGGAGGGAAGTATTGGATTAGGAGGAGACAAAGTTCAGATTTTGCTTAACCCGTCTGACCACATGTCATTTCTTCACTGGTTGTTCTTGTACTAGTAAATACAAAACTAGGGGAGACTTCCCGTTTATCACTTACTTCCCTATTATTAAAATTAGACTTGTCTTACCCAGACCTGTTACTCAAGTGCCCAGTCCTTAAAACTCGGCTCAGCAGTACTAGAGATGTCAGTGGTGGCCAGCAAAATTGTAAAACTAATATTTTTGTCATTATTCTCAAAGTGGGGAATAGTAGTAGAATTGCCTTAAGCATCATATGCATAAATCTAAATTTCAATTTCAAGTTTGGATGGTTTTTTTAATCAATTGTTTCATGTAAAGTATGCTTAACAATGATGTAGTTTCTTACAATGACATAAAATTATAGGTTTTTTTTTCTTTTAAATCTTAATTGCTAAAATGTCAGTTGATTGCCGAAACGTCAGTGAAGGCTTACTGTTGAGACCCGAAAAGTTTTTGGTTTCTGTCTGTCTGTCTGTCTGTCTGTTCCGCGATAACTGCCGTAAAAATGATCCGATTAGTTTGATTTTTGGTAGGTATGTTGGTGAGATACCCGGAATTAGCTGTATAGTTTTTAGTTACCTTTGGTTCATTCGCTTGGAAAATATAGAACATTTCTTTTTTTATCCTAATGCTTTCCTATGGGAATTCAGACGATTTTGAATTTTTTCAGTCGTTGAAAATAAAATGTCGCATTTGATTAATGTATTTAAACGGTAAGTTGTGAAGGCTAAAATTTATCAAGTCAGGTCTTAAATTATTCAAATTAATTTGAAATTTTGCTAATACATTCGTCAGATTTTTTAAATTAGGTGTATAATTTTTGGTGCAATTTTATACATCTGTTCTAATAATATAATACATTTTATTCTATCATTTTCTGCAAATTTTAAAATGCATTTATTTTTATTTACCTCTTTAATTTAACCGTAACCTAGCAACTAAATTTTAGAATATCAAAATAATAAAATTCAAATAATTCAGACTATTTTGCTACAATATTTTATTGGGTGATTTTAATATTTTATTGAGAGATTTTAGTATGCTATTGCCATCGAGTTAGATCAAGATGTACGTATGTAAAATAAATATAGAATGACCATCAAAACTGTTTTTCCGAAACAAAAATTGTAATAACACTAGATTTCTGCAATAGATATAAGTGAAATACAGTAGATTCAGTTTATATTTCCATAAGTTGCTTTTGTACACGAGATATTATTCAACTTATCTATCATATGCGAGTGTTTCGTGGTTGGCAGGTAAGTAAATATTGCTATTTAGGTACTAGGATAACATGAAATTATTTTCTGAATTTTTGCTTATCCTAATAAAACCACTGTGTAGAACGAAATCCAAGATATACTAGAATCATTCACAGAAACAATAGGAAATCACGAATATAAATTTAATAAGATTACGGAAAACATTTCTTTTTAGGTCATAATGCTTTCCTATGGGAATTCAGACGATTTTGAAAATTTTCATCCATTGAAATAAAATGGCGCATTTGATTAATGTATTTAATGTGTAAGTTATGAAGGCTAAAATTTATCAAGTCAGGTCTTAAATTATTCAAATTAATTTGAAATTTTGTTAATACATTCGACAGATTTTTAAAATTAGGTGTACAATGTTTGGTGCAATTTTATACATCTACTCTAATAATATAATACATTTTATTCTATCATTTTTTACAAAAATTTCCAGTGCATTTTTTTTCTCTCTTTCAATAAATGGTTGCTAAGCAACTATATTTCAAAGAATATCAACAAAGGAAAATTCAAGTGAATCGCATTATTTTTACTCGAAGTTTTATTAAAAATTGCTAATTTTCGGGTTTTAAGTTTTTAATATGCTTTTTTTTAATGAAATAGATGAGAATTTATTTTAAGTACTAAAAAATGATTACCAAATCGGTTTTCCAAATGAAAATAATAAAAACGTTGAATGCGTAAATTGAATATAGGTCAAATAAGAGGAATTTAAATTTGTATAAGTATAATTTATACACGAAATTTTATTCAACTTCAGAAACATATGATGTTTAGTAGTTGAAATATAATTATTCTTTTAAGGATAGGATAAAATCTCTTGTACAAAGAGATGGTTATTCTAATGAAATGAAAATTGCAAATACATTCAGACATATACTCAAGAAATAAAATAGCACAATTACTGGAAATTGAGAATAGAATATTAAAGCGACAACGGCGGGTTCAGGGGGCTCCGCCCCCCTGAAATAATGTACTGTTATTCTGAAAAAATACAGTAACAAGTAGTTTATCCTATCATTGCATAACATTGTGTTTAAGGGGATACTTCTAAAATTTCCGAAATTTTCGATAAATTTATATTCTTATCAATGTATAAATAACTTTAAAAGATTGAATTTTAGTGTGTTAAATATTTTTCAGATAATGTTAAAAATTAGTAAGAACAATGATTTTTTGAACTGACGTTGAGGCCTCTGATCTGTAGATTTACTAGTTGCCAAAATGTCAGTTGAGGCTCACTGTGGAGACCCGAAAAGTTTTTGGCTTCTGTCTGTCTGTTCCGCGATAACTGCCGCAAAAATGATCTGATTAGGTTGATTTTTGGTAGGTATATTGGTGAGGTACCCGGAATTAGCTGTATAGTGTTTAGTTACATTCGGTTCATTCGTTCGGAAAATAGAGAACATTTCTTTTTAGGTCATAATGCTTTCCTATGGGAATTCAGACGATTTTGAAATTTTTCCTTCGTTGAAAATAAAATGGCACATTTGATTAATGTATTTAAACGGTAAGTTATGAAGGCTGAAATTTATCAAGTTAGGTCTTAAATTATTCAAATTAATTTAAAATTTTGTTAATACATTTTTCAGATTTTTTTAAATTCGGTGTATAATTTATGGTGCAATTTTATACATCTGTTGTAATAATATAATACATTTTATTTTATCATTTTTTGCAAATTTTAAAATGCATTTATTTTTATTTTCCTCTTTAATTTAACCATAACCTAGCAACTAAAAATAAAAAAACAATGATTTTCAGAGCTGACGTTGAGGCTCCTGATCTTTAGATTTTCTAGTTAACAAATTTAGTTATTCTTTGGGAGAAAAAATTTTGTAGTTTTTTTAAAATAACGTTACACTGTTATCAACTAACACACATCGCTGAATTGAATTTCTTATTCTATTATTAACTCGATAGAATTAGAAAAACACTTTGAAACTAAAAAAAAATTCCTTGAGTTCTTAGTAATGTGATGGGTTATGCTATTAAGTATTTTATTTGCACATTAGTTAATTTTTTATTGTAATAAAAATCAGCAATATTTATTGTGTAGTTTTTATTAAAAACCTAATGAGTTTATTGTATTATTATTGTTATAGCTGTCAATCTGCTGATTTATGAACACAGATAAATATGTACTTAGCAATATTTTCTAAAAATAAATGAATAAATAAAGGCTTGTTAGCAGGCTCTTCATACTTTATGCTTTATTCTGTATGAGTTGTGTGATCTGAATTGTTAAAAATTGTGTATATTTTTAACTTTCAAAATTAGAACAATAATTAAAATTGTATGTTTAAGTTGTATTCTATTAGTAATAAATGAATGGTGGACTTTAAAGCTTTATTAGAATTGCTTTATGCACATGAATCAATAAATATATAAGATCTATTATAGTTATCTTCTTTCCATGTTTTAAAAATCAAGTACATAATTTGTTTTTCACAATTGTTATGAAAATGTTTTTATTTTTAATTTCTTATAGTTGCATGTCAAACTTTTAAAGATAAAAATAATATGCTCAACATTGATTATTTTTTGTATAACATATATGAATATATAGATATAAAATTCAAAAACTCATCCAGGCGGCGATTATATATGAATAAAAAAAAACATTAATAAGCATTTGTAATTAACTGTTTAACTAAGTCAAACTATGAATATCCTAGTTCTTAATTGGTTAGTTTATTTACGGTAATATCAGACTGTGATTTTTGGCATTTACTACTTATGGCAAGCTATTCTGAACTTGATAAATGTAAAACAAACTGCTCTAAATTGCAAACTAGTTACTTCCAGACTACCTGTGTCTTTGAAACTTTCCAAAGTGGAATACTATTTATACATTTAAAAAAATGTATTTTTGCAAAAGAATTGAATTATATAAAGTAAATTTATGATGCATTTGTATTGGATTATCAAAATTTAAGTCTGCTGAATTATAATAATGTTTACAGCATGTACATTATCAGTCAGCTTTAATATTCTCTATGTGTTTCATCTGAAATTTTAAACCATGTTGAATTATAAATCAATTATGCAATATATGGATGCAAATATGTGTTGAGCTGCTATCCATCTATTTAAAGCTAACCTGCTTTTTAGTTTTTCATGCAAATATCGCATTTATACGCATGCGTGAGCATTCAGCCAATCAGGTAAAGGCATTTTTTGTAAACTCCTGTCGAATTGGGTCCTACACGCATGCGTCAGCATTCAGCCAATCAAGTGAGAGGTTGTTACTGTCCCGAGGTCCCGAGACAGATTCGGAGCCAATGAGGTGAAAGGCTATTTCCTGTCTAGAGATCTTTAGGAAAGATGATTATAGCGTTAGCAATTTTCAAAGTTTTGAAATTTGGATTACTATAAATATTAGGTATTTATTCATTTTATCTTTATTTATTTTGTTATATTGAGCACATGAACATAGAAACATCCCTCACATATGTATTTCTGTGTTCATGATTGAATTCTTTTTATATGTTTTGGTTTCCTGTATTTTTTTTTTCTTTTTATGTCGTATGTATATTTTGCTACTTTAAATTTCTTAAACCAAAAAGTAATGGTCGAGTTTTTATTAGGATTTATAAAGCTGAAATTGACCTTTTTGAATATAATATTACAGATGTTTTAATAGTTGCATTCGGCTGTAAAAATTGACAAAAAATTGATTAAAAATTTGACCAGCAGTTGCATGAAAAAAAAAAAAAAGAACTTTCACTAGCATGGACAAATTCAGAAAATTGCTGCGTCCGCAGTTGAGTTTATATGTAAAAAAATAACAAATTTCATAGTTTAATCACAATAAAACATCGTGAAATTTATTGAATGGTTGCGGGAAAAAAATCACAAAATTCAACAACCATTCGGGAAAATATAACAAAATTCTACTAATAACAGGAGCTTCTAAATAGCTTTACCACCTGTGCATTTTGATGATTTTGTTATGATAGTGTGTATGAATGTGTTTTGCATAGAATTTTTTGTTTTGTTGACAATTTTTTTAAAGGTTTTGGAACTTTAGTATGACAATTTATTGGTATTATGTCGGTTAATAGAAAAGCTTTCTAAAGATTGAAATACGATCAAATCTTAACAAAACTTGCAATGATTCAAATTGATTTAGATAGATAATTTTAGTATATGTGTATATATATGTAGTAGACTATCAATAAACAACAACAAAAAAGTGGCAACTAATTTTCAAACTTTTATATATAATCAAAACTTTTCAATATTTTACAGCCGAATGTAACTATTAAAACATCTGAAATATTATATTTAAAAAAAAAATGAAATTTCAGCTTTACCAAGTAGAAAATAAACTACTTAAAAAAAAAAAATCCTACTAAAAATTCGACCATTACTTTTAGGTTTAAAAATTTTAATGTAGCAAAATACATACAGCATAAAAAGAAGAAAAAATACACCAGGATGTATATAAAGCATGCTTTACAATTATATTATGTGCACTAAATAATTTCGCAAACAATATACAAACCATTTTATATGTTTTGGTTTCGTGTATTTTTTTTTTCTTTTTATGTCGTATGTATATTTTGCTACTTTAAATTTCTTAAACCAAAAAGTAATGGTCGAGTTTTTATTAGGAGTTATGAAGCTGAAATTTACCTTTTTGAATATAATATTACAGATGTTTTAATAGTTGCATTCGGCTGTAAAAATTGACAAAAAATTGATTAAAAATTTGACCAGCAGTTGCATGAAAAAAAAAAAAAAAAAAAACTTTCACTAGCATGGACAAATTCAGAAAATTGCTGCGTCCGCAGTTGAGTTTATATGTAAAAAAATAACAAATTTCATAGTTTAATCACAATAAAACATCGTGAAATTTATTGAATGGTTGCGGGAAAAAAATCACAAAATTCAACAACCATTCGGGAAAATATAACAAAATTCTACTAATAACAGGAGCTTCTAAATAGCTTTACCACCTGTGCATTTTGATGATTTTGTTATGATAGTGTGTATGAATGTGTTTTACATAGAATTTTTTGTTTTGTTGACAATTTTTTTAAAGGTTTTGGAACTTTAGTATGACAATTTATTGGTATTATGTCGGTTAATAGAAAAGCTTTCTAAAGATTGAAATACGATCAAATCTTAACAAAACTTGCAATGATTCAAATGGATTTAGATAGATAATTTTAGTATATGTGTATATATATGTAGTAGACTATCAATAAACAACAACAAAAAAGTGGCAACTAATTTTCAAACTTTTATATATAATCAAAACTTTTCAATATTTTACAGCCGAATGTAACTATTAAAACATCTGAAATATTATATTTTAAAAAAATGAAATTTCAGCTTTACCAAGTAGAAAATAAACTACTTAAAAAAAAAAATCCTACTAAAAATTCGACCGTTACTTTTAGGTTTAAAAATTTTAATGTAGCAAAATACATACAGCATAAAAAGAAGAAAAAATACACCAGAATGTATATAAAGCATGCTTTACAATTATATTATGTGCACTAAATAATTTCGCAAACAATATACGAAGAATCAAAACATATCTGAAGAACTCTATCATGAACACAGAAATAGATATGTTTCTATCTTCAATGATTCAATAAAATAAAATAAAGATACAATGAAAAACTACCTAAAAATATAATAATCTAAACTTGAAACTTAAAAACTCCATCAAACTTAAAAACTCCATTCATAAATTGTCATTATACCAGGTGACAGTCGATGCAGAATTCATTTACATACACTACACACTTTATTGATACGATAACCATTTTGTCAGGACAAAATTAGCACTTGCCTATCAGCGAGCAATACTGAAAATTGGCGATTGACTTTATTGCCACCTAAAGGTAAAAATAAGCACTCGGCGATAAAACTTGAAAAACTAGCTATTAAAAATATGGAAAAAACTGGCCAAATGCAGGATTTTCTGATTTTCTTTTTTCCCTTTGCGTTTTTTCAGCAATCTGTTTGACAAAATTCATGATTTTTCCTCACCAGATCGATGAAATTAATGATTTTCCCGCACCGATGGACAAAATTTACGATTTTTATGCACTAAATTGAAGAAATTCATGATTTTTATGTGCCCACTTGACTAATTCGTGATTTCACTCACCCACTTGATGAATTTGTGATTTTTGCATGCCTGTTCTTCAAAATTCATGATTTTTATGCACACGATTGATGAAATTCATGATTTTTACATGCCTGATTAACAAAACTCATGATTTTTACACGCTCAATTGACGATTTTTTTTCTGCACTTGACCGACGAAATTAAGTATTTTTATGTACCTGATAGACAAAATTCATGATTTTTATGTGCTGATAGAGGAAATTAATGATTTTTACATGCCCGATCAACTAATTTCTTGATTCTTATGTGCCCGTTTGAAGAATTTTGTGAATTTTAGGTGACCGATAAATGAAACTCATGATTTTTACACGCCTGATTGATAAAAAAAAAAAAATTCTGCACCCGACTGACGAAATTAAGGATTTTTATGCCCCCAATAGACGAAATTTATGATATTTATGTGCCGATGGATGAAATTAATGATTTTTTCAGCGATCCTACGACGTAATTTGTTTTTTCAGCAATCATTTGACGAAATTCACGTTTTAACTGCAATCCTTTGACGAAATTCATGTTTTTTCCGCTATCTTTTGACAAAATTTGCTTTTTTCCGTGATCCTTTAATGAAATTTGCTTTTTTTGTGATCCTTTGACGATATTCGCACTTTCTCTGCTGCCTTTTGACGAGATTCATGTTTTTTCAGCAATCCTTTGATGAAATTTGCGTTTTTTCACTGATCCTTCGAAAAAATTCGCATTTTTCTCGCGATCCTTAACAAAATTCGCATTTTCCAGTGTTTCTTTGATAAAATACATTTTATTCTGCCATTTTTAGGCGATATTTAGTAAAAAAGCATGATCTTTTGGTGAAATTTCCTTTTTTGCGATTCTTTGAGAAAATTTGCTTATCTTTCATGATTTTTTTGCATAAATCACGTTTTTTCTGTGGTCTTTTAACGAAAGTCATGTTTCCCCATGATCCTTTGATGAAATTAGTGCTTTTTCCTCAATCATTTGACAAAATCTGTGATTTTTTCCCCCGCGAAGATTGGTTAGATGTTTTTAGTCTGCAGGTGCCCTAAAAAGTCTGTGATGCCCGTTGCTGCATCGCACACATTCTTCCATGGGACATTAAACGAAGGAAATTCATCCTAAAGAATCATTGTTTCATTCCTGACATTTCTGGAAAGAAACAACGTTCAACTCATTGGCTGAATTGTAAAGGGCGAAATGTGTCAAACATTAGCGGAAAGAAAGTGTGCAATTTGTTCGTTTATGGAAAAAATCGTGAAATTCGTTAATCGATAGTTGATAAATTGCGAAATTCGTCAATCAATGGCGGAAAAATCGTGAAATTCATTAATCGACAGTGGAAAAATCGCAAAATTCATCAACTGGTTTCGGGGGAAAAAGTTTTCGAATATCGTCGAAAGGCTTCGAGAAAAAAATCACAATCCGTCAATTTCGGGGAAAAAATCGTGAAATTTGCCAAATGGTTTCGAAATTTGTCGAGCGACAGCAGAGAAAAAATCTTTTTCCATTCAATCATCGCAATTGGTGAGTGTGACTATTATGTTTGACCAGTGGTGGCAATAAAGTCCATTGCCAAATTTTCAGTATTGCTGTTTGGCAAGTAATAATTTTGTCCTATACTTCAAAACCCTTTTGATCATCACATCAGTGTGCAGGACAATTTTTTTACAGGAGACCATTTGATGAATTTCGTGATTGTTCCATTATCGATTGACCAATTTTACTGCTACCGATTGTTGAATTTTATAATTTATCAACTATTGATTAGTGAATTTCATGATTTTTTTCATGAACGTTTAACGAATTACACAAAACAATTAAGAATATTGTTAAATTGCCTTGGGTAAAAAAAAAAAAAAATATTGTCAAATGCCTTCGAGAAAAAAGCTGCAAGTTGAAACGCCTGTAACCTCTTTTTCATGTTATGCATCTCTGGGGTCCATCCCCCCCCCCCCGACACTTTTCTAAATTTTGCACACACCCCTCATGTGATATATCGCTGGAAAAGTCTTTGACCACTTATTCATGTTATGCATCTCTGGGGTCCATCCCGCCACTTTGCCCCCCTCCCCCCCCAAAGGGTACTTTCTAAATTTTGCACATTACCCTTATGTTATATATCATTGGAAAGGTCTGTGACCACTTAATCATATTATGCATCTCCGATGTCCATCTCCCCACTTTGCCCCCCTCCCCCCCCCAAAGGGTACTTTCTAAATTTTGCAGATTACCCTTATGTTATATATCATTGGAAAGGACTGTGACCACTTAATCATATTATGCATCTCCAATGTCCATCTCCCCACTTTGCCCCCCCCCCCAACCTCCAAGGGATACTTTTCTAAATTTTGTTGACACCCCTCATGTCATATATTGTTAGAAAGGTCTGTGACCGCTTAATCATATTTTACATCTCCGGTGTCCATCTCCCCACTTTGCCCCCCCCCCCCCCCCCCCCAAGGGGTACTTTCTAAATTTTGCACACAACCTCATGTTATATATCATTGGAAAGGCCTGTCACCACTTAATCATTTTATGCATCTCCCATGTCCATCCCCCCACTTTGACCCCCCAAGGGGGTACTTTTCTAAATTTTGCATACACCCCTCATGTGATATATCGATGGAAAGGTCTGTGACCGCTTAATCATATTATGCTCCCCACTATGAAATTTGTCAAGTTAAAGCAACTATAAATTTTATTTTTATGGTACTGTCAAGTTGTTTGCCGTCAAATTTTGACAGGTTCCATCTAGTTCTTATTGTATTTGTATTTTCAGTAAAAGTTTGTTTATAATTGGTATACAGTAGAGTCTCGATAATTCGAGGTGGACGGGACCGGGCTTACCTCGAACTATCGAAATCATAAAATTTAATTAATAAATAAATGAAGATAAAGCAATTTTTTTAATTTCAGTGTATATTTAAATGAAAAATGTACTTACAAATTATTACATTATTGCTGATAGCAACAGGTTAATTATATCTTAAAATAATTGTCAATTGTTTTTTATTTTAACACATTACCCCGTTTCCATGCAGCAATATCATACCATCGTCAAAGCAGCATAGTGTCGGCTGGAGTCGACTCAGGCTATTGCTCCACGTATCGCATGGTGGAATCTAGCGCAGCAGGCATCCCCTCGCTGTGACTAATTTAGCAGTATGGAATTTGTCGGATTCTGGCAGAATCCGTAAATTCTAGTTGTTCGTGACTATTTATCTATTCCTCTATAACTTCTGGCACAAAATCGTAAAAAAAAAAACAGTTTTCAAATATTTCTTGAGTCATCCAAGCACTTTTTGGTTCCTATTCGTAACCAGCAGTGAAGATATCAAGAGATGCTTAAATGC
Organism: Maratus michaelseni; assembly: GCA_963931845.1. Classification (NCBI taxonomy): domain Eukaryota; kingdom Metazoa; phylum Arthropoda; class Arachnida; order Araneae; family Salticidae; genus Maratus; species Maratus michaelseni. The sequence goes on along the minus strand of OZ007594.1, from coordinate 125,640,818 downwards.
TCTTGGCTTTGTAGCTTTTCTGATAACAAGTTTAATCTTGTGATTTCTTGAAGCATTTGATGCAGCAAGGAGTGTTAACCTCTCTTTGCTTTTATCTGACCCGGAGTACTTTTCTCTTAGTTTGACGCAATTGTTTTAGATGGTAGCATTTTGAAATTAAGGCCAGATTCATTGCAATTATAAAGCTGGTCGTTCGTAAGGTTTTCATTTGTCACGACTTCCTGCAAAATTTCACGGCAACGACCTCAGAGTCTTCAGATAGCTTCTCTCAATAGACCTCTAATTGCCGGATATGATATAATTTTTTCAACTTGTCAAACCAGCCTACAGTAGCAGTAGAGTTTTCATCACTTTTTTCAAATTCTTTTCTAAACAGCAAAGCTTTTTCTTGAAGAATCGAACCTGAAAGAGAGCATCATTTCTCACTTTGCTGTGTAAACCACATATAAAGTGGCTCACTAGCTTTTTCAGATTTTTAATGGATTTTCTGTCCAAGGATAAATCAGAGCAGTTGTTAGTAGAAAATGCTTCTAGTGTACTTCTGTTCCGATACGTTCATAGTAGACAAAAGGAGTGAGTGGGGTGGAAGCTCGTTGAACAACTATTCTTTGATTCTCTCCAATTTCACCCGGCGTGATCCCCCGCACGTATAGGTGGTAAACACCCGTTTACTTTAAGAGGGTGGATTTCTGTAAGTGGCTTTGGGGTGCACAGTTGACATATAACCCGTCGAGCAACAATAAAAACCAGATACTTGAATTTTGTGGTGCACAATAATTCTTTCACGTGTTGCGTATATGTTGGCCATTATTTGGAAACTAAACTGATTTTTTTCACTAACTCGGATTTATGGGAAACTCGAATTATCGAGATTCTACTGTATTAATTATATGTTTTACTTTTAGTGTAAGTTTAAAGAGCTTCAAAAAGTTAAATTTCAAGTTATTGCTTTTATATATTTCAAGCGTATGTGATCTGTGATTTATATCTCTTAAAATATATGTTATACAAATATAATCAATAAAGAACATGAAAAAATATATATATTTATAATGTTTTAAAATTTTTTAAAAAAATAAAACATTTTAATTACAAGCTTATGATTTTTATTGTTTACATAAGCATTTCAACATCCAAATCATTTAGTTTCTTTTAATTTTTAGAAATATTTCTAAAAGTAAGTTTCAATACCACTTCTTGTCGAAATCTGTAAATAAGATAATGTAATTTCTCTTCTTTTTTTTTTTTTTCTTCCACCTATATAAAAGTGTTCAAACTCAGTTGTTGGCAGCTATTACTGTGTAAGAATGTGCCACTAAAACCAAAAGTGAAATATAATATGTAATTTATTTTAAAATTTGTTTTTAATTAAAGTTGTTGTTTACAATGTCTGTTGTTTTTCTTAAAAAGAATAGCTTAATACACCTACAAAAATCACAAATTAACCTGCTTTATTTGTAATATGAAAAATACTTATTTTATTCTTATTTTTTTTAAATTTGCTAAAGTATACTCCACTTAACTTTTCAGTTTATTATGAAATTAAAGCAAAAATGAGCTTTTGGGGTCTAACAGGCATTAAATTTAGCATGCAAAAAATAAATACTTGTCAGGTAAAGATAAATCAAATAATACTACAGAACTCTCAAAATGTAAGAAAATCAAGAAAGCATGACTATAGTTTTAAGAACAGTAATTACTTACCTATCATATGTAGTATAGGGTATAAGTCTTGTAATCGTTTTGAAAATCGGAAAAAAAGTTTTGACGGATTTACACTTTTCAGACATTGGAGATTCCGAAAACATATTTTTAGAAAAAAAAAAAAAATTGCCATTCGTCTGTGTGTCTGTAAACGCTGTATCTCCTGAAAAAATTGAGATAGAGACTTGAAATTTGGTATGTACTTAGTATGTAATAATGGGAAGAAGCTTATAGAATTTCAATAACCTCGATTATCTGGAAGTATTTTTATCGGACTCTCGAAATATTCGTTCTGATAAAAGGTAAATAAAAATTTTCAAAATTGTTTATTTTAAGGAGTGAATATAAAAGACAATAAAAAAACATAAATTTTGCCGAAAGAATTAAGTTGATCGGATAATGAGTTGCCGAGATATTTGTAATCCTATTTTCCACACTCTTCGATTTTTCATAACCCTGTATTTCATCCAAATTTCAATTCAAAGATATATTTTAATTGGAAATGAGACGCTTAATCAGATGCAATAAACCATTAGTTAATATTATTATCTTTTTGGAGTTATGAGGATGTTTCTTTTACGCAATACAGTAAATAGAGCATTTAAAGTTTATGACATCATCAAGCCATGTTTTTATTCGAATTGCAATGCATTTTATAAGTAGTTTACACATTTTTTATTTTAATATTTTATATTATGCATGTCCATGATGGGTATGTATTTTGGTGGCCCCCAACGACTAGTTTTATAGTTGTACTCATTAAATGACAGGGTGTAAATAAATCAAGATTAAAAATAAAAAAAAATCAGATTTTTATGATTTTTTTTTCTTATGTTAAAATATTGAATGGTGAGGACAAAGAGTTGTAGGTTTCCAAAATAATTTGTCTTCACACTTTATCTATTCTTGTAAAGTTCTTGCTAAATTTATGTGTACTTAATATATATATATATATATTTATGTGTACTTATATATATATAAATTTATGTGTACTTAATATATATATATATATATATATATTTAGCAAGAACTTTACAAGAATAGATAAAGTGTGAAGACAAATTATTTTGGAAACCTACAACTCTTGGTCCTCACCATTCAATATTTTAACATAAGAAAAAAAAATCAAAAATCTGATTTTTTTTTTTTTTTTAATCTTGATTTATTTACACCCTGTCATTTAATGAGTACAACTATAAAACTAGTCGTTGGGGGCCACCAAAATACTTACCCATCATGGACATGCATAATATAAAATATAAAAAAAATATATATATATATAAAGCTGTCATAATGAAGACAAATTCTGGAACATGGTTATTTTGGGGAGTGGATCGGAGTAATTTGATAACACATTGGATCATTTAAAAATAAATTAAGATAATAGTTTGATAAAAAGATTTTATTCTAAAATTAGTTTAGAAAAACAGAAATTATTTTTCATTTCAAAAATCAATTTTACAAGTTTGATGCGCACATACCATTCTGTGTATGTGTGTACCAGTCTTAGATTCACACATACCATTCTGTGACAGAATTCAGTTTTTTTTTAATATATATTTCGGAAGACTGGATGTGACGGTAAATATTAATCTCTGGCTGGAAATAGTATTTTTAGACTGTTACTTTAGGTTTTTCATATATGTTAATATAACTTTTGAAAATTGTTTTGAAGATGTGTCATGATATATATGAATTACATACATTTTACTGAAGTTTTACAGAAAAACATCCATATTTCAGGCCTGTGAAACTTTCTGGCTTTCACCCATGACACACAGAGGCGGATCCAGCACTCCATTTAGAGGGGGGTCATGACTTTTTTTTTTGAGGAGGGGGGTGGGGGAGGTCACATGTCTTCATTAGCAGTTTTTATATCTTATATCCAAATTGACTAATTTCTGACATATACCCAAATTCATTTTCTTTCATAAGTGAATGAAATTTGCAGGTATATTCGTAAATATACAAAATATGCATGTTTTATCCAGATACCAAGATATCAAGAGTTTCTCATTTTTTTATAATAGCAATGAATCTTACAGAAAGTTTTCTTAAATTTCTCATTTTAAGTCGATTTTCGAAGCTCGGCGATCATAGAAAGACAGTCTTGAAGGAAAAAAATTAAATACAATTCAAAATATACCACATTTATAGTAAAATTAAAAACGAAGTTCGATTCTTTGGTGCTTAAACAATAATGCCTGCAAATTTCATGTATTTCTATTTAAAAATAACTCTGTGAATGTATCAGAAAGATTAAAATTTTTAAGCCGTAAAAGAAGAAAAAAAATGAAAACACATTTAATACATATCTATATTAAAAAATGTATTGTTCTATAGAAATGTTTTCCGTTTAGAGGGGGGTCATGACCCTCATGACCTCCCCCTTGGATCCGCGCTTGATGACACATACATAAAATGTTTTAAAATTTTTCAGCATTTTATTTTTTTTAAACACTATTCAGATAATATAAATAAAATTTACCTTTTCTGTCAGCTCGTATCTAGTTGTTATGTAAGGCATGTTGTATATTCAAGAAATTTTTCAACCAATTTGTATTTTTTTCCTATTATTTTGAAGCAAGAATCTTTCTAAATTTATTTGCATACCTTAATTTTCGTTTAGTATTTATTATTATTATTTAACAGAAGCATCTGCATATGTCTTTGTACTATGTTATAGTGATAATGGTCTTGTCAGGTAGTTTATCAAGATGTTTTAATAAATTTACAATCAATATATGAGGAGGTTAGAATGACAGTGGAGTAAGCTAATATTTAGTAATTTGAGAAGGGAAACTTTTTGTCGTATTGCTATTGCATTAAGTGATCCAACTTGTTTTGCCCTGTAGCCACTCCCTAGGTGAACTATGACTTATTTGAATGTCACACCGAACAGAAATTAATATACGTTCAGTAAAAATATGGTTATCTGGATTTTTCAAACTTTTGACTTACTCCATTGTCATTCTAACCCCCCTCATATATGCAAAAATAAAAGATGCACGATGAATTTTATCTATTTGCTACTGAATGAATTAAGTTTTCATTCAAGGTAAAAGCATTTAAAATTATTTCAAAAAATGATCAGATATTTATAGACTCTGTCTTTATTACCTTTATTCTGCTTTATTCTTAAAGCCAGCAAACACAACCATGGATAAAAAAAGTTTTAAAATGAATAAAAATGTTAATTTATCGAGCAAATTATAATAATGTCATGAAATAGCATTTAAGTAAAATATACGAGGGTTGGCTATTAAATAACTGGATTGACATCATAACTTTTTATTCATCACCAATTGCATCAGAAATTTTATCGTCTTCAATATACTCCTTTTAACGATCCTTGCACCATTCCATCCTAATTTTCTACTGTGCAAAATAGTGCTGGAAGACTTGTTCTGCCGTTTTTGCTTTGACAGATTCCATGCTCTCAAATATCGTCCTTTTCAGCTCTGACCTTTTGGAAATAAATAAGGGAACAAATTGGGATCAGTTTCAAATTTGTTTAAAATGTCAGCACAAATGTTCATTAGGGATTTCTTTTGATATTGTGTGAGGTTCTTTGGCACTATTTTTGCACACTTTCTTAATGCAAAATCTGACAAACGCTTTCTTTGTTAATTCCTGTCAACTCAGCAACAGCTCAGATGCTTAGACGATTTTTGCAGATCAACTGACCAATTTTTTAAATGTTTGCATCCATTTTTGATGCACAGGATCATCCAGTCGCACATTGCCTTCGGTCGTTTCTCATCCCTCTTTGAATCTTTTAAACCACTCAAAAAGTTGAGTGCACGATAAACATTCATGTCCATGCACTTCTGTTAACATAGCAAAAACTTCTGTGACAGTTTTCCTGAATTACACAAGAAACTTGAGGTTAACCCATTGCCCCATCTAAACACTTATTGTTTTTCTGGTGAGTCAGTGGCACATGGTTCACTCTGAGCAAATGCTACAGCCAAACTAATTGACATGTGACCTGGATGATCGAGGAAGGGATGAGGGAGATACCAATAACAGCATCAAGGGAAGTTCGACTGCATCACACTCTACCGTGGCAGCACCAATCCGGTTGTTTAATAGCCGTACCTCTTATGATGGTAGCAAAGCCTACAATGAATACTGTTATCGCTTCAATTAGTGCTCTGAAGGGGAAAAAAAGTCATTCTTAGGCACTACCTTTTACTTACCCATCATACGTAGTATAGGGTAAGTCTTGTAATCGTTTTGAAAATCGAAAAAAAAAAAATTGGCGGACACTGGAGATTCCGAAAAACATATTTTTAGAAAAAAAAAAAAAAAATTCTGTGTGTCTGTAAACGCTCTATCTCCCGAAAAGATTGAGATAGAGACTTGAAATTTGGTATGTAATAATGGGAAGAAGCCTATTTAATTTCAGTAACCTCGATTATCCGGAAATATTTTTATCGGACTCCCGCAATATTCGTTCTGATAAAAGGTATATAAAAATTTTCGAAATTGTGTTTTTTAAGGAGTGAATATAAAAAAAACATAAATTTTGCATAAAACATGAAGTTGATTGGATAATGAGTTGCCGAGATATTTGGAATCCTATTTTCCACACTCTTCGATTTTTCATGACCCTGTATTTCAACCAAATTTCAATTCAAAGATATATTTTAATTGGAAATGAGACGCTTAATCAGATGCAATAAACCGCTAGTTAATAGGATTATTAATTTTGGAGTTATAAGGATGTTTCTTTTAAGCAATTCAGTAATCGAGCCCTTAAAGTTTATGACGTCATCAAGCCACGATTTTATTCGAATTGCAATGCATTTTATAAGTAGTTTACGCATTTTTTATTTTCATATTTCATATTATGCATATCCATGATGGGTAAGTATTACTGTGGCCCCCAACGACTAGTTTCTATTTTGACTCATTTGATCTAAATAACATATAGGTTGTTTAAATTTTATCATATTTTAAGTCAAGGTAAGACTACATATTATAAAAGGATAAAATTTCAATATTGATTTAAAAGTAAACCAATATTATTTTTAAAAATAAGCTGCGATTTAAATCAACCTGATGATTTAAATTTTTGTACCCTGTTAAATGGAATGCACATACATGTGTTTTCTGTTTTCAAAATAAAACAAGTCTGTGACTGACGTTAGGTGTAAAGACAATTAATGCATTTGTCAAATTTAGGAGGACCATGCTCTTTAATCAAGAATGCAAAGCTGCAACTCAAAATGAGTATTTTTCTGGATACATTTTCTATTATTTTAGATATTGCTATTTTATATTTTTAAAAACTTGCAACTTTCCTGTTGAATTTCCTGATTAAATTTTTATTCTCAATAAAGTTTTTGCTGTTTGTTTCAGAAAATTTAAAATTTCAAACAAAAATAATCTTCTTTAAGGAAAAAAAAATGATTATCCTCATAAGTTTCTTAAATGCAAACTATTGCAAAATCCTTTGGTAAACAGTTGATATTTATGTGCACTTTTCTCAACTACAGAAGTGATTTCAATACATTTTTATTGCAATTAATTGTATTATAATTTGCTATATTTTTTCGTTTTGTTTTTCTAAAAAAATTTCTTTCTTACTAACATTTTTTAAAAACCTAAAATTCTGGAAACAAAACTCTTACATTTTTTATTTTTATTTCTTGCCGAGTGGGTCAATGTATAGTTTAGTTACTGTCAAAACTATGTTTTAATATATATTAAAAAAAAAAAAAAAAAAAAAAAAAAAATCATTTCAGAAGCTCCCGAGAAAAAAGTTCTCCAATATCAGCAATTTTTCCATAGGATTTCTCAAACGTTATTTCCTTAAGTTAACCAGTTTCACCAATCTCAATTATTTGAATATTTTGTATTTTTAATATTTAAGTACTTTGGATAGAAATTCTCAAACGTATTTTACAGATTACATTTAAAATTTCTGTGAATGGAAACAAACCAATTTTTGTGAAAAATAATTTATTAATGACAAAAACAATAAGTAATAATATGTACATTCAATGTATTCGAAATAAGTATAAAAGTCTGTTAGAAAATAAAATTTCATTCTTTTCAGGAAATGAAATTTTACAAATAGCTTATCTAGCTGTAGCTTAGCCTGGTTTCCTGCCTGGTTCTGGTACCCTGTTTCTTTCCTGCCTTGTTAGCCTGGCTACAACTTAGAAGGTAGCCCCGGAAAATGGTGCTTTTATAAAAAATACACAAGTGGAAATAACACAATTAACTGTCATATTTGTACGTTTAAGAGGTGAGGTGGTCACAGGAGTGGGCCTCCTAACACAGCTGAACACGGTGTTGCATGTTTCTGAAGGTGATTCAGGGGTGATTGTGTTCAGGTTATATACCTGAATTCAAATATTTTTTTCATTTTCAGTACCGAAATTCTGAATTTTCTGATAGTTAAATTCATAAAATAAGACTAAAATATCAATTTCATATGATTGCTTAACATAATTAAAATTCATATTTTTCATAATTTGACAATCCTGTAATAAATTATATGTCCCCCCCCCCCTCTCTCTACAGAAACGTTCTCTCGCTAAAATTTCAAGTATTTTTTCATGAACCCACAATCATCCCTGGTGATTGAATCTATTATATTGAAATCTGGCTCTCTGTTTGTATTTCACAATTGCTACTCTTAGAATGTGGAACGTAGCGTGATAAAATGTTATCTGTATGAATTGGAGGCTGTCATATAAGCTCTCAGAATTTAAAAAATGAATTAGTTTCTAAGATATAATTTTCTTTGTAGCTTTTTTCTCTAAAGATGGTAACCAAATATTTTCAGTGACGTCATTTTCTCATTAAAATTGAAAAGATAAAATATTTTTAATGTGAGAAGTTTGTGAAAAAAAAAAAAATCGTGATTAAATTAAATTTTCGAACAAATAAAAACCTATTTTCACATATTCAAGCTTCAATAATCAATTTATTCTACAATACTAAGAATCGTCTGTTGATATATTGATATTTAGAAATCATTACATTGTAGATTTCATTCGTCATTTACTTATTAAACTTGAAAAGATAAAATATTTTTGATGTGAGAAGTTAGTGAAAAAAAAATCTTGATTAACTTTTCGAACATATAAAAACATATTTTACATATTCAAGCTTCATGAATCAATTTATTCTACAACACTAAGAATCGTGTGTTAATATATTGACATTTAGAAATCATTACATTGTAGATTTTTTTTTTTCTTTTTCCAGCTTTACTTCTAAGTAAAGAAGACGATTGAAGCTGCTTGCATTAAGTGGACAATTATTGCTCCCTATTCACAGGAATGGAATTGTTTTTGAAAGATCGCGGTTAAAACGTTTCATATGGGTGCTAAATAAAATTGTTTATCTAGTAAAAATGATTTTTTTTCCTTGTTAAACATTTATTTAAAATCAAAAACTAATTTTTTTTATTAATTCGTCAAATTGATCTCATTTTCATCTCATTAGCTCCGAAATTAGAAATAATTTCTTAAAAGAAAAAAACATACTTTTGACCAAAAAAAAAAAAAAAAAAAAAGTTTTGCATAAAAGATCACGTAATCTCCAAAATGTAATTTCCGCTATTAATGTTCAACCTACGTTGTAAAATAAAATTTCTGACTTGAAATTTAGTATTTAATAAAATTAATGTTGTGAACTTTCTAAATGCACATTAATATTAAATTTATTTTGCCCTCAATGAAAAAACATATATGTGATGTAAAAGGGGGCCTATCGGGTTGTCACATGCTGCTAGTTAATTATAAAAGTGTACTTCATCTTTTATTGTATTTTTCGGTGACTCAGAAACGACATTTCCATCATCTATACTGTGGCAGCTTTATTTCTAAAACAAGGGGAATTGCATATAATTGTTTGATTTCCTTCTGTACTTTTTTCTAAAACTAGCATTTTCTGGAGCTACCTGTACACAGGGGGCGTCCTATGTTCAATACTTTCGAGATTAATTCTGAATTCTTTAGATTGAAGATACAATAATATTCTCTGTGTGTTATTGAAATTGTTACATTTTTTTGCGATATCAAAGTTACATAGTTAGGATTCAGAATTAGACTCTTCATGAAAAATCTAGTACTACATCACAGACCATAATTTATGATTTTGTATCACATCGTGATTCTTGTTAAATAATATTAAAATTTTCTTTAACTCTCGAAGCTGAATATTTGGTGTTTAGATTCAGGCTCTTCTTGAAAAATCTGGTACTACAACACATAATGTGATTTGGAATTTTGTGTCACATGATTTTTGTTCTCAGTCTTATAACTTAAGGTTGACAATTTAATCCAGGGAGTTCCATTTTTGTGCTTTTCTCACTGATTTGATTATTTTATAAAGAAATAAATATTTCTTTCCTAAGAAAATATACTTAGAAAACTACAAATTAACGAATTTATTGGTATGAGCGTTTTTTCCCTTCAAATTTATAATAAACAAACACCGACTGGAGTAAAGGTAACGGAGAACAGGGTATCATGTTTTATAGGCAAGCAATGATTGTCTGTTTGACTGGTGTTGATTGTGTCAAAAGCATTGCAACTGCTGCTGATTCTCACCTATACTTTTAATTATTTTGTCTCTCTTAATTGTAATAGATTATAATTAAAATTGAATTAGAGAAGGATGAAAATAACAAGAATTCCTACTATGAATATGCCTTTTATATCGCAGAAAGTCATTGGAATTATTAAAATAGTGGTGTGGTTGTTGGTGTTTAGGGATTTCAACAATAACGTCGCTTTTTGATATCAAAGCAGTTTTAACAGTATTCGAAATCAGTCCTTTGAAGCAAATGATGAAAATAACATTCAGATGTACGGCAATTAATTGTTCCTTATTTTGTAATTTTGCTGTTAATTTCAGTCATACGGAACAATACGCTATTCTATATTTTTCGCCGATGATGGTGTTGGAGGAGGACTGGTCTTCACTCTTTCCGGGCCGGGTCTTACTTTTTCTGCAGACTCGGTCCAGGCCTTGCCAGACTTCTTTTTTTCCGGACTTAGCCGTGCCTAGACTTCATTCTCCCTAGAGGTTTGCATAGGCCGAAAGTTTCATGTCTGGCCTAACAATTTTTGTAAAAAATGCATATATTTTTAAATCGCCCTTATTCTACAGTTAAAATTATTTTTAAAGAATATTACATACCCTTCTAGGCAAAAAAGTACAGTAAAACTTGTAAAAAGTCTATAACAAAATCCTGCCTTAAACGGAAAAATGAATTTAATAATCCGTGAAGAGATATAATATAACATAATGCAGAAAAGAATTTTTTACAACAGGCGATGTATCTGCTAAGAAGGGAACCTGTCTACAACGGATTTTTCTTCTCTCCTGTGTGATTGCATCTTATAAGATTTTACTGTATAGCATTTTTCAGATTTTTAAGTCTCCAAGCCATGGAATATGAATTAACGATAATTGATGATAACTGAGACTTTTACATACAAAAAGAGATTCATTAAAAAATCAATGTAGTTTACATGAGCACAGGCAGAAAGAAATTTGGGGAGGCGCAGCATTTTGAAACAGGTGCCTGTATTTTCGGAGCCCAGGGCGCATTTTTAAAAATTAAGAATATAAACATGAAAAAAAAAGCTAAAATAAGTATTTTTGTCAGAAATCCTCGCCCAAGACAATTTTTAAACATATCGTCGTAAAAATCTATACACACCAATTAAGAAGGCTGCCTCTTCTAGGGGGGTTGGCCTACTGAAGATGCAGAGCCTCTCAGGGCAGGCTCAGGACAAGGGCTTCAGGAGTTCCCCTGTTTAAGATAAATTTGAAACACAAACATAAAAAGAAAAACAATTAAAAATTGTTTAAGGCGCAGAGGCCCATATCGAAAAATTCGTAGTTCTTGTTTCTCTTAGTATTTATTGTATGTCACTTATGAAGAATATTTTTACTATTTCTTTTAAATCTTCAAAGGTAATGGAAATCTAATTAAATTTAAAAATACAAGGAAGAGTAATGACCTTATACTACCTCACACCCTCGCCTGCCGGCACATATGGGAAGAGATGATTTTAAAATATCATATTCTTAAAACTCTACAGAGATAAAGTAAATAAAAACTGTCTCTGTTATTTATTAAACCAAATAAAATTTGAATAAGCAGAGTACTGTTATTCAAAAGTTTCGTTAAAGAAATGAAGAATATCGTAAATTTTTAGCCTCTATTTTTACTGTATAGCATCTTATACGGCCCAGGAATAATTAAGTCAAAGCCCAGCCCATGTCTTCGGAAAAAATAAAACTCGGATCCGGTCCGGCCCGAGAATAATAAAGTTTAGGCTTGGCCCGGCTTGAGTCCAATGAAATTAAACTGTACCAGCTCGGGCTCAGGTTTCGGACCAGGCCCGATCCCATGCAGACCTCTAAATTCTTCCCCCCGAGCCCATGTTTGTTTGGGGATTTACTTATTTATTTTTGTAAAAATTATAGTGATGATGTACATTTGTTTAGAGAAATACTTAGAAATATCATTGGGTTTAATAAATTAGGGATATGCATGTATATTAATCTACCTTTTTTTTTTTTTTGTAGAGCTTAAAATTTATGATTTTCTTTTACGGTTTTTTTTTCTGTCATTCTAAACTACTTCGATTTTTTTTTTTTTTTTTTTTTTTTTTTTTTTTACTGAATCTTTATTTGAATGTAATTATCTATATCAATTTTTTTCAATCAGTATTTATGTACTAAGTGGTCATTAATATTACTGATATTTTGTATTGCATGCATTTCGTACTTAATCTGAAAATAAAATCTAAATAAGTGTGCTTTTTGAATAATTTTAAATGTAGGACAATGTAGCTTCAGAAATATCGGCATATTTTGTAGAAATTCAGTCGGGTTCGGGCCGAACTTTTAGCTTTTATACTGGGCCGGGCTCGGACAGAGATTTAAATTTTATACAGGACAAAAACAAATTACGGGTCGAACTGGGCCCGGGGCTGGAAATTTCGGCTCGTGCAGACCTCTAGATGGTGTCATTGAATTAAGTCTATTTTCTGCTGTCAGATTCTTGAATACTTGATGACAACATTTTTATGTGCAACAAAAATCACCATTTGTGCATTTCACCTCCAAATGTGTATCTTGCAGATTAAAGTTATGGAAATACTTTTATTTGTTAAATAGTGGTTTCCACACTGGAATGTCTTTAGGCCATCTTCCTTCATTAAGCTCCTGAACTCTCTTTTTATTATAAATTATTTTCATTACACTGGAAAGAAAGAAAAAAGGAAAAGGGTTTAATTATGCACAATGTACCACAAAATATTCATGTTTTAATTAAATTTCAAATATGCTATCTTACTATTTGTAGAGATCTGGGAAATACTGAGAACTCCACATCATAAATAAGATTGGCTGAAAGGCTACCCAAGATTCAAATAATTTGTTAATAGCAGCTACTAATGTTAAATGGGCACATCTTTCTGATGACATATTGGCACATTCATAGTGGTCGTAATCTTTCTGTAAAATCTGTAACAAGCAAAACAATTATTTTCAAAAAAACAGATTGTGATATAAATAAACATCTGTATTAATAAAAGAAAATTAGCTTTTGTGTCCGTTTATTGGCGATGACTAGAAATATCTACCGCATGTAGAAGTCGGGAAATTTGGATGAGTATTGACGAAGACAGGTCCAAATGAACCCGAGTCTCAGATTTTTCAATTTTTTTTGTAATTAGCCAAGATATTAATTAAAAATAGTAATGAACATCCCAAATTGGCGCGCTGTCGTAGTTGTATGCCCCAAAACGAGCTTTCCGGGGTTCTTCAAGCAGTAAGAAGCGAAGCGCGGAAAAGTTCTTCCGTTTTTTTCCGCATTTTGAAACTGAAGCATTCGTTTACTGTTTAATATATATATATATATATATCTACCCTATATATATAAAATCCTAATGAAACGAATTTGTGAAACGATTTTATGAAACGAATTTATGAAACGATTTTATGAAACGACTGATTAAACGACTGATTATGTTTCAAGGCTATTTTTAATAAAATATTAAACGCTTGATGGTGAAATTAATACCAATTGTTCATAAAAATCCGCGGATGTCAAAACTGGTAATAGAATTTTGAAATTGGAATTAGTTTTCGAGATATTAATTTTTTTCTAATTTTAATGACATTTCTGTAATGATGGCAACTAATTACTCAGTTTTTTTGTGACAAAAAAGGGAAAAAAATTGAAAAGGATCCCGATAGCGATTATTGATTTCTTTTTATTCGTCATTTTCAAATTGAAATTGAATTTATCTTTTATTTCAATCGATAATGAAGATAAGATTGTGATTAAATTATGTTTTTCAGGAAATATTGAAAAAAAAAATCACATTTCTATCGTCAGGATTCAATCGTCTGTCAGCATTTAATTTAATTTATAAACTGAAAATATTTTGAATAAATTCGTCCAAATGACGTCATTTAGGTAAACGCAAAAGAAAGGGAGGAAAAGGAATTAATAGTAATTATTATTTATTGATATCATTCTGTTATTTTTTTGTAAAATTTAACTAAACGAATTTATAAAATCATTAATTCGGATATTTGAAACTAATATATAAAATAATAATTGCCCAACTGAACGGAAGAATAAAATATCCTGCTTGGTTTTTTCCGCCAAGCTTTTTAAAAAAGCGTCAAGACCCCTATAATAGAAAAGCACCAAAAGTTCATTGGGTTTATTTTCATAACTTTTGGCAACAAATCTATGTACATTAACGAATCTATCCCTTTTTGAAGCTCGAATTACGCCAAACCTAAAAGCAAAGGATCCTATAATGGAAAAGTACCCGATTTTCTTATGGACAATATTCAAGTGACAGAACATGGTGTAAAATTACCGCGGATAGCAAATTTGTTTAAATATCTCATCAATTGATGCCGAATAAATGCAGGCATGCATGCAAAAAATATTTAATTAATTTTGTATGATAAATAATTATTATAAAATTCGTATATACATATTAATTAAAAAAAAATAATTTACATATTTAAAATAACATGAAAATATGCATGATGGTGCACTAAAATAGAGAGAAAATTAAAACCTGTTACTGAAAATGTCTATAACATAGTACTTTTCAATACCGTGGTTCTTAATGTTATTCACAAGCAGATGGAATTTTTCTCATCCTTAAACGCAAAGGAAGAATAGAATAGAGATTGTTGTTATAAAAGTCCGAGAGGTAGTCACAATTTAAACCTAACCATTTCATACAAGCTGGTTTTCAAGTAGTAATTGATTTTACTTATCAATCCCGAAAACAGTCGTCAGTTGTCGCAACAGCTGTGTATGAGGCCATGATAATCGAAAAATGTCCCATTAAAATGTTAAAAGCATGGCAACCCAATTACAGATTTACCAATATTTTTAAAATAAAGCACGCTGTCATGTTTTTAGAGGCCTCGAAGTCTGAGCGGGGGTTGGCGAGCGTAGCTCGCAGGGGGTAGGCCCCCTAGTATATATATATTCTGAATGCCGATTTCATGTTTTTCGTTTTTTCTGCAGATTTAAAAATCTGCACCCGTTTTCCAAATCAAATTACAAAAATAAATAAATAACACTTATTTGCGGAACCTTTCAAATTCTAACGGTGTCTTTGGTTTAAAAAAAATTACTATGTCAAAAAAAGAAAGTGTCTGGAAATGGTTTCAGGAATTTGCTAAACTTTTTTGCTTTTGAAGATATTGTTTCCAGTTTTAATCGTACTTTACATTTTCGGAGGGGTTTTCGTTTCTGCATGTGATGGGAAACATCTACATTTTCAACACTGGGACATATTACTTCGTGTTTTAAAAGACGGAGGAGGGGTGGGTTTATACTATTTTGGTTTTCTCAGAAATCTTCAATCAGAATTGAAAGTTTAATATGTTTAAATGTTAGAAAATAAATAGGTAATCATTATAACTGTACATTTAACTCCTACATATATGTTATGCCTGACGAATTGTTAATACATATATCCTTTGGTTCTTGAAATGCTGTGCCAGTCTAATTAAAATTTCATAGAACGTAACTCCTTTTTGTGCAGAAAGATAGACTTAACATTCGTGTATTTGACATTCGCGAGGTTTTCCTGTTATATAAAGCTCGCGAATGTTAAGAAATTATTGTACATGTAACATTAGAATTATAGGGAATCATATTTATGAAAGTAATAAATAAAAATCTATTGTTTTAAATTAATTATTACATTTATAATAACTGTAAGAAACTATTTAGAATTGTATAAACTATCGTACCAGTTGCTCGTTTTAAAACTTGTCTTAAAAAAAGGAAAAGAAAAAACCCCCTTTTTTAAGTACGGACAAAAGATTTCATATTTCCAAACAGAGGTGATAGTGTTCTGAAATCTGTGATGATTCTGAAAATTTGATTCATTTGATCCCAATCCTTTTCTATACCATTCTAAACAAGTTGGAAATTGTACGTTAAACGTGACAACGTTAAACGTTCGTTTCGTGCTATAACTAGTTTTACAATGTAAAAACAAACATCGTTATTATTTCAGTGAAATAAATTATATAGTCTGCTATGAGCGAAATGAGGATAACTTTTCCTTTCTTATTACGTATGCCATGTTTACAGACACGATTTTTTTTTTCGACACCAGACAGCGCTGTAAAATTCACCATAGAGATCTTGCTTTGCGAATGATTACATCCATGGTTTAATATTTCTTTATGACTCACGATGAATGAACCTTTTGTTTATTTACTTTAATGGATTGAGATATTCGGCTGTTAACCTAATTTTCACTGAAGTTATCTCAGAATCTATACATTTTTTAATGTAACTCATCTCTCAAGCAAACAATTTTTTGAACGATCTTTCTAAAAATGTAACTTTTATGCAATTTTATTCGAAAAAATAATTTTGAATAAAAATGGCCGCTTGGCATATGGAAAAAGATGTGGTTAGCCCTCAGTCACATGACTTGCGCTTATTATATAGATAGGATTTAATAGAATAAAGAAAACTTTTATTAATATCTTTTTAAGTTTTGATTCGATTTTCATAAAATTTGAAATGACTCGACAAAATTCTGCAACGATTATATAAATTAAATTTCAAACCATTCGGTTGGGTAGTTTTTGCGCTGTTATATGCGGACGGACGGACTGACCAGACGACGAATATAGGTGTTACTTATTTATATAATTACTAAATATTGCTTTTTTTTTTTAAATATTGGGACTGTGGTAAATAAAATTTAACAACCGACAATATTTTTTAATTACTTATTTTATATTATAAATATTTAAATTAAAAGACTTTGCATGTAGTTATTACATTAAATAAAGTGATCTAAACTTTTATCTATATTTTGTATGACCATTATCAATAAGATATATTTGTATAACTAAGAAAAGTATATGATTATTCTCCTTAAAGGAAAAAAAAAAAAAGAAAAGAAGAGAAAAAAGAAACAAGCAAAAATATCCATATAAGAATTATAAAAGAAATCACCTTGATATTCATGGTTTATCTGGGTTTTAGAGCCAGGTTGATAAAAATAAAATTAATGAAAAATTTTAAAGGTCTCGTAGTTTAAAAAAATTAGAAAATACTAAATATTGATATATTTAAAAAAAAATTGTGACTGTAGTAAAAATAAATCATTCGATTAATATTTTTAATTAAATTCTTACTAAATTAATTCAAATATAATAGGATGTAAATTACAAGCTTAAAAGTATTTCACTTCATTAGTTGAGTAGGCTGAACTGACACCACAATCTATCGTCTTATATCTATAGGAATCGCTTGCACAATATAACAATTCATAAAATTTTCAATACTTAATTAATTTAAAAGCATCTAATTAAAAATAAAAGCATATTTCTAAAGGAACTTTCAAGTTATTTACCGTCAAATCTTGATGGGTACTTATCTAGTATATTATGTATATCAAAACATATATATATATATATATATATATATATATATATATATATATATATATATATATATTATGTATATCTAAAAACTTACCAGATCTTTTTTTGTAGTCATTGTACCACTAAATATATTTGAACTAAATATTCCAGGACAAACAACGGTTACATTTATTTTATCCATGTGGTGTTCTGTCCTTAAAGCATCGAAATATCCCTGAAATAAAATAGTGAGAAATAAATTAGAATCTACATTAGGCATTTAAATTTCATAATTGTGAATGAAGGAAAGTTAGTATTTAAACAGGGCTTTTACAATATTACATAATAGACTTTCATTTGCAGATTGCTTTATTACATTAGCATATGATCATGGTCATGTGTAGTTTGCAACGATTTTTATTATCATATTTTCCCATTTATTTTTTTTTAACTTTCTAAAGGTAACGTACTTTTGTCACAGTGATGCAGAGATTCTGTTGCAGATTATTTCTGTTGTTAACATCCCTTTTTCTATGAATTTACGAAACGCACAACAACGAATGAGGTATCATTCGAAAGGTTTTTGAAGCAGCTTCTGATATAGTACACTCATATTTCGTTAAAACATGTTTTTTCATTAAAAACTGCTGTTCATTAAAAATTAAATCGACATTTTTTTTATAAATGAAATGAAAGGTTTTCCTCAAATTAGTGTTGCCACAAAAATAAAATACTGCATTATATGATGCTCAACAATGATTATAAAAAAAAAAAAAAAATTGTACAAAAATGATAAAGTATGATTTCTCCGCACGGGTTTAATTTATATTTATGGTTAAAAAGCAAAATTGAAATTGAAATGTTTAGAAGAAAAAGACACCATCGATCCATCGAAGCAGTGGTATTTCATATGTAGAATAAAAGGTAAGCATTATTAAATTAGATTAAATTGCATTTTAAATGATTAAATTTATTTTTCTATGTTTTGCAAGAAGCGGATGTCGTCCTCTTCTAGTGCAGTTAAAATACGATTGTTATTATTATTTTTTTCTCGCTTGTGCCTTTTGCTATCTTCAATCAGTTTTTACTGTAATTTTGATATTCTGGCTTGACTAATATTGTTTGCAGATATTTTCAATCTTTGATTTTTCATTAGAAGTTTAAGCTGCATCTAAAAAATATTAGATATTGCTAAAAATTATTAGACTGCAGTGTGAAATCCTCGCACGAGTACACTGGTTCTTGTAAAATGATCTTATTTATTATCTTTGATGAAGTCAGTCTTCAGTTTTCAAACACTAAAGCTAGAAATTCACTATATGATAAAAAATTATCAAAACTTATTTTATAGGTTTATTCTGATTTAAAACTAGCTCAAATAAAGATATCTATAAAATTCAATAGTTCTAAGATAGTGAGGCAGTGTGCGTACATTTTATCATAATTTTTTAATAGAATATTTCACCTTATTTAACTGCAGAAAAATATTACAAAACAAATTTTGTAAGTAAACGAGGGGTCTACAATTGCTGCGATTTAAATAATAATAATAATAATAACTAGTCGTTGGGGGCCACCGTAATACTTACCCATCATGGATATGCATAATGTAAAATATTAAAATAAAAAATGTGTAAACTACTTATAAAATGCATTGCAATTCAAATAAAATCGTGGCTTGATGACGTCACAAACTTTAAAGGCTCGATTACTGAATTGCTTGAAAGAAACATCCTTATAACTCCAAAAATAATAATCCTATTAACTAGCGGTTTACTGCATCTGATTAAGCGTCAAATTTCCAATTAAAATATATCTTTGAAGTGAAATTTGGATGAAATACAGGGTCATGAAAAATCGAAGAGTGTGGAAAATAGGATTCCAAATATCTCGGCAACTCATTATCCGATCGACTTCATGCTTTATGCAAAATTTGTTTTTTTATTGTCTTTTATATTCATTTCTTAAAATAACCAATTTCGAAAAATTTTCTATACCTTTTATCACAACGAATATTTCGAGAGTCCGAAAAAAATAGTTCAGGTTAATCGAGGTTATTGAAATGAAATAGGCTTCTTCCCATTATTACATACTAAGCACATACCAAATTGCAAGTCTCTATCTCTGTGCAAGTCTCTGTGTGTCTTACAGACACACACACAGACGGACGGCAATTTTTTTTTTCTAAAAATATGTTTTTCGGAATCTTCAGTGTCTGAAACGTGTAAATTCGTCTTTTTTTTTTTTTCGATTTTCAAAACGATTACAAGATTTACCCTATACTACGTATGATGGGTAAGTAATAATAAAGTGGTGCGAGACTCTTTGGAAATTCTTAGACCTTGTAGTGAGGAAAAATGCATCCCAGTTGCTTCTGAAGCTCATAACACAAAACATACACGTGTATATTATTATTATTTAAGTAGTATTTTATACAAAAAAAAGTAATAACAATAACACATGATAATTAATCAAAAGCTATTTTGAGTTAGAAGTGCAATTAATAACAATCTGATAGCTGAAAATTTTCAATAAAAATCTGAGCTATTATAAACGAGCAAGTTATTTAAAATTATTAATTTTAAATAAAAATTGAATAATTTTAAATGCCCTTTTTTTTTACACACAAACATTTAAATATATAATTGAAATGTCAATAAATATAATGCAAAAAGTCCGAAAGTGATATATTTTGCTTACCCATCATACGTAGTACAGGGTAAATATTGTGCGATTGTTTTAAAAATCGAAAAAAAAAAAAATGACAGATTTACACGTTTCAGACACTGCAGATTCCGAAAAACATATTAAAAAAAAAAAAAAAAAAAAACATAGTCTTCCGTCTGTCTGTGTGTCTGTAAACGCTCTATCTCCCGAAACAAATTGAGATAGCGACTTGAAATTTGGTATGTATTTAGTATGTAATAATGAAAAAAAAAGATTATTAAATTTCCGATCAATCTCGATTATCTGGAACTATTTTTTTTTCGGACTCTCAAAATATTCGTTCTGATAAAAGGTATATAAAAATTTTCGAAATTGTTTATTTTAAGGAGTGAATATAAAAGACAATAAAAAAGGCATAAATTTTGCACTAAGAATGAAGTCGATCGGATGATTAGTTGCCGAGATATTTGGAATCCTATTTACCGCACTCATCGATTTTTCATGCCCCTGTATTTCATTGAAATTTCAATTCAAATATATATTTTAATTGGAAATGAGACGCTTAATCCGATGCAGTAAACTCTTAGTTAATAGGATTATCATTTTTTGAGTTATAAGGATGTTTCTTTTACGTAATTCAGTAATAGAGCATTTAAAGTTTATGACGTCATCGAGCCACGATTTTATTCGAATTGCAATGCATTTTATAAGTAGTTTACACATGTTTTATTTTCACATTTTATATTATGCATATCCAGGATGGGTAAGTATTACGGTGGCACCAAACGACTAATTTTCTTTGTAACTGGGGAAAAAAAAATCGTAAAAAATCACGTGAATTTTAGGCCAAAGAAGCAGAACCTTCACATAATGCTAGAAACTGACTGATTTTCAGGAAAATAAAAGATTCTAACAATTTTGGTTATACTTACAAATGATTTTAATGCATTCGAAATTTCTATGATAAAAATCTTACCATCAACGCATGCTTAGATCCTGTATAAGCAGCAGTTGAAGGAACACCTGAAATAGATAGACGGGAAGGGAAAATTAGATATGTGAACAACACATTCTACTTTCGCAATAATTATACAAGCGTTATCGAATTCACAGATGACAATATACATTTTTTGACGTATCTCTCTGTTCTAAAAAAAAAGTAACTAACGCTGCTGCTGCCTTAATTGAATTTACTGTTACACTGCAAAAAAAAAATATAAAAAATGTTGATTTTACAGTATACTACTGGCTCCCCATCTGTCACTATTATACCGTGTAATTAACAGTAAAATAAGCAGTAATACGCTATCGCGCATGCGTGGCAGCGTATTACTGCTTATTTTACTGTTTATTACTGTTAATTTTACAGTATAATATTGGTAGCTGGAGTGCGAGTATTATACTGTAAAATCAATAAAAAAATATTTTTTTGTAGTGTAATTTTTCGCTTTCTCAGCGTATCCTGTAAAGCTATTGCATGTAAAAACATGAAAACTGGTAGTTTGATAGTGAAATGTATGATAAACACGTTGAAACAGACAGTTTTTAAATCGAAGAATTATTTTAAGCGTTATTTAATGTTGAAATCAGTCAAGATAATTCAGTTACATAAGCTTTAGGATTATACAAACTAAGCATTTTTGTGTAACCATCTTTTGCGGGCATATATTTGACTAGATTCTGGTCTGCGATATTCAATCATTTTTTTAATTTCTCTAAATTTTTTACTTTTTTTCCCCTTTTTTAATTCAAAGTTTCGTTATCTAAATAGAGATTTAATTTATAGTTTGAAATGACATTTTATCTACTATTGCAAAGTTTTAAAAAGCACAAACAATAATAATATTCTAAACACTTTTCAATTGAAAATATACACGTGAATATCAGAAAAGAAAGAAACTTGAAAATAATTAAATTATTACGTGCGAAAAGAGTTTAATGGTGAAAATTACGTCATATTTAAAACGATTTTCTTATAGCGTCTAAAAGAAAACTTTTCTTCTTCTAAACGTTATAAAAGTATGGAAGGCAGCGATATATTTTACTTAACCATTTTCTACAAGCTGATTTTCAAGTTTATAGATTTGTATAGATACCACATAACGTATTAAAAGTTTAATTCAGCTGGAAAACGCATAACACAAATTAAAAATCTTTTCTAGCAGTTGCCATTAAATAAAAGATGAGCAGTGTACTCAAATCTTTTTGGGCAGTTCTGTATATTAATTTATTTATATATTCATACCAGATAGTGTAGTAAAATTTAGTTAATCTAGAAAATGCGTAACAGTTGAAAATACACCATAAGCAATTCTCGTAAATGAAAATTATTAATTAGAATTATTTTGAGCAACCCTTTATATGATCTATACGTTTCATACAAACCATATAATTTACAAAGTAATTAGTTAAGCTTAAAAACACAACTGAAAAAAAAACTTCCTGTAATTATCGCTCCTAGACGATTATATACATGAACTAGCCGCCACTGGCGACCAGTTTGGTCGCCCTTAAATGTATGTTAAGCATTGTAACAAATTATTTTTATTCATAATTTATTTTTTTCCTTAATCCTTCGCCAAACCGGAAAAATCTAATAGACAAATCAAGAACTTTTGCGATCGTGGTGGCATTTCGCATATTTTTTGTTGTTATGTATTTCATCTTTCTTGACAAAAACCGCTTAACCCACTTTATAATAAATTAATCATTGTGTGTGTGTTTTTAATATAAAATAAACTATTTCATAATAAAATAAAAGTATATGCTGTTTTAGTAATCTCTAATAGGTACCTGAAAATAGGATTTTCTCGCCAAAATGGCGCAAAACAAAAATTCCGCCAACCCTGGTGCGTCCGTGACAGCTGTTCCAATTTAAAATACATGACATTCACATTTTTCTTTAAAATAGAAAATAGATAAATAAGAAATATTATCATAAATCAAAACATTTGATTTCAAAATTAAAATATCGTTTCTAATTAATACACACGAAAAATAAAAGCTGACAATTTGTTTCGAAATTTGATCCATTAAATATTATTACATGAGTTCAACCACGGAGTTCAACTTACATCAAGAAAAGATCCGAAGGAAGTTGAGTTGTATGGAACAGAATTATGGTAAACTTTGACTGTCTCACTGGTGCTGATTATTTTTTTTTACACCAGGCAGCGGTCCAAAAATTCATGGTTTAATATTTTAAACGTTCACAACGAATGAATCTTTTTTTTTTTGTTGTTGTTTACTTTCATGGATAGAGAATTTGAACAGCGAACCTAATTGAAACTGAAGTTATTGCAGAATGTATACATAATTGAACGTAAGTCATCTCTCAAATATTAATTTATTTTGAACGATCTTTCTAAAAATGTAACTTTTATGCAGTTTTATTAGAAAAAATAATTTTGAATAAAAATGGCTGCCTGGCATATGAAACAGTGAAGCGGCATCCCGGAACTGTTGAGGACAGTCACATGACATACGGTTTTATTATAGAGATTCTTTTATGGTGACCTGTAAAATAACATTAAATGTTACATGGTCTATTTTCAATACGGAAAATATTATCATGCAATTGTTGTTGTTGTTGTTGTTGTCATGTCAGAGAAAGTGCTATGGCACTTCTCTGAAAGAAGGGGTGCCAGAAACTCAAGAGAGGTTGGACTTCTAGAGCTGGTCTCCGAATTTTGAATCAATTCTAGATGAGAGATCTGCACCTGGATTGGCACACCCAGAGGTATCGTTTTCAAACTTGGAAGACATTGGAGCCACGAACAGACTTTACGTGCACCAGCTCCCATTAACGTACACGGTCTCACAGCAGTAATAACATATATTAATTTAATAAAGCGCATCTCAAACAATTTCCGTCTACGAACAGTAATTCAATCGAATATTCTGTAATCGAATTACAAATGCCACATACTTTATTTTGAGTAGAAAATATCTACAGTAAAACTTCAATAACACGGATATAAATTTCGTGGTAATCGAAGAATATTTACGATAGTTAGAGCCCGGACAGGCAGACAAACGAACCAAAGTCATAAACACTTTTCAACTACGCTATAACGTGTTAAAAAGTGGAATTGAGAAGCCTTCTTTTACAAAATTCAATTAAAAATGGCGTGCAATATTGGCTAAGATGATAAACCCATTTAATTTTTTTTTCTCATTGAGTATTTTTAAAAGAGGTAGTATTGTGTGTGTGTGTGATTTATAAATATATATAAATAGCGGAATATTTCTTAACACCATTTTACAAAAAGAAAAAATGATATAATTTTTTCAAAAAATGAAAATATGTAATATATATAAGCTAGAAAAAAATATATGGAATTTTTAAAACAGGTATTGATTTATAAATACAGTAGAACCCCGATTATCCGAATCCCGGTTATCCGAAAATCGGCTTAACCAAAATACCTTATTATTATTATTTTTTTTTTAATATAAAAATTTTTATTTTTAAACTAGCATGCTGTTTGTGAAATAAATAAACAGCGTCAATTTATTTATTTGGACTATTGCGTACATGCAGGCATTTTATTGCATAGATACATACAACACTTCATTTCTTTACAAAATATGTTGTGATTTTTTTTGTTTTTCAACTTCGCATTGCTTCAATGCTGCCTTATCACGCCACCTTTTAAACAACAACACATCTGACGCTGTTGCATCTTCCTGTACTTCAATATATTGAGGTGCCATTATCAACTTTTTAAACTCGTTGAGCTCTTCATGCTTATAAAAACCCGTTTGCGCTTTAAAGTATCGCTCATCGTAAATAAAGTTTGGTGGAAATTAAAACGCGTATCAAACAGTCAATTAAAACACAGAATACGGACTCTTGCAGCACCTGCAAGCACTAACGCTTTACCTGACTGTGGGGGAGTGAGAAGAGTGAGTAGTGTTATCTGGTAGAATAAAATTAGAAAGCCTCCCGGTTATCCAAAAATTCCTATGGAACCCCGGTTATCCAAAAATTCCTATGGAACCCCGGTTATCCAAAAATTCCTATGGAACCCCGGTTAACCGAAAATCCTTTGGTCCCATGCTTTTCGGATAACCCGGGTTTTACTCTATATATAGAAATGGCGGAATTTTCTGCAAAAACTATTTACGGAAAGAAAAAAAAATATATATATCATTCTTACCGTATTTTCCTACAATGCTAGATATCACCACGATGTGTCCTTTTCCTTGCTGCAGGAATTGTTTAAGAACGAGCTTCGTGAGATTGATAGGCCCAAAGTAATTAACATCAAATACTGCTTTATCAACATCCGTATCTGTTTCAATGATTGGTCCAATCTGGTACCGAGCAGCGTTGTTGACTAAGTAATCAATCTGAAACGTATATATATATTTCATAAGGCTTTGTCGTGCAATTAATACAATCATTATCATTATTTTTAAGAATAGTAATTCTCAACTTTTTTAAAATTTGTTTCTCCTTTGATACTAATACGTGTTTATGTTACAGGGTCTTTCATAAAGGCATACATGCCAAGGATTACTTGTAAAATTTTATCTTTAAATAAGACGAGTATTTCTATTCGGAAATAGTGGTATTCAAAATACACACTATGATAAAAAACTCCCTAACTTTAAACTTCGGTAATTTATTAATTATATTAAAAGATAAAGATAAAATAAGATATATGTTTATCAGGTAGCTTATACATTTTTTGTACATTATTTTTAAACACGATTCAAATTTTCGTCAATAGATGGCGCTGTGCTATCTCAAACTGTAAAAATGCTCAAATTAACTTAAAAATTCCAAAATACAACCCTGTCTTTCGAGTTGTAATAGCTAAAAAGAATTAAACAGTAAAATCTGAGAGACTTTTGAATTTTTATGCAGTTTTACGCATTAGTTTACAGTTTGAAAAAATGCAGCGCCATCTATTTACCAAATTTTGAACTATATTTAAGATTATTGTACATAAAATTAATGTGATACCGGAAAATTATGTCACCTTTTTCATCTTTATATTTATTTTAGTTATGCGCTCCGCAGACATTAAAAAAAAAAAAAAAAAAAAAAAACAAGTATGAATATAATACTTATTATTTAAAATATATTAGTATAAAAAAGGGCAATTACATTTGCTAAATAAATTGTTTTGATACAATTTCTTTCCAATTTTTACAGTTTCAAGCAAAAAGAAAGCAATATTTGACACTTACAAATAATGTCACAAAGGACAAAAATAATCATAGTTTACTATTTTTTTCCTCTAGTGCAGGGGTTCTCAAGCGCTCTAAAGCAGGGGTTCTCTCTCTCCACACAGCGCTTTTTACGGTATAATACTGGCAGCTGGGATGCCAGTATTATACTGTAATATCAACACTTTTTTTTTTTTCAGTGTACTTGTACTATTTGATTTTGTTCATTTCAAAATGGTGAAGCTTTTGATCGTTTCGACAAAATCAAGGGTCCTGTGCTCCCATAATGCGATATTCTTTATAGTAGCATTTACAGTAATATAACTTTTCCAGGTCGGTTTGTTTTATATATTCTTTAAATTTACTGAAATTTGAAAAAAAAAAAAAATAACATGAAATACATCTTACTCTGCCAAAGTGGTTGATCACATTTTCGACTTTTTCTTTATGGCAAGAAAATTTGGCTACGTCAAAAGACAAGACTAGAATATCTTTTTTCTCAAGTTTACCGCGCGATAATTCTGAAAAACAAAATAAATAAATAAATACTTAAATAACTAATTGCAATACACACAATGTATCATAGTTAATTTTAAACACAGTTAAGTTGCATTAACATCTTCCTGACTAGCTTAACAATGTAATCACTAATTAACGGCACAACTATTTAACGATTTACTGGATTGATTAGGGGGGTTTATAGGCATGTGTTTGGTGTCAAACTTTTTGCTCATTATGTACTTCTCGATTCCCCACAATATTCCAAGCTTAATCTCTACTTCAGTCAATGTTTAAATTTTAATTACTGCAATGGTCCATCACTACGCGTTTAACTAATTACTTTCAGATAGATTCTAAAATAACTCATTGTATCTCCTATATGGGGGGGTCCAATGGCCTTCCAGTAAAAATTGATCAAATGAACTGGGGGTTTTCAGATGCGGGGAATCGTTTGGCACCACTAATATTTGTCTAACTATAACTAATTTGCCTAATTAATAGTTTTGCTAATTAATGATTTGCTAGATTGTTTAGAGGGGTTTATTGGCCTGTGTTTGGTATCAAACTTCCTGGCTCACTCTGCAGTTCTCGATTCTCAACAATTTTCCAAGCTATATCTTAACTCAGTCATTGTTTATATACTGTTATTGCATTTATCCATCTATATAACTAATTGCAGCTGATATATTTTACTAAAACTCAATATATCTCCTAATCGGAGGGCTCTACGGCCTGCCAGTAAAATTTGATGAAATGTTCTGGGGGTTTTTGGTTGCGCGGATTCGATTGGCACCATCTGTTTTTGTCTAACTATAACTATTCTGTCTAATTATTATCATTGCTAATTAATGTAATTGTTAATTTAAATAGGGGGGCTTTTAGGCCAGTGTTCGGTGTCAAACTTCTCCTCTCACTCTGCAGTTCTCGATTCTCCACAAAATCCCAAGCTATATCTTAACTCAGACATTGTTTATATACTAATTAATGCAATTATCCATCTATATAACTAATTACAGCTGATAAATTTTACTAAAACTCAATATATCTCTTATACGGAGGGACCTTCAGCCTTCCAGAAAAATTTGATTTAAAAAATCTCAAATTCCAACTGTACTACTAAATATATATTTAATAAATATTTTGATAATTATGCTAATGTGTTTCTGTTAAATAAAAGTTAAGTCAATGATTCACCCAATTGTACTGCAGAGGCCGGTGCCCCACTATTTCTAACAGTGTAAGCGTTTACTTAATTATGTATCATATTTTTATTTGCTCATCTTAAATATATAGGGTTCAACTTGACACACTCTGACACGCCCACAAAGAACATCCGGGGTCCCCGGACCCAAAGTCTACTGCGACTGTTAGATTGAAACATCAATTTGTAAAGCAATTATCTCACACACCTATACGCGGAACTAAAGAATGTCCAAATTCAGTAGTTCCCCACCTGTGCTCCCTGTCAAGCCCAAGGTGACGAAACAGGGTTTACAAAATAACAAACAAGGGAATACAATCAGACCAATTCGGGCGGGCTCGGTAAGCTCGATGACGACCAGCGCATCAGAAAAAGAAGAAACACAGAAGAAAAAACAACAGAAGAAGACAGCAACAAGGGAAGAAGTAGAAGAGAAAATAGACGCACATCTCACAATCACATTGAATAGCAGCGACAGCGACCCAGACGAAGCGGAGGATGGCGAAATAACAGAAGAAAACAAAGCAGGAAAAGCAACGGAATACGAGAAAAGGCTCAAGCAAGAAATCATAGAATATTGTGCAGAAACAGACACAGGTATAAGAAGAAGCGTGGAGGCGGAAAAAGTAATGAAAGCCCTCAATTACTTACAGGTACTACAACACAGATGCACTAGGATACCAGTCGGGACAGGCAACGAAATAGACAAAATAGTAGAAATCATCACGAAGAACATAATGGACTTAGAGGTGAAAATGCAAGCAGCAAGTGCAAAAGTCGAAATCCTAGAACAACATTGGAGACCAACGGAAAACAAAGACACAGAAAAAAGCACAGGTAACGTACACAGGGAGGAGGTGGTCGCCGAGACTCAAACCAAGCCTCCAAGAGGATATGCGGAAGCAGTCAAAGTGGCCACATCCACCCTCATCATCCAAGGGACAACAGAAAGAGACGCGGAAGACCTAGAAAAACAGATAGCACGAACAACGACGGAACACCATGGAGGAGTTAAGAAGATAAGACGAATAAGGAATGGGGTGAAGCTAATCTGCGAGGACGAGAAAGAAGCCATAAAGATCAAACACAGCATCACGAACAGCGAAGAAGCCAAAGAGACAATAAAGGTAAGATATGGAAATATCAGAAAGAAGAAAATAATGATATTCCATGTCCCAGACTTCGTGGAAGAAGACCAAATAACTGAGAAGATAAAGAAGACATTGGGACTGGGGCCGCATACGAGGGAGGGCGTCATCAGTTTGCACAGGCAGGTGGCCGCCCGGGAGGGAAGCAAGCATCAACCTGTCCTACTCCCTGAGCCTCTGGCAGATCACTTGCTAAGGGCGAGGACGATCTGCCTAGGGCTGAGGGATTGCCCAATAAAGCCTTTCATCAGCGTGACGCGCTGTCACAAATGTCTTGAATATGATCATGTGGCAGCGCATTGCAGGGGGGCACAGCGATGCTCTAACTGCGCGGGTGAACACCTGTACACTGACTGTAATCGGCAAACCCCCCGCTGTTATGCGTGCACAAAGTACAACGAAGTAAATAGACTATGGCTAAGAACACAGAAGAAGACGGATCATCAAGCCAACTCGGGTGCATGCTGGGTGCGTCGTCAGCTACTAACGGTCCGCCAAGTACAGTCGGACAGGGGCACAGCACTAGCCTCAGCAGAAGAAGTCATTGAGGGAAGGATGTCACTAAATTTCACAGGCGGCAAACCACAGTTGGTCAAAATGACCAGGCATGACATTGAAGCTAGAATACAACATGACGCTCAGCGCCGCAATTATGGTAATAGACACAAATAATACTAGAACCTCACGCTCAAGTTTCGCAGCGCAAAACCAACAAATACCACACGACCAAAACCAAACAAATATGCAACAAACACACGACACCCTAAACGTGATACAAATTAACCTACACGGTAGCAATAAAGCAACAGACACACTCGCAGGCTATGTCGCAGCCAAAGGAATACAAGTAGCACTCTTACAGGATTTCCACCAAAATAAAAAAACGGGTAACATAACAGGGTTCAAACCAGAAAATTGGAATGTCACAAAAACACCACAAAACAGATCTGCGATTATAACCCGATTAGGCACCAAACCAATAACAATACTAACAAGAGAGTTCACAACAGCTATAAAACTAGAAAACAAAGACAAAACTTTCACAATAATAAATACATACGCCCCCCCTCTGGCGGACTTCTCAGAAGTACTAGACGAGATAGGTGAGGCCCTGAGTAAAGCGGTCGGAGAAGTACTGCTAGTGGGGGATTTTAATGCACACTCAACAGCATGGGGCTACGATGACATAGACCACAGAGGGCGCGAGCTAACAGATTTCCTCCTGCTACACGCGTTGTTTGTCCACAACCCTCCGGACGCACCACCCTCATTCAAAACTGTACGAGGGAAAAACAGGGATGGTACAATAAAGGAAATACAGGGATGGCCGGACTTGACAATAACAACGGCAACACTAGGTAACGACATAAGTGATTGGCATGTCAGTGACGATGTCTCACTCAGTGACCACAGATACATAAAATTTAAAATTAAAAACTACGAGAACATAGACTACCAAAGACATGGTCTACAAACAAAGATAGGCAAACATGCAAAATTTGATAAAAACATTAGAAAAATCAGAAACAAATACATTAAAGAACTCCAAAAAGCAAGCACAACAGACCAGCTGGACAACATAACACTCAGATTGCAAAATGAAATCACATCGATAGCGTTTGCAAGCTATAAGAAAAAATCTACACCTGCGGTCACTGCCCCACCATGGTGGACGGATGAAATTAAAACAGCGAGGAACAAGGTTAGGGCACTCAGGAGGAAATTTCAAAAACAACAGAACGAAGAATTAAAAGTAAAACAACACATAATCTTCAAAAAAGAACAAGCCAAATTAAAAAAACTAATAAACAGAACAAAATCCAAAACATGGAAAGATTACTGCAACAAGGTCACAGACACATATGGCTCCCAATATAAAAACGCTAGCAACAAAAGAACAGGTCGGGTAAAACTAGTCAACATTCTACCCCCAAATACAAAAGTAACCATTAAAGACACACTAACACATTTCCTGGACAACTTATACATAACAGACCAAAATATACCCCACACACTAACAAAGGCAAATAAAGAAAACAATGAACCAGCACCACCGGTAGTAACAAAGGCGGAATTAAACAGAATAATCAGAAACATTAAACAAAATAAAGCACCCGGATTCGACTTCATAGATTACAACCTAATTAAAAGAATTAATAATGCAACACCGCAACTACTACTGACACTCTTCAATACATGCCTAAGGTTAGAATACTTCCCAAAATCGTTTAAAGTAGGCATAGTGGTACTGTTCCAAAAACCAGGTAAAGACCCAACAAATCCAAAAAATTACAGGCCAATTTGCCTCTTACCAGCGCTTGGCAAAATGTTAGAACGCATAATACACGGTCGGATAAACTTCCACCTAAACAATAATAACTATTGGAGCAACAAACAGTATGGTTTCAAACAGGGGATCTCAACAGAACACGCTTTAGATAACTTAATCAACACAATAAAAGAAGATAAAACAAACAAATACCAAACACTCCTAATAGCCATGGATATCAAAGGGGCCTTCGACAACATACGCTGGCCAATATTAATTAATAATATTAAGCAATCTCCCTGTCCAGGGTACCTGGTAAACTGGATAGTGAGCTTCCTCCAACACAGGTACGTTTCACTAGAGGAAAACGGCATTAAAGTCACAAAGCAGACATTTGGCGGATGCCCCCAAGGAAGTTGTCTCGGCCCGCTCCTCTGGCTATTAATCGCAGACACAGCACTTAAAAGAAATTGGGGAAAACATGTTAGATTACAAGCCTTCGCAGACGATTTTATTATAATTCTAAGAGGCAGAACAAAGGATAAACTTAAGAGATTAGCAAACAAAATACTAAAGGAATTTAATGACTGGATAGAGGGGAATAACCTAACGCTGAACAGGGAAAAAACAGAACTATTATATCTTAACAGAGGACACACGGGAAACCTTCCAACAGAAAACACCAATGACATAGAGGGAATAGAACTCAACGGCCAGAGACTAAAAGTAAAAGAACAGATAAGATATTTGGGAGTCACACTGCACAAAAATCTAAACTGGATACCACACTGTCAAACACAAACAAATAAGGTACGAGCAAACTTCACAAACTTAGCACATATGGTAGCAAAGGGTTGGGGACTAAAAGCAAATATACTAAAAATCTGGTACACAACAGTAGTGGAAAAGACGCTAACCTACGCAGCACCGGTTTGGGGACACTGCCTCAGCAAAAGGTGCATACAGATATTGTCAAGCTGCCAGCGACATTTTGCACTGGCCATAGTCAGGGCCTATAGAACGGCCCCAACCTCGGCACTTCTGGTACTCTCAGGCCTGATTCCAATCCATCTTAAAGTCTACTACGAAGCAGCGTACGGCACAGTCTCAAGATTAAGGAAAAATGCAACAATACACAATGAAACTTTACACCACATCGAATACGACAAAAAAATAAACATATGGGAGAATCATCCAGCAGACACGATAGAACCTAGGATAGGGTACAATACACAAGACACAACGATATACACGGACGGCTCTAAATTGGAATCAGGTGCTACAGGTTCGGCCTTTGTAGCATATAAAAATAATCAAAAGATAAAAACATGGTCAGTGCCGTTAAGGAACAGCAACAGCGTCTTCCAGGCCGAACTACTGGCAATACAAGAAGCAGCAAAATGGGGCAACACCACGGGTGAGTCATATAGCATCCGCTCGGACTGCAAATCGGCCATCGAATCACTTAGTAAACCATTCAACGTAAACAAAACAGTAGACACAATCCAAAAACTAATAAAAGAAGCTAACAACAAATTTAAAATCAGCTGGGTTAAGGCGCATGTTGGCATCCAAGGAAACGAAGAGGCAGACATGTTAGCCAAAACCGCAGCTCTAAATGTAAACAACAAAAGCAAATACAACCTGACTAAACCAATCTCAAAACTTAAAAGAACACTAAAAGATATAACACTAAAACAATGGCAGTTCGAGTGGGACTATGGGGACACAGGTAGGGAAACACACAGGTACTTCCCAAAAGTAGATAAAAATAGACTAATAAGCGATTACCTGCTAGCACAGCTATACACAGCTCACGGAGCTTTTCCAGCATACCTACACAGGTTTAAGAAAGCGGACACACCGGACTGCGAATGCGGAACGGTGGGTTCACCAAAACATTACCTAATTCAATGTCCACTCACCCAAGCACACCACCTGGCACAAATAACAACAGACAACGAGAAATTATGGTATGAACAATTAGCGAAAAACAAACACGTACAAAACAAGGCAAAGACAGTAATCAGGTGGCTCCAAGAAAACTGCGACAGCATCACGACACTAATACAAAACAACACACAATAATATTTAGCACCCCAGCAGCAGTCGAAGGTGGAAGGTAACACAACGATAAAATGAATATGTATATGTGTTTATGTGTTATATGTTAAAAAAAAAAAAAAGGCCTAGGAGCAATCCAAAGCCACCAAAAAAATTATAAAATTGTTCATGGGTATTGTCCAATGGCAGTGTGCGGTAGTCGCACAACATCAGCTGCTTCCAAGGCCCAAAAAGGAGCCCCGTAATCACAGAATTACCAGCACGACGTTCGTCACCAACGGATCAGCAAGTTGTGCATTATGACACAGTAAGAAGCTTATAATAGCCCCCGGCACTGTCTGTCCGTCCTAGTGTAAAAGGAAAAAAAAAGTGTTTATTTGTGTGCTTATGTGTTATATGTTAAAAAAAAAAGGCCCAGGAGCAATCCAAAGCCACCAAAAAAAAAATATAAAATGTCTGTGTGTTTTGTCCTAGTAGCAGTGTGCGGTAGTCGCACAATATCAGCTGGCACCACGGCCCGAAACAAGAGCCCCGTAATCACAGTATTACCAGCACGACGCATGTCATCAACGGTCCAGCAAGTTGTGCACCATGACACAGTAAGAAGCTTATAATAGCCCCCGGCACTGTTTGTCCGTCCTTGTGTTAAAAAATATTATAAAAAGAAGGGGAAGAAGACAGATGAGAAAGAAGAAGAAGAAGAAGAACTGGAAGGAAAGAGGTGATAAGTATAAAGGATAAGTATGGAAAGTAGACCGTGTACGTTAATGGGAGCTGGTGCACGTTAAATCTGTTCGTGGCTCTAATGTCCTCCAAGTTCTATATAAGCGCTACCTCTGGGGGTGCCAATCCAGATGCAGGTCTCTCATCTGGAATTGGTTCAAAATTAGGAGACTAGTTTCACAGTTATATGGATCATGTCAGCTATATAGAAATAAAAAGCTGCAAAACCGGGCTCTTGGGCCAAACCAACAACAACAACCCATTATGGTTTAGTCAGTTAACGGCAATAGTACATATTTTAAATTACAAATTATTAATTATTTAACAACCTTTCAACTTGGCACAATAAAAGTAAATTAATTTCAATAATGTAGTTAAAGTGTAATTCAGAATAAGTTCAGTTTAAAATGTAACATTCTTCTCTTCCAGGTTCCCCTTGCAGTTCCTCGTGCTGCCGGTTGGGACGAGCCAATGGCCGGCCCCAACTGGTAGCACAAGGGTTTTTTTTTTTAGGAGCAGTTTTTTTATTCATTTTATTTTTGACTGTTCGCCTCTTTATTAGGTGCAATTGGACATTGTCCGCAAAAGCTACCGGACCCGCTCTAATGGGACAGCCCACGGAGCCAGTTTTTACCAGGTGGGGTACGGTAGAAAGGCGCAGTCCCGTCAGCCCCCGCAGCGTTTTCGTCTGCCTTGCAACTCGGCCCAAAAATTTTCCCCGATGGTACGACTTAGTTATTGGCTAATTATATTTTCATTTCAGTGGTTTCATTATCTAGTTAATTTCTTTATTTAGTTTCCCTCAAAATTCTCTCCCCTTTTTCAAGCTAAGTTCAGTACCAACGTTTCGGCACTAAATTGTCCAGCCCCATTTCAACTGTCATGACGAGTACGTGGTGTGCGGCGTCAGATCTCAGAACATTTAAATTTAGGAGTGAACAACACAGAAAAATCCGGACTCAGTTGATTGGCCGAACTGGGTACTTGTCCTTGTGGACCGCCCCAATAGGGCGATCAGGCGAATTTCGCCCCAATGACCAGGCACTCAAACCCGTCAAACTGGGTCGAATCCCGGTAGGTAGGGGCCTGGTCAGTGGTCTCCAAGTATACTCACTCACTCATCACAAATTTAGCGCGTTTTCACGTAGATTTCGTAAGAAATACTACCTATGACATTCTCCCTTATGTTGGAATTTCTGGAAAATTTTTGCAGATATACGCCGATCATGACTCCCAGACCCCAAAACCACCCTCAGTTCAAAATTTTATCTGCCTATCTATCTATATCACTTTTTTTATGGACACGATAACTTCAATAATCCTGATTCCAAACTGATACATAAAATCAAGGGGCATAAAATCTCGGTCAAGCTCGTTAATGGGCAAAATCGAACCAGGGGGGAGGGGGAGAAATGGGGGAGGGGGAGAAATGGGGGAGGGGGAGAAATGGGGGATTTTGTGAAAACAGAAAAAAACCCATAACTTCTTAATTATGATACGCATCGAATCCGTTTACAGTTATTATTACTTCTAGGAAAAAGGCCAAAAATTTATGTATGAGAGATGTATGTCCTCAAGGGTGGGAAAAATAGGGCTTTACGAAGAAAAAAATTCATAACTTCGTCAATTCACAAGATATTAAATCCGCTTAAATTTATTATAAAACCTCTTA
This sequence comes from Maratus michaelseni, assembly GCA_963931845.1. Classification (NCBI taxonomy): domain Eukaryota; kingdom Metazoa; phylum Arthropoda; class Arachnida; order Araneae; family Salticidae; genus Maratus; species Maratus michaelseni. The sequence continues at coordinate 125,604,765 of OZ007594.1, read as the reverse complement.
ATATTATCTACAATAACTTTTATATTGACAAGTTTTTTATAGGACCAACCCCTACAAAAAAAAAAAAAAAAAAAAAAAAAAAAAAAAAAAAAAAAACCCTGCCGGCTTTGCCCACAGACACAGGTAGATTTCAAAGTGTGCGGTCCCAACTGCCACATCAAGGCAAAAAGGTCATTTATTCAAAACATTTACTAGAATTTTCCAGTAGTAATCTTTTCTTTATTTAATTACGGAATGTCTGTCATTAAATAAAGCGAAAATTACTATTAAAAATTCTGGTAGATAATAAGAGTAAGAAACCGCGGTAAATTGAGAACACTTCCAGTCAACAATATGTTAATACAGTATGGCTCCAAAAATTATTAGAATTTTAAAAGTCAATAACTTTTGACTGAGTTAATTTTTCTTTTCCTTTCAATTTTAGGATGTACTCACTTTGGAGTTTAGTATACAGACTGAATAAAAGATAGCATTGGTAGAACTTTATTTTAAACACTAACACTTAATTGAGCCATTTAAAGGCTGGCCACATTTTATTTAAACGCTCAAAAACAAGGATTTTCTTGACGCGCCATAATGATATCCTAAGGAGTAAAATATTTCCGAGTGTTGTTTTCGGGTAAATTTCAGGAACTATCACTTATATCGATATTTCTATGTATAGAAACATCCTCCATGAACCTAACTCAAAAGTTAAAAATTAATGACTTATACCAGCTTGTCTTTAAACGGCTTAATTATTGGGTACTCAATATTCCATGGCGTAAAAATATAAATGGCCTGCCTGTGCGAGTTAATTCAGATACAGAACTTTCCTTAGTGGCAGGGCTTGATTAAAGCCTAAACCAAAAGAACCGAGGGTCTTGTGCCCCCTGAATTGATGTCCCCAAATTTCTATGTATAGAAACATCCTACATGAACCTAACTCAAATTTTAAAAATTAATTACTTATACCAGCTTGTCTTTGAACGGCTTAATTATTGGGTACTCAATATTCCATGGCGTAAAAATATAAATGGCCTGCCTGTGCGAGTTAATTCAGCTACAGAACTTTACTTAGTGGCAGGGCTTGATTAAAGCATAAACCAAAAGAGTCGTGGTCCTGTGCCCTATGAATTGAGGCCCCCAAATTTATATGTATAGAAACATCCTCCATGAACCTAACTCAAAATTTAAAAATCAATGACTTATATCAGCTTGTCTTTAAACGGATTAATTATTGGGTATTCAATATTCTATAGCAGGCCTGTCCAACCTTTCACTAAGTAGGAGCGCAGTTCAGCTCTTGGCAAACAATGAAGGGCGCCATTATTAACCTAGCTCAAAACATACAACAAAATTATCTCAGTATTAGTAGCGATTCACAGATGTAAATGCATCTCGCAGTAGAAGGTAAAAGAGCCTTAGGGGCCGTAAGCCCCTATAAATCTAGAACTCCATCTGAAAAAAAAAAACTATACATAGTAGAAAATTTCTAATTATACATTTTTCTGAGAGGGTATATCTCAAAAACGTTTGTAGTGGAAGGAGTCAGAAACTTTAATCTCGTTTATAATTTAAAAAATGGAAATCAGAGCAATTGTTAGGTATTTTTTAAGACGGAAAAATACGTGACTTATTTTGGAGGCGCAAATTTATCGTTATAAAAACTACAAAAACAAAAACAGGCATGATAGTGACCAATGCATGGGTGGTTCCAGAGAAATAGCCTGAAAAAGCTTTCATTAACTAACTGATATCATTTGGCACGATTTTATAGATTTGTTATAAACAAAATGAGAAAAATTACCTAAAATTTCAAAAGATATAAGAAGAGAAAATGATACAACTTTACCCGTCTTATAAAATAGCCAATGCGTCAGTGTAACAACAGCAAAAAAATATGAACTTTTATGCACGTAGGAGGGGTGTGGGGAGAACAGCATATTTTTCTACATTTCTCTTCTTAACATATTGAATAAGTAATTGCCAACTTTTACCAATTTCCATCGTCATAATTTCTATATTTTTTAAATAAAGACTAACTATAAATTCGAGAAGAAACGCAATAACACAAGATTAATTTTTAAAAGTACGTTTTCGGTTTTTGATGTGTGAAATACACTTAAACAGGTTTTAAAAACATCTCTCAAGCAAATATCAAGGATTATAAATAAAGCATCCTTTAAAATGGCATTTTATTATATTTTAAATGCTATTAACAGGGAACCTTCAAAAGGGCGCCCAGAAAACCTTCAAAGGGCGCTATGGCGTCCGCGGGCGCCGCGTTGGACAGCCCTGTTCTATAGCTTAAAAATATAAATGGTCTGCCTGTGCGAGGTAATTCAGCGGCAGAACTTTCCTTAGTAGCAGGGCTTGATTAAAGCATAAACCAAAAGAGCCGAGGGTCTTGTGCCCCCTGAATTAAGGTCCCCAAATTTAGTAACACAGTTTTATTAAAGATGAATTTAGGATTAATACTTACTTTTATGTAACAAGATATTTTTAAATGAGAAAATTAACCTTGAAGCAATTTTAAAATGCTATTATCAATTTTTTTACCGCGTCCTTTCGGTATTGGGCTCGGCGACTTCGGGCTCTGTTGACACAAAATGTTTCGGCACCGGGCAGAGATTTGATATTGTTGGACTGGGGTGGGCTCGGCCTCCAAAAAAAAAAAAAAAAAAAAAAAAAAAAGGCCGAACTCATCTCTATATATAGTATAAGCAATCAAATGGAGTTCATTACAAACTACGAATTTAAATTATGCTATTGCATATATTACCTATACACTCTTCTTTCACTTTCTCTAATAGATCTTCACTTCTTGCTGTCAAAACAAGCTTTGCTCCGACTGATGCTAGCTCATAAGCCATAGCTTCACCTAATCCAGTAGATGCTCCGGTCACCCATACGACTTTTCCAGCAAAATCGGCTAAAAAAAAAAGACAAGAAAGAACATTAGCTAATTTGGAAAATGTCGAATCTTGTTGTCATTAAAACTCGTTGCGCCGCTGTTGCAATTGCGCACGTAAAATGCTCTGATTTTCCTAATCGATAAATAAGATTTATTTAATTACCAGGTCTTCGATTATTCATTTAGTCGTTTTCGTATTAACTATCTTTTATAACTGAGGATACGAGTGCGAAGAAGATATTATGTCAGTTACGTGGGTGACCAGCACACAGTTTTACCACAACGTGAGACTTTCGCACAAAACTTATCACCCGCCAACCTCCTTTCTTCTATAGAGTAGACCACCTTCTACTCTAATATTGAAATGTCGTTACATACTTAAGATGGATTAAATATAATGATGTAATTAGCATACAGTAAATTCTAGAGTATGTAAAAGTTAAATGTATTTAAAGCACTATCATATAAAGTCCTAAATAAAACTTAATATTTTTCATCTTTTCTCTCTCATGTTTTTATTAGTATTATTATTCAGTTCGATTGTTTTGTTAAAACAAACTATGGAAAAGCCAAATACAAGCTACAATTTACAGAGTAGTGTAAAATATGTAAGTTGTTATTAAAGTTCTGTAAATCCATCACCAAGGAGGATAATTACGCACAGGGGTTGCACGACTCTTTTATTTTAGTACCACTTTTCCTGTATAGAAATCTTTGCCATATTTAATGGCAGAAATTCCGCGATTAAATAAGGTGATGATTACTATTTTGAAATTGTGGTATTATAATGCCAAAACCTTGCGAGCCTGCGCAAATTTCTCAATCCTATATTACCAAGCCTGAATCGTAGATTACAATAGCAATTAAAAAAAAGAAAAGATAAAAAAAATTACAGAGTGTGCAACTTTTTAAATCCCCAAAGCAAAAAAAAAAAAAAAAAAAAAAAAAAAATATATATATATATATATATATATATATATATATATATATATATATATATGTTTTTTGCCAATCCCACGCTTGGATTAAAAGTGTGAGGGAAACGTTTTGAAAGTATCATATAATTGAAAAATCAATTGATATATATGCGTATGAGTTGTGGGAGAGGGGGGGGGGAGGGCGGATTAATAACTATTAATTGCAGAAATCCATCGTGCGGAAGTACGATATCGTTATGTCATATTTTCTCAAAAATTGTTTTAATTCATTAATGAAGGTATTATGAGGTAATCTATCATGTGGTAAAGCTAAAATACTAAGATTCTAATTATTCTTGAAAAGGTATGAGACATTTTAAAACATTTTTTTAAATTTAATAATATAAATAATAACAACAATTTTAATGTTTAATAATTTAAAGTTAATAAGTATTTCTGAGAGAAATTAGTACCACCTGTTAATATTTTAAACATATGTTACGAAGAAGAAAATAAAATAAAAAATTATAACAAAAGCTTTCACTTCAAATTTCTCGAAATTTAATTTTTGTTGCATAACATCTTCTTTCCCTCATATCTAAACTCTCTATTTTCTGACATATATTTACGAACCATTTTTATTGGTAAAGGCATAAATAACATTTACAGGCGGTATCAACGCTTGATAATGTCGAACGCCATTCGTTAGACGGCGCACAGTGGGGCGTTTTGAGGATCTAGGTGCACAAAATTATTGCGTTGAAGTTTAATTAGGTTTTGCTGGATTTTCGAATGTATAAGTAATAAAATAATCAAACAGTGAAATATATGGCTTATTTAATTATTATTATTATTATTATTTATATTATTTATATTATTATTATTTATATTATTTATATTATTATTATTATTTATATTATTTATATTATTATTATTATTTATATTATTTATATTATTATTATTATTATTTATATTATAATATTGTATTGTCATTGAAACTACATATGTATTCAAAGTTTCAGCTCAATCGGATTATTAAAAGTGGTTTAAAATTGACTTGCAAGATTTGAACTAAACATACATACATACACTTCAAGTTAATATAACTTAATGATTCGCAAACTTTCGCAGGAGCTTTCTTAAGTTTCCACTGCTTCAGGAATGGCACTTTGATTTTAAAAAATGCTTATTTCATAATAATGCTTAATACTGTATTAAAAGTCAAGATGAAGTTTGAAAACAAGATGGCGCTTATTTTCAAACAACAATAGGTTAAGTCTTGTGACAAACATGTGACATATGGCCAGTAAACTCCTGCTTTTAAATAAAACAGAAAAGTCACGACTTGCTTTCGAACTTACAAAAAAATACTGCAACTGTTGAAACTCCCTCAAACCAACTGCCTTCTTTACGGTCGTAGTTAATCGGCACATCGGATTTTGATCGACAAAACTCGTACGGATCTGGACAAAAGAGACATAGTCCAGGCATTTGGTAGAAAATAAAGGAAAGTTTTGGTGTAGTTTTTTCTTGGGGTCCCTTTATGTTTTTTGGGTCGCTGAACACGAATCCGACATTTTCCAACAAAATTTTTTTCGGGAAATATGTTTTTTTTACAAAAAACGTGTAAAAAACGGACTTTTTTCCGTTTTTTTTCAAAATAATTCCAAAATTATTTATTTTACGTGAAAGTCGGCAATATATGAATTAAAGAAAATAAATAAAATTTCTTACATTTTATGTACTGAAAGTTTTTTTTTCTGATCAATAGTTTAGCCGTGAGAGTGCCTCAAAAATGGGTGCAAAAAACTGTAAAAAAACGGGAATTGCGGTACTGTATGTCAATGTAACATAGAAACTAATCCTTTTACGCAAATGTTAACTATTAATGTTACTAAAGATTATATGTTTGACTATATTTTATGCATTTGAGGTAGAGGAAAAGCGCGGATCCGACACCAGGAGAAGGTGGGACTAGTGGGGCAGATCCAGCTACTCTCATGAGTCGAAGGTGCTACTCCTCCGGAGAGTTCTTACTCTAAGAGGCCGTAACATTGTAGTCCAGTAGAAATAGCATTTTACCTTACAAAAATTCGGATAGTTCTGATTTTTGGGTATGTTGTAAAGGTTGACCCTCTAATAAAAAAAAACAAGTTTTCGACCTTCTAGACCTTGTGCGTTTTTCACAATATTAAAAAAAACAATATTTATCGGCACTTTTTTCGATTTTTCTTAAATAACTCAATTTTAGTGCATTTTACAAAAAAGCACTTCTACCATTTTGTAGAGCATAAAATTCTCTACAACATGCAGTACTCAGGTTTGTAAATTGTCCAAATAGGGGGTAAGATACGGAGCCGGGAAAATAGGGTAAAATTTGCAAAAATCCACTAAAGACGTTAGTTTTTGCTTAATAACCTACTTTTAGTGCGTTTTAGAGACAAAAGCACTTTTAAAATTTTTTACAGCATAAAATTCTCTACAACATGCAGTATTCATATTTGCAAATTGTCCAAGTAGGGGGTAAGATACGGAGCCGGGAAAATAGGGTTAAATTTGGAAAAAATGTAAAAATCCACAAATGACGTTAGTTTTTGCTTAATAACCTACTTTTAGTGCGTTTTAGAGACAAAAGAACTTTCATTATTTTGTAGAGCATAAAATTCTCTACAACATGCAGTATTCATGTTTGTAAATTGTCCAAATAGGGGGTAAGATACGGCAAAAACTAACGCCATTTGTGGATTTTTACATTTTTTCCAAATTTAACCCTATTTTCCCGGCTCCGTATCTTACCCCCTATTTGGACAATTTACAAACCTGAATACTGCATGTTGTAGAGAATTTTATGCTCTACAAAATGGTAAAAGTGCTTTTTTCTGTAAAATGCACTAAAATTGAGTTATTTAAGAAAAATCGAAAAAAGTGCCGAAAAATATTGGTTTTTTTCAATATTGTGAAAAACGCACAAGGTCTAGAAGGTCGAAAACTTGGTTTTTTTATTAGAGGGTCAACCTTTACAGCATTCTCAAAAATCAGAACTACCCGAATTTTTGTAAGGCAAAGCACTTTTTGCGCAATTTCTACTGGACTATTGGAACTGCTCCACTGCTAGGATCCGCACTTTTCCTCTACCTCAAATGCATAAAATACAGTCAAACATATAATGTTTAGTATCATTAATGGTTACCGTTTGCGTAAAATGGTTAGTTTTTATGTTACATCGACATACACTACCGTATTTCCCGTTTTTTTTACAGTTTTTTGTTTTCAACACCCTTTTTTGCGGCACTCTCACGGCTAAACCATTGATCAGAGAAAAAAACTTTCATGACATAAAATATAGGAAATTTTATTTTCTTTAATTCATATATTGCCGACTTTCACGTAAAATGCACAATTTTGGAATTATTTTGAAAAAAAACGGAAAAAAGTCCGTTTTTTTTACACGTTTTTTGTAAAAAAAAAACATATTTCCCGGAAAAATTTTTGTTGGAAAACCTCGGATTCGTGTTCAGCGACCCAAAAAACATAAAGGGACCCCCCCGCCCCCCCCCCCAAAAAAAAAACGATACAAAAACTTTCCTTTATTTGCTCTTTTTTATCCCCTAATGCCTGGACTAACATTCAACTACCAGTATACGTGGTCTTGTTGAATTCCGATATAATAGGAAAAATTAATTTTGTCGACCTAGATCATCAAAGCGCCCCACTGTGCGGCGTGTAAAAATGTTTTACTAGCTAGTAAAATTTTACGATTACTCGCAACAATGCCGAGTAATCCCTCGATCGACGACGTACAATTATTAGAATTCCTCTCACCAGTCCTCAATATACAAGGTATCTTTTCTTATCGTTGACCTGAGACTAATTTCTAAACCGTTAGTTCTAGTGGTACAGTTCCAGTTCCAAAAAACTTTGAAATGTAGTTCTTCGTATGGAAAGCCATTTATGTTTAAAAAGTTACGAAATTTAAATTTTTATACAATCTCTGGTTTTTATAAGTTACTGATCGACGAACTTTTCATGAACGAATGATTTCGAATTTATAGAGAAACGGAGAACGCTATTCGATTCTTAGGCGCCTTATTGTGAATACTGGACAATTTTTGGCAATTGGAAAATAAAATGAATTTGTAGTATCTTTATTTAAAACAGCTTCATTCAATAGCTTTATTCTACAAGACATTACATCAAATGTGCCCTTGATATAACCAGTGAGTTTTAGAAGAAAGAATTTGTAAGTAAAATAATTCGGTGCCAAAATTTTTTTTAAAAAGCAGTTATGAAGAAACAGCAAGGTTAAAAATAGAATCAAAATCGATATTGCTAAAACATGTGAATAAATAAATAACGAAGTACTTCTCACAATGTTATCCAAAAGGCCTCTACATTTAATGGCCTGCCATGTAAAAATAATTTACAGAAAAACATACGTCATAATAAATTTAGAATTATATTTTCTGGAAGGGCTGGCTATTTCAAAATTTTGTGTATAGGAAGGAGGTAGAAACCTTAATCGCGCTTGCGCCTATAATAATAATTTAAAAAAAAATAACGAAAAAAGATGAAAACATTATTGTTTTTATGGAAAGCATCTTTTAAAATGGATTTTTATTCTTTAAAAAATCTAATAACAGGAAGCAAGAGCGCCATGGAGTTCGCAGGCGTCGCATTGGACAGCTCTGTTCTACACAGGGCCATAACCTAACCAGACAGATGCTGCGTGGGCTGGGCCCGCTTCTCTCTGCAACTTCTTCAGACCACTCTAGACTTCATACTCTTTTAATAATAATAGCAGTGGCGGCTCGTTAGGAGTTCACAATTACTTTACAACAAGAATTTTGGTATATTAAATTTGACCTTTTCTAATCGTGGAATGTTCTACTATTAAACAACTAGAAATTTAGTTTATTAAAATACTGCTAGTAAAGTTATTCTGAACCCATTGACAAACCACTAGCGTCTATATTACATTTAAAAATTGTTAAACTTTGTGATTAAACTATTTTTGACAGGTGGAATTTCCTTTCGCTTCACTTTATATTTCTTTATCATTAAAACGCAGAAATAAAAATATTACATGCGCATTAGCTCACTAAAAAATGTCAAAGCTCCTCTCTGACTTTGCCGATTGGTTACGGGTCTGATTCTACAGAATATGATAGTACAGTAGTAGTGTTACATTTTCGGAGCATTTTAAAGGAGATTTTTCTATTGAGAGCGATATTTTCATGCCATTAGTTTAATATTCAACAACTAACAATTTAAATCTTTTATAGCGAATGGCAAAGCATCTTTTAGAGGAAAAAACTTAAAGAAATATCAAAATATCATTACTTTAAACGAAGAACGAATCAATACAGAGATAAAAACACGTGTTATCTTTCCAGAATGATACAAGGAAATTCCGAATCTACAAGGAAAGAAAAAAAAAATTTTTTTTCAATCAAATACGAAGTAGTATTTTATCTTATCATATAATTAAAATAATTCGTCGACGATTCTATGACAAGACAAATACTTTACATCAAGACTTTTATAATTCTGTTAGATTTGAAAAATAGATTTAAGAAGCTGACATACGTTACCACGAAAAATATAAGAAAAACAAGCAACTTTCTTAATAGGAAAATACTCCTGCGAGAATTTAATTCATATAAATGACAGTTATCCATATTTCCACCCTGTTATAAAGAGCGGTCGTAGTTCTTTATGAGTTTCTTTAAGTGACATTTAAAGGAAATTTTAATTATAGTAGGGGAAACTGGAGGAAATGACCGTTTACAATGACTTCATTGCTATATGAAAATAACCTGAGGCAAATCCAATGTAGATATAAAATTCGTACTAGTGATATTCGCTAAAATCTCATCTCTAAATGGAATTGGAAATTGAGGATACTGGATGATAGCAATCAACTTCTTATAATCAATAGCGAATCTCCATGCTTCTGGATGTATATCATCTGAACTCTTATCATTATTCTTCCAACATAACACAACCGGTGACGCAAAAGGAGACTCAATCGGCATAATTATCTCATCCGCCAACATTTTACGAATGCGATAATCGATAATCCCCTGCTTAACTCTACACACCCATACGATTTCCAAGCCACAGGCGCAGCAGAATCCGCATCGATCTCAACCCAAGCAACACGAGTTAACCCTGGCTTATCAGAAAACACTTCCCCAAATTCATCTACAATTTCCATAAATTTTACCTTCTTACTTTTACTCAAACTTGACCCTTCTAAATCTACAGAAGCAGATGAAGAGTCGACTTTGCGCATATTATCATCACGATTAACTACTAGCGTCTTTTTAAAAATATATATGCAAACGTAATCCTCTATCTCGCTTATAATCAACATCAACTGTACAATCTGCGCTTAAACCCTCAATAACTTGAAACTGCCATACCGTTTTCACAGAACGAATTTCAACATGACTCCTTTATTCACACAAACTGACCCCTGAGCAGAATGAACCACAAGTCTCGAATGCTTCAGCTTCTTATAACTAAAATACTTATTATAAATAGACAACGAAATGAAACACCGCTCAGCCCCCTGTGAAATAAGTTCTTAACTATAATCCCATTTGACACAATTAACAATTCCGGAAGTTCAACTGGATTTACAATAATGATATTTAAATCCACAGAAGGCTTTTGTTGTTTAAACCGTGACTGCATATCTTCCAAGCTACAGCCACTTACCAGTTTAACTGACCCAACTTTCTACCAGATCGCTTTGCCGCATTTACATTATCCTCGACACTTTCAACCACAGTTAACTGTTTTAAACGAGGAGGGTGGAATCTTATCCTGAACTTCCCCTTTCTAACTACTACCAAAACTTCCTCTATCACCACTATTACTTTTAAAATTCTTACCATTCCTTCTATAACTACTACCATTCCAAAAATACTTTACATCATTTCTATAATTATTACGATTTACACTTTTAAACTCACGATTTTCTCTTCTAACATCATAGGCGTAACTAGGGCTATTTTGTGGGGTGGGCACAGGCCCCCAACTTCATAAGTCCTTTGTATGTGTGTATGCGTCCAGTGGCACAGCCCAAGGGGGGGAGGGGTAAAACCCCTTCCAGAGCTAAAAAAAATATTATAATTGCCGCTTATATGAATCACTAGTTAAGCAAATTAGACGCTTTCATGAATCGAAACTAAAGTTAATATTAAGTTTTTTTAGTTTATTTGAAATTCGCAGCTTTGTTGAATCAAATTATATTCAACAAAGTGATTAAATTAGACCGCGAATATTATATTTAAACTGTGGAAGCGTATATTAAATTTTAGATGCACTGGTTAAGTGAAAACTGTCATTTGTTTTGAAAAAGGTTAGCAATTACATTTTTCAGACATCTTACAGTAAAAGAATGATTATTTCGACCGTCATACGCTTTGAGTATTATACAGTGGATAGTTTTTAAATTGAACTTCTGTCTTTGCTTCATGTTCAAAAGGATAATAGACATCAATTTCCAGGAGAAAAAAGAAAAAAAAAAAACATAAAATATATGTTTATAAGTTTTTCTCAGTTTCAGACTTTCTGTTAAGGTCTGCACCGGAGAAATTTCTAGGTTCGAGCGCGACCCGACTTGTAGAAAATTTTTTGCCCCTCAGCCGGGTATAAAAGTTAAAAGTTCGATCCGTATCGTAAAAAATATATGTATGTATATTAAGCCGGCCTGGCACATAAAAAAAAAGTTAAAAGTTAAAAGTTAGACTCGAATCCGGTCTGGGCCATACACATATAGTTTATTGGCTCGACCCAGTATAAAATCTAGAATCTCGGCCTGAGCCCGGCCCGGCTCATACAAAAACGTAATTATCCCTACCCAGCTCACCTGAATTTAAACAAAAACATATTTTTACACTGGTATGGTTAAAAATTGTCTTCTACGAGGAGTTCTGACAAAAATATTTATTTTAGTTTTTCTTTTCATGTTGTTTGCATTCTTCGTTTTTTTAAAAAACACTTTGTGCTGAGATATTTATTTTGTTACTGGATCTCGATTTGTATGCAAATGACTAAGCTGTTATTAATAACTTTAATCCATATTACATGGCTTGGAGACTTAAAAACCTGAAAATTCTTATAGTATAGTAAAAATTTCAAAGACGGAATCGCATAGGAGAACAGAAATATCCGTTATAGGAAAGTTACCTTCTTAGCATATATACACTGTTGGTTGTAAATATATTACATTCTTTTCTCACGTATTATTATGTTCATTTTGCATGGATAAATACATTTTTCCGTTTGAAACAGGATTCTGTCATGGGCAGATTCTTTTTCACACGCTTTATTGTACTTTAATTTTATTGCCTAGAAAATGAACTATTCTTTAAAAAGGAAAAATTGAAAATTTTAATATAGAACAATGACGATTTAAAAAATATGCATTTTTTTGCAAAAATTGTTGGGCCGATCGAATTTTTACTAATTTTTGCATGTGTCAGGTCAGGGTAGGCATGGCCAATTATTTTCATATGGGCTTGATAAAAACAGGACACGAAAATTTCAACTCGTCTAGACCTTTAGGAAGAATGAATTCCAGTTTCAGCCCTGCCTGGAAAAAAGGAAGCCAGGCCCGGTCCGATTGCCATGAATGAAAATAGGCCGGAGATTGGCCCGTGGGTTGGTCCGGTTTCGGGCCAGGACCGAGCCCAAACAGACCTCTGCATGTGCATCTTGTTTTGTGTTTTTGCTATCAGTTATTTCTAAGACCAAGGTATGTGAGTGATGCAGGTAAAAATCTTTGACAAAGTAAGAATTAAGAAAATGTGCTATAAAGATATAAATGTAAAATGTGTTTTTGATTGAACAAATTATTGTAGTGTTTCATTCGAACAATTTGTTCCTGAGGGGTTGGGGGGGGGGGAACTATATATTTAAAGAGTGTAGTTTATTAGCTAGTAAGGTAGCTCGAAATGTTCTTCAGACCACGCGTTCCCCGGAGGAAAGAAGCACTGATTGCAATTTTATTGACTTTGACTTACAGATACATGCCTATGAGCAAGGTTTTCAAAAGAAAAGCGTTAAATATGAAGCATTTTCATAGAATTTATAAAATTTACTATAATTACACACAAACTTATGCTAATTATGCTTTAACTGAAATTAATAAGTAATAAATTAGTTATACATTGATCTACACTTATTAAATCTTAAATAATGCTGCCTCTATATCATCAAAATTATGACATATTGTTTTTCATGTGGACAAAATTACAGTCGTGTTTAAATCAGATAAGAAGTAAAAACTGGAATATCTTTTAGAGTTTTAGCTATAATGTATTTCATTTAAATAAATGTATATATAAATAGATCCTTTCGCCCTTACTTACAGGGAGGGGCAGAGAAAGTTAAAAAGTACCCTCTTTTTTCAAAATTGTTATTATAATGTATTTTCTTTTTTTTCCACAGCCGAAGGCAGGTACAACCTATCTTTCATTCTGAATAGGTGTTTCTAACAGAAAACTAAATATAGATAAATATTCATACACGCAAACATTATACACACATACAAACTAGAAATACAATAAACCCAACAAGTGTGAAAAATTAGCCAGAGCCAGGAATCGAACCTAGGACCACAACATACAAGACTCATGCTCTAACCACTGAGCTACCCCGGCCAATACCTGGGTCTGCAATTTCTCACTAATAAATTGCAGACCCAGGTATTGGCCGGGGTAGCTCAGTGGTTAGAGCATTAGTCTTGTATGCTGTGGTCCCAGGTTCGACTCCTGGCTCTGGCTAATTTTTCACACTTGTTGGGTTTATTGTATTTATAGCTTGTATGTGTGTATAATATTTGTGTGTATGTTTAGACTTGAATGCAGGCGTTATTTTTGTGTGATTTAATAGATAAATATTCTCCAACATCATGAAAAAGGTTAAAAACAAATAATATTTAGAAAGCAAACATACTTAACACATAAACAATGTGTTTAAAAAAAAGTAGAACAAACTGTAAAAGGTGGTAGAGCACACTACAATTAAAGATTTTTGTATAGGAAACCAGGTCGCGATCCATTTATTTAGGGAAAAATATAGAATATAGGAAGTCAAGTCGAATCCAAGTATTTTTAGAGAACTTTAATAATAATGAAGATATTTTAACGAAATTTTCAGTATACTGTATACGAAATTAGATGTCAAATAAAGTGCTGGAAGTGCACAGTAATTCAGTCAACGATACCGCGTTTAATGTCAACTACATCCTAAAATATGAAATACTTAATTTGGCATTGTTTGGACGCGGATTATAATAAATTCTACCTCTTCTCGTGTTATTTTACATCTGACACAAAGCAAAGTAAAGTCTATTGTAAATTTTGCTAAAATTGCTTTATTATTACTAAAGTTAAGAACAAGAATTCGGGATTGTCTTGGAATGAAATACTATGTATTTCTGATTTAAAAATCAATTCCTGATTTTCTGTACAAAAAATTGTTTGCTGTACTATTCCCTTCCATTTCTTAAGTTTGCCTCCTCATTTTTCAAACACTATATTAATCTAACAGTTTTTTGTTATTCCATTGGTGCATTTTATGTTTTCTAACTCTTATATAGTAAACGTTGCTGAAATGAATTATGGTCAATGTAACTATTGATTCTACTCTTCGAGGGAAAAAAATGATTATCACTTCATTACTAAACTGATTCGATTAGCCGGTGATTCAAGTAACCAGCGACCACCATTATCAACAATTCAACCTCTCCTCCCCATAGAGCAGAATTTTGGCTGCACCACTGATGCGTGCAAGGTGCAAGAATATTTAAAAAAAACTGCATTGAGACCAAACTCGTTAATTTAATGAAAATTTTGACTTAAAATTAGAAACAACTTATTATCAAGGTTATTATTTAGGAATGCCATTGATCAATAGAGCCAACTTTTGAAATATATTGTATGGGCCCAATTTTTTTAAGCAAAATAGCACGGCACGTTTTATTATTTGCTTATGTTATTCGTGAATTCTTTTTCATAATAACGTTAATATTTACGAGGGTTGCCTTTTATGTTTTTACAAACGACCAATAGAAGGCGCTATTGAAATTTGTCTTCAGGATATTCGTAAAATTCACATTTTTTTTATCTTGGAATCCGTGGTATCTTATAAATCGTCTGCGTATTTTGTTTACAGTGAGTGTTCTAAAGAAACAAGTGAGCGATAAAAATGAAAATAACTGATGAAGGTTTCCGTTGGATGATTTTTTATGATTTTAAGAAAGGCCTCACTCGACAAGAATGCTTAGTATCGCTTCGTAAACTTTTTGGTAATGAAGCACCATCAGAAAAGACTGTTTACAATTGGTTTGCAGAATTTTGTCGTGGTCGTGCGTCCGTCAGTGATGAATCTCGTGAAGGACGACCAAAATCGGTAGTGATTCCAAACAACATCGATGCTGTGCGCAAGATGATTGAAGAAGATCGGCATGTCACGTATCGTGAGATAGAAGCATCCCTTGGCATATCACAGACTACAATACATTCGATTTTGCACGAACATTTAGCTGTTAAAAAGATTTGTTCCTGATAGATTCCGCACAATTTGACCGAAGCTCAAAAAGAGGCTCGTGCAAATTGGTGTAAGGAAATGCTAAAAAAAAAATTTAATTTGGAACTGCAAAATCCGTATACAACATCGTTACAGGAGACGAAACTTGGATATATTTGTATGAGCCAGAAACTAAACAACGATCCACAGTTTGGGTGTTTCTAGATGAACCGAATCCTATGAAGGTTGTTCGTTCACGAAGCACTTCCAAGAAAATTATTGCTTGTTTCTTCGGCCGTACATGACATATCGCAACCATTCCTTTAGAGAATCGAAAAACTGTTAACGCTAAATGGTATACAAAAATTTGTTTGCCAAAAATCATCAACGAAATCAAGAAAAACAAAAAAAAAAACGACCCATGATAATTCACCACGACAACGCCAGCTCCCACACAGCACTTGAAACAATTTATTATTTGAAGGATAAAAATATCGAATTAATGTCTCATTGCCCATATTCTCCTGATTTGTCGCCTAACGACTTTTTCTTGTTCCCTTATGTCAAACAAAAAATTGCGTGGGCAGCGATTTTCATCACCTCAAGAAGCTGTTGATGCCTTCCAAAACTATGTTTCTGAGATATCAACTTCAGAGTGGAAAAACTGTTTCAAGAATTGGTTTGAAGGGATGGAACAGTGTATAAAACTTAAAGGCGAATATTTTGAAAAGCAATAAAACAGTTTGTTCCCAAAAATTATTTTTCTTCGAACTTTTTGTAAAAACTTAAAAGGCAACCCTCGTACTACACTGCTCAAAACAATTAAAGAATATTTTAAGTTTTATATAAAATAAAGATATAAACGAAATTTTTTTTGCCGAAAATAGAAGAAGAGAATCACAAATGCAAATTTTTCTGGTTTTCAAACTGTGGAGTATGCAAATTTTGAGTTCGACGTCAAAAACGTCGCTTCAACGGCAGCGAATGAAATTTGACTTTCAACTGGATAAAAGAGAATGAAGACAAGGATGATCGGCATTCAGTGATTGCTTTGTTTCGATGAGTACGATGTCTCAGCGAAGTCATTTGACAGATTCAGAAGCTTGGAGAATTGTTGGTAGGTTAGAAGGAGGCCAAACTCAAGCCGAAATAGCGCAAGCCATTGGAGTGTCACAAAGTGTCATTTCCAGGATCTGGAACCGTTTTTTGGAGAGTGGATGTGCAGGCCGAAGACCAGGGCAAGGTCGTAGACGGGCAACAACGCCCAATGAAGATCGGTATTTAGCGTTAACAGCTCGGAGACACCGAAACATGAACGCTACTCTTCTCCAACAACAACCTTCGCTCGGCTACAGGCACCACGATTTCAACTCAGACTGTCCGAAACCGGCTCCATGCTGTAGGTCTGTATGCTCGCCGACCGATGGTATGTGTTAGATTAACATCAAGGCATCGTCGCGACCTCAGGGAGTGGGCAACCGAGCATGTCAACTGGAAGAGAAATGAATGGAGCAATATTCTGTTTTCTGACGAGTCCCATTTTTCTGTGCATCCGGATAATAGGCGTATTTTCATCTGGAGGGACCGTGGCAGTAGGAATAATCCTGCGTTCGTGCACGAAAGTGTCAGATTTGGCGGTGGAGGAGTGTTGGTGTATGGTGGCATCTCCATTGACGGGCGCACTGACCTCTACATCATTCGAGATGGAGCTCTGACTGGTCGCCGATATAGGGATGAGATCCTCAGACCTATTGTAGTCCCTTACGCTGCAGCAATCGGAGATAACTTCATTTTAATGGACGATAACTGCAGGCCACATCGTGCAAACCTGGTGGAGGATTTCCTTTTCGAGGAAGGAATCGTTCGAATGGAATGGCCAGCGTGTTCTCCAGACATGAATCCAATCGAGCACGTTTGGGACGCTCTAGGAAGACGAGTTTCTGGCCACCAACAACCCCCACAAACTCTCCAAGAACTGGAAAGAGCTCTTCTGGAAGAGTGGGGCAGAATACCCCAACTCGTCATTAATAGCCTCATTGAGTTCATGCCTCAAAGGTGTTCAACGTTGCTGGCCGCCCGTGGAAACCATACCCCCTACTGAAAATGATTTTCTTTGAAGAAAACACCTTTTCTTATTCTTTTTTTCTCATATGCACAAATTGTGTTTTTTTCCTTTTGTACACAAATGCGCAATAAAATGCATTTTTTTCTGCCAAACATGTGTAATTTATTCTCATATAACCTACTATGTCTGTCGACCATGTATCAATCAGCTAAAAAGTTTCCCAGATACAAAATCCACCTAAAACTGCAATATCCTTTAATTGTTTTGAGCAGTGTATAATATCATAAATATCAATACAAATTAAAAACACAAGAAGCAAAGCTTTTCAGTCATTTATGAGCTTTATAATTATCAGGATTGGGATACTAAAATATAGATAATGTTTACTCACTGACTTATACTCACTGATCAAAAGGGGTATAGTGGAGGGCATACGAAGTTACTCGCCGTATACATTTTAGAATCTTTTTTTTTTTTTTTTTAAATGTTCCGTATACATTCTCTTTCTCAAACAAATCTATAGCATAGTCATTAAAGTTCACATGATTCTAGCATTTATCTTTTGGTTTACATGCGACAACAATACTGCTGATCAAGTATATAGGAAATTGAACTGTTGAGAGAAATTTAATAATTATATGTGTACTGAAGAACATTTAGTGCTCTTGATGTCTCTGTTACGGATGTCAATGCTATTTTCCAACGTCAACAAAATGAAATTTTCATAATGAACAGAGGAAAGTATATTCAACTAAGTAAACTATATCCAAGGCACAGGACTAACGCCCAGGACTCGAACCTGGGTACTTTGGTTTGCCGTACCAACGCTCTCCCTACTGAGCTATCCCGACGATATCCTGGGCTGGCATATTTCACTCTTATTTGTTGTCCAACAAATAGAAAATGAAATTTTGTTTCAGAGATTTAAAAATTTAAATTAATACGTAGTGAAATAAAACAAGGGGAATTAGGTGGGTCAGGGGAACAAATTATTGGGCGGGCTCAACGCTAAAGCCCCATGGGCACATATAAGTCGGCAACACTGCTATTCATTGTGCCATTGAAATTTTTAAGATGACTAGAAGTTCCGAGAGAGACCCGATTTTAGGTATAATGTCTGGGTGTCCCAATACATCTCTTTAATGTTCCGGTTTTAAACACAGCACTTAAACTATCACTTCTCCAAAATTCATTTTTTTAAAAAATGAATGTTTTGATTCTTACCGAATTCCACTTCTCCAACAGCAAAATGTTGAATTGTGTCTATTACAGAAAACTGTCTTGAGAAAAAATTTGTGGTTCCGATAGAACGAATACCATATAGATATAATTTATACATGTCTGAAAAATGTATACAACTGAAACCTGTCTAAAATGTAGAAGTTTTCCGATCACTGTAATTTTATGCAGGTAAAGTAAACTGAATCTATTTATTTTAAGAATAAATAAACGAAAAAAATTAGAGAAAATTTTTCTTGAAATCATTAATGTAAACTCTAAATTAGTTTAAAAATTCTAAGAAATGTAAGAATGTAAAAAAGAATATTTTGAGGAACGGAAGGAAAAGATTAGTTTTTATTTTGAGGGACAAATACATTTAAATAAGCAAAAGACAATTAATGTTTCCTTTAACTGCAGTAAAAATGATACGTCAGCCTGAGATTCTGACAAGAAAAATTAAAATATGACTTCAATTTGACTCACCTTTAATTTACAGTATTCACATAAATCGTTTATTTTAAATGAAAAGGGAGGATGTATGATTGAGCTCTTAAGGGGATTGGGGTGGGTGTGTGTGTGTGTGGGGGGGGGGGGTTCTTCACTTAAGCGAAAACATCCAATATTTAGTTTGCATTTTCATATATTTAAAATGATTTTCTATTTTATTTTTTGCATTGGATAGTTGAGGTCAATCTCTACATAGACCGCATTTTACTTTTTCTTATGTTTTTTTTTTTTTAAATCTTCGAAACCGGTACTGAAAACGATGCGTTTTTAATACTTTCCAACCTAATTGAAAAGTGTTTAGGACTTCGGTTTGTCTGCCGTATGGCCGTGCTCTAACTCCCGTAAATATGCTCGGATTGCGCTGCAATTTTTATATTTTATTGTCGTTATCTATAGCATGTTCCCTATTTCAACGGAAGTGTGTAGCACATATAGTTTTTTTACAGGCACACTCAAAAGAATTCCGTTACATTGCGGTCTATGGGGAAAAATCATTTGCGGTTTATTTAAATAATGTTTCACTGTTTTAAACGCATTGAAATATATATATCTCTAAGGTGCATTACAAGAAGCTTAATATGGAATAGGCTGTGCATAGCACTTATAGTTACTTTACAGGGACAGTCAAAAGAATTCCGTTACATTACGTCTATGGAGAAAAATCGTCTGCGGTTTATTTAAATAATGTTTCACTATTTCAAACGCATTGAAATATATATATATCACTAACGCGCATTACAAGAGGCTTCCTACAGAATACTGTGTGTATAGCAGTCATCGTTCATTTACAGGGACACACAAAAGAATTCTCTACTGTCTGTTAACAATAATTCCTGGAAGTTCGTTTTAAGTTACTGAACGCGATTTTAAATTTAACTCGCTTTTTGTCTATTACGTGGTGTGTATAAATTCTGTAGATCCTATACAGTGAAGCACTAAAGTTCGCGAACACATTTCCGTTTATTGACAGAAACTCCAGAAGGAGAATTTTAAACTGTGTTACGCGTTTCCTAACTGAACTAAAATTTAGCATCCTATGTAGTATATATACAAATCTATAGATCCTATACAGAGCTGAATAAAAGTATTCGGATATTTTTTCGAATATTGTATATGTTGGAAATTCCTGAAATTATGTTTTTAAATATATTATGCGTTTTCCAAATTGTTTACTTAGATGTTATCTTCAGCTTATTAAACGGTATGATTTGTAAAATTATTTTGGAAGCGTTGGAAAGTGTTACATAATCTATTGTTTATTTAAAATTCAGTGGATACTCCACTGTTTTATTGCATAAAATCCTCAATTTTTAATAGGTGCAAAATATGTTTATAAGAACACAATTTTTAAATTCGATACTGTATAAGTAATAGTCCTTTCAAAAGTTGACATATCACATAAAATAGTGTATAAAATCTTTAAAAAAAAAGAAAGAAAAAGAAATCAGAAGTATTTTAAAGTTTAAAAAATATATATATATTCTTAAATTTTAATAGTACATTATAATTTTAAAACTACGATGATTTCTATAGTAGTGGATTGATTTTAAATTTAATTAGCTCCATCAGCATTCAGCAAAAAGATATTTGATTAAAGAGAAGTCACATGGAAAACATTTTTACCTAAAATAATGTTCGCCCAAAATAAATAAATAAAAAAGCTTAAGTTTTACCTTTTTTTTTTCATGGGAAAACAAAAGTATTCTTCAAAATTAATTCTATCACATTTGAAAGCTGCTTATAGAGATGCATCGATTAGTGATTTTGATCCAATAGCGAATATTCGACATCTGTAAACCAGATGCTGAAAATTCGGTAGGCCTAATATTAATGTATTTTAAGATTTAAAAGTAGTATTCAAAAATAAACTTTAAAGTAAATTGTACACGATATTTAACACAAATACTTGTGTTTTGAGGAATGAGTACAGCAATGAGTTATTTTACAAGTAAAATTTACACACACACACAAAAAAAAAAAGCTTTCAGTTTTTTTTTTTTTTTTTTTTTTTTTTTTTTTTTTTTTTTTTTGTAAGAAGTGGAAGATCTTAAAAATTATTAATTAATGAAACTTTAAATTCCATAATTCCTTCTCTAAATTAAAATAAATTTATAAGAGCTCCTTTATTTTAAAATAAATATTAGAATATTGAAAAGAAATTTTTAAGGACATAGAAGGGAAATTTTACTGTTATATAGTGTTATTTGTCAGAAAGAAACAGTAAGTCAGTAAGAAAAAAAATTCTATTCAATTGGCAACTCGGCAAAAAAAAAAAAAACTTATTGCTCCTTTTGATTTATCAATGAAAATTTTAAATGCACCACAGCGAGCGATCATTTTTAGAAGTTGCAAACATACAGGATTTTCCTAAAATTTTGAAAAAAAAATTTAAGGTTAAATTTGACAATTTCAAAAATAAATTTCTGTCTTTACCAAATAGTTTTTTTTTTTTTTAATAATAAATGACATTAATTAAAGAGGTTCGAGCAAGAACCTGTTATGTTACATTTTCTCAAAATACAGTTTATTTTTTCGATGAGGGTGTTATGAGATAATATGTCATATGGTAAAGATAAAATACCAATATTTTAATTAATCTTTAAAATCTTATATATTATTTATTAAAAGTTAATATTTTAATAAAAATAACTTAAATATTATTAATAATTTTTATATTAGATAATTAAATGTTGCTAAGTTTTTCTGAGAGAGCTTAGTACTACTCGTTAACTTACTAAATACAAGGTACAAGAACAAAAATAAAATAAAAATTGCAACTAAAAGCTTTCATTTAAATTGTCTCAGAATTTTATTTTTGTTGCGTAACATCTTATTTCACTAAGCCCTTCTATTTATTCAGAATATCAAAGATTGATAAGGAAAAATTTACTCACAAAAAGTACATTCAGAAACATGAAGCAAAGAGCCTCGATCCATGAAGCAGCATGCAGCAATACAAACAAAAATTGTCAAACTACAGAATTTATTTGAACACTGATAATTACGCATGCAAACTTGGAAAAGGGAAATAATCCCACACGCTTACAGCCGCAGGCAAATTGGAAAAAATTCGCCCTACCTTAACCCTCAAAGTAAAGCCCCCTGCGATAATGTTCTCATTTACGACTTTTGCCGTATCTCATCACTCAGACGATTAATTGATCAGTAATTTGTCAATTACATCCTGTTTTTTAAATTGGTCATTATTTTGTAAGGAAAAAACCGTTCGGGCACCTGTGCCCCCTACTATCCCCTTCTCTCTCTTATCGGCTCTCACCACAGCAGATGATATTTTTGACTTAGTTGAAAGAATACGGAACTGGACATCTGGAACTGATTTTTTCCCCATCACCTCGTGACAAAAAAGAAAACCCTCGTTCAGGTTTAGAGCTTTCAGATAATATTTCACTTTGTTCCTTTTGGAACCCTATAGACTCCGTGTCATATAACTGTTGCAAAGAATGTAGAAGACTAATAGGATTTTCTTTGTCTGTTGCTTCTTTTATACCTCACACACACACATTTACATATGCGTGCGCGCCGTTTTCGTTACATTAGTTCTCAAATCAGAAGTATATAGTATAATTTATTGGTATAATCATTCAAATATTTGAAAATTAAAATTTTGACCATATCGCAGTCATAAAATTTTCACGTGAACTTGAAATTCTGGGGTGGGCACTGGAACTACCTGGGGTGGGCACGGCCCACCCGGCCCCCCCACTAGTTACGCCTATGTCTAACATATTTCTATATCCTTTATTCCAGATTTCCCGTGGAAAAATCATTATCCCCATTACTACGAGAAGCTCTCTGTCTTGGGGTACCCAAGTCTTCGCCACGATCAGAGTCATATTGACATTCATATTTTAACAACAGTTAATTATATAAACCTAGAGTTCATTATATGTTCACTAGAATTATATGAAACTCAACTCAATAATGTCTTGGGTCGGTGCCCAAGACTTTATTGAGATGGTCGTTGATCTCATCTTAATAAAGTCTTGGATAGAAACAAGAAAAATCGGTAGAAAAATAGTATCTATTAATTCCTCAAAAGTCATGTCTATACCCACTTTATTTTTGAGTTCAAGTTTATGTAAAAATAATTTAGATGCTTTTTGAAACAAGTTCTGTTTACCGCAATAAAATTCTCGGAACTCTTATTATCCTTGCAGCAGGAAAAGCTTTTTTCAGTTTCGCTACAGTTTGATTATAACGCTAAGAATCATCTGTCACTTAAAATTGATCAATATTCTCTAATCGTAATAAAGCGTCAGCTTTAAAGAGCATTTTAACTGTAAATATTTGTTTTTTATCAGATATTCTTTTAAAAGCAATATATTTTTTGAATTTTTAAATAAACTCATTTACATCTTCCATACCACTAAAATAAGTCCTGGGGACCGCTTCTAACGGCTTATGTGTGTAATCATTTCGAGCCCTAGTTGTAGTGTCCCCAAAGGTCACACTACAACTGGTAAAGTAAAGACCATGACTATATATATAAACGAAAAACACACTTTTATTAAAACAATAAGAAGATAGGGCTTGCACTGGAACTCAAGCAGGAGGAACTCAAATACGCTGATCAAATTTAGATTAAATTAACTCTTAAACCCCAATTAAATGCAAATCTACTAATTCAAACTTAATTTACGTAATGATAATGGCCTCTCAAGATCATACCCAGGACGACTTCTGTATAGAAGAAGCACTATTGCTGAAAACACTTTAAATCAAAACAATTGAAAACTGTATTAAATGTCTCTAGTAACTAGAACCTTGTGGATTATGCAATCACATAATTGAAATATTTCGAACACCTTCTTATCAAAAGGTAAACTCCTTGGACAACATGAGACCTCACTACCTCGGAGCACGTGGCAGCAATGAGAATTCCAAGTCTCCAAGGCGAGAAACTCCAGTTTTGTTTTCCTCGATGAGGCAAGACGCGATTTAAAATCCACTTGTTCAAAATCTTAGTCATATTTATACTTGCCAGCTGACTACCACGACCTATTCACTCTGTGTGTGTTTAGAAATGCACTTAATTTATTAATCACCAGTAAAATAAAGCCTACCATCAAAGTAATGTATATAGCAAGAAAACGGTGAATTTAAAAGAAACAATGCGTTAATGAAATCACCTTCATTTGCAAAAAAGGTGAATTGGACCGGCCGGCTTGGCGTAAGAAACCAAACATTAATCCTTCGTGCAATGCCAGGTTTCACATTAATGTATATAAGTTTTAAAGTTTAGAAAAATTCTTTCCTGTCTGTTAATATAAATTTATTAACCCCTTTGGCACAGGACACACATTTACATGAATTTTATACAATCAGCGCCACTTTTTTAAACAGATATTTTTAATTATAAAATCACGAAAATGTTTTAATTAAATAATACAGATAGTATTACTTTTCTTTACTACTTGGTACCAAAAAGAAATCCTGTATGCACATTTTGAAGGTGCATATGTGTACCCATGGTCCCGAACGGGTTAAAAATTAATCAATTTCTTTTAAAATATCTTATTCAGATTTTGTCCTTTATTTATACAGTCGCAAAAAAAGTATACCCGTGTACTAACTGTTTAGCAAATCATCGTATAAAAATATGACTGGTAGCAATCAATTAGTAATAAAGTCTACTAATTAATGCTGTACTTCAATTTTGTTAGGGGATCGTCTAGATACAGAAATTGTAACAATCTATAAAAGTTTTAATGCCAACACATAATTTCGACATCATATTTGGATTCTTCGATTAATTTTACCTTTGGATATCAAACAGGAAATCATTCGGTGAACTAGTTTAAGAATTATGCTGGCTTAAAATTGGAAACTTTTAACGTTAAATTCATTTTTAATTGTAGAAAAGTAGATTGCAATAGTTTTTTAAGTATAACTGGAAAACTACTTAGCGGAATAACCTGTAATTTTGGATTTTCATCTTTGAAGCTTCTAGAAATTGATTTACATAAATAAAATTCATACGTTACAATTCAAATTTTTTTCGAATATTAATTTCAAATAATATATATAGTTTGAAACTCATTTTCGAAAAAAAAATGTGAGTTGTAATCTATGATTTTTTTTTTTATATATACGAAATCCATTTCTAAAAGCTTTAAATATGCGAATTCAAAATTACAAGTTCATTCCACCAAGCAGTTTTTGAATTATGCTTAATAAACTATACTCGTATTGCAATCTGTTTTGCAATGGTTAAAAATAAGTTTAATGCATTTATAAATTTAATAAATTTAATGCATAATAAATTTAGTTAAAGTTCCAAACTTTAAACCTTCATAATTTCTATACTACTTGGCCGAATGTCATTGGTAATAAATTATATTTCAGTGATGTGAATAACTAAATTATTTTACTAAAGTATCACTTATGGTTATGTCATTTTCAATCCCCATTATATATTATTTTCTTAACTTAAAAAAAAAAAAAATCATTCGTTATTTATATTTGAAAATTACAAACGCACCCTTTGCTCATAAGTTTAACATCAGCGAAGTGAATTGAAGACCTGACTGACCAACCTTAAATGTCTGTTTTTGCATGACAGAAAATAAATGACTACACTTAAAATATCTAAAGTGAATGAAATGTAAAAGAAAATACTTACATACAGGGCGTCCAAACTTCTCTACTAACGTCAAAGTCACATCTCTGTCGGTTATAAAGAAGTACCATATTACGAACAAAAGAATCGCAGCCCAGAAAGCAGAAAAAAGATACCCTATCAGCGGCACCATGCTAAAAATCTGGAACAGAAAACAATAATTATGCGGTATGTGTAATTGCTAGCATATTTTTAATAAAATGATTTGATAACTTTTAATAGCATGTTTGCATTCTCCAATCTGTTTATGAAGGTCGATACGCTCGTGATACTAGAAAACTACTTGCAGTTGATACAGGTTGATAGATAAGCGATATTTCCACTGATAATATTTACTCTTTTCTTGATATGAGGAAGCATCGCTTGTATGTCTTACCTTCTCATCCAAGTGAAGATGGGAATTAATTTCATAAACATAATTTAATATCTGAATTATTTTTTATGACTAAACAATTATATTTTTTAGTATTTTCAAAGTGATTTGGCCGGATACAGAATATTGGGCCAAATTTTAGTCCGATTACCGAATATATATATATATATATATATATATATTTTAAAAGTAGAAATAAAATTAAACACTAAATTAATTTTTTATTATTATTATTATTTGTATGTTAAAAAAATTTAACAGCCTAATGTATTTTCTGTAATGTTTCAAACACCTTAATTATAATAATAAAACACGACTTTTATTAAATCATAATTGCTAATAGCATAATTTTATCTGTAAGTTTTGAAATTCATATAGATATCATTTTATCTAAACCAGGAATTCATTACCACTGTTTAATGTGCTTTTTAAAATTATTATTTTTTAATTTAGGAAACATATTTCAGCATAAAAAGTTAAGAACTTGCATTTTATTCTTTTAATATTTAGACATAGCAAATTTACTTTCTGTAAGTAAGGATGATAAGTTATTTCCATTAACGGAAGGAGAGGAGGCAAAGGGACACGTGTGTCCACTCTGAAAATTTACAGAAAGTGCATTCACCTCCCCTGAAAAAAAAAAAAAAAAAAAAAAAAAAAAGGAGCCCTGTTTTTTCCTTTCTTCGATTGACTTATAAGACCTCTATGATCGACTTCTATCACCAGCTCCTCCTCAATTTTTAAAAGGTCGGGCGCCTCTGGTAAAGAATATTCACCACTTCTATTATTTAGTAAAACTTTTATCCTCTTTTACATGCAAAATTAATTAGCATCCTATTTTAGTCCTTGATCAAGTAAATTTTATTGTGAGGAGTTTGTGTCCCTATTCCTAAACAAATTTGTAGCAATGAGTCTTTTTCTGAAATCCGTTTGGGTTTCCTTTCTTAAATTACTTTGTATTGCAAATTATAAATTAACGCAAGAAGTATAATTTGAGTAGAAAATGCATATTTTATAAAACCTTTGACGATTGAACCAGCATTTACACAACAACACAAAAAGTTCTAAATTATATTGAAAGTACACACAGAAACTAGGAATATCAGTATTATTGATCCTGAATCTTCTGCAATATTTTGTATTAAAAATGCATTTAAGGCTGCTTAAAATATTTAATTGAATAATAGAGTTATAAAATAAAATACTTATCGATTTTCTCTGGTCACAAAACAGTTGGAAAATGGTTTAAAAATAGTTTAGATACGAAATACGTTGTCTTGGTTTGTACGAAAATGAATAAAGCTCTTGCGACAGTGGACTATAATTGCATTCACCAAATGGGAGCTCAATCAAAATCACAGTTTGAACGCTTCTGTGTTCACTCATATACATACCGATATCATGGGGGGAAAAAACGGATTCTAAGGGCCCCAAAACGCGACTAAATTCTAATATACACGCATACATATACACATAGATGGAATCATGGTAAAAATAGTGAAAACGCATTCAGGAAATTTCAAAATGTAAAGTTATACCAAAATTACTATAATCGGATTTTTATCATGATTACAATGCTTTCCTTACCCTTTCCTGGCCCGGAAAGTAGAAAAAAGTTAATAAACCGCCAGTCATACGAAAAAGATCTAACATTTTTTATATCATTTTATTGTTTAACTTTATTTTTTATTGCTCTGGTTTTCAAGGCGATTATTTTTTCCTTAACCTGAAGTTAAAGGCCGTTCGGCGAAGCAGAAGTCATGGGCGAGGTCACTGGTCATGGAGAAAACACTCTTAGATCTTCTGGCAAGTCATCAACTGAAGGTGAAATGTCGGCTATTTACAATAGTGTTAAACGAGATGATTGGAAATACAATGCATTGCAACAGAACCCATTCTGGTTCAAGGTTAATTAAACCACCGCTTCAACTCCTGTAAGTATGTTGAATGCAGAACGTGATTGGAATGTTTACTTTCTTCTATATACATAAGAAGAAAGTTTTGGAATCGGGAAAATTTTTGACTTTAGTTTTTTGATAGGTTTACATGTATTGGGATGTCCTGAACACGATTTTGCTATTTTTGGAAATGTCTGTCATCGACCTTAGCTATGGACCTGATTAGGGGAGATTAGACAAATAAGACAACTGTTTCTGACTTTTGATTAAATTATATTGTGCAAGACATTTTTCCAAGTGAATTTTTGCTCAGTCATTTTTTAATTTCATGTTTTATAGATTGTTTTGACGCTTTTCGCGTTTCAGCGATCGGATTTCAATCTTTATACAAAATATAGTACATTTTCCCTCTTCTAAAAAAATATTTTATGAAGTTGAGATTTACGATTTAAATAAAGATTGACATAGTAACGATTTGTGAGATCTAGGCGTTCAGGGCCCAATTTTGACGATTGCCGTATTAACGGTTTATAGGCGTGAAACAAACAGGGTTCTCTTAAAATTACTGTTGTTTTAACTGTTTTATGTATGCAAAGTTCATAGGGCTCTGTTATATTTATTGTCATTTTAAAGATTTGTGAGGCACGAACCACAGAGAAACCCGTTATAGCAATCGCCGTATTAACGATTTATGGCTGCAAAGTGCACAGAGCATCGTTATTTTGATCATCGTATTAACAATTTATGGGTGCGGTCCAGCTACAATGATCGTCGTATTTTTAAAGATATACCACTTTTGCTTGTCTCTATTGAAATATATAGGATTGCCTAGTGGAATCGCCGTGTAACTTGTAGCAATGCTCCAAAATTAGAACGTATTTTTGCCACCTACGTACTTCATGAATTAAAAGCTGAAACCAACACTACCACGTAAGGCTTAAAAATCCGTACTAAAGCGGTGCAACTAGTGGCAACCCTAAAAAATGTAGGTCAAATTTTGTCACTTGCTTAGTTCATTAATTAAAAGATGAAACCAGTGCTAAAATGAAGATATTACAATTACAATATTAAAAAACATAGGGTTGCCTGCTAAAAGTCGCCGCTTGGATCATGACGGTCATGCCACAAGATACGTAACTCATTAAATATTTAAATTATATATATATATATATATGAAATGAATGTGAAAGAGTATGAAAGAATTTTGAATGTGAACGAATGTGGATTGATATGAAATAATTGATATGGATGTGGATTGAAAGGATATTTAGTTAAACCCATTCCAAATCAAAAACTAAAGTATAGAAATCTAAAAGTTAAAATCCCCAAAACATTTTTTTCTAACACGCAAAAAACAATACTTAAAACTGATTTACCAGGCATAAAGATCTTTAGCCATAAATTTTAATCAGCTCTCATCAACATGACAGTTATTATATGAACCAAGAATGTAATCAAAGTAGATTTTTCTTATCAGAATTGCATCATAATATTTTGTAATATAAACAAATTGAGTTGTTCTTGTGATGCATGAAACAAATTATAAACAATATATTATTATTGCAGTTCAAAATTACTTCTAGATCATAAAGTTTAATAAATTTTCCCCAGAAAGACAGTTATTGCATTCAGATTAAGAAATCTAAGTAAATAATTATGTTTAGAAGATAAATTTAAATTAATGTCAAAATAAGAAATTGGTGAGTATATTTTAGGTTGTATATCCAAATTAACTTTTGTCTGTTTGACAGTTATTAATATGATTGGTTCATAAATAATAAGTAAAATTAAAATTAGAAATGACTGTTGTTGAGGCAATGGGCAAAACCTATTGCATCATATGACCCCATTAATCAAGCCTTCTACCCAATTAAAAGTAAGTTCCTGCCTATATTTGATTAGTTCGCCCTCTGCTGGAGAATATGAGAAATGCCAAATAAAAACAGAGAGCAGGGTTTTTTCAGATGCTTTTTAGCTTTTTGAGCTTTTTAGTTTGTTAGAGAGCCTTTTCTCCATCTAAAACCTCCTAGCAGAAATGGAGGCTGCTCGGCCGTCCGGAACATTAACTGACTAGGCTCAGTACTCCTAAATCATGAGCCGTTAACAGCGATAGACTCTTAAACTCCTGGGTCTGACTTAGAAAAGGATCATATTGTATATCAAAAAGAATAAAGTCAGATCCCAGGAAAAGACTTTGTTATTAATTAGCCACGACTACACCATGAAAATAAAAACAGATGCCAGTGCGGAATACATTACATATATATATATATATATATATATATATATATATATATATATATATATGACACGAAATTGAGGAAATGAATGAGCTTATGCTCATATGTATGAAAAATCTATTTCAATTAAAGTTACTCTGTATAATATTAAGTAGAGTTCTACAATAAAAGTTTTTAAAAAAATACACAGAAAATAAATGTAAAACAATAGGAAAAAGAAAAACTAAATTGAGATTAACATTACTGCAAAACAGTCGTTTTATTAGTAGATTGGCTGACTAAATATGTTAACCAGAAATTTGATTTATTAAAAAGATTAAATTAATATCGATGAAAGTAAGTTAAATGTTACTATTTTTTCCCCCCATAGAATTATATTTGTTGAGATGATCATGTGGAGGAAATAATAGGGAATGAAATTTTTGTACATAAGGCTAGAAAAAACCCGGTTTAAACCTGGGAATACACCGGGTTTTTTAGGGAATGAGCTTGGCTTTTTGGGAATAAACCAGGTCTTTTCGCAATAAACCTAGGAGTAAACCGGGTCTATTGGAAATAAACCTGGGAATAAACCGGATTTTTGCAACTCTACATAAGGCCGAATGAAGTCATATTGGTTGTCCTGTCAATAGCGATACTTTTCTGACAAAAATTAATCGATCTAATACTTAATGTTACGTTAAAGTCAGTAAAATTTGACTTATCGCTAATAAGTAAAAATATGACACGGGAATGAGAATTAAAAAACCAGACTGCATTTTGAAAACAGATTTTTATAAATAACTACTGGAGAGAGTAAATTTGCGTTGAAGGAGTGTGTAGGATATCTTGGTTTAAACAAGCAGCACAAATAAACACCTTTAGGTGTGCTGAAAAAGTCACTCATTTCATTTGGTGGCCATTTTCAGTTTTTAAAGTGGGTTTGAAAGTAAAATTGTGGAATCTTTTCTTGAGACCATCCTGACCGTTTTAAAATTAAACTGTGCAAGGAAGTAACCTCATAATATGTGTTAAATGGATGTCAAGATTTCTTTATTGGAAATAGGGTGTAAGATAGAATGATATGCCAAAGTAGTTTATTCAGGCTTTGACATAATTACAGGAGTGAAAAGTTCACACTTTGAGTGCACTTTCGAACCGAATTCGGGTCGATTATATCATTTTTAGCTTGGAAAGTAGAATAAACGAACTAAAATGTTGTGCCATTTAAAAAAGGATTTAGTAAAAAATAATACATCGCAGAATCAGAATTCTTTCGGGACATAAAGGATCAGGTTCCATAAGCCGTGTTTTTGGCCCATGAAATAAGACTAAAATTCGATTTTGTTATACTGGATTAATTATTTCACTTTTTAATATTAGAAGGTTTTTCCTGTACGATTTCAACAATAGTTTTTGCATTTTGTTCGGATTTATATTACTTACACAAGTTCAAAGTTCGTATTATTCGTTGTTTTTGATGAAAAGTACGCAATTTCTCCCAATTTTACTTCAATTATTTATATGAGCGTAATCGTGCAACACTTTCTTCTTTACATATATTATAAAATACATCAAAATGTACAATATATGTAAAAATAAAAGTGTTGCAAAGCTGTGCTCATAGTAAAATAATAGAAATGGAGAGTTAAGTAACTGCAAAATTAGTATAATAATTCTTCGAATAATAATTCCAAATAATAATTTAGAATAATAATTCCATTAGACAAAGAGGACATTTTCGTTTCTACGCAGCTTCAGAACTAAGAAAAATCATTTCAGTACTGAAAAGATTTAATAATTATCAAGAAAGTAAAATTTTAATAACTTAAATGTTCTAAATAGAGAATTTTGAGTTATTATTGATTTCAACAGTTTTAAGATGCATTCAAATCCATAGTTATTAAATTTTTCGAAATGCATGAATGATTATGTTTTAATGTTATGTATCGACAATTGAATAAGTTATAGTCACTAACCTCTTTCTTGCATAAAAACACGGATATCAAACAATATACTTTGAGATATGCGACATTTTTACTGAATATAATAAGTCACGATAGTGCAAATATCCGGAAGTTTAGGTTAGTTGTAATAACGTTTTTTTAGCTCTCGCTATGATATATGGAGCTACCGGAAATGAATAATGAACCCTCCTAATTTATCGTTTGCGGAAAAATGCCATTGTTATGATAAATATGAAATTATGTCTATTGAAATACCAATGTGTTTATAATAACATAAGCTTGATTTGATGTTTTTTGCAAATGTTATGCAACAGAATACTGATTTACAAAAATCGTTTTCATAAGCTAAGTAAAAGAATTTAATGTTTCGATGGATAAATGTTTTAAATTAATATTTTAAATGTTGAATTATTATTACAAGTTTTGGTTTTACTTACGATATAAAATACTTCAGTTATCCTTTCTTGAAAGAAATTACATGGACGCACTGAAAGTATTCTATTTATTTATTTTATTTTAGTTAATTAAATTAAATTATTATTATTCATTTATTTAATTTAATTTAATTTAATTTAATTATTATTTTATTTATTTATTTATAATATTACATGCATCTTTATCTATAACTATATATTTAAACTTAATCAAATTTTGGGAAAACACTAACAAAGAAAAAAACAAAAACAAAATGGATTTATTTAAGATATACAATTATTTTACTATTTAAATTGATTTAAATAGAAACAAGTTGGAAATTGTACGTCAAACGTGACAAATGAGGTGCGTTCGTACTATAGCTAGTTATATAAGTATTCAGATCTTGATGATTTTAATTCTGTGAAATGAATTCTATCGTCTGCAGATTAATTTCTGTCATAAAATAAGTATCTCGGTCGCTTGACGATTAAACCTCGGAAGCTCCTATAACAAGAAAGCACCGATTAAAAAAAAAAATCAAATTTCTTAATAAATGTTTTTACTAATATTTTCTAAAGTTTTGACTCGATTTTAATAAAATTTGAAATGTCTCGACAAAATTCTGCAAAGATAATATATCTTAAATTTCAAACCATTCGGTTGGGTAGTTTTTGCGTTGTTATATGCGGACGGACGGACAGACAGACGGACGGACCAGACGACGACAATAGGTGCTACGTATTTATATAATTACGAACGCACCTTAAAACAGCACCACAAGGAAATAAAAACTACAAAAAAGTGACAGCATATATTTCCTAACTAAATTCTACTATTAAATTAATTGGAGTATTAAATTAATAAAATTTATTGAAAACAGGATTGAACGCAGGCGACAAGTTTTTTATGCCCCGCAATTTTTCTCCAAGCCTGTCCCACCGAATAGCCTATCAAAAGATAAAAGGCACCTAGTTGATTGAAACCAATATATGACCAGATCACGAAATACACTTGAATAATTAAAAAATTTTTAAAGCAAAAACCTGGCTCAGATTGAAACTTGCAACGTTTAAAGCGATCGATATATACAAAGTATTTTTTTAAATTAACTTTTATTTATTTTTATGTTTGACTAAATAAGAATAATAAATATTTCACTTTTGATTTCATAATGTATTCGATGGTTCAAACGACGCTATTAAAGATTCATTTAAATTAATAATAATAATAATAATAATAATAATAATAATAATAATAATTGCATCAATAAGTTTACGCAGCACAAAAATATAATTTAACAGCTCGTACAAAATAGCTTCTTTCACCAAAATTAGAGATTTTAGTGAGCAGAAAGCACACCTTAACTTTAACCTTCTTGAAGCTCTATTCACACTTAATAACTACTCGTGTTTCCTAACTGATGCAGAGGGGCTTTGTTATTTGCTTTGCACATGGAACTTCTCATAATTATACAACTGGGTCTATACAACATCTCTCTCTCTCTCTCTATATATATATATGTGTGTGTGTGTTTATGTTATGTGCATCTCAGACACGCTCATATAAATAAACGTGTGCATGTGTATGTGATTAGATTAGGGGATGCACACGGGGATGGTTCAAATGGACCTGTAATGGCAAAGTGGTTGGCGCCTCTCTCATAATGCATTCAGTGTTTTAGAGGTCACAATTAGAGATTCACTAAAACTAGTAATAATAATAACAATAATAATCACATCAATTAAACTTACTCAACAGAAAGAAACTTATTCAGCTAGTAACAAGTAACAGCCTATTTTTTGCCAACAGAAGGCAAATTTGAAGCACCTTTCATCTGAAGATAGTACATCTTAATCTTTATCAAATTATTCACACTCACTAATTACTGCTCCTATATTTCCTAACTGTCACTTATGTTAGTTACACAACTTTTTAAGGTGGGGGGTTGATTGAAGTTGATAACATTTAATGGAATGCGCGATAAAAAATGCAATATTGAATGACTTAATAATCTAATTTTAATATCAATACAATGATAATAAGTATTTCGCTAATGACACCATTAATGCAAGCGGCTTTCTAAAGGGCATTTAAGAAATAGTATTAGGGATTCATTCCCTCGTGTGAGAAGGTCGTAAATGAACAATTAGAAAATAATTGTCTATAAAACAGTCATATAAATACCCTTGAAAATTTGCCATTGTAAATTGACTAAATGGTTAGCATTGTTTTAGAGAAAAAACTGTCTGAGATTGAAATTTGCAACATCTAATCTAATCTACATATATAAAGCATTATTTGAATGACTTATCTATTTATTATTATGTATGAATATCTAAATAAAAATAATAATAATTTCACTTGTGATTTTATAATGTATTTGACGTTTTAAAGGAAACTATTAAAGATTCACTTAAAAAAAATAATTACACAATATTACACAATACACTTACGCAGCACAAAAAGTACTTTAAGCAAAAAGCACACTTTAACTTTCATCAAACTATTTACACTCACTTAATTACTGCTTTCCTAACTGTAACATAGTTACACAATTTCTCAAGACGATGAATGTAGTTTGTAACATTTAAAGGGGTGAGAGACAAACAAAGCACTGTAGAAGGACTTATTACCTCATTTTAATATCAGGACAATGATAATAAGTATTTCATTAATGACATCATAATGCAAGAGGCTTTCTAAAGAACATTTAAGAAGTAGTGTTAGAGATTCATTTCCTCATCTGAGAAGATCGTAAATACACAATTAGAAAATCATCGACTCAAAAACAGTCGTATAATTTTCCTTGAAAATTTTCCTTTGTAAATTGCTTATTATATTTAATAAACAGTTTATTGAATTGTTTCCAAAAGAGCATGACCCTATTTGCAATGTATACATAATTCAAAAGAGATTTTTGATTGCATTAATGTCTATTTAAGAATCCTTGTATTTATTATTTGAAGGTTACCATATAAAAAGTAAGGGATTGTGACAACGAGATAAGAATCCTGCTCTGTTTATAATTATTTTGTTTCAGTATGAAGTTCTTAAATCAAATTAGATTAAGAGGTTACAACATGATAAGAGTTTTTTCATGCTAATTCTGTGAATTGTTTAGGAGGATATGATAAACACAAAATATTATTTCATTTAATAATGCTTTCGTTCCATCTTAAATGTAATTAAATGTAATGTTTCACTAAATGTTTAAAAAAAAAAGAAAAGAAAAAAAATGAGTAACTTAACTTGATTTTCCGAAGAGGAAAATAACCACCCGGGGAACTTATGTTTTGGAGATTTAATGCAATCCCGAGGGGCTAAGACTCGACTTTCCGAAATGAAATACGTTGGACCTCCCGTTTTGAAACTGGGGAGGTTCCCTCTGTGTACTAATGCTTGATTACATTGCCGCAATATTTATCATTTAAACTCTACCACATTTCTTGGTAATTTACCCTGTAAGAATTGGTTGAAAAATCATTTCAAAAAGTTTAAAACTGGATTAAATACCTAATTCGTTGGTTGGTTTGTACGAAAATCATGACAGTGGTTTATAACATAATTAACAAGTAGGAAATTGTACGTTAAACGTGACATAGGAGGTGCGTTCGTTTTATAACTAGTTTCACAATGTAAAAAAAAAAAAATCATCCTCATTATTTCAGTGAAATGAATTATGTCGTCTGCTAGGAGCGAAATGAGCATGCCCCTTTTTTTTTCTTATTACGTATGCCACGTTTACAAATGCGAATTTTTTTTTTTTCACCATGGAGATCTTGCTTTGCGAATGATTACCTCCATGGTTTAATATTTTTATGACTCATAATGAACGAATCTCCTGTGTTTATTTACTCTAATGGATTGAGATATTCGGTTAACCTAATTTCTACTGAAGTTATCTCAGAATCTATACATTGTTGAATGTAACTCATCTCTCAAGCAAACAATTTTTTTGAACGATTTTTCTAAAAATGTAACTTTTATGCAATTTTATTCGAAAAAATAATTTTGAATAAAAATGGCCGCTTGGCGTATGAAAAAAAAAATGTGGTTAGCCCGTATTTGTTTTCCTCAGTCACATGACTTGCACTTCTTTTATTATATAGATTATGTATGATAGGATTTAACAGAATAAAGAAAACTTTTATTAATAACTTTTTAAGTTTCGATTCGATTTTCATAAAATTTGAAATGACTCGACAAAATTCTGCAACGATTATATAAATTAAATTTCAAATTATTCGGTTGGGTAGTTTTTGCGCCATTATATGCGGACAGACGACCGGACGGACGGACAAACCAGACGACGACTATAGGTGCTATGTATTTATATAATCACGAACGCACCTCACAAATGGGAGTTCGTTTGGAAGTTATCGTGTCCACTCACTCACACACACACGCGCGCGCAGAAATCATGATTACAACACTTTCCTTACACAGTGTGTTCGAAAAGTAATCATTAAAAGTCATTTATTATGCACATTAGTAGTAGGAAAACAACAGTTCTGGCTCAGCCGGAGGATTTGAGGATCCGCTCCTCCGGCCGGAGGCACGCAGCTGCAGCACTGAGGATCCGCTCCTCTTGCCGGAGGCACCGCTCCTCCGGCTGCACCGATCCTCCGGCTGCACAGATCCTCCGGCGGGGAAAAATAATTTTCTACTGTAACACGAGGGGTGAAAATAAGAACTCTAAGAAGAGGTTAAATGGACAAGATTATCATACTATAAGATGAATATTGATTTTATATACTAATTTTGAATGACAAACACCTTAATGAGTATCACTAATTAAGCGAAACAATGGAAAAATATTAATTTTAACGAAAAAAATCTGATTTCTTAAGAATTTTTCAACTATAAGACGAGGATATCAACTTATAAGAAGAAATTTAAACTTACATTTAGTTTTTGAACAATCATTACATTAATGAATACTGATAATTAGACAAAATATCCATTTTTAACGAAAAAGGCTGATTTCTTACAAATTTTTCAACTATAAAACGAGGATATCAAATCATAAACCGAAGATTAAACATATATATTAATTTTGAATAACAAACATCTTAATGAGTATTACTAATTACACGAAACAATGAAAAACATATCAAATTTTAACGAAAAAGCTGATTTCTTATGAATTTTTCAAATATAAGATGAGAATATCAAACTATAAGAAGAATTTTAAACTTATATTATAGTTTCTGAACAATGGACACCTTAATGAGTATAATAATTCAGCAAAAGAAAATATTACTTTTAACGAAAAAAGCTGATTTTTTAAGACTTTTTCAACTATAAGATGAGGATATCAAATCATAAGCTGTAGATTATATATATATCATATATATAATTATTTTGAATGACGAACACCTTAATGAGTATTACTAATTAGACGAAAATATTGAAAAATATCAATTTTAAGGTATAAAGCTGATTTTTTAAGAATTTTTCAAGGATAAGATGAGAATATCAACTTATAAGAGGAAATTACACTTATATTTTTTAGTTTTTGAACCGTAATACACAGAAAATATTCAAAATTTGAATGAATTTTTTACCTAATCAATTGATTTTCCGTGCAATAATCGGAGTTGTAACAACCAACTATCTAATTTTACTGTGTATACTTGATTTAATTCTGTTTAGACGTACGTAATATAATCTTTTTATATCATTTAGACTTGAAATAAGGACCATATTTAAATAAA
Organism: Maratus michaelseni; assembly: GCA_963931845.1. Classification (NCBI taxonomy): domain Eukaryota; kingdom Metazoa; phylum Arthropoda; class Arachnida; order Araneae; family Salticidae; genus Maratus; species Maratus michaelseni. The sequence goes on along the minus strand of OZ007594.1, from coordinate 125,566,384 downwards.
AACCAGTTGTTTATTTACTCTTAGTACGCAAACTTTTTTTCTTTTCTAAAATGTAGCATTTCTGAGGGGGATAATAATTCCCCCCCACATTCTAAGAAAAGGGGAGACATAACAATGACCATCTAGGTCACAACTTTTACTTTGACGTAATATAAATACTACTCACTATCAATGTTTACAAAAATTCCATGTTGGGAGATAGATATGTGTTATATTTTAATAAAGATTACCCTTCTCCATCTCCTTAAAGATTGCTAATAATTATACAAAACAAAAGAAATATCGATTTTTAACGAAAAAGGGTGAATTTTAATGAATTTTACACACGTTTTCGGTATTATTATACACTAACACATAGGATTTATTTCTTAGATGATTACAATACAGAGAAAAGTATATACCTTTAGATTACTTTTCGTGGAAAATTTCATAGTAATTATATAAACTCCTGTTTACATCACTTATTTACATATGAAAATAAGGATTTATAGGATAAAGTAAATAATCTTAACTTATACTTAGTAATTTTTGCACAATTCCAATGATTTTATACCATGTTTTACACGAGTTTTATATTAATTATTAATTTTATATTAATTAACTTCCAATATTTTCCATGATAAGATTAAATCTTTTCTATCACAGAAATAACACTATCTAAATTTGCACTTAAACTTTTATTCTAAGTATTGATATCCACTTATAGCTTTGCTTTACTTAAACTTTTACCTGAAATCATGTGAACTTATATAATAATTACCCTGCTTACACATATCGAATTTAGTAAACAACATTCTTTTCTACACGAATACACGAACCTTTTTTTAATTTTCCAGTTTTAACAGAATATGCCTATATATAAACTTTTATTTCAAATAGCCTAGTTTATGAAAACAATACGTAGAAAATATTAGACATTTTAACCTGAACTTAGATACTTTTCACTTACCTATTTTAACATAACTTAGATGATTTAATATTATTTTACCCGTTTCTTTCAGAAATATACATATAAAATTATGGATTTACCAAGTAAATATCCAATTTTAGCTTTCACTTAGCGATTTTTTTACAGCATTTCAGCGATTTCAAGCTATTTTCATGTCACAGAAACGAAAAAATAACTGAATACAGACGCGGGTAAATAATATTTGTATTGTATTTTCCATTCAAAGATTTGAAACTCAAGTTAAAATTTATGTTATAAGTATTGATATTCACTTTTAGTTATATTTTTACTTGAAACCATGTGAACTTGTAGAACCCTGCTTACGCATATGGAGTTTAGAACATCACACTGTTATCTAAATGAATAGGAATACCTTATTGTTTTAAATTTTCCAATTTTATCAGAATATCCACGAATATAATCTTTAATTTTATCTAAACATTTTATTTCAAATAGCCTAGTTTATGAAAACGATACATATTACCAAATATTAGACAACATTTTAACATAAACTTAGATACTGATCACATACCTATTTTAGTATATCTTATTGACATGCATAGCATTTCATCCATTCCTTTCAGAAATATACATATAAATATATGGATTTATCGAGTAAATATCCAATTTTAGCTTGCATTTAGTGATTTTTTACACCATTTCAATGATTTCAAGCTATTTTATATCACAGAAACGGAATTATATTTGAACATAAACGCCTGTAAAATAATATTTGGACTGTGTTTCCTATTCAAAAATTCAAATCTCAAATTAAAATTTATGTTCTATCACTTATCAACTATTTATCCCACATAATTTTTACCATAGAAACATCGTACATTATTAAATATACGTTAAATGAAAATAATAAATTGTAAGTATCTAAAAATATGAAACACAAAAACTATTAATCAAAAATTAAAAAATTAAACGTTTTTACAAAAAATTGTTTTTACAAAAATAAATAAATAAATAAATAAATACAAAACAGTTTTTACAAAAAAAAAAAAAAAGTTTTTACAAAAAAAAAAAAAGTTTCTACAAAAAAAAGTTTTACAAAAAAAAGTTTTTACAAAAAAAAATTACAAAAAAAAAAAATTACAAAATGAAATTTTTTTTTACAAAATAAAAAAAGTTTTTACAAAAAAAAGATTTACAAAAGTTTGAAAAAATTACAAAAATTATCCATTTTTTACAAACTTTTAAAAATTAGAAGTTTAACTGCTACCATTGCCACTATCACTTCTCAGAATATAGCAATCTAGACTTTACTATAAGGAAAATTTCAACTACAATTGTACCAACGCTATTATTAAGCTCGCATAAACCAAATTTTATACTGTATTTAGCGAATATCCAATTAACATCTTCCGTGTATAGTAACTTTTTTCTCTAACATTTGAAGTTGTGTATATCTGCTACTTTCATATATATATATATATATATATATAATATTTCAGAATTAAGACTATACTAACCATTTTAATATAAGACCATATTTAAGCAAGATTCCATGATAAAGCTTACTATACTGATTATTTTTATTAAGTACGCAAGCGCAGTTTTGTCACATGATCAATTTAACTGATGATAATATAAAATTTTGAAAAGTGATGCAGAGATTCTCATTCCCCAAGTCAAACTCTTGCATGAAGATGACTGTATATGTGTAGCTCCAGTAAATTTCCTGATTTTAACCCAGTTAGGGAAACAATTTCTCTGTTAACGAATAAAGTAAGTTGTACTATATCATTGTAAAAATCAATAAATGATTATTTATCTATTAATTCTTTTCTAAGTATATAATTATATTTCTTTTATTGTATAGATGTTACACCAAGCTGAATCAAAACAGCAGAAACTCACTTTACCAGAAATGGATATCCCAGATGATTCGTCGTCAACACATATAGAGTTAAAGAATAATATACATGTGAGTACTTATATGTGATACATTAGAATACATATATTAAACATAATTAGAGTGAATTTACAATAAAATATTATATCAGGTGTTCTATAAAATGTGATGCTTTTTCGCCTATAGTGTTAAAAGGAATTCTAAATGTATGCATTTATTTCTCTTGCAGATGTGTTCCACTGGTAACAAATACTTTTCAAGTAAATGGAATTTAAAAGAACATATACAAATCCATACTAGTGAAAAACCATATACTTGTAATCATCGTCAAAAATCATCTACAAGAAAGCGTGAATTATATTTTACTAGAAAATGCAGACTATCACTTCATATGAAAACAGATCCTGTTAAAAAATTGGTTCAGTGTGAAAAGTGTGAGAAAATACTCATTATTCGTAATAAACTGAATAGACATATGACTGTTATGTTGAACTTGTCGAAGGCAGCATCCCAAATCATATTGAAGATGGATATTCAAAAATTAACTAGTAGTTTGAATAATTTAACAGTCAAAGATCAGATTGGATACTTCGAAAAATTGACTGTATAGAACATAATCCAACATAACATTTACCCAAACTACTAATGCAGCATTATTGATTTGACATATGATATCCAAAAAGTGAAATTTGTAAAGAAAAATCCAAAGTGTTGCAAATAATTTTATTGATATAATTGATAAAATGTATTGAAGAGAAATTGATATAAATGTAGACAATATTCATGTAAATGTTATGTTGGATTATGTTCTATACAGTCAATTTTTCGAAGTATCCAATCTGATCTTTGACTGTTAAATTATTCAAACTACTGGTTAATTCTTGAATATCCATCTTCAATATGATTTGGGATACTGTCTTCGACAAGTTCAACATAACAGTCATATGTCTATGCAGTTTATTACGAATAATGAGTATTTTTTCACACTTTTCACACTGAAACAATTTTTTAACAGGATCTGTTTTCATATGAAGTGATAGTCTGCATTTCCTAGTAAAATATAAGTCACGCTTTCTTGTAGATGATTTTTGACGATGATTACAAGTATATGGTTTTTCACTAGTATGGATTTGTATATGTTCTTTTAAATTCCATTTACTTGAAAAGTATTTGTTACAAGTGGAACACATCTGCAAGAGAAATAAATGCATACATTTAGAATTCCTTCTAACACTATAGGCGAAAAAGCATCACATTTTATAGAACACCTGATATAATATTTTATTGTAAATTCACTCTAATTATGTTTAATATATGTATTCTAATATATCACATATAAGTACTCACATGTATATTATTTTTTAACTCTATATGTGTTGACGACGAATCATCTGGGATATCCATTTCTGGTAAAGTGAGTTTCTGCTGTTTTGATTCATCTTGGTGTAACATTTATACAATAAAAGAAATATAATTATATACTTAGAAAATAATTAATAGATAAATAATCATTTATTGATGTTTTACAATGATATAGTACAACTTACTTTATTCGTTAACAGAGAAATTATTTCCCTAACTGGGTTAAAATCAGGAAATTTACTGGAGCTACACATCTTCATGCAGTTTGACTTGGGGAATGAGAATCTCTGCATCACTTTTCAAAATTTTATATTTTCATCAGTTAAATTGATCATGTGACAAAACTGCGGATGCGTATTTAATAAAAATAATCAGTATAATAAGCTTTATCATGGAATCTTGCTTAAATATGGTCTTATATTAAAATGGTTAGTATGGTCTTAATTCTGAAATATTATGTATATATATATATATGAAAGTAGCAGATATACACAACTTAAATGTTAGAGGAAAAAGTTACTATACACGGAGGATGTTAATTGGATATTCGCTAAATACAGTATAAAATTTGGTTTATGCGAGCTTAATAATAGCGTTGGTACAATTGTAGTTGAAATTTTCCTTATAGTAAAGTCTAGATTGCTATATTCTGAGAAGTGATAGTGGCAATGGTAGCAGTTAAACTTCTAATTTTGAAAAGTTTGTAAAAAATGGATAATTTTTGTAATTTTTTCAAACTTTTGTAAACCTTTTTCTTTTTTGTAAAAACTTTTTTTATTTTGTAAAAACTTATTTTTTTGTAAAAACTGTTTCGTATTTTTTTTTATTTGTTTTTTGTAAAAACTTTTTTTTGTAAAAACTTATTTTTTTGTAAAAACTGTTTTGTATTTTTTTTATTTGTTTTTTGTAAAAACAATTTTTTGTAAAAACGTTTAATTTTTTAATTTTTGATTAATAGTTTTTGTGTTTCATATTTTTAGATACTTACAATGTATTATTTTCATTTAACGTATATTTATTTTGAGATTTTATTATTTTGGAGATTTGAATTTTTGAATAGGAAACACAGTTCAAATATTATTTTACAGGCGTTTATGTGCAAATATAATTCCGTTTCTGTGATATAAAATAGCTTGAAATCATTGAAATGTTGTAAAAAATCACTAAATGCAAGCTAAAATTGGATATTTACTCGATAAATCCATATATTTATATGTATATTTCTGAAAGGAATGGATGAAATGCTATGCATGTTAATAAGTTATGCCAAAATAGGTATGTGATCAGTATCTAAGTTTATGTTAAAATGTTGTCTAATATTTGGTAATATGTATCGTTTTCATAAACTAGGCTATTTGAAATAAAATGTTTAGATAAAATTAAAGATTATATTCGTGCATATTCTGTTAAAATTGGAAAATTTTAAACAATAAGGTATTCGTATTCATTTAGATAACAGTGTGATGTACTAAACTCCATATGCGTAAGCAGGGTTCTACAAGTTCACAAGGTTTCAAGTAAAAGTATAACTAAAAGTGAATATCAATACTTGTAACATAAATTTTAACTTGAGTTTCAAATCTTTGAATGGAAAATACAATACAAATATTATTTACCCGCGTCTGTATTCAGTTATTTTTTCGTTTCTGTGACATGAAAATAGCTTGAAATCGCTGAAATGCTGTAAAAAAATTCGCTAAGTGAAAGCTAAAATTGGATATTTACTCGGTAAATCCATAATTTTACATGTATATTTCTGAAAGAAACGGGTAAAATAATATTAAATCATCTAAGTTATGTTAGGTAAGTGAAAAGTATCTAAGTTCAGGTTAAAATGTCTAATATTTGATACAACGTATTGTTTTCATAAACTAGGCTATTTGAAATAAAAGTTTATATTTAGGCATATTCTGTTAAAACTGGAAAATTAAAAAAAGGTTCGTGTATTCGTGTAGAAAAGAATGTTGTTTACTAAATTCGATATGTGTAAGTAGGGTAATTATTATATAAGTTCACATGATTTCAGGTAAAAGTTTAAGTAAATCAAAGCTATAAGTGAATATCAATACTTAGAATAATAGTTTAAGTGAAAATTTAGATAGTGTTATTTCTGTGATAGAAAAGATTTAATCTTATCATGGAAAATATTGGAAGTTAATTAATATAAAATTACTAATTAATATAAAACTCGTGTAAAACATGGTATAAAATTATTGGAATTGTGTAAAAATTACTAAGTATAAGTTAAGATTATTTACTTTATCCTATAAATCCTTATTTTCATATGTAAATAAGTGATGTAAACAGGAGTTTATATAATTACTATGAAATTTTTCACGAAAAGTAATCTAAAGGTATATACTTTTCTCTGTATTGTAATCATCTAAGAAATAAAATCCTATGTGTTAGTGTATAATAATACCGAAAACGTGTGTAAAATCCATTAAAATTCACCCTTTTTCGTTAAAAATCGATATTTCTTTTGTTTTGTATAATTATTAGCAATCTTTAAGGAGATGGAGAAGGGTAATCTTTATTAAAATATAACACATATCTATCTCCCAACATGGAATTTTTGTAAACATTGATAGTGAGTAGTATTTATATTACGTCAAAGTAAAAGTTGTGACCTAGATGGTCATTGTTATGTCTCCCCTTTTCTTAGAATGTGGGGGGGAATTATTATCCCCCCTCAGAAATGCTACATTTTAGGAAAGAAAAAAAGTTTGCGTACTAAGAGTAAATAAACAACTGGTTTTTATTTAAATATGGTCCTTATTTCAAGTCTAAATGATATAAAAAGATTATATTACGTACGTCTAAACAGATTTAAATCAAGTATACACAGTAAAATTAGATAGTTGGTTGTTACAACTCCGATTATTGCACGGAAAATCAATTGATTAGGTAAAAAATTCATTCAAATTTTGAATATTTTCTGTGTATTACGGTTCAAAAACTAAAAAATATAAGTGTAATTTCCTCTTATAAGTTGATATTCTCATCTTATCCTTGAAAAATTCTTAAAAAATCAGCTTTATACCTTAAAATTGATATTTTTCAATATTTTCGTCTAATTAGTAATACTCATTAAGATGTTCGTCATTCAAAATAATTATATATGTTTAATCTACAGCTTATGATTTGATATCCTCATCTTATAGTTGAAAAAGTCTTAAAAAATCAGCTTTTTTCGTTAAAAGTAATATTTTCTTTTGCTTAATTATTATACTCATTAAGGTGTCCATTGTTCAGAAACTATAATATAAGTTTAAAATCCATCTTATAGTTTGATATTCTCATCTTATATTTGAAAAATTCATAAGAAATCAGCTTTTTCGTTAAAATTTGATATGTTTTTCATTGTTTCGTGTAATTAGTAATACTCATTAAGATGTTTGTTATTCAAAATTAATATATATGTTTAATCTTCGGTTTATGATTTGATATCCTCGTTTTATAGTTGAAAAATTTGTAAGAAATCAGCTTTTTTCGTTAAAAATGGATATTTTGTCTAATTATTAGTATCCATTAATGTAATGATTGTTCAAAAACTAAAATGTAAGTTTAAATTTCTTCTTATAAGTTGATATCCTCGTCTTATAGTTGAAAAATTCTTAAGAAATCAGATTTTTTCGTTAAAATTAATATTTTTCCATTGTTTCGCTTAATTAGTGATACTCATTAAGGTGTTTGTCATTCAAAATTAGTATATAAAATCAATATTCATCTTATAGTATGATAATCTTGTCCATTTAACCTCTTCTTAGAGTTCTTATTTTCACCCCTCGTGTTACAGTAGAAAATTATTTTTCCCCGCCGGAGGAGCGGATCCTCAGTGCTGCAGCTGCGTGCCTCCGGCCGGAGGAGCGGATCCTCAAATCCTCCGGCTGAGCCAGAACTGTTGTTTTCCTACTACTCGCATTTTCGAGCATATAAAAATAAATATTTGTTTTAATACAAATTACTTATTTGTTTGTTTTTAAACCAAGGTTGATTTTATACTTCTTTAAATTTAATACAACATTTCTTTTTATCAAATATACATAAAATCATTTCACAGATGACTGGGCTTTTAAGAATACTTGTGCAAATGATAATTTTCACTTTACATAATCTAATTTTTTTCCCAGTATAATTAAATTTTATAGAGTTAACAATTTCAGTTAGTATTTACAAATAAATAAACACATGACAGAGTGAAAATCCCGAGTTAAACTTCAGAATTTTAAAATAGGTCGGTAAATTGAGATACAATTTTCAAACAAATTGAATTTGAAAGTTATTTTTTTCTATTCGACGGTCTAAAAATTGAAATTGTGCGATGTTTAGGAGTTAAAAAAATTGTAGTAAAAGCGAAATTTATTGGCCATGTTGTTACCACCGTAAAAATCAGTGACATATTATTTTCTTTACAAATTATAACTACCATTAGTTGTAAATGTCTTTTGAAGAAAAACAATTGTAAACAATATTTTTTTCTTAATTAGTTTGAAATAATGTGTGTTGTATATTTAACACTTTAAGACCGAATACTCATGATCATACGGGTTTGAATTTATTGAATTTTGTGCTGACAAGTCACTCAGTCATACTCAGAAATAAAAATATTTTAAAAAAGTAATTCATATAAATTGGTTGAGCATGTAAAACTTAATTTACATTGCTTTAAAAAAGACATTTCTTCCAATCAGAAATTTCCCACACCAGTCTTAAGAGCCTACATCAGTCATGCGAAAAAACACTCAAGCCTAATGTTAAGTGTATGGGAAGGTTCTAGCGCGATTTCCCTCTAGCATTTTAATATTTTTAAATGCTTTTTTTTTGCATAGAACAGCTGAGGTCAATCTCCAACGTTGTTAGTTTTTACTTTTTCGATTTTGGTTCCAGTTATTTTATATAAGGGTACTTTCACTTTCAGAACCGGTTCCTACCGGTTCCAAAATTGAAAATGGCCACTTATAAAAAAACTGCGACAAAAATCAAAAAAGTAAAAACTAACAACGTTGGACATTGACCTCAGCTATCCTATGCAAAAAAAGCATTTAAAAATATTAAAATGCGAGCGAGAAATCGCGCTAGAACCTTTCCATAGACTTAACATTAGCTTGAGCGTTTCTTCCCGTGACTAGTGTAGGCTCTTAAAGGAATATAACAATTTTTATTTTTAGAATAGTTTAATTATAATCTCGATGTATCCCTTTATATCCAATAATTGTATGTAATTTTCCGCTTAGTGAAAATGATATAGCTTAAATCTTGTATAATCTCATTTAAACAGAATTTCGGAAATATTTCATTGAAATTGTTGAAATATCTCTACGATTTGACAATTGTGCAAGGAGGAAAATTACACATGCCCATTCTGTTTCTACTCTTTTAGTGATTAAGAAACACTTTGTTTCTGTTTTTGTAAATACTCGATGTTCACTCATTTGTAAAAAAAAAACGACTTCAGGTTCAGATCCACCCCCTTGCGTGACACGGTCAAGTACCTATGAAATGTTGAAAGTTAGTGAAATTTTTAAAGATTGTTATCATAAAGAATATTAGAAACACGTGTATAACATTTTAAACTAGTATTTAAACAACTCTACTGTTTTGAATATTCCATGAAATGTGATTTTCGTTTTATTTATTGTATGGATTTTACGATTAGACAAAGCGAATATTGCTATTTAAAAATAGCAGTACTCAAAAATAAAACCGTACGTGCGATATACGGAATATATGTATTTTATACCCGTTCTGAAAGGGGCTACAATATTAAATTTTTATTTATATTAATTTTAAGATATAAATAGGCACATATTTTTTCAATAATGGTTGTATAACATTGGTATAACAATGGATGTATAATGGATGTAAAACACCCACGTAACTGACACGTACGAGCTATTTTTTTAAATAATAATCAGACATTTTGTACTAACAAAATGACCTACTATCAAAACAAAGCTTTTGCTCTCCCTTTCAATAATTAAAAAAATATTTCATAAAAGTTAGAAATGTAAATATAAACAAACAGTTTTAAGTATATTAACTGACGGATATAAAAATTGGTACTTTTCTGTTAACTGGTCCTTGGCGTTTTTAGGGTTTCGTTCATCTTATGAAACCCTATCATTCCCGTTCCGTTGTCTGTCCGTCACAGAGCCGTTCTCAGAACCTATATAACTTACATAGTTGAAACTTTGTGTATATATAACTGAATACCTGCTATGAAGCTCAAAATATTAAAATTTGAAAAAATCGTATTATTTTAATAAATAGAGATAAAAAACCGAAATTCTAACAGTCTTTTCCCATTAAATTTAAACATTTTTCGTTATAGCTGTTGCCAACAATTAAAAATTCACAATAAAAATCTTTCTACAATAATTAATTTTCTATTGAAAGATTTCCTCGTGAAAAATAAAAATGAAATAAAAAGTTTCACCAGTTGAAAAAAAGATTAATGTGACGTCATATTGGCAATAAAACGGAAATTTTCAAAGATTTCTCAATAATACAAGGAGTATGAGTATGTGTATGTACAGAAAGCAGATTAATATCACGTCATTAGAGAATTAAAAAGAAAATTAATCTGACGTCGTATCGGAAGTTTAACTGATTTCTCAAATGTTTGAGGCGTGTTCAAAGCGAGTATCAATATGAGTAATAGAGAATAGTAAATATATGAGTTTGAGGAACGTATTGAATCATGATAAAAACCCGATTATGGAAATATTCGCATATTTTAACATTTTGAAGGTGTACAACATGTTTAATTTTGAAATTATTATTTTTTAAAATATCGCATTTAATCCACATGACAGATATTATTATGACAGAGTGTAAAAAACGAGCTTCACCCGCTATCGGGCTGGTTTAGATATTCGAAAAAACGAGAAAATAGACCGGTAAATTTTTACTTTATAAAAAACGTGACTTTTTTTGTTGTTGCTAAATGAAATTTATTTGGATTTATTAAAGAAATGATAAAATGAATATTAAACGAAACCCTTTGTGAGATCTTCGATCACACTTACCCACTTGTTTAAAAAAAGTTTCTCGCAATTCGGGCTTCAGAAAGTGATATTTTACGCCAGATACTTTAAACAGCTATGAAAACAAACCTAATGAACTTTTATGATATATATATATATATATATATATATATATATATATATATATATATATATATATATATGACTATATATATATATTTATTTATTTATTTATTTATTATTATTGATATATTAATTTCATATATTTACTATTATTTATATACAATTTACTACAATAAATAAATAAATAAATAAATAGACATCGATAACGATATCATTAAGGGGGAGGGGTGATATTGTATGGTATCGCAAGAAGGGGGTGGGTCCAAAATTATCAAAAAATTGAAAACGTTAGATATGTACAGCATGTATATATTTTTTATGTATATATATTTTTAGAAATATCCTTTGCCACCAGCTGATGTCCCTGCTTACTAAAAAGCTCGACAGGCTGCTGTAGAGTATAGAAGTCTCTGATATCACAGATATCCTGATAAAAATTTGATTTTATTAGATAGTTTTGCCATTTTATATAAATTTTTAAATTGCTACTGTTCAAGTTAAGCTGTAAGCAATTAGAATGAGGCACAAATGAGTACTGTTTGTCGACCACAAGAATAGCTCCCGCCATAAAGTTTGGTTGGTGGCGGTCGCTATAGTAACAAGACCGGTCCATTTCGAATGAGGAATACGCGTGTGAGGAATTGACGGAATAAAAGGTTAGATCACGTCATTCGTCTTCTCGGATCTACAGCAGTTGCGTTATCTTATTTTTGATTTAATTTTGCTTTTGCTTTTTTAAAATTATTTGTTCCCATTTGATTAAATAATTTTGCTAATTTGTTAAACTGGAAAGATGCCCTTTCAGTTTAGAAAAGGTGAAGTCTTGAAATCGCAAGCACGTAAAATCATATATAATGTTGCGGAATTTTGTTCCAGTGAAGCTTCATCTAAAGATGTTTTAATTCCACTCCCACAAGCTCTAAAACGAGCTTCCCGAGCAAGTGGAATTTCTGAAGCTACAATAAAAAAAATAAGAAATGAAGTTTCTGCATTGGGCTCATCGACAGATTTAATATCACCTGGTAAACATCGTAAAAGACCTAGTGAGCGGAACTGCGAAATAGATGACTTTGACAAGTGCGTTATACGTCAAACGATTCAAGATTTTTATATAAGAGAAAAAAAAGTACCATCTCTCAGAAAATTATTACCCGTGTTGAAAGAAAAAATTGGATTTTCGTGGAAAAGAGACACATTGTGCAAAGTCTTACATTCAATGAATTTTCGATGGAAAAAGTGCGTGAATAAAAGAAAAGTTCTCATGGAAAGGCCAGATATTGTTTTTTGGAGACACAAATATTTGAGAGAAATGAGACGGCATAGGAACACTGGACGACCGATTGTCTATATTGATGAAACTTGGGTCGATAGCAACTTGACATTTAAGAAATGTTGGCAAGACGACACAGTTTTGGGAGTTACAGCAAATGTTAATGCGAAAAATAGACTTATAGTTGTTCATGCTGGAACAGGTTTTCTTACGGATGCTCAACTAGTATATAAAGCATCGACAAAAAGCGGTGACTATCACGGGCAAATGAACTATGAAAACTTCAAAAAATGGGTGTTGGAAAAACTTCTTCATAATTTGCAACCAAACAGTGTCGTATGTATGGATAATGCTCCGTATCATACAACTGTTGAAAACCTCACTCCTACAAAGTATTCTACAAAAAAAGTTATGATTGACTGGCTGAAAAACAACAAAATATACTGCGACGAACAAATGCGGAAAGCGGAACTATTCTCTCTTATAGACAGCAATCGTCCAAAGAAAATCGTCTATAAAATTGATAATTTAATAGAAAAAGATGGACATGAAGTTCTACGACTCCCCCCTTATCATTGTGATCTAAACGCAATAGAATTTGTGTGGTCCTCTGTAAAAAGAAAAGTAAAAGAACGAAATGTTACTGGTGATTTAAATTTGGACAATCTAAAATCTTTACTTCAAACAGCTATCACTGAGGTTACTTCGGCAGAATGGGCAGCACATTGCAAACACGTGGAAAACGTTGAAAATAATTACTGGGAAAAAGATGGACTGTTAGAGGATCTATTAGACGAACTGTCATTTAACATTAAAACCAACGACTCTGATTCAGAAGAAACCGAGACTGCTGAGAGTGATTCAGAAGAAACCGAGACTGCTGAGAGTGACTCAGAGAATTTTCACATGCTTGAATAAATTCTAAAAGTTTAGAAGGTATTATTTTTTATATTTTTAATGATAAAAAAAAATTTCCGTCCTTGCAAATTGTTTGAAAATACATACTGAAATCTATAATAATCACTGAAGTTCGGTCATTGTATTAATGATTTAAAGTCATTGATAATTATTAATGGTTATGAAAATATCAATTTTTAAACAATTATTTAAGTTAATTTAATTTCATTTTTATAGTAATAAATTTCATGATTAATTCATATTGATTCATATTTTATTTTCATTTGTAAAATCTAAATATTATCATATAAATAATATATGAAACAGTTTTCTTTCGCTCGATGAATTGATTAAAATTTTAAAAAAGCAATAATATTAAAAGCGTTTAGTAAACTATTGTGAATGCCTATCTTCTGGTTTCCCCTGTCGAAAATGGAGCGAGTCTTGCTTCTACGGCAACAGACAGGCGCAGACTTCTCGGCGAGAGCTATTCTTGTGATCGACAAACAGTACTATTCCAGCTGTATCAACATAGTTTAATGAAATAAAAGTCTTACAAAAATTATCAAGGTGTTAGATTTATGATATGTATGATAAAATATAATTGTCAGACACAACAAAACATTTATTATTCCTCTACAATTGCTTAACTTATTTTGGAATAGCCTAACTTAAACATACATGCAGTTTGAGATTAATGTTCTTGCATCTTACTGTACTTCAAAGGATTTTATTTTGCAACCTTCTATTATTCCAAAAATTTTATACTACGAATTAGGGCGTTAAAAAGGTGACTGAATGTTACTCACCAGGTATATCTGTATAGAAAATAGAACATTTTAATAAAAAAATATTTCCAAAAAAAGGAAGAAATGCATTTAATTTAATCATGAAGTCCTCTAAAATGGTACAGATATAAATATTTTATGTGAATTGTTTTACAATATTACTAATATTGAATTTAAAAGGTGGTCGATATTTTGTTCCATAAACTCATAAGTTTTTTTAATGTAAAATCATTTACAATTTGTAAATTTCAAATGATTATATGTCCGTGATCGGTAGTAACACATTTTTTATAGGGTTCATTGCATTTACATGGAAAAAAAATTAGCAGAAGATGTATTTCTTGAAAAAGTATTATAGTTAAAAATATTTCTACCTATTGTAGTTGGATAGTTAAATGGTCTAGAAATACGAAGATCATCAATAGTAAAGTTACATTTTTTGTCATTAATTATAGAATTAATATTAATTTTATTAAAGATTTGATTTGAAAAAGTGGTGACCATCTGAGTATTAGTGTTGTGAATTTTAGGTTTTTTATTTATGTTAATGTCAAAAAGATTTGCTCTTATCGTAATAAGATCAAACAAAATATCTAAAAAAATGCTTAGAATATGTCTTGCTAAGAAATACATTTAAATAGTGTATTAATTGTTTTTTTTATGGCAAAAATGTATTAACGAATTAATAGTCAGTTAAAATCAGTTAAGTAATTGCTTTGAAGGAGATATATATCTGATAATTGTCATGCGATAGCGTTCGTATTTACAGACCGATTTGGGAGTGAGTAAACATATTCTACTCCCAAGATTCTGCTTACCAAGATCTCGACCGAGTTGGCTTGATCGACCAGCTTGATCTGCCATCTTGTTCCAAAATGACGGCCCCTTAAATATTTCAAACTCAAAAAAAAATATTTAAAAAAATTGGAAAATCCAAATTTATTTTCTACGTAAGTGTTAGGTCTTGATATAAGGATTCCAGAGCATTTTTAATTTACCATCTCTCTTATAAAATGTCTTAGATATAGCAATTTGAAAGTCTAAGGTTGCTGCCATTTTGAAACATGATAGCGAATTTTTCCCCCCTAAATCGGGTTTAATTTATGAGTTTTAACAAACGTGGTTTCTAGCAAATTTACTTTCATTGGTGTAACCATTGTTGCTAATTTCATGCGTTAAAAACTACACATTCATATCCACTAGTGTCAAATTCTCGCTAAGCTTGGCAATACTTGACAAAATTGATAAAATTCATCGCCATAACGAAGCCAACTTGGTGGTAGCTGACTAATTTTTCCAAACTGCTATTCAAATTTAGTATTGACGAAGACGGAGAATCTTCTATAATCGGGTTCCACGCATTTTAGCTTTGTGTGTTTGAATGAAATTAGCCAAATTCTTAAAAAAAAACAAGTTGGAAATTGTACGTCAAACATGACAAATGAGGTGCGTTCGTACTATAACTAGTTTCAGTGAAATGAATTATATCGTTTGTTATTATATGATTAATTTCCGTAATAAAATAAGTACATTTTAAGTTGACAACATTTTATCTTTTGTTGACATTTACTGAAAATTCAAATAGAAAACTTAAGCCTAGCTTTGAAAATTTCAGAACTTAAAATCCATATTTAGACTCTTTTTCAATTTAATATCTATTTCTCTGGAAGCATCTATCCAAAAAAACTGTCAGTAGATTATAGGATTGCTATAATTAAACAATTTTAGTATACAAATTCAGTTTTTAAATTCAGTAATACGAAAATAATATGACTTCACATATTAAATAGGACGTAACCACCATGGCAACCTAGAATTATTACCTATCATGGGATAATTATAATATCATTTAATTAATTACGCATGATGGGATTTAATAAAATGAAGAATGTGACTATAACTTGGTCATACAGGTTATAAAATGTCATATACGTCATATGTGACTATAACGGCATACATATCAGACAACTTGGCGATACATCTCGGTCACTTGACGATTAATCTTCGGAAGCTTCTAATATAACAAGGAAGTACCGATTTTTAAAAAAGATCAAATTACTTAATAAATATTTTTATTAATATCTTTTAGGTTTTGAGTCGATTTTCAAAAAAATTGAAATGACTCGACAAAATTCTGTGACGATTATATATATTCAATTTCAAACCATTCGCTTGGGTAGTTTTTGCGCTGTTATATGCAGACAGATGGACGGACCAGACGACGACTGTAGGTGCTACGTATTTATATAGTTACGAACGCACCTAAAAAGAACCAGGAAAGCTAGCTTTTACTCCCGGTACAGTCCGAAAGGACTCATTTTCTTTTACGAAAGCAGTATCGAATTATGGCCGGCGTTTTGAAAGCAGCACACCCCTGATGGTATGAAAGTATTTTCGAGAACTTTAGAAACTTATAAAAACATTTAAAGACACACGTCATCAATTCGACATGGAAGTTTCCATTGATATTTCTTGCCCGACCTGTACCTGAAATATTTTGTTGTATGATATGGCTCATGTTTCTCTGTTAGGAAACGCTAAAACATCTAAAATACCGTATTTGGGCCAAGGTCGTCAGTTTTGTTTCCTTTTTTATTCAGAAATTCCGAATTTATACCAGAAATTTTGAATAGTAACTTTGACTTTATTTAATGACAGACATTTCTGGCTTACATAAAATAAAAATTCTTCTTTCGCAATTTCCTGTATGAATTCGGAATTTCTAGATAAAAAAAAAAAAAAAAAAAAAAAAAAATGAAGGCCAAACTGTCAAGCCTGATTTGGTCAAGAAAAGTCTTCACCAATTTTCAGAAGATAATTTCAGCATCATCCAAAATCAATATGAATGCGGCTTGTTAATAATATTAGAAAATATCCTGATTAGCGATGAAGTTCTATTCTTTTGCTACGAGACTTTTCTGTCAGAAATCTGGAGTCCGGTTTTAAACGGGAGCCAAAAAACCAACTTCTATTTCCTTTATCCTTTACCCTTCACAACTTGACGGGTTCCAGAAAAAAAAATTACTATAAAAAAAATTACTATAAAAAAAAATCTTCTTTATTATTTGAGAGAAGGAGAGCGTGAAACAGTGTTTCAAAAATATTATTTTAAAAGTTTTTTTTCCGCCAGTGAAATACAGTACTTTTTTCGATGCAAACTCGAAACAAACAATCCATGAACAACTGTGTAATGCAAATCATTTCGACATTACCGCCTTATTCACCATCGCAAGAAAGAAAATTTCATGGACCTTTTCATGGACCTATGAAGTATCATACAAATAGTATATTTGTTTGCTTATGGAACATATACATCAGACTTGTGTGCTTGATACAAATATCCGCTTATAAATCTTCGTCAAGATGAGGACTGGATAGACTTAAGGAAATAAAAATACTGAAGAATTACAGCCGAATGCTCTACAAAGAGTGTGCAACGGAGTTGACGGGAGTCGAACCCGCCGCCTTCTCCTACGCTCTCAAGGGATTAGCGGAATGGTGCCTTAAACACCAAATTGTATGTTCCTATGTTCATATCATATTCAGTAAATAAAAGAACATAGTAAACAAGCGGAAAAAATTCTACCTTACGGCAGAATATAGATTGGCCACCCACGGCTTTTATCGTTGAGATTTTTTCAGCTAAGTCTAACTCGTCAAAAAAAAAGTGTTTGTTAGCAAAAGCCAGCTTTCCTACTTTAGAATTTAGATTTTCTGTGAGGCTGACGGGATATATTAGGAACGAACACACCAAGTAATAAAAAGATTCGGTGACTAGAAGTATTTTTAATAAATATATTAGTGAAAAGATGTGGCTCCAAAGGGCTGAGACGTGGCGAGGTAGATGTTGTTTACAAATGTGCTGGCTTAATGACATCCTTTAAACTTATTTTTAATGGTTAAAGACACTTTAACACTTAATAGATAACTTAAAAAAAGTAATGAAAAGTTCTATGATAACAGCTTTTATGATGTATACAGCTAAGAGAAGTTGTTTAACAAATGATGATTTAGCATTAATTGACGGGGTCATGGAGAGTGGTGGGGTGGAAAAGGGAGGAGGAGCTATACAAAACACAAGTGTTCTACGAGACCTTTAAAAGGAATCCTCACTTGCAATTGAGAGATGGGACTTTAAAAAGGATGCCCCTTTTGCGCCCCTCTGACGGGCCCTACTTAAGATATACGTGAAAACCGAGGCGCCAAAAGAAGCGGGGGTAAAATACCTTAAGGCGGTGTACAGCTAATTTTGGTGAAATTTTGAAGCTGTCCGGCTCATAGGAACAGAGAAAAATGGGAAAAACTAAAATAATTATGAGACATTGAAAAAATTAAATAAGACAAGCTCTAAAAATTCTACCTTACGGCAGAATATAGATTGGCCACCCCCACGGCTTTTATCGTTGAGATTTTTTCAGCCAAGTCTAACTCGTCAAAAAAAAGTGTTTGTTAGCATAAGCATATGTTTAAAATTTAGTTAGCGCTCTAAATTTTTTTTGAGGCTGGCGGAATATATTAGGAACGAACACACCAAGTTTTAAAAAGATTCAGTGACTAGAAGTATTTTTAATAAATACAATAGTGAAAAGATGCGACTTCAATGGGCTGAGACGTGGCGAGGTAGATGTTTACAAGTGTGCTGGCTTAATGACACCCTTTAAACTATTTTTAATGGTTCAAGACACTTTAACACTTAATAGATAACTTAAAAAAGGTAATGAAAAGTTCTATGAATACAGGTTTTATGATGGATACAGCTAAGAGAAGCTATTTAACAAATTATGAGTTAACATTAATTGACGGGCTCTTGAAGAGTGGTGGGGGGGAAAGGGGGAGCTATACGAAACACACGTGCTCTACGAGACCTTTAAAACGAATCCTCACTTGCAATTGAGAGATGGGACTTTAAAAGGGATGCCCCTTTTGCGCTCCTCAAAAAAGCCAAGAGATACGTGAAAACCGAGGCGCCAAAAGAAACGGGGGGGGGGGATATCTTTGGGCGGTGTACAGCTAATTTTGGTGAAATTTTGGAGCTGTCCGGCCCATAGGAACAGAGAAAAATTTGAAAAACTAAAATAATTATGAGAAATTGAAAAAACTAAATAAGAAAAGTGCTCCTTACCGGAGGGGATGGGGAGAGGGGAAGAAAAGGAGGAGGGAGAGTAGGATCTGACAAAAGTGCTTGATGAGATCAAACTTTTGATATGTTATATGATGGGGTTTGAACACTTTGAATGTCTTCCCCGGGAGTGGTAACTCCGTTCCTATAGGAGATTGGGCCTCGGGACTCTCTTAGAAATGTCGGCCTTGACGAGTTTAACTACATTGGATCCTTTAGAAGAGGCCTACACACTCTGTGGGACTTAAAGGGGCAGAGAAAATTGGGAAAAACTAAAATTTAAAAGGAGTTGAAAGAGAGAAAAATGCTTCTTAAGGGAGGGGGGAGTGAGAGGGGGAGAGTAGGACCAGACAATAATGCTTACGAGATCTATCTAGTGATATGTTACATGAAGGGGTATGAGCACCAAAAAGGTCTCCCCCGGGGGGGGGGGGGTAACTTCTTTTATATGGGAGATAGGGCCACAGAACCCCCTTAGAAATGTCTGCTACGACCGGTTTAACTTTGTTGGACCCTTTATATTATTGTTTAAATGGGGTCTGCACCCGCTGTAGGGCAATTAGGGACAGAAAAAGGAATTAAAAGCGGAAGTAAGCATAATAAAGAGAGAATTTTATTTTTAATATCGTCAGTAATAACCATTTGTGTAGCTATGTATAAAGGGTGTCCTCCTTTATATATGAAGTGGCTGTGACTTTTCATAAACATGAATTTTACTGTAGACTGAAAGAATTAGCCCTGTGTGTGGTTAATAATAATAAGTAATGTAAAATTTTAATTAGGAAATAGCTGAATTTGTTGTATTTAAATAAGTAATTGCTATTAATATCAAATTTTACTTTTATGAAATATATTCCATTTATCATGAAAAATACAAAGCAATCGATAAAACATTTTTAAATAAAAGAGTAGAAAAATCGAACAGAAATTTAGAGGAATCGAACCTGAAACCTCCAGAATCAAGAGCAGTGCTCTAACCATTCGGCCATCAAGTTCACTTGTAGACTTTAAGAAAATATCATTAAAGTAGGCAAATTAGTCAAATCAATGTTTCGAACGCAGACCTTTCAATTTCACTATGCACACATTCACAGTATAGACTCACTCCATATTTTAGTCTCCTTCGTCCGCGCGCCGCCTGATCTTCGTCCGTGAACATCCCCATTATCTTTTTATGCGTGAAGGTTTCGGTATAGTACTACATTGTGAAATTTGATAATTTTTGAAATTCAATATTTGAAAAATGGCATAACCAGTAAATTTGAAATTTATATCAAGAAAAATACATTTTTTTACCTTTCTAACGCAGTTTGTCTAACAATTTTGTGACAAATACTTTTCGAGCTATTAATTTTTTCAATTACTTCAAATGTTTCATTTTCCGAGATTAACCTGTGGCAACGATGGATGGCTGTGACTTTTCATAAACATGAAAAATGATAGAGATTGAAAGAATAAGCCACCCTGTGTGTGGCTAATAAAGCACACATCTCTCCCCCTGTGGTAAGGCAACCGCTTCTATGCGCATATGCATTGCATCTGCCCAAAAGGCGCCGTCAAAATTCTACGTTAAAAAAAGTTTTAAAATGTCCTCTTTAATCTTTGTTAGTTTCGAATCCATATCTTGATTTGTTACAATAATGTAAAGTGTCTGCTGGTAAAGTTACCCCAATTGATAATTATTGCCTAGAATTAATTAAAAAGAATAAAAAGCCAGATTAAAACCATAAAATACAACACTTTGGAGCTAAACTAAAATCTGTCAATGAAAAGATAAGATTTTAATTTTATGTCAAACATAAAATTATTTTTTTGTATCTATGGGAAAAGTATACTAAAGTTAATTAACAGTTTTGCCCGAGTCGTTGTAATTAATTACTACTGCGTGTTCATATTCTTATTATCATATAGTTCTTCCACAATATTTTTAGGGAGCGTTTTTATTTAAATGCAAAAGACGCTGTGTCAGAGCTAGAACCCGACCAGAACTCGAAAATTCTGTTTAAATCAACACCCAAAACCACCATCAACAACAAAAACATAAATTTTCAGCCCGAACCCGACACACTTCAACCAGAAATATTCAAACACGAACCCGAAATGAAAGAAAATTAATCCATGTTTTAATACAATTATGTGAAGGTAGTCTACAATTGCATTATAATTTTTTCTCTTTTGTATGAAAATTAACGCATATACACTCATTAATATTAAAATATAGAGATTTTTTTCAGTAAAAAAATATTCAAGACTTTCTTTTGAAATGTCGGTTCAACCCGAATCTAACACGAAAGAATCAAAAATCAACACGAAACTGAAATGTTTAAAAAACCAACTCGACCCGATGCAGCAGGATTCTAATCAGTGCTACTTGGTACAATGATCTCGCTTTACCAACGCCTTTCACACGCTTCTGTTTTATTACAACTGCTGGTAACAGCAGTTATTTCTTGAACTTCCGATAATTCCATAAATTGAAGCTCCCACATCTGCAAAATGAATTTTAATATTTAAACTTACCTTGAAAAATTACTGGTGTCACTTATTAATACAATAGATTTCGTATATTAATCTTGATCCCAAGTATTCGAAACATTACTATTATAGGTTTTCATTTAGATTTTCTTTTCTTTCTTCATTTAAAAAAGAATTTACACGTATTCATGCCAGATTTGCGTTCAAACCAAAAAGACATGAACCACCTATTAGTAGTATTTTGCTCTTTCCTTGTTGCTGCAATCTGCCTTTGGTTGTTCGCAGCACGACAACACAGGAGCTTCTTTCCACAGTTAAAGGATCCAGCAAATGAATGCAGCCGTCTGAAGTCAATGATGAACTCAGAGAAAGGACACAATGACTTCATCAGGTGAAGCGATGAAGCGCGATTATTATTATTATTATTATTAATTTTATTTTGATTTTCTTTCCTTCTCCTTTGTTTTTAATAACAAATGCATCCGCATGGGCTAAAGAACTGTTCAATTATGTACATTCGTAGAAAAAAAAGAACTACTCTATGCTATTTTATCACTAACTTGTTGCAGAGAGAGGTGAGAGGTACCATTCAACTGGGAATTGTGTCCTCTTTCCGAAAATTATTTTCAATTCTTTGAAATAGGTGTCGTCAATATATTGAAAATTATGCCAAATTTTATTTTTCAAATAGTAACACTCACTTTTGACACTTAATTTGAGTTCTTTGGATGAAAGCAATCGGAAAAAAGTACATAGTTTATGAATTTTTTCTTAAATCTTCATAGAGTTATGAAAAAAAGTGTTAGGAATTTATCATAAATTTAAAAATATAAAATTAAATTTTATAGGAAAAACTATCGGGAACATTAAAATTATAGCTAATAAAAAGATTCGAACTCTAAAATAAAGTAATTTTATATAAAAATAAAATTATAGAATTTTACCGGTCATTAACTAAGATTTTCTTTTCTGTGGATTCAAATTATAACAAGTGGACGTTCGAAAAGAATTTTCCCTTTTTATTCTAAAGTTCTATAAATTATGATTGACATCAAACTCGTGCGTACAACATGTTTTTAAATAAAATGTATGAATCTTCAGTACGAAAAAACGTTCTTAAAAAAATAATACATAAGAAATTCATATTTAAAAATGCACCATGAGGTTTCTAAATGATTGAAAGCCAATAATTACTTTAACATAGGTTCATCTTCTAAAATTATACAAATCTGTGTATTCGTTTTCATATACATCAGGAATTCCCAAACTATGATACGCGTGAAAGTACTGGTACGCGAAGCTCTGGCTACTGGTATGCAAAAGTCCGATGCTGGTACGTTGAATAAAATACAAAATATAGCATATTATTATGGAATCAAAAACGGCTTGTCTTTATCAACTTGGAAAATTACCAAAAACAGTCAAATGCGATTTAGGAATTGTAAGCTCTTTTCTATTTTTTTGTTACGAGAAATGTTTGTTATAGCATACTTGCTGAAATTTTTACACACCGCTTATGATACAAACAGTTTTCCAGAATTAAAAACATAATTATTACATTTATATGGATAAAAATTTATTTTTTTAATAAAGACCTAATTTTAAAATTAATGAATGAAGTATTTTTAATTAGCAGAAGAACTGTTTTTAAACACGCTTTTTAAATTGAATTAACTGAAGGTAAAGTCTGGATGCTTGGAAGTAGGAGGAGCTTGTGTGAGTAGGTGGAGTTAAAACAAAATAAAATTTCAAGTGTAATTATAACCCATTTTTCTCTTTGTACTAGAAGAGCTTCTAGGAAGTGTTGAAATAAAAGTTTTATTTCAAACATAATTCATAAATTAATTCATTCTGTTGATTGAAATATTTTCTTGTACAAAACGTGTTATAGTTTCCTCCTATTTCATGGAAATCAGTTTTTAACAGAGTAAGGTGATTTTAAATGGTGATCTGAAATCAAACAAAAACTGTGGTCATATGCAGGGCGGATTTGAAGTAAAACATTGTACATATATGTATTCAGGTGGTATATACATAATTGCTTGAAGAAATTTGCAAGTGTTTGCCTACTGCGCGATATTATTGTCACATTTAAAGGTATGAAGATTATTAATACAGTTGTAGGCGAGCCTATGTTAAATTAAAAAATTCGTTTCTCATTTGAGAACACCCTGCCACTGTATCTCACGAGAGAGGAAAGAAGTGAACTTATTCAGCTCTCCTGTGATGGACTACTGGAGTCTACATTCAAAATGATGAATGTAAAAGAATTTTTGCTGGCGAGAATATCAGAGTACCGTCTGATACCGTCAAAGTCTGCTTGTGTTTAGCCCAACATATCTTTGTGAATGTGATTGTTTCCCCTTCTTTATATGAAAAACAAATACAGGAATAAACTCAACATCGAAGGACTAAAACTACCTAATATTTAGCCAGACATGAGTAAGCTGTGCTTGATAAAACAAGCTAACCCTTTTCATTAGCGATAGAAGCAAATTAATGCAATCAGCTTACCATAATAGTATATGAATCAGTGTGCGCCAATATGTCATAAAGTATTGTTGCTTTTTTCCTATATCAAAACACTGTATTTTGATATTGTTGCATTATTAAAATTTAATGATGATACTACTTTTTACTTGAATGTTATTATAAAGCAGTCAATCTAAGTACCAATTTAGTAATGTAATCATTCATTTTTAAATTCAATAAAACCTGCTATGACGGAAACACAAAAGACCGGATATATAATTTCGTTTTAGACAGGTTTCTTTTCATAGGTTTTACTATATTAGCTTTACGTTTGTTACCTGGTGGTACGCGGAAGTATGAACTTCGATTTAGTGGTACGTCTGTCTAAAAGTTTGGAAACCACTGACATACATCTGTGGCGACGCCATCTTGTACGGGCACACAGTGGAGTATTTGACCTGAAATCCTGGCCAAAAATATTTTTCTATGTAAATATAGTCGATTGCCTTGAAATTGTTAGATGTTATTGGGTATCAATATGGCATGTTTGGTATTGTAAATGAAGTCTACAGAATTTACGGTTCATTTACAGAGACACCCGAAAAATTCCCTTACATTATGTCTATGGGAAAAAATCGTTTGCTCTGTATTATAATGATATCACACTATTTTAAACGTACTGAAATTTATATACATAACTGAGGTGTATTAAGGCACTTATTGTAGAATATGGTGTGCATAGAATATATCGTTCATTTACAGGGACACACAAAAGCATTTGGCTTAAGAATAAATTTAACTATTGAAGTCTATGACCAATAATTGCTGGAAGTGCGCTTGTAGTTGTGATATGCATTTTTAAATTGAATTTTTTTTTAATATTACTTGGTGTGGATACATTCTATAGATCATATACAGGGTTGCACAAAAGTTCTCAAGCACATTTCCGTTTATTCCCTGAAATGGCTGAATGGAAATGTTTAGCTTTGTTATGCGTTTCACTGAACTAACTTTTAACATAGTATGTAGTATACATACAAATCCATAACTTAGTTTAATATTTTATATCTTAAAAGCTGACGAAGTGTAAGTAAAATTTTAACACTTCACATAATAATAAGTATACATTTTATAAATATTTTGACAACTAAGAAAAATAAGAGACATCATTTAAGAAATGCACATAGAAAAAATAAGTTAAAATATTAATTTACTAAGTAGATATTTTAAAAATACGAATGTATCACATGCCCATAGACTTAACATTACCGAAGGGAGTTTGGAAGACTAGCAGCCTTAAATGTTTACTGTTTATAAGAGAAAAGTAATTGTTGATAGATTTTTTTTATTTACTAGTAATATTTAATTAAATGTATTTAATTGTACTATCTATAAAATTTATTATTTACATTTAATTTACTTTAATAATAATTACTACATTTAATTTACATTTAATTAAGATTATCTACATTTGATAATACATTTAATACAGTGGAGTCTCTACAGTATAGAGATGCTGTTTTTTCAGTGTATTTAATAGATTACCAGTTTCAATCTGATTCTTCTGAACTCTCTTTTTCATCTTCTTCATCATACTCTTCTTGGCTTTTATCAGGACTACCATCAGACCTAGCTGGAAGAAGAAGTTGTAGGGTCTCCCTACTGTATGGCTTGCTCTTTTCCCTTGGTCTTTGTCTAGAGCAGTTTATAAAAGGATCACTGCTTAAAAGAAGCCAATTTGGAACATCTCTATAGAAAACATCTGTATTGCGGACATTTCTATTGCACTTTTTTGAGTACTTTGTACGGTACTGTCTAAAGTGTTTGTTTCTAGACTCGGCAGCTTCTTCTGACCGTTGGCCAATGGGTACGACTGCTTTCTTAATTACAGTGCCACCATGATTCCAAACCTTGTGCATTGTTGGAATCATGGGGTACCAATTGTAAAGGTTCACATACAGTCTTGCTGTTTCATCAGCAGATGCTTGGAACTTTTTTTTCGTCAATGCGATGCCCACTTTTTATGACTTCCAATGTTACTTACAACCTTTTAATCATTTCTGCGTCTTCTCCAGACTTCTTTAATTCCCTTCTTTCTCCCCTTATTTTCTACCTATGAGCCCCCGAAACTAATTGGAGACACTTTTTTCAGTAAATAAGAATTTACAATTTAAAGCCGATCTGATATTTCTATCAAGAGGTATCGAGTTGCGTAGGTATGTACGTACTTACATAGGTACGCACATGCATACATACAGGATATGTAGGAGCAAAAGCTCTCAGGCAATATCCTGTAAGCTAAAAACCTGCAATACTAAAGTAAAAATAAAGTTTCTATTTTTTCAATTCGGTTGCCGCAAAAAAATGGGATTTAAGTAGTCCATCCGAAAAAAAATTATATAAAAAAATGGCAACAATATGCGGAAGATTTTTTTGCAGAAATTGGCACTCAAGACTATAACTAATACGGTTATAATTCAAACATGGTCCGGCAAAGCCCGGAACATAATTAAAAAGCTTTCGATATGTTTAAATTAGAGCGAAAAACGCTTTAAAAATGACCCTTTTACATATTTAATATTTTTTTATTACATTAAAAACTAAACTATTTAAATTTACACATAGTCTAACACTAAGCTCGGACCTTTGTTAAACACACAAGCCTTGTTTAGTTTCAATTCAACAATTCATCGAGACACAAAAAAATTATATTTAAACATAACAACAATGCCTAGAATCAACAAAAAACACGTCTTCTCACAAAAAAACTTCCTCTTCAACTGAGGCCAGGAGCCACTAGATATAACCCAGGTTCCAAAAATAGACATCGATCGACGCACCAATTAGTTAGCTATTAAGAAATATGATTTTTACAAATGTTGACGAAATTTTAATTTTTGCATTTTTGGCCAGGTTTTTGGGTCAAATACTCCATTGTGGGGCAGTAGAAAACGAGTATCTCGCAGGAAGCGATTGAGCTAGCCTTTTGCTCGGCTCTTAAGATCTCACCTACTGCCCGTGGGTTCCCAGGTTCAATCCTGGCTCCCGCACCTACTCCCACATTGGTGACCCGGACGTGATCTGAACCGACATCATCACCTCCTCTGGAGTCCAACAGATGGCAGCACTGAAACACCCCAGCACGCAAAAGCCTGTGAAACGATCACAGCACTAAAGCCTATGACGACTCTCATAGCACAAAAGCCTGTCACGCCGCACATATCGGGGACACACGTGCGCACGTCGTGCTAGCAGCAACCTGGCAACCGCCGCACAACACGAGTGCACATCGCTCGTTCAACGTCAACGAGACGTTCTTCTCACTGGGGTGAAGTACTGTGGCGACGCCATCTTATACAGGCAGTAGAAAACGAGTATCTCGCAGGAAGCGATTGAGCTAGCCCTTTGCTCGGCTCTTAAGATCTCACCTACTGCCCGTGGGTTCCCAGGTTCAATCCTGGCTCCCGCACCTACTCCCACACGAAATTAAAATTATAGTAGTGTTTTACGCATGTTGGGCAAATTTTTTTCCATTTTTGCTCTGAATATTGCGTTTGGTGGGCTAGAACTTTGGTAGTTAATCTTTGTTTTGTAAACGGATACCCATTTCTATGAAAAATAAAACCATTAACATGCTTGTAAAATAAAAAACTGATTGGAAGAAAATTGGTTAACATGGACCATTTTAACCATTAATTACAAGTGAGATTTTAAAACTGCATAAATCTATTTAAAAACTTTATTGAGTTGAAATCACATTCGGTCTTATTTAAGATGAATATAGATAATTTATCAAAGGAAATTGAAATAAAACACATTATTTTCGTTGGCCTTTTATTTAAATCTTTTTTTATTATTGATTTTCAAAGTCTACTATCCACTTAGTGCTTTGTATCACCGCGTTCCATATCTGCAACATACCCAAAAGTCAATGTTACTTATACAGTGGACTTTAACCCTCTAATTCCCATGGTAGAATGCACTTTAGAAATTAATTCCATAATTAAGAAAATCTGAATTCATACCAGAAAATTTCAATAATAAATTTACATTTATTTAATGACAAAACTGATACAAAACTCTACTCAAGTCATTAGCATAAACTTGATTTAAACGGATTTTTTCAACTCATTTTAAAATATGCAAAAGGCACGAAGGCAGAGTGAAATTTCATTACGAATGCACCGGTAGACGTATGTAATATTGTTGAAATTTGGAAAACTTTGAATCAGTTTAAAGCATTTATCTCCAGAAAGTGCGTAAGTAAAATATAATTTCATCCTAGCTGCCATTTGCATAGGTCGTGTTAAAGTTCACTCATCTTTCGAAACCATTTTCTCCATAACCGGTTACGTAAATCTCGTGTTCTGCTTCTGTGCACCATTCTATTCTACTCTAAAATGCTTCTTCACCTCCATGACTACTTTCCCTTTAATAATTACAAAGTTATAAGTAATTAAAATTTGTGGCATTTTATCCGGTGTAATCAAATGGCAAATTTTCTTATATTTATTTCGGACCATTTTCAAAGTTTACATTAAAAAAAAAATAATCAATGCATTTAAAATAATACTCGTGTAAATTTTGGAGACATTACTTTATTTATTTAGTAAGATATCTCTCAATTTATTCGGACATCGAAATTCTAATTTGTGTCATATTAATGTTAATTTTTCTTATGTTATTTTTTTTTAACTTCATAACATTTGCACTTTATTATTTAAACACCCTCATAGTGATTGGTAAAGAAATCGTACTAGTTATATTTTTTTCAACTGAGTGAAAAAGTGTCCAAGCCGAAATTTGAACCCAGGGCCTTGGCTTATCCCGGGCTGAACACTTTTTCACTCATTTGGGAAAAAATATAACTCGTTTGATTTCTTTACCAATCACTATGATTATGTTAAAATAATCAAGCGTAATTACGTATCTGACGTTTGTTGGAGTTCCTTTACCTGCGGTTCATTCTGTCGAGCTGTTTCAGGTAACAGACCAGATATCTTTGCCAAAAGGTTGTCTGAGTGAATTGTGTTTACCCCGGATTTATCCAAGATAGCTTAGTTGGTAGAGCATTTACAGTTTAAGATAAGGCCCTGAGTTCAAATCCCGGTCTGGACACTTTGGAAAATTTATAACTCTTACATAACAGTTGGCTTAAAACAATAAAATATGACATCTAAAGTTGTTTTTAATCACTCTTTTACGTTATTACTTGCATTTTTTATTTATAACAAACACATAATTGTTTTTGCTTACATTTCCCTCCGCAGAGGAATATCCAAGAATATCCGGAAAAGCTGACGTTCAAATGTTTCATATTCCAAAGAAGTTTTATTAACTATTCACACTTTACGGCATCTTGAACATCAAGATGATTATGAAGTTGGAGATGATTGAAATTATCGAAATTTCTCATTGGTACGTTTTTGAATTTAACACCTCTTATGTTTTAATAACGAATTTTTGAATCTTTTAACTCCAAGTGTGTCGACCTTCCTTTCTTTTCATTTGTAAGGTACTCTACCCAATTTTAAACTTTTTTTTTTCTTTGCACGGCCGCCGGGGTGTTTGATTAGGCTTTTTGGGAGGCCTTTTTGCATTTACATTATTTAAGATGTCCTGACATCCTGAACCTGATACGAATAGAGTTATCGAGCTTATACAACACACTTGAAATGAGTGCATGTCTTTGCGAGTACGATGATATCGGCCATCGTTTTTGTCAGCATTGCATTCTGAGAGCAATAAAATGTTCTCCGCCGCAGAAATCCCTCCCACAGAAAAGTGTCTGAAATCAAAAATAGCTTTTATAATGCCCAAATCTGCTTTTTCTCTCTATTAGTCGATTATAATGTACTAGAATCCAAATTCAGAAACGTGAAGACTTCACTTGACTGAAAGCTTTCAAACTTGCAATATTTTACGCACATCTCTCTCGGTTTTCGCAATGAAATTTCGGTAAGCCTTTTTGAATTTACATATTTTGGAAAGCCCTGAAATGAATGACAATTAAATCAAGATTATGCTAATGACTTGGATGAGGTAATTTTTTGCACGTTTGATGACGTCTCTCACTCCTTTCCTAATATTAAACTGGTCAACTTTCAGTATTTTTGTTATTGGATTACTGCTACTTACTAATATACAGAATAGAAACATTAGGAAAATCACAGGACTCATTCGAAGTTTTCTGATTTTCTACATTTTATGCACATCTGCAGATGTGTTCGTAATGGAATTTCGGTCTACCTTTTTGTGTTTACATCTTTTGAAGAATTTTAAAACGAATGGAGTTTAAAACAAGATTGATCAAATGGTTTGACTAGGATCCAATGTTTGGCACATTTGGTGACGTATGCTGTCCCTTTCGTAACTTCCAAATGTTCTGCCGTCAGTATTTTTTTTTAATTATCTGGTGCACACTAGGTTACA
The DNA here is from genome assembly GCA_963931845.1 of Maratus michaelseni. Lineage (NCBI taxonomy): Eukaryota > Metazoa > Arthropoda > Arachnida > Araneae > Salticidae > Maratus > Maratus michaelseni. The sequence continues at coordinate 125,535,647 of OZ007594.1, read as the reverse complement.
AGCCACGAACATTGTTTAAATGACTTGCCTTTATATTTTTGCATATTTACATCAATTTTTACCCCTATTCGTTAAGCGAAGCATTACCATTAGGTAGATTTGCATTTCCTTGCACAACCATTCAAGAGCAATGTGGTTTTATACATTAAAACTTTGATCAAACTTTGATCCTTGACTATTTTGTCATTGTCTCTCAGTCTATTAGCAGTAACATCTCGATTGTTTTTACTGTCAGAAAAGAACAGAATCATGAGAATGTTAATTCCATCTTTGATGTATTTTGGGTGTTCTATGTTCAATCGAATAAAAATAGTTCTAACCTAATTTGTTTAATGTTTCTTAACAATAGATAAAAATAAACAGATGCATTAGGATAATTTTCTTTTTTACATTAAATCTCTGGAATTATGTTGGTCTCATTGACATAAATATAAAACTGATAGAGTGGATAATTCTAGAACACTTCTAGGACGGGAAAAAAATATCAAAACTAGAAGGAAAGTTGGTTTGGTAGATTGAAAATTTCTAGCAAACTCTTAAAACAATTTCTCAAAAAAAAAAAAAAGAAAGAAAGAAAAAGAAAAAACATTGCCCCTCTAAACAACGCGAACTTTCTTGACGCATTTTTTAAACGTTAAAGCATGAAATTGGCAAGTATGACTATTAAAATGATTTCGAACCGAATAGAGTTTTTCATTTGTTGATAATATTTTACATGAGTTATAAGCTTTTGCTGTCTCACGGCTACTTTTATGTGTATATCGTCGCTTAAAGAAATTTAACTCAAAGCGCCAATTTGGACAGCATTTTCTGAAAGATCATTTGCCTTTATCGAAAAATCGAGAACTCTATTTGATTTTACAAAAGTCCCAAGACTTTTGAAAATTTAATAATTAGTAAACTGAGATTTTTTTCTTCAAATTTTGCGCTGAGTTAAATTTTAGTTCCAATTCTTTCTAACTTGTTTTCATATCCAGCGCGTTCGTTATTCAGGTAATTTGACGGTGGATGTTTCCACGTTTTGTATTTAATACGACAGTTACTGATATTGCTGGAGCAATTGCCATTGTTAACATTCTTGAATCCGTATCGCATGTTACAAAATGTATCCCTAGGGGTTTACTAACTGTGCGAAAATGTAAGTTCTGTGATGAAGGACCATAAAATTGTCGACGAAAGCTCAAGATATGAAAGGACTGTAGTAGCTGTGTATAATACTTGGTTTAATAATCCAAAGAGTGTTAAAACCCAACAACTTTATAAACGAAAACAATAGGGTGAGTGACGATACTGGTTGGTTCAGTGCGCTTACATCCAGCTGATGCTGTCGGGAGTAAGGCTGACGCATATCCATTCTGTTGCCCAAAATAACCGCCATATTGCAACCTAGCTCAGCATTAGGAAACCACCTGAGCAGGTGTTTGCCGTCCCTGTTACTGTCACTCGCCGTAAAAGTACGGTATGCCAACCGGTTTTAGCTTGGTTTTTGGTCCGCTGGGTTATTAAATGGCGGTATAATTCAGCCCGTATTATAGGAGCTCTAGTCGGGAGAATATCCAGTTACTACGTCACAGACTAATGCGCTCTGATACGGCCTCTACGAGACAGTTTTTATGTACGGAGGAAACCGTTTCATAAATAAGAAATTCACGTTATATTGTAAATATTACATTTTTTTCGTAAAATTAAAAATATTTTTTCTTTAAAATTGAATTGAAAGATTAATTCCTTCGTTTTTAACACTTTCTAGCATGATTGAAAACTGTTTATGGCTTCGGTTCGTCTGTCTGTCCGTGCTCTTATTTTCGTAAATATTTTTCGATTGCCACGAAATTAATATATATTATTATGTATTAGTATTGCATGTTCTGTACTGAAGTGTGTAGCATTTATACTTTGTTTACAGAGACACTGAAAAAAATTCGGAAACATCATGATGATCTGTGGCCGATAATTGTTTGAAATACATTTCAATATTGTTACACTACTTGTAATATTGCTACACCTTTTTTGCAAAGAGGTGTATCTCTATTTCTTTTTCGTTTACAGGAACACACAAAAGAACTCGTTTTGTATTACTGTCTGTAGGCAGTGATTTTTTTAAGTGCACTTTATGAAATAGATATACGTTATTGAGGTGCACGAAAATATATTCCATATAGAAAATAGAGCATGTGCCATTTAATGTTCTGCTACAGGACGCAGAAAAGAATTCGTATATATTATTGTCTATGGGCGATAACTGCAGGAAGTGCATCTTCAGTTGTGTTGCATGCATAGTGCATAATTTGCACCGGAGCTCACCGGAACGTAGATCTGGTCTTTTTAAAATTTTTATGAATATTTAAATATTAGTTGCAATCCACTGGAGCTTATAAATACGGAGCACCTAAGCGCTCTGTACGCTGCATTTTCTAATTGATTTTTTTTTTTTTAAATCAAGGCGAGTTAGATTTTTTGAAAATTCCCCACCGCTGATTTTAAATGTTTTTTGGTATTTGTTCATACGTTAGATTTTATTATATGTATTTATATATATACTAAAAGCTATATGGATATGGTTATATTTAAAATACATTATAAATTACTTTTCCTAAAGGAAAATCTGCTTTGAATTTTCAAATATAGTATGAAATACAAATAATAGGCTGGAGGGGATGAGGGATACTCGATCGTTTCTAGTATTGCAGAATATTAGGGCTCCGGTACTTTTTTGTAAGAAATTAAGCCTTGGTTGTATGTTTTCATGCTAACTAAATTGTAATGCATTATATAAATTCTATAGATCGTATACAACATATACAACAGACTTAAAAAAATTCGAATTAATAATTTCGATCGATGGGAATTATTAAAACTGTGTTTTCGACTGTGTTACACATTTTGCAGCTACACCAAATTCTACCAAAACAGTGGGATGAGAATGTAATATAAATACAGGGCTGTACAAATGGATATGAATGCATTACTGTCTATAGAGGGAAATTGTAGGGAAAATTGTTTCAGATGTATTATGCGTTTATCAGCTGAATTAAATTTCGGTACCTTATGTGATATGTGTACAAATTTGTAGATAAATGTATAGGGTGGTACGAAAGAATTTGCTTACATACCGTGCTTGCGAAGCTCATGACCCAACCCCTTTGCCATATGCACACGGTATTGTTCATCCTTAAGACTGTTCTCAAATCCAAAGGGGCTACTTTCAGACACACTTTTTAATTATTTTTTGTTAAGAAACGCATATGTGCAGGAGTTGAAACTTTAAACTTTGTAAGAAGTTATTAAGAAACTTTGTAACCGAAACACGTTTTTCCTTTTTTGGTAAAGGCAGAATATCTTTCAGAAAACACTGTCAAAGTCGGCGTCTTGAACCAAATTCCCAATGCTTCAGCGCCAGAATGGAGAAAAACGTGTATAACTCGATAAGTAATTTATTTATCAAAAAATGGAAAACTATTTCGATTCCTAATCGCTTCCATAGTCAAGTCTGCTGCCAATTTTATGAATTTACGTTTAAAAATGAGTCAGAAATTGTGTCAGAAAGTTTAGTGTTGTTCAGCAGATCATTTGAGAACCTCTTTAATGAACAAAAGTCATTGATTATGAGCTGAGAATTAACCTCAAAATTGCCATTTCAAGTTACTTATTTCTCATACTTGTTGATGAAACGAACAATGTTCCAGAAACGAAAAGAGATAATTTAAAATTTTTCTTATGAAATCAAATGCTACAAAATAATCAATGTTGTGTAACTTTGAATTATTACAAAAGACTATGATCGTCTTACGTTTAAACCGTTTATCTTTTGGTCGTGTGGATTATGTCACGCTCCGAAGGGTTGCAAGGGTTATTGACCTTTAATATAGTTGATCTTAAAGATAAATTTAGAGATATATTTTGTGTCTTAAAAAAGCATCACGCTGAATACAAATTAATTATTGATACCATCAAATAATTGTTATTTGTTATTAAATTCATATACAACAGTTGCCAAATTTTCCGAATTTTTCGATGGATTTCGATTCAATATTCAGTGTTCTTCTGAAAAAAAATCGGGAAAGTTGACAACTATGATTTATAATTCCACAAAAAAAAAAAAAAAAAAAAAAAAAAAAAAACCATAGCTATCATATGTTTGGCAAATTATGTACTAACTAACAGAACAAAGAAAAGAATATATACACACAAATAACTGCCTTACTGGCAGCTTTTAGTTTTAAGCATGACTGACTAATCCGATATTCAACGGAAATTTAATAAATATGCATTTAAAATTAGAAATGTCCCATAATTGGATTATTCTACAATTTTTGGTAATACATTTTTTTCAACAAGCGAAAATAATTAGCTATTCTCTTGATAACACTGAACAAGATATCGGGAATTTTACTAAAGTTTATAAAAATATTTTACACCATAATTTTTATTCGAAACTACTTGATTTTATATTTACTTGGAACTTGGAAAAAGTACATTAATTAGAGTTTCTGAAGTTATAGTCTCCATATCTCTAGTAAGAGCAATATGGATCTTAGATTTAGGACCGTAACCGAAGTCCAGAACAACAGTTACACTGGAAAAAATTAAATGGACCCAAGAAGACCCAAAAAAGAAAAAGAAAAAGACCGATTTCGGCCAAAAATAAATAAAATTACAAATTATATTAAATTAATGATATATAAATAAAATTGCAAAATGAGCCTACAAAATATTTGCAGTTAAAAATAAATTAGAAAGAAAAAAGCTATATGCAAGAAATTTTTATTTAACTTATTACTGTGTAATTTATATTTTATTTATTTTATGAAGGAATCTCTGCTATGAATCGAAATATTTTCTTTTGGTACCGGTCAAACGACCGGTTTTGATATATTTAGTATTAAATAAATAAATAAAAATAAATAAAAAGAAGAGGAAAAATACATTTATAAAAATTAGTAATTCCCCACTTTCGCATGTCTCCTTTAAACATCAACATTGATTAGTATCTATTAATATTATTATTATACGTAATAACATTAAAATATCTTAAAACGAAATTTTAATGGTTTTATTCAACACTCCCTAAAATAGTTTCAAAATAATTGCAAAAACATTGACAACTGCATTTATCAACCATAATTGTAATTTTTTTCAAAATTTAGATACATTCATAATTTATTTAGAAATAGGCTTGATGTGGAAACAGCTGTAAACCTTTATTTTAATATATAATAATGTTAAGATAATACAAATACATAGATTGTCAGTTTGTATGTACAGAATACTTATTTTAACTTCTACATTCTTTAGGGTTTTATTATTTTGATTTATGAATGTAATTTCCAGGACAATAGTTATTTGAATGTTATTGTTTATTTAATGTAATTAAATATTATTAAAAATGGAGCAGCACTGAATTTGGTCAAGATTTTTGCTACAAAAAAAACCGTAAATTATTAATAATTAATGTTTTGTGAAATTATGACAAGAAGTGTATTTATTGTTTTTTTAACTAACTGGTTTTATTGTTGTACATATTATTTTATTACAATCTATTTCTCCAAAATAGGTGTCTTATGGAAAATATTTCTAAAGATATGGCGATAATGAGTAAGTATTATTGAGAAAATAAATATTCATAATGTATATTAAACCAGCAAGCAATTTTAGGTTATTTCATCAACATATATAACACCATGAGATAATAATATCTTTCGAAAAACAATTAGAGTAGTAGCCCATTAAAATGAACACATATATTATTAAAATTAATTATAGCTTTTGAGTTCATATGTGCACTACTCTTTTATAAATTATACAATGAAAAATGAAAAATGAAAAATGAATAAATGTTGATAGAGATGGCAAAAGTAGAGAAAAAATGAAAGTTTTTCAAAAGATGGGGGGAAACCGATAAAAACAATCACGCGGTAAATATTTGCCAACTCTGATCATAAGTTATTCCCCATCAGTTTAGCTTGAATCGTAAAGTGGTCTGTATTATTTTACCGATATAATTGATCATCCTGCATGAAAATGGATATAAGATTATCATTTTAATTGATCTTAACATAGTGGAAATATGAAAAATCTTACCTTAACAAATAAATTTTACAGGGTTGGTACGCTTTTACCACAATTTTTAATAAAATTTTTTATTTAATATTTAAATATTAGAAATTATAGAAGTCTCGTTTAATTGCTGGATATGTAATACTTTTCTGCATTTAAATAAGGCGAAAAATTCTATTAAAAAGTTGTGGTAAAAGCGTACGAACCCTGTTTTAATAAATTCATCTCTAGTGTTTTAATAGAAGTTATACGAGATGAACGAACAGTTATTTTAACTGAAAAAAATAGTAAATATAATATTTTAGCGTTAAAATTAATCACCTTCCAAGAAAATGCACATAAGATACTTAATTTAAACGATTTTAACATAATGGAATTATTACAAATTTTACCTCAACAAAGAATTTTTCGCGATTTCATCTGTAGTGCTTCAATATAAATAATATGACGAACGAAAAGTTAGTATTTTAACGGAAAGCATTAGTAAATACAAAGTAATTCATGCTTGAAAAGTTTTTGGGTTAATCACAGCCGGCAACAATTTCGATAACGTTCCTACTTTCGCTTTCTTTGTATGCTACGCCAGGCATGCCGTAACTTAAAAATTAGGTATTATAGACGCTTTTCGTGTGCATAAAAACATTTTCGCGAGGAGTGTTTCTGTTTATATTGCCCTGATTAGCATACTGTCTGCTATAGAAACAAGCAAAAATATTTCATTATTAAAAAAAATTTCACGTTTTTGTGTACACAGAAAAAAATAAAACCCAATTTGGGTCGAAAGATTCTTAAGTATGTGCCCAAATTGGGCCATGCCTGTTTTGGTTACCACTGTGTATCCATTTTGGGCACTGTTAAATACCCATTAAAAAAAAAAAAAAAAAAAAAAAAAAAAATGGGCATTTAACAGTGTCCAAAATGGATACACAGTGGTAACCAAAACAGGCATGACCCAATTTGGGCACATACCTAAGAATCTTTCGACCCAAATTAGGTTTTATTTTTTTCTATGTACACATGGCTGAAAATCGCTAGTGTGCATCATATCTGTACTTTTCTAATTATAGATTTTTCTTTCTTTTTATGACACTTTCCATCATAGTTGAAAAGTGTTTATGAATTCGGTTTGTCTGTCTGTCTGTCTATCTGTCCGTGCTCTAACTCGCGTAAATATACTTGGATTGTCAAGCAATGGATATATATTATTGAAGTATACTATGGCATGATCGGTATTCAAAATGAAGAGTGTAGCACTTATAGTTCCTGTACAGAGACACTCAAAAGAATTCTGATATATATTACGGTCTATGGGGAAAATCATTTGAGGTTTATTTTAATGGTATTAAACTATTTCAAACATATTAAAATTGATATATATATAACTGAAGTGCACTACAAATACTATAGAATATGGTGCTTATATAGTACAGATTAGTTCCTTTAGAGGAACACCCAAAAGAATTCCGTTACATTAGGGTCTATAGAGAAAAATCGTTTGCGGTTTATTTTAATAATGTTTCACTATTTCAAACATATTGAATTAGAAATTGATATACTATATCACTGAGGTGCATTACAAGAGGCTTACTATAAAGTATTGTGTGTATAGCATTCATCGTTCATTTACAAGGACACACAAAAGATTTCGGTTAAAGTAATGTCTGTTAATAATAATTGCTGGAAGTGCGTTTTCAGTTGTGGTACGCGTTTTAAAATTTAACTACTTTTTTGCCTATTACTTTGGTGTGTATAAATTCTAAACATCATATACAGGGCAGCACAAAACATCTCGACTACATTTCCGTTTGTTGATGGAAATTGCTAAAGGGGAATTTTTAACTGTGCTATGCGTTTCTTAACTGAACTAAATTTTCACATTCTATGTAGTATATATACAAATCTATAAATCATATACAGGGCTGCACTAAAGAATTCGGACATTTTTCCGAATATTGTTGGTAATTCCTGAAATTGAGTTTTTAAATGTGTTATAAATTGTTTACTTAGTTATCATCTTTCACCTTATTAAACGGTAAAGATTTCCAAACGTATTTTGGAAGTGTTGGTACGTTGGTACGTGTTACATAATCCATGCTTGGCGTATGATTTTTCGTTCTTATATATATATATATATATATATATATATATTTACTTTTATGATTTTTGGATCATCTGGTATTTTAAAAATAGTTTTTTTTTTATTGCACTTATTTCTAATAATGTGACCACATTTGACTTCTATTGGGTAAATATTGACATCGAATCTTGACTAAATATTTCTAAACTTAAACATTTTCATATTGGCAGAACATTTTATATAATTTGAGGCAAAATTTCGCCAATACTTCGCAAATGCAAGGCGCTTCGCAAAATTACAAGGTGTTTTAATTGATTTTCGCTATAATTGGTTTTCTGCTATAATCTGTTTCACCAATATTGGCGTTCTACTAAAAATATTTATAATGATATGGCAATGTTTGACTTATATGCATTTTGAGAGTTAATATTAATTAAATATTTCTAACGCGTAACTACTCTGATATTGTCACAATATTCTGTAAAAATTGTAGCAGAATTTAACCATTGTTGCACAAATATTGCATTGATACTAGCTACGAGAAATGACTAATAATGGATTATTATAATCTATTTCACCAATATCAGCGTTTTAATGAAAATATTTCTAATGGTATGGCAATATTTGATTTAGATTGGGTAAATGTTAATATTCAATTTACTGAATAAATATTTCTAAAATGTAAACGCTATGTTACTGGCACAGTGTGTTTATTTGCCGTCAGCACTTAACCAATACTGTCCAAAATATTATTTTGCTAATCGATATTATTAATAACTATAGTATCGGTCTATTATAATCTGTTTGACCAAAATCGATATTTTATGGAAAATATTTCTAAGGATATAGCTATAATGAGTAAATATTACTGAGCAAATAAACATTCATCATTTATATTAAACCAGTAAGAAATTTTGGGTGTTCCGATGATCTCAAAAACGGCTTTAGCGTTTTTCTCAAAACCTTTCTTCTTATACTAAATCGAGCACGGGAAAACGATCTAGCTACGTCCTCTATTCGGAAAAACTCGTATTCATTAAACATTTATTGGGTTTTGTAAATATTACTAATAAATATTCATTAAATATTTCTAAAGCGTAATTCAGGAGTCGCCAACATTTTTACTTTCATGAACGCGTTGGGGCCGCTTCACTGAAACTCCCCGATCGCGAAATCCCATGTTAACCTATTGGAAGACTTAGAAGCGCGATTACTTATTGCCTAATATAATTATTAAAATACGGTTTTCACTATCAGAATGTACACATCAGATGCCAACAATGTGCGTTTTTAAAAACTGTCTCCGTAAATTTTACGAATTTTTAAGAAGATGATAAGATTTCATCAACTGGAAATTTCAAAGTCTGTAGGGATTTTTTAAATACTTAAAGCTTAAGGAACCAATTTTTAAAAACGTACATTGTTGGCATCTAACGTGTACTTTCTGATGGGGAAACCGTATTTTGATAATTATAATAGTTAATGAGTAATCGCGCGTCTAAGTTTTCCCATAGGTTAACATGTGATTTCGCGATCGGGGAGTTTCAGTGAAGCGAACCCTTAATAAGCAAAAACTCATAGACTTACTTAATAACTTAACGGACTGACTTAACATCTCCTTCTCGTAGACGTATATTTATATTTGTGTGTGTGGTGTACATTACATGGGCATATCCAGTCTTACATATAGGTGTTGGATGCATTTAAATTAATATTTATGAAAATTTTCATGTATAAATTATATATATATAACAAAGCTTCTTTACAACTATCCAAAATACAAAAAAGAGCTAATACCCCAAAATGGCAATCTTTTCAAATGCAAGTAAAAATTTAAAAAATAACAATAATAACAGAATTTTTTTTAACGAAAAATCATGTACCAAGCATACATTATCAAACTTTCCAACACTAACAAAATATTATTAAGAAATTTATTTTTTTAAGACAATGAAATCGATCATAGTCCGTCCTGTAACCAAATTATTTTGTTCATTCCTGTAAAGGAATTATAAATGCTACTTATTCTACACTCCTGAGGTAACATGTTTTGGTCCACCTCAATGATGCATATCAATTTCATTATGTTCCAATTATTGTAACATCAGTAAAATGCATCGTAAACGATTTTTCCCCCATAGACCATAATGTAACGGAATTCTTTTGTGTATCCTGTAAACGAATTATAAATGCTACACACTTCATTTTCATTACCGATCATTCTTAGTAAACACCAATACTATAAAGAAATACATGGCAATACGAGTATATTTACGAGAGTTAGAACACAGTCAGACGATCAGACAGATAGACAGACTGGGTACATAAACAGTTTTCAACTATATTGGAAAGTGTTTAAAAGAACTGTTTAGACAGAGAACCTTCTATTATGAAAACCCATGTTTGTTATCCATGAGCGCAAAATAGGCATTTATATATGTAAAATAGAAGGTTTGTGGGCTCAATAAGTAGGTACGGTGCGAGCAAGAGGACCCTGTGTGCGTGATTGGCGACCCCTGGTAAATACTTTGTTATTGATAAATATTTTGCAAAATTTGCAGCAATATTTATCCAATACTGCGCAAATATTGGTTTGCTACTAGGAAGGCTAAGCAAAAGGAAAATATTTTATACATGTCATCCTTATGTAATTGAACTCAATTTCAAAATTTACGAAAGAAAAAAAAACTCAATAAAAACTTACAATAAATCCCGAGAACCGTATCCAAGTGCTCAACTCTTTGAACCTGTTCGACAGAAATTTCATTTTGATATCTGACGATTTACTTCATCGACTGTTCTCCAAGGATCGGGAAAAGAACTGGGCGGAGCTAGAGAGACAACTTGCATTTCAACTTCTGTTGACCATTTGTTTAATTATCACGTCGCGTATTTGTGCGAGGTCCTTGTAAATAAGTTTCTACTTTAGGAAAATTAGATTTATTCATAAAGAATTGGACAAGGACAAGGAGATCAAGAAAGTTGATCTTCATAATCGATATACTGTCGGTGAACGACCCAATTATTAAGGAATTCATTATTTTATATATATTTTTTTTAATTGTAATCTGCCAAATGTCCTCTATATTATTTCTGTTATAATGGTACATTTTTCTAGACGAAAACTGGATCAATACTTATAGTAATGAATACATAATGAAATATTAATTTAAAGTTTTATTTATTTATTTATTTATTTTTTTTTTTTTACGCAGCAAAAAGCTCTGAGAAATAAGTTAATATTTATAAATAGGAATACTCTGTATCAAAAAACACCATACAAATTCATAAGTACCGACGATATCCCTTTTAATCGAAATACATAAAACCATCCGAAAGGAGACAAAAAAAAGTAACTCTTCAAATGGTTTATATTTATATAATAAATTTTCGATCCAACTTAGAGCATTAGGAACTTTACAAGTGATAAGTGAAATAATATATTAAGTAATATTATATAATCTAATTTTAAGTTAATTAATATTTGTTAATTTACGATTTAATGTGCCTGTGTGAGAATCCGTGTAAATTTTCAAAGGAAAAGAAATATTCATGTAAAATTGGACAAGGATCGCGATAATCACAAAAATGTATGTTCAGAACAGATATACTGTCGGTGAATGATCCTAATTAATAATTAAATAAAAAGAAAAGTGCCGAGTTAAACTGACATTGAGCTCACAGACTATTCACACTAATTGTATATTATACTCTTATTTAAAAGAATAATGCCCCTCGAAAAATAAAGAAATCGACAATAAACCTAGATACCAAATTTGAAGCAAATCGGATAATTCTGCATGAAATACACATTTATCTGAACTAAAGGGGAAAATAGCCCCCCGTTTTTCTCCTTTATACTTCACCAATGAACTTCCAAATCTAATCAGGGAAGCGCCTTATCAGAATAAACCTGTATACCAAATTTGAAACAAATCGGATAATTCTACATGAAAAACCCATTTATCTATATTAAGGGGTGATAAGCCTCCGTTCCCCCTATATAATTAACCAATGAGCCCCCAAAAATAATCGGGGAAGCGCCTTATCAGAATGAACCTATATACAAAATTTGAAGCAAATTGATTATTTCTATCAAGAGTTATCGCGTTACGTACATACACATACGTACGTACATACAGAACCTGCGGTCACATTAGCTCTCAGGGTCTCAGACTTTGATAGCCTGTGAGCTAAAAATCAATGTTTGACGTAAATAAATCTTAAAATGGGCCAAACAATATTTATATTATTTAGCAATAAAGTTACTTATTGCTTTCAATCGGCGACAAAATGCAAATACAATTAAAGTTATTTAAAAAAAAAGAACCGCTCTTGCGCTCAATTACATTTGCTTAAATATGACATTTGATTATGGATAAGGACGACCTAATTATGGTAGGTTAAGCACAAGATCGGATTAAACATGAGGTCCCACACTTTGGAGCTAAACTGAAATCTGCCAATGAAAAGACAGATTTTTATTTTAAGGTGAACATAAAATTAATCTCCAGTTAAATGAAATTGATTAGAAAGATACATCACATCAGAATATGTTAGGAATTGTCTTCCTGCTATTTTTCAAGCTTTTTTTTTATTTATTATTTCTTTTTAGCTATAAAAAATTTCATAAAAGTTCACCACTTTATTAATTAAATTTTTAGAATGAATAATAAAACCATAATTACGTAATATGTTGATGCAAGCGTTTAATAATCATATTCTACGCAAAAAGAAAAAAAAAGACTTAAATTGACTTAATTATCTATACATATATATTTAAAAATTATCTGTGCGTCTGTCTGTGAGTTTCAGAAAAAGCACATATTTCTAAGTTCATTGGACTGTTTAGATGACGCCGACATAAAGTCAAAAGTAACGTTTAAAAAACTGTTTGTCTGTTTGTCTTGAATATGCTCAGAAATGGTTGCATATTTGTCAACTAATATTAGAGTTATCAGGGACAGATACATAAGGTTTCTGGCTACAATCTGCAGTTTGCAGCTTTCCGATATCTAAAATAGTGTTTGAGAAAACACATGAGAAACTGAGACGGTATCTCGACTGCGAAGAATCCCTCCTAAAAAAAATTACAAAAAAATATTCTTTAAATAAAAGTCATCAAAATGCCTACCATGTTCCTGCTCCTCATAGGCAGAAAGGTTTAATATTTACGATCGGGCCGAGAATACCCAGCCCTAATCCAGCCCAAACCCGGCTTGAAATCCGAAATGTAAGAAAACTAATTTTTTTAATGCAACTATGGAGAACGTCCGACAATTTTACCTTTTATGTAGAAGAATGAATATATATGTACTCATTCGCTCATTAAAATATTATTTTTTATCTGAAGCAATATTCTGGGCTTTTTGAAAATCGGGTCAATCCGAACCCGACCCGCAAAAGTGAAAACCCCACCCGAAACCATAAAATCAACCTGACTCGCATCATAAAAATAAGCGTCAATCCTGCCACAACGGTACAAATTAATGCCACCCGATCTGATAGGAACCACGGATTGGGTCATGTTCGGATAAAATAAGGTCGGGTAACCAACCCGACTCAGGACTCTATTATGAACCACCGATAAAATGAATTATCCACTTTTACAGCTAAATATAAAATTTGGAGTAATTTCAATGTAATGGAACCGATTGAAAAACCAGGTGCGAAGACCTGAACAGAACAGAGAAAAGAAATATCCAAATCAAACATCCAGATGTCAATATTAAATAATTATCATCGCTACATTTCGTTAATTACCCGATGAACTCCGTCGGAAAACTGTCAGAACGTTATGTTTTCTTCCTCAATTATTTGATTCAAAGTAACTTTCTTACTACGATAATTTTAATAATTGCTGTTCCTTTGTTATTTTCTAGTAATTATGTTTTAAGAGATTTTGTTTCCTGTAGTTTATTATCATTATTTTCACTCTTTTTCTGCTTTTATTTGCTCTGTCTTTTCCCTGTTTTTATAGACTGTATTGTAATTTATAGTGCAAGAATGCCATTATTTTTAGCACTTAAAAAAGGAAATAAAGAAACGATGTTATCAAAAATATATTAATAATTAACAGTGATAGTAACAATACGATATCTATAAATATTTTATAAATGATAATTGCTTGGGTCTCAAAAAACGTAATTTTATTATTTTTATCGTCATGTAAAATGACAAGTGTAAGAAGAATGGCGTTAATTAGTCGCATTTGTTTTAAAATATAATAATTACATAACAAATAAGGAATCAATTATGTATTTCATATAATAATTTTTCCAGACGCGTATTAGATCTAGTAAACAAAATAAATTTGAAAATATGTATTGAGAATGATTTTGATATCCCATACTTATATTATACATTACAAGAGGGAACCGTGATTACCTCTGTAGATCTTCACATCCCTCGAACTTTGGTAGAGCAAGTGGAGCAAGTCGGGGGCAAGTGCGGGTCCGACTTAAGACCCAGGACCTGGCTCCATCTTGGGTGTTCCGCTCCGAAGCTGTTAGGGGACCCCTACTCGTCCCCAAGTGTTTTTGTGGTGGTTTCCTCTTATGTTGGAATCCATCGCGTATCACAACGACCAATGTCGTCACCTCATGGGTTCAATAGAAGTGATGCGCAGGTGGCGGTGCTCCTACCGGTCGCAGCGCATACGAGAGGCCTCTCCTGGTCGTGCGCGTTATAAGTCCCTCAGGACTTGGATGCGATGGTTGACGGGCGACTGACGGTGCAGCTCAGTTTTATCCCATACTTGTATATATTAATCATAACAAAAATTACATGCTTTAATTTTATAATGGAAAATACGAATATTAATAATTATGGACATGATGAATCGTGTTCAAATGAAAGAGAAAAAATCCATTTTAGTTAATACACAATAATGTTTTATTATTATTATTCATTTTTATATTTTATTTGTCACTGGTACTCACTATGTAGCCTGCAAGTCGCACGTCCACATGTGGTTCTCGAGTTCTATCCATGCGCCCAGCAAATTGGGCACATAATGAAATAGTATATATATTATATATTATATAAATAATAGAAACAACAACTATGAAACATCATTGTTACACTATAGGGAAATAAATGTATATGGTACACATGTATGTATTTACTGTAGTTTCCGTCGTATAATCCATGGATCAAACAATCATTTTTCTACGCAGAAACTTATTGTATAAAATGTAACTTACTAGATCGCTGTAAATATTTGACTTCAATTATTGAATAAAATTTCTGGGTCAAAACATGATTGTTTGATCCACGGATTATACTCCGGAAATTATGGCAGTAAAATGTACTTTTTAAAGACCTCCCTATTGTTTTAAAAATCCCATACAATAAAAATAAACATAAGGTTTATACATTAAAGATTTATACAAGGTATATACATTTTTTTCAATTAATAACACCAACATTGGGGGAGGCTAGTCTAATTAATAACTCCCAATATTGAAGTTTAAAGTTTGGTGTACAGCATTTCAGGAACCTTTAGGAAATTCCCCGTCTCCTATTAGCTAATATATCTTATTCACCACGCTGTTGTTATTAAATTTTTAATATTGGTTAAAATTAGTATTTACACAATATTACTTACACTATATTTATTTTATCTTAGCTACTCTAATTACCCTTTAGTATTTTTAACATAATAAAATACTTCAAAGTTCAACAAACAATGTATGATTCTTGTAAGCGAACGAGTAATTATTATTTTCGTTCGTTAATGAACCACTGTTACAAAGATAAAGTTTTAGTTGAATCAGAATTATGGAACATTCCTTAAGATGGCCACACACAGAGATCCCGACACAGATCTATTGACACAGAGATCCCGAAAAAAAAAAATCCACATTTTTACTTTTTTTTTTTTTTTTTTTTTTTAAACACACTAAAGCTTTTAGAATAAAATTACTCCAACCGCATATAAATATGATAATTAGATCAAGAGATATAACATTTTTCATGTTTTTACCGGGCCTTCTTTCAGGATTTAAATGCACTTGTCTCATACTGTTTCTTTTTCTTTTTCTTCTTGTTTTTTTTTATTTGTCATGTTTAAATTGATATACGGTAGAATCTCGTTTAGCGGTAATTTTTAAAAATGACATCGCCACCATCGCTGAATGGGTGAAAGAAATACCACAAGAAATGAATCATTGCCTTACTTCTCTTCTCCAATCACTGGACGTTTATTTAAATAAGCCATTTGTAGACAAGTCCGTTTGAAATTAACTGAATGGATGTTATCTAACGATGCAGTTGGGACAAATAGGGGTAATTTTTAAAAATGACATCGCCACCATCGCTGAATGGGTGAAAGAAATACCACAAGAAATGAATCATTGCCTTACTTCTCTTCTCCAATCACTGGACGTTTATTTAAATAAGCCATTTGTAGACAAGTCCGTTTGAAAGTAACTGAATGGATGTTATCTAACGATGCAGTTGGGACAAATAGCGGTAATTTTTAAAAATGACACCGTCACCATCGCTGAATGGGTGAAAGAAATACCACAAGAAATGAATCATTGCCTTACTTCTCTTCTCCAATCACTGGACGTTTATTTAAATAAGCCATTTGTAGACAAGTCCGTTTGAAATTAACTGAATGGATGTTATCTAACGATGCAGTTGGGACAAATAGCGGTAATTTTTAAAAATGACACCGTCACCATCGCTGAATGGGTGAAAGAAATACCACAAGAAATGAATCATTGCCTTACTTCTCTTCTCCAATCACTGGACGTTTATTTAAATAAGCCATTTGTAGACAAGTCCGTTTGAAATAAACTGAATGGATGTCATCTAACGATACAGTTGGGATAAATAGCGGTAATTTTTTTAAATGACATCGTCACCATTGCTGAATGGGTTAAAGAAATAACACAAGAAATGATCGTTCGATAGTTCAAAAATGTTGCATCAGTAATGCGATGTATGGAACTGAAAATGATGCCATTTTTGAAAAAAATGGCGATGATGATGATGAAGTAGACGCTGACAAACATTCATCCTGATATTCCAATGAAATGAAGTAATTTTAAGGAGTTATTTGGAATTTCAGATAATGATTTGGATAGTGAATGATTGGTGATTTTTGTCACTGTAAAAGAATGGGACATTAAAACATTTTTGGAAACTTGTAACTTTTTAAAATGTTATTTATTTTTAATTTGAATTTTGGAAATTTTCTTTGACTCGTTTATAAACCGACTACCCCCCCCCCCCTTTCCACTTTGGAACTAACCAAGAAAAATTCCTGGGCTTATTTACATAAGTATACGGTAATTTATTTGCCTATGATTTAAACACGTAGACGCCTTGTAGAAGTAAATTATTTCAAACCGAGATAGTAATGCTGAACGATTGAAAACGTTGTTCTGTTTTAGAAAAAGTTAAATTTTTTTAGTTTTTAAAGTTCAGTTTTATTTATGTAAATTGTCTTTAAAAAGTAACTAGCTGTTACCCGTGACTTCATTCACGTAACATTGAAAGAAGAATAAATGCATTAATTAAGCAAAATATTTCACTCCCGATAATTAAAAACTTAAATAATTATCTAAACCTTTATCACATTTCATAGAAGACAATATGGTATTTCTTTGTTATAGGGGCCTTAACATAACTCAGTTTTAAAAAAGTTAAATTTTGTGCCAAATAATCTTGAAAATGAAACTGCAACCAATGGAAAAAGGAGGGTCAAATAATATCGTGGAAATTGATGAATTGGATAAAATCAGATGTTAATTTTACCTGATAAACCATTTTACTTTTAACGCCTTTGTGAAACGTTTTAACTGTGGTAAAACTTGTAGAATAAATTTCTATAACGCTATAAATTTCTGCAAAATTTTTGGATAGATTCATTTATAAGAAGCATTATATAAAACGCCTTTTCGAGCACCTTCTCGAGATGTGCACTGATTTTTTGCTTATAAATCTTCATGTTTCATTCGTAATACAGTGGACTCCCGAAAGTTCGAACTCTGTTAATTGGAACTAATCATCAAGTCCCGAAAATTTTGCTATAAAATTAATGTTCAAATTAGTCCGTTAATTCGAACTTATTTCCATAATTTCGATTATTTCGAAAAAAAAAAACAATATCTTCAAAATAAAGAAAAGAAAGAAGGGGAATTTCTAATTGAAAATTGAATCGTTTTTTATTTCTTTATTTAAAAACACTACAATGTTTCTTCAATAACTGATGGAAACAGTTTTTTTTTTTTTAATTAGGATGAATAAAAAATCAGTCTTAATAAGTTAAGGATAAAATTATCATTTTGACATTGTTAATCTATTTTAAGCCATTAGGATACAAAGAATTGTACTGTTTATTCGAAATAGAAGAAAAACGTAGAGAAAAAAAAATTATAACAAACGCCATTTGATCAAATGTTTTTCACAAAAATTTTAATTTAATTATACTGTAAAATCGGTGGAAACAAAACCTGTCCATAACGGAATCCTGCTTTAAACTAAAAATTTTCATGGTCCCCTTGAAAAGAATTCCCACAACTATAGTTACTAAGACAAAAATCGGGTTAAAACGGAATTTTTCCCGAATTTTTGCGATTCCGACTTAGCAGGTTTTATTCCATAATTCAGTTTTGTTCTATTTTATACCTTTATTATGCTTTTATTTATGATATAGGTAAGATATTTTTTATTTATTAATATTAATATGCTTTAATAATTTTAATTTTAGACTGTAATATCTTTAAAACACTTAGAATTATAGAAAATAAAAGTATATATTTTTATGTTAAATTTATGTAGTTTTTAAATGATAGTATGCAAAGTGAAAGTCATCTCGTTTTTGGAATAGAATAATTTGAACTTCGAATAATTAGAACTTTTATCTAGGTTCCGTCGAGATTCAATTAAAGAGCGTCCAGTATACGTTAGAAATCCTTAAAAATCGTGCAGATTAATTTATTACGAAATTGAAAGAACAAAAGAAATAGGGATTTTTAAAAATATATATATGTTCAAATCTTTCCGATATGAAAATGTTCTAATTTACCTTTTATATTCTAAATTGGATAAGGAATTTTAAAGTTTCAAAAACCTTCAACTACTCGGTGGATGTGCAATTTTTAGTTTTGCAAAATTTTTGGATACTATTTGTTTTATATGAAGCATTATAAAACATCTTTTTATATAATATTTGGTTTTTCATTGATAAAAGTTTCATATTTTGTAAAATTTTTCGTATTTTCATATTTATATATATTTTAGAAGTCCTTATCATTGCAGATTATTGTATAAGAAATTAAAAAAACTAAAAAAATGATTATATTAAGTTTATAGAAGATTAAATCTTTATTATATGAAAATGTTAGTAACTTACTTTTTATCTTCAAAAATGAAAATATTTTTTTTAATTCGAAATCTATCAAGTAACAGCTTACAAGGTGATTTTGGTTTTTATTCAAATCATTTGAATTAAGCCTAAAATATTTTACAATAGTATTTCCGCATTTTCTTCGTTCATAAATTAGTTTATTTTTCTTCGTAATATATACTGTAGAAGTCCATAAACATCATGCAGATTAATTTATACGAAATTAAACGTACAAAAGAGATCAGAAGTTAAATTCTTTCCAATATGAAAAGTTTTTTGACGTAGCATGTCCCTACAGGAACCATGTGCCCTTAAACCCCTAATTAACCAATCATCCAACCATCGAGTATTCTAATTTACTTTTTATCTTCGAAATTGAAAAAGGTGGTTTTAGTGCATCAAAATGCGTCAAATAGTAGCATATAGTTTTCGGTTTTTAGTTGAAACATTTAATGAAAAACTAAAATATTTTATGATACTACCTTTCCTGTCGTATTCATTTTTAAAACTGATTTTTTACTTAAAACATTGGACCATAGTATATAATTTAGAAGACAAGTTCCATATAAACGGAGAGAACTGAGAGGAAATTCATGAAAAATTAAAGAACAAGGTATAGCAAAAATTCCCTTTTTAATCTTCAAAATATTATTTTTGAGAGGATATTCAATTGTCCCATCTGTAAGTCTATTTTTGAAAAAAAGTAACGCATTTTGGAAGCTACTTTACCGACAACTTAGTCCTACACGTCTAAGATAATGTGAAATATTGAATTTTCTTTCACAAAAATAAAGTTTGAACAAAACAACCTCACAAACAGTTATTTTAATAAAACAAAATTATAAATAAGAATATTTTGGTGAGATGACGCGTTTTAGATAGCAACGTGAAGGAAAAGATCTGTAAAAGAAAATTCAATACAGATGCTCACGTTATTTTGGACCAGTGTAGAATTCAGGTATTTTTCTCCGTGTGGGATTTCTACAGCTCTGTGGGACACTGTGAAATTCCGCCAGAAAATTGCACTTCTACACCAATAATAAACATAAAATCCCCAGTGTTCTGGAGGGGCGGTATTTTGAAGCACCTGGAGAGAGAGGGGGGGGGGGGTATATGTCCTCCCGAACGTAGCGAAGTAACGAAGAACCACCCCCTGAATTCAACACTGTTTCAGCAGTGTAAAATTCATCCACATACCTTGCCTTACACAAATCCTTCGCCATTTGCTTTGGAAAGTAGATTGAAAGATATTTTCATATAAAAGAGAAGATAGTTTAAAAGAGGATTCTTTTTAAAAATCTATACCTATATTTCTAATTTTGTTTTACGATTTTATTCTCAGTTTTTAGGGAACTCCCCTTGTAATTTTGGAATTAATACAGTGCATAATAAATTTAAACTAATAAAATAAAAGACTCTTTAGAAAATTCCACAAGATTCTTTCTCTATGAAACAGAAAATACGTTAAAATGAATAAAACTATCTATTCTTATTTTTATTTTTTTTACGTAAACAATTTTAAGTATTTTAATAAAGAACCTGATCTGAAGATTCATTAATAAACAAGTATTTTCAATGCATTATTATCATTTATTTATTTATTTATTTATTTATTTATTTATTTATTTGAATGTATTTTCTAAGTTTATAGATTACTTTTACATGTCGCAGGGAAAATTCTAAACTAACCTGTTGTTGATGGGAAAAGATGATATAATTAAAAAATTATACAGAGCACATTATAAAATAAGAATAATAGACAAATAAAATAAAACTGATTCGTTCTTTGTGTAAGAATTATTATATATATATTAAAATATCATTAACTTTATTAACTTTATAAAACAGGGATTATGAAACATAATGAATTAGTACGAATTTAATCTATTATTCTTGAAGATTGATAAAGCTATGCAGAAAACGTTATGAAATAGGAACTAAAATAATATAAAGAATTAATAATATAAAGATTAACATTCTGAAACAACAACGTAAATAATTCAGGAAATATAAAGCACGGAATGTGGCTAATGAAGAAGTAGTAATGAAATTTTCATATTACTGCTGAAGATTGATAAAACTGTGCAGAAAACGTTATGAAATAGGAACTAAAATAATATAAATAATTAATAATATAATGAATAACATTCTGAAACAACAACGTAAATAATTCAGGAAACATAAAACTCGAAATGTGGCTTATGAAGAAGTAGTATGAAATTTTCATATTACTGTTGAAGATTGATTAAATTACATAATAAAACGAGGTCCATAAAACATAAATAATTAGTAATGATTAAGAAATAACATGCTAAAACAAAACAAAACAAAACAATAAATTATTATTATTTGTATTTAAAAAAAATTGTTACATACCTGTGTTTTCACAGTGTTTCTTTTTATTTCATGGAGTATAGTCAAGAAAGTGTAGTGTCTACCAAGCTCTCTAATTTTTCATTAGAGAATGAAGACAGAGTTTTGAGAGAAATTTCACAAAACAAAAATTAAGTTAAAAAATGACAAGGCATAGAAAGGTGAAACCAGTTCTGTCAGTAGAATAGCACAAGAATCATAGGATCAAGGCTAATGAAAACAGCCACTGGGCAGTTTAAATGAAAAAAACCCGTGATTCTTTTTTCTTTGAAGGTCGATCATTCACTTTCTCTGATTTCAGTTTGGGGTTAAAAAAATTAAATAAATGATAATAAAGTTTTATTACACTTGAAAAATTCTGTAAACGTGGCTCCGCATACAAAAATGGCATAAATATTCCATGTATAATATTCCGTTTATAATATATAGAGCAGGTGCGAAAGTCATCAAAAGGTCTCTAGTTTCTTTACATTACTCTCTACTTACTCCCTATTAGTTACTCTCTAATTTTAAATAAGTGAATGGAAAGAGAGTTTTGAGATAAGTTTCACAAGCAGAAATTAAGCAAAAAATGATAAGCTGATATGAGACAGTTGAAGTGATAGATGATAAGAGAAAGGTAAAACCAGCTGTCAGTAGAATACACAAGAATCGTAGGATCAAGGCTACTGAAAAAAGCTACTGGGCAGTTTAAATGAAAAAAATCTGTGATTCCTTTTTTTTTCTTTGAAGGTCCGATCATTCACATTCTCTGATTTCAGATACGGATTAAAATATTCAAATAAATGATAAAAAAATCTGTATTGCATTTGAAAAATTCCGCAAACGTAATTCCACATACAAAAATGGCACAAATATTCCAAGATACTTATAATATACTAGCTGTTACCCGTGACTTCGTTCACGCAACATTAAAAGAAGAATAAATACATTAATTAAGCAAAATATTGTACTCCCAATAATTAACTAACTATTTATCACATTTCATACGGTATTTATTATTATAGGGACCTTGATATAACTCAGTCTTAAAAAAGTGAAATATTGTGCCAAATAATCGCGAAAATGAAATTGCAACCAATGCAAAAAGGAGGGCCAAATAAAATCGTGGAAATAGACGAATTGGGTAAAAACAAATGTCAATTTTACCTGATAAACAATTTTACTTCTAACGCCTATGTGAAACCTTTTAACAGCCATCTTTCAAAAAAAAAACATTAATTAGAAATAGCATATACTTTTTCTTTAAATTCAATTCTGCCTCCTTGGTTTAATATATAGTTGAAACAAATCTTGTTTTCTAAATGCAAGTATATTGGCAGGCAATTTTTGTTCTCCAGAATAAATTGATTCATGAAGTTTGAATATGTGAAAATATGTTTGTATTTTTTCGGATAATTTACAGAAATCAAGATTTTGTTTTCACTATCTATTCAAAGTGAAAATAAATTCTGTTTTTCAGTTTTAATGAGAAAATGGTGTAAAAAATATACTGATCAGTTTTATTTCTCTTTTTTTATACACAAATATGGAGTAAGTTACTTTCCGTTTTTAGAGAAACTTTGTTAAAAAAAAAAAAAAAAAAAAAAAAAAAAAGGGCATTTAATTTAATTTTTTTTTATTTCTGAGAGTTTGTGTGATATCCTTTGATCAATTATAACCGGTATTCCCTAAACCAGTAGTAAACTAACAGGTAGTAAATCGCATTGCGTTCAATAGTCTAGGAGTAGTTGCGAAATACAAAAACACGGTCAGATTTTAATATAATAGATTCATGTTCATTTTCCTTTTCTTAAAATTATGATGTGATTTTTAGCAGAAAACTCGGATACTCATGCGGAACGAAATAACGGATACTCATGCTTAATAATCAGTATAGATAACAAAACATTTAAATTTTTCGTTATAAATATGGCGTGAAACTCATCTTCTTTCTGTACTATTGATCCTTGTATTATTAATGTTAGGAATTGATTCACACTCATTTTAAAACATATTGGAAAATTCCCCTTTTATTTCAAATATGACGTCTCCTTTTTCCCCAGAGAAATCCCTTTTTAATGATATAATTCTTGTTAATTTTCTTTTCCAGACAATTAATTTCAATACTGGCATAGGGGAAATTGTGTTACTTTAACGAAATATTAAATCTTTAGGTTTTATCAACAAAAATGGAACTATTAACATTCGACATTTTTTTTAGGTAATCGAGTTATTTCTTTTAGTTTTAAGAATGAGAAATCACTATTTCTCGCTATCCATGACATCATTTACGTCATGGATAATTTTGCGGAGCATATTATTGACATTTGCGAACCATTTTCTTTTGAAACTTCTTTTTACTTTTTTAAAATTTAAATAACAAATACGGTATAGTTATATTAGCCGTGCGCAGACGGTAAAACGGCATGTATTGTTACCATACAAAAGAAAAAATAAGGAAAAAATAAGAAAAAAAAGTGAAGAAAAAACCCAAGATTATTTTATTTCACCAATCAAAGCATATCCACTTTATTTTCGATAAATTACGTCATATTCGCCTGTTTCCTATGGTTACGTATATTAAAACCTTGTATTATTATCAAAAACTAAAAAAAGTACATTTTATTTCTAATAATATTATTTAATCCTTCTTAATTCTTTAATTTTTTTTATTTCATTTTTATTTTTCCCGTGAAATTTTTTCAATTGAAATTAAATTGTTGAGTAAAAATTATTTTTTCGGGTTTTGAATTAGTTTTGGCAACGATAAAGTATTAGCAACGGTAAAGTAAATTTAACCATTTAAAAATGCTATACGAAAAAAATGTCCATTTATTCTCAATGAAAATAACGAAATTTTGAATTATTAAGAAAAATATTTGAATAAAATAAACAAAAATTAGCCTATGTTCATCTGAGGGTTATAATCAGCCTATATGCAAAGATACAAGATCATTATATGCTCCATTTTGACTCTGGCTTCAGCCTAACATTTGCACACAATCAGATTTATAATATTATTAGGATAGAGCACGTGCAAAAGTCATGAAAAGGCCTATAGTTTTTTTACTATCCCGTCACTCTACTGATCTTTCATAAACCGTTAAAACCGCTAATGAACTGCAAATTAAATAAATGTATTATTCAAAATATTTTTTAAGATTTTTTATGAAATTGTTGTCAGATACAGCTACTAGTTTGTTTAACAATAAGATATGCCGATTTTATAATAATAATGAAACAGTTTTATTATGAACATTTAATTCGAAAATTGTGATTTATACCAACATAACTTGTTACAAGAATTAAATACAGGTTACAAGTCTCCCTCGATGAGTGTGGTTAATTAATCCCGCGATATTCCCGCACTAATTGAAATGTACATTGAATGCGAAAAACTGCAATAGATCTACAGAAAACTTTCTCAAAAACACAATATACATAAATATAAACACTGCAATAATGTACTATGAAATTGTTTTGGATGTAGCATTATTAGAAAATATTGTATTACAGCTTGATTTGAAACTTTAAGAAACGTTTATCTAATTTTCATGAACTTCCACTAACATAAACATTTGAGCTAATTTGATAAGTAACAATCCAGGAACATTGGGAAGTCAATTTTAGTTTTAATTATGCATTACTACAATTCTTTAGGCTATTTATATTAGCTTACTTACCATTAGGTTTATTTAAAAATTAATTCATAATTTCATTGCAATTATCTTATTATAATTTTCTTGCAATATCATTCTATTACTTCAAAATTGCATGCATTTTAATTTATTTAAGTGAAAACTTATCAATTGTCAATTGCACAGTTTTGTTTCTACTTTTTCGAATACATATTGGGGGACCACAAAATTTCTAATCCTTGCCTCGGTGCATTTGCACACTTTCACTAATGTGTGGGTCTATATATCAAATGCTGTCAGGGGGGATTCTAATTTTTGAAAATCTTTTTAGAATTTTTTTAATGTTATTTATTTTATCGGCATTTTCTACAAATTTCTTTAAAAAAAAAATTAACGCCATCTTGCTAGAAAAGAAAAGGCGCCCATTTCGTGCTTTGTGCAGTAATCGAGGCATCATTTAAAAAAAGTTTACCGTACTAACTGAAAATCGCACTAACTGAAACTGTACTAAGCTAGGAATACCTGCATAAAAAATAACCCAAGAACGAAAAATTATGCGTCAAACATACATTATGTAACATTTTCCAATACTTCCAAAATACTTTTAGAAATCTTTACCGCTTAACAAGCTTTAATGTCTGATGCTTATGTAAGCAATTTGGAAAACACGTAACACACTTAAAAATCCAATTTCAGGAATTAAACACAATGTGCAGCCTTTTTGCGCAGACCTGTTTATGATCTATAGATTTGTATATATACTACATATAATGCTAAAATTTAGTTCAGTTAGGAAACGCTTAGCACAGTTAAAAATTCCCGTTCAGCAATTTTTGTCAATAAACGCAAATATACTCGAGATCTTTTGTGCTGCCTTGTATATGATCTACAGAATTGTGATGTGAAATCACATATAGTTTTAAATTAGCTATTTTTTTTTTACTTTAATAAATTTCCCTTTCTATAATTCATTTATTAAAGTTTTGATAAATTTTATTTAAGCTCTTTGCGTTCTTATTCAGAACAAATAAAAGAATTAGATCAGCTTTTCTGCTCCCATGCAAATTCTCATCTTTATTCCTGACGTACGATCAAACGCTTAAATCGGGTAAAAACAAAAAACTACAAGAAATATTTCGGCCTCCAAATTAACTCTATTCATTTTCACATTCGTTATATTTTTTTCACTATGCAGTTGTTTCTTTCTGATTCATAAAAGGTTATTCAGCACTCCTTATTTTGTCTATCTAGGAACTTCTCATGGGATGCGAAAATTCTTCTGTAACGTAATTGTTGGCGGTGTTTAATTTTGTTAAATTACTTGTTTGGCTATAAGTTCAAACAGTTATCCATATGTTCCTTATTAACGGATACTTTTGATTCATGCACTCTCGCCAAATTTATGATGCCACAAAATGTAAACGAAGAAATTTACAGCGTATGTGTATCAGCATTCCTTCTCTGATTGCCGACCTGAAAACATGTAGATTGTGAGTCTATTGTACGAACATTAAGGCACCACCCACACCCACTCGCCTATTTTATGCTGCTGTGCTTGTGCTTTTTATTAAAAGTTCTTCAAAATCTTCATGGATGTATTCGACTCAATCTTTCTTCCAGAAAGGGATTTTTTTATTTTTCTAAAAGAACCTGGCATTAAATATTTCCCACTATATATTTTCAAGATCACTTTTCACGGCTAACTCAAGTCTACAACATCTTTACATAACTTGGTTTCCGTGACCAAGCCCTATCTGGATATCTTCTACTTTCTATTGGGTGGTGCCTGAATATTTTAAATATTTGGACAATTATAATTGACTTTTTCGTGACTTTTCGACTTGGCGGTTATTATGTTCTCTTTGGATAACAAAACGTTATGGATTTTTAGACGCTTCTACCCCCTTCATCGTTTCTATGCCGTAAAAATATGGAGGTATATAGTGTCAAAAATATGGAGATATACGGTGGAGATATACGTGAACGAAGTTTTCTCCTACAGTCGGCGACGTCAGAAAACTTTTCAAAATCGAGGGCCTCCAATGTGTTGTTTCTTCGCTCGTTTCATCGGAAGATCGGAATCATATTTTATGCCGTAAATGAGTATGAGTGCTGGATTGACCACGTAAATCTGCGGAACTCCATAACTGTGCGCCTCTGCGATAAATTGGCTCGATGAGTCATTCAAAGAATGTTTGCTGCTTCTCAAAAAAATGGAAAATGTGCCGATTTTGTCCGTATTTCTTTACTTCCGTGGTTTCGTCGCTTCTGTGATCCGAATTGTTATGTTCGCGTTTTTTTGTGCATCGCAAGTGTTCGAAGGAAAAAAAAATGCTCGAGTAAATCAACAATCGTAATAATATAGCCAAGCAATGGATTTATCAGCTAATTAAAAAATTTATTAGCAAATTGTCACAAAAACTTTTGATTCGTGTGCAGCAAGTGAACTCGATAAAGAAAAAAAAAGAGTGAACGATCATTTCTTTTAAATATCACAGTAAAGTATTTTTTTATCACGTTAAGTATGACAGAAAATTAAATTACATTCTGGAAAAACAATCACGGAGTAAGTATCCTTCTTATGATTAAATTTGCCTACATTTATCTGACTGCCAGTACTTTGAAAACTTTAGCATTCGGCGTGAATATTATATAATTCAGAGACAACGTATGAACTATCAGAAGTACTATATAAAGGATAGTGCATTTTGTCTAAATTGGACATGACTTGCAGTGACTACTTTTAAATTACTGTATTGATAACATTTTCAAAAAGAAAAAAATATAATTACAATTATTCCTTAATATTTATAAAATAATAATATTTTTTTAAATCCATTTATATTCTTTTTAGTTTTTATTGCATAAATTTATTCGCAGAATTTAATAGTGAATGTGAATACTGAAACGTTCTGTTTTATTATTTTCTTATTATACATAATTTTGCTTGTTTAAGTTTTTATTATGAGATATGACTGATAGATATAATTCATCTAATTAGTCTCAATATACAGTAAGTATGTTACAAAACACAATTTGAATAGATATTCATTAAAAAAATGAAAAAGATGATCAGGTAAGTTTTATTAATCTATCTGTTAAGATATGTGTTTCTTTCTGATTTATGCATTTGTTTTATGCTATTTACATGTTTTGAGGTTGATATATTCTATTATAAAGAAATTTTGCATACTTTTTTCTTTTTAAAAAAAGGGAGAAGAACGCTACTTTAAATGCGGTTCATTTTTTTTTTCTGTTTCATTTTAATATTTGCGTTGAACATTTTATGTAATGTTTGAATTCTGTTTTTTTTTTTTGTGTGTGCTATTTTATTCTAGTTAAATTACTTACTATGCATACCTTTAAAAATTAATTGAAATGTTAATTCCTATTTTATATTTCAATAATAATACATAAATTTTTGGAGTATCACGCTATAAAATTCGATACTCTACAAAATCTATATTTTACTGTTGGTATGCATAAGTTTGTTTACTTTAAACATTTTGCATATATTGGAGATCAACAAAGATAATGCTCTCCACTAAGATAAAATTTTATCAGTCCTTATTAAGTATAAACTGATTATTTTACTCATTTAGTTTGTTGTGTATATATTTTTTTTCTATATCATGTTTGGCGTATTTCAATGATAATGTGGCAATATTAATTTTTTAAATACTTCTTTTACATTCCTTTAAATTTTGGAAAAGCTTTGCTTGTCTTCTAATATACATTTTTTTAATGAGATATTGAGATTTATATATTATATATATATATACATATAAGTCAATTATATTAATATTGAATGATGTGAAGTATCATTTAAAAAAAAACTTAACATTTTGCAGCAATTAGTAATTTGAAGTAAATTGCTTTTATCCTGTATATTTGAGTCAATATAAATAATAGTCATATTAATAGTCTTCCTCTACTGTAAGATTTCTATCTCAGATATTTTGCTTGTTTTTCCAATGACAGCCAGATAGGCTTAAAAGAAATAGATGAAAGTAAAGACCAAGTTGTACATTTTCATTTTTTTTTTTTTTTGAAAATTTTTCAAAAAAAATATGGAGGTAATATATATACCTCCATATTTCGTAAAAATATGGAGGTGTATGGTGTCAAAAATATGGAGATATACGGTGGAGATATACGTGAACGAAGTTTTCTCCTACAGTCGGCGACGTCAGAAAACTTTTCAAAATCGAGGGCCTCCAATGTGTTGTTTCTTCGCTCGTTTCATCGGAAGATCGGAATCATATTTTATGCCGTAAATGAGTATGAGTGCTGGATTGACCACGTAAATCTGCGGAACTCCATAACTGTGCGCCTCTGCGATAAATTGGCTCGATGAGTCATTCAAAGAATGTTTGCTGCTTCTCAAAAAAATGGAAAATGTGCCGATTTTGTCCGTATTTCTTTACTTCCGTGGTTTCGTCGCTTCTGTGATCCGAATTGTTATGTTCGCGTTTTTTTGTGCATCGCAAGTGTTCGAAGGAAAAAAAAAATGCTCGAGTAAATCAACAATCGTAATAATATAGCCAAGCAATGGATTTATCAGCTAATTAAAAAATTTATTAGCAAATTGTCACAAAAACTTTTGATTCGTGTGCAGCAAGTGAACTCGATAAAGAAAAAAAAAAGAGTGAACGATCATTTCTTTTAAATATCACAGTAAAGTATTTTTTTATCACGTTAAGTATGACAGAAAATTAAATTACATTCTGGAAAAACAATCACGGAGTAAGTATCCTTCTTATGATTAAATTTGCCTACATTTATCTGACTGCCAGTACTTTGAAAACTTTAGCATTCGGCGTGAATATTATATAATTCAGAGACAACGTATGAACTATCAGAAGTACTATATAGTAAAGGATAGTGCATTTTGTCTAAATTGGACATGACTTGCAGTGACTACTTTTAAATTACTGTATTGATAACATTTTCAAAAAGAAAAAAAATATAATTACAATTATTCCTTAATATTTATAAAATAATAATATTTTTTTAAATCCATTTATATTCTTTTTAGTTTTTATTGCATAAATTTATTCGCAGAATTTAATAGTGAATGTGAATACTGAAACGTTCTGTTTTATTATTTTCTTATTATACATAATTTTGCTTGTTTAAGTTTTTATTATGAGATATGACTGATAGATATAATTCATCTAATTAGTCTCAATATACAGTAAGTATGTTACAAAACACAATTTGAATAGATATTCATTAAAAAAATGAAAAAGATGATCAGGTAAGTTTTATTAATCTATCTGTTAAGATATGTGTTTCTTTCTGATTTATGCATTTGTTTTATGCTATTTACATGTTTTGAGGTTGATATATTCTATTATAAAGAAATTTTGCATACTTTTTTCTTTTTAAAAAAAGGGAGAAGAACGCTACTTTAAATGCGGTTCATTTTTTTTTTCTGTTTCATTTTAATATTTGCGTTGAACATTTTATGTAATGTTTGAATTCTGTTTTTTTTTTTTTGTGTGTGTGCTATTTTATTCTAGTTAAATTACTTACTATGCATACCTTTAAAAATTAATTGAAATGTTAATTCCTATTTTATATTTCAATAATAATACATAAATTTTTGGAGTATCACGCTATAAAATTCGATACTCTACAAAATCTATATTTTACTGCTGGTATGCATAAGTTTGTTTACTTTAAACATTTTGCATATATTGGAGATCAACAAAGATAATGCTCTCCACTAAGATAAAATTTTATCAGTCCTTATTAAGTATAAACTGATTATTTTACTCATTTAGTTTGTTGTGTATATATTTTTTTTTCTATATCATGTTTGGCGTATTTCAATGATAATGTGGCAATATTAATTTTTTAAATACTTCTTTCACATTCCTTTTAATTTTGGAAAAGCTTTGCTTGTCTTCTAATATACATTTTTTTTATGAGATATTGAGATTTATATATATTATATATATATACATATAAGTCAATTATATTAATATTGAATGATGTGAAGTATCATTAAAAAAAAAACTTAACATTTTGCAGCAATTAGTAATTTGAAGTAAATTGCTTTTATCCTGTATATTTGAGTCAATATAAATAATAGTCATATTAATAGTCTTCCTCTACTGTAAGATTTCTATCTCAGATATTTTGCTTGTTTTTCCAATGACAGCCAGATAGGCTTAAAAGAAATAGATGAAAGTAAAGACCAAGTTGTACATTTTCATTTTTTTTTTTTTTTTTTGAAAATTTTTCAGGTTATGGATTTCGATAAAAGAGTTACATTTAACTTTGTGAGACATGAAGTTTTCTAGTGCCCTATAAGATTCGCATTCTTCCTTACAATAATACAAACAAAACAATTTAGTTACTAGTGCAAGGTCCATTTTAAATTATTCACTCTCTCTATTAATACATTTCCATATACACTACGGATTCATCACCTCTTTGTTTTCATGTTAAAAAAAAATGGAGGAAGATATTTATTTAGTTTTATGCTTTGATAAAGATTGCACCAATACAGGACCAGTTGACTCAATTCATCAGTCATTTCCTTTCATTTTTCTTTATATTACATATACTGTTTTTCTCTATCATTCACACAGCTCAACGTTCATGCGCCATCGATATATTTATTTCATTCTTTAATAGTTCAGATAAACTGTTTTTTTTTCTTTTTTTTTAAATTTAAGATAGGTATAACTAATTTAGCTTTATTATTCTTAGAGTGAATGAACCCCTTTCATTTCATTGTTCCACGGCCGGGGACGATTTTGTGAAAGTGTTACCGTCTCTGTTTGGTTATTTCTTTGTGGTGCTGGTCGCCAAATTTGTACCAAGTTCAGATGGTATTTGTTTATATCACTCTTTTCAGTAAATTTTGTAATTTTAGTATAGATGGTACATCTTTATTATTTCAAAATTTCAATTACATTTATTTCCATTTTTTACATTAAATAAACAAAATTTTTTTTTGCACTCTCAGAATTTATCAAATTTTGGTAAAGTAGTTTCACAGTGCTTACACATAAGTAAAGTATATAGCAATCCTGAATTAATTTTACACAGATTTAACCATATCCTACAACCATTTTGGTAATATGAAACCCCACTTTTTTTTATTTCTCACCACCAGTCAAAGTTACCAATCATTGCTTCCCACTCTACTAGTCTGCGCCACCAATCAATGTTTCACACTACCAATCAGTACTTCTACTAGTCAATGTTACCAGTCACTGTACACACTACCAATCAGACCCAGTTATTATGCACATTTCCAATCATTGTTACACCCTCTACCATTAATTGTTATATTTTTGTTTTTCTTCTTTTTTTATACTTTTTAATAGTGATATTTTTTCCCGTTCGCATCACCTGCATTTAGTAATCTCATGGTATATTTGTAAGTAATAGTTACACCATACACTTTTAAATGGATACATAACATTTGTTATACATGCCATTGTTGGTAAACAACTATACTTATTTACCTGTTGCATTCTCAGTAATGCTGATATCTTATTTGTAGGTTGATAGTGATACTTTTCTTTTGTCTATAAAAATATACAACATTTACTATTCTTCTTCTTCATTTTACATACATTTTTTGTGCATCTATAATTCCACTTTAATTAACACTTTACTCAATATATATAAATAAACACATATTTTTTTTTAATCCTACTTTTTCATTAAATAAAACTTGTTTGCTGATGCAAAATAAATGAGGCATTACTGAATCAAGCCTTAGTGGTAATTATATTATTTTTAATATTACGATTCTTAGAGATCTACTCAGATTTCTTTCCAATGCGCTCATTTCATGAAACTTTCATGTGCAACGCATCAAGTATTTCATCCTGTAAATTTACACATACTTCTATAATATATATACTTAATACATCCCGTTTTCTCATTTACAGGTTTTTTTTTTTTTTTTTTTTTTTTTTTACTAATCAATGTTTCAAGTATTACCAATCAAGGATATATAAATATATAATACCAGTCAATGTATTTGCTCCACCATTCAATGTGCAACTGTGCTTTTCACATTCATTCCTTTTTAATTAATACCTATTTCTTTAACATTATATACCTTACTTCTAGGTTCTAATTACACTACTTGTAATATTCAACATAATCCATTAACACAATCTCTGCACATGTATCATCTCATCATGTTTTCCATGTAACTTTAAATTAGGTACTAGTTATACCATATATTTATTGGAGGAGTTCATAGAATTCGCTATATGCACCAATTATGGTAAAAAAAAACTGTACTTAGTTACCTACTGCAATCGCAACAATTTTGGTAATGTTAGTTATCATGGTAACGTACCTTTTTTTCATTATTCATTTCATCACTTACTTTACTTCTACATTTTCTGTCATATTTACTTAATCACATATTCTTTTTAATAAAAATAAATTAAATAACCATTTTTTCTTGCTAAATTTTTTTCTACAGTTGAAAAATGAAAAATGTGCACTACTCATGCCAGTATGGCAATATTATTATTTTCATAAAAAGATTTTATAGGAAATTTTTCCTCTTCTTGTAGTGCACGTCGCTTTCATGAAATTATTGAAATATAGGCATCAATTTTTCATTCTGTGGACGTACACAACATTTTTACACATTTCCTTTTCTTACATGTATAACATTACAGTCCATCAGTCACATTTTTAGATATCTTTTAAGAATTTTTGTCACTGGTTTTCCTTTTTGTTTTTTAATTATTCCTGACATGTTAAATAGTAAAATATTTTAGTACAAACAATAGGTAACTTTTCGTTTTATTTGTTCTAATTTAATTTCACTTTTTTCCATTTATTTTCCTCCATGGTGTATGTGTCACACCTCAAGTTCATCCCTTGTTTTGCCTACTCAATGCTCGTAAATTTACCTTCTTTATTTATTCAATATAAGTAATTTTTAAAGACATGCATTTTTTTCATACACTACACTTATTTGTGGAAGTATCTATTCACAGTTGTTATGTAATTGCAACCTTTGGTGTTTGTACCAGTCATTTCTTCGGTGGAAGTTATATTAATGGTTGCTTTCAGACTGTACACACATACTTTCTCAAATAATTCTTTTCACACAATTGAATCATTGAATGTTCTACACAATTGTCGCTAATTTTTTTTTCAGTTTCAAATTTTTTTTGTAAATGTAGGTACAAAATTAAACGAACAGTGTTTATATGTTCTCTTTTGCTCACACTTCATCTTGCACTAGTTCTCTAACACACTTAGTCACATTTCTTTTACATGATGTCACACTTTTTAATTCACATTTAAATTGCTTTTCATATTTAATACAACATATGCTATTTTTTTAATTTGCAATTTTAAATAGTTCACATAATTTTTCTTACTCTTTTAAATGCAATGTAATGTTGAATTACCTTTTTACCTTACCATCCCTGCACAACAACGTATGAAGTTGTTATTCATGTGTCATATTTGATATGTTGTAGACGGTAAGTTGTAGTGAGAGATCACTCACCCTACAAATAAACTTTTTTTTTTCTCACTCTTACACATTTTTGATAGTCCTTAATTTTTTCGTCAATATTTTCAACATATGCCATTTTACATTTTTGGGTACAAAATCATGCCAGTTTTTTTTTTCTAAATATGCCACTTCGCCAAATTCTCTTTTATATTATTATTCCTAATCAAGTATGCCATGTGTTTATTTGCATTTATCTTTATTTCCAGTTTTCTTATATATGTACAGCAATTTATTCTGCTGATACAAAAAATATGTCTCATATTAAAGGCCTTCAAATAATTGAATATAGTTTGATATGTGGCCAAATGACCTATTGACTGATTATCTTATACATAAAATCTAGGTCAAGTAATATAACTAGTCTAAATGACTATGTTATGTAATTATTTTAGTGTGCACACATAATATTATAACATATGCTGCAGCTGACTGTTTATGAGACATTTGAATATAAAGAGGTACCTCATTTTATAAACATAACATGCATGTTGAATTCTGGAATTTTGTGAATTCATTATAATTCTAGATATTTTATGTATTA
Organism: Maratus michaelseni; assembly: GCA_963931845.1. Classification (NCBI taxonomy): domain Eukaryota; kingdom Metazoa; phylum Arthropoda; class Arachnida; order Araneae; family Salticidae; genus Maratus; species Maratus michaelseni. The sequence goes on along the minus strand of OZ007594.1, from coordinate 125,500,094 downwards.
TTTGTGTTCGTGGGTGTGTGCCAAGATTTCATTATTATGTGTTAGTTATATATATATTCTTACTTTTTGTTTTGTGGAAATTTATATTTTGAGTGACAATTTATCATTCAGGACGTATTGGCGAGAGCATATGATCGTTTCTACTCCCTCGTTCTATAGTTTTTTTTCCGGTGAAAGGGGAGATATATGTGATGTGAAATCACATATAGTTTTAAATTAGCTATTTTTTTTTTACTTTAATAAATTTCCCTTTCTATAATTCATTTATTAAAGTTTTGATAAATTTTATTTAAGCTCTTTGCGTTCTTATTCAGAACAAATAAAAGAATTAGATCAGCTTTTCTGCTCCCATGCAAATTCTCATCTTTATTCCTGACGTACGATCAAACGCTTAAATCGGATAAAAACAAAAAACTACAAGAAATATTTCGGCCTCCAAATTAACTCTATTCATTTTCACATTCGTTATATTTTTTTCATTATGCAGCTGTTTCTTTCTGATTCATAAAAGGTTATTCAGCACTCCTTATTTTGTCTATCTAGGAACTTCTCATGGGATGCGAAAATTCTTCTGTAACGTAATTGTTGGCGGTGTTTAATTTTGTTAAATTACTTGTTTGGCTATAAGTTCAAACAGTTATCCATATGTTCCTTATTAACGGATACTTTTGATTCATGCACTCTCGCCAAATTTATGATGCCACAAAATGTAAACGAAGAAATTTACAGCGTATGTGTATCAGCATTCCTTCTCTGATTGCCGACCTGAAAACATGTAGATTGTGAGTCTATTGTACGAACATTAAGGCACCACCCACACCCACTCGCCTATTTTATGCTGCTGTGCTTGTGCTTTTTATTAAAAGTTCTTCAAAATCTTCATGGATGTATTCGATTCAATCTTTCTTCCAGAAAGGGATTTTTTTATTTTTCTAAAAGAACCTGGCATTAAATATTTCCCACTATATATTTTCAAGATCACTTTTCACGGCTAACTCAAGTCTACAACATCTTTACAAGAATTTATACACATCAAGCAATAGGGGAAAAATTAGTTAAATTTAAAAACGCGTACTGCAACTGAAAATGCACTTCCAGCAATTATTATTAACAGACAGTACTTTAATCTAATACTTTTGTGTATCCCTGTAAATGAACGATGAATGCTATAAAAATATTGTGTTTATACACAATATTCTACAGTAAGCCTCTTGTAATGCACCTCAATTATATATATCAATATGTTTGAAATATTAAAATATTATTCAAATAAACCGTAAACGATTTTTCCCATAGACCGTAATGTAACGGAATTCTTTCGCGTGTCCCTGTAAAGGAACTATAAATGCTACATACTTCATTTTCAATACCGAACATTCCAAAGTAAACCTCAATAACATATATCAATTGCATGACAATCCTAGTATATTTACGCGAGTTAGAGCATGGACAGACAGACAAACCGAATTCATAAACATTTTTCAACTATGTTGGGAAGTGTTAAAAGTGTGAAAACCACAATTCCATCCATCACTCTAATCTCATGTATCAAACTCACCCAACGTTAAGTTAAAATATTAACCCTCTATGTTTCAAATTATGAAATAATAAAAATTTCACCTTCCAGAGCTTCTTTCCTGATTTTTTTTAAGAAATACATTAGAAATTTCTTACAATTATTAAATAAAGTTTATAAAGAATTAGTCTATTAAAATTGATAAACTAAAAAAGTATTTATAGGGGTTTCTTCGAAGACTTACAATTCTATTCAAATCATTTCTTTAAAAAATGTTTTTAGTAATTTATAGAAATAGAAGATGATATAAAACTAACTGTACGAAAATTAATTTCGAAAATATACATTTTTTGAAATTGATTTTTGAAAAGAATAAGAATTGTAACATACGAATTTTTTAAGAGTAGTCGATTTCTAGAAGCTTTAAATATGCGAATCCAAAATTACAGCTCTTTCTGACAGATCATTTTTGAGTTATGTTTTAAAATCTACTTGCATTACAATCTGTTTTGCAACGATTAAAAAGGAATTCAACATCACGAGTTCCAAACATATAAACCTTCACAATTCCTCAACTATTTGGCAAAATGACTTCCCATTTTGCATTAAAGATAAAATGCACTGAAAAATGCAAATATGCTGTTAAAATTGCATGTTCGTATAACAAATTTCAGAGTTTCTTAGAATTTCAGTATGAAGATGGTCCCCTAAGCTTATTACTTTAACATAAACTGAAAGAAGACATAATTCCTAATAGAAGGGCTATTTTCGTTTACTCTGCGACAATTTGGCAATTAAATTATACGTTGTATATCTTTTTTTTTTTTTTTTTTTTTTTTTTTTTTTAAGTACGGATTGTACAAATGTAACATGTAAATGCCTTACATGCAAATATAGAAAATTTCAGAATTGAACTTTTAACTACATGTCTTTCAACATCAAGAAGGATGAACGCTGATTCCTCCTTCGGCAAACGCCTTTTTTCTTTCAAGCATAGCATTTTAAAATTTGCCTGATTTTATTTTGGAGATGCCGTTTTCTATAAACAATTTTTTATGATAATACCTATCAGAGAAAGTCAAATTTGTATCATCGATGCGCTGAGGTGATGTTGTGTTTTGCTGTAGAAAACTGTCGTTTTTAAATTTTATACCAAAGATATTCGCTGAAGATCCCCCCCCCCCCTTTGTAAATAATCCTCCGGAATTATTTAAATAAATTCCACAATATTTTAATGGCAAAAAGGAAACCCTTCCTGCTATTTATATAAGTAACCTCTTTTATTAAAAAAGATATCATCAATGTTTCCAATTCAATTACATTTTCATGAAAAGTGGTAAGAATTTAAATTTCATAATTCCTCTATTTGACTGGAAAGAACGTATGTCGGGTTATTGACATTTCTTTCAAATTTCACAACTTCTAAAAATTCTATACGATTTAGAACACCGTTTATAACATCACAGATGAACATTGAACAGTTATGATTGGAAAAGAAAGTATCCATTTAAAAACATTTTTGGTTTATACAAAAAATAATGCCTTTGGAACATGATAAAGTAAAGTATCAAGAGCTCATAATAAATTGTATTAGTTTCAATCAATGAATTAAATGAAATTTACAACAATATTTTTATGATACTTTAAAGTACCATCGGAGCATAAAGGGTTAAATGAAATATTACTCAACCTTCAGAATAATCGAATAGCTTTTTACAGAGCCACCATAAGTGCAGAATTTCAATAGAGTTATAGCACGGACAGACGATCAGACGGACAGACAGACAGGCAAACCGAAGTCATAAACACTTTTTAATTAGATTGAAAAGTGTTAAAAAGCATTTTCTTTCCATTTTTTACACTGGGTTAACTTTCGGTAATTGAGTCCTCTTACAAACATAACATGGCTACACGGTCTTAAAGGGAATGTGAATAACATTAAAAAAAAAAAAAAAAAAAAAAAAAAACTCTTGTGCCAAATCACATTTGCTCAAATTACGCCGTTTGGCTATGGACCTGATTACGAAAAATTAACAATAAGATTAGATTAACGATTAAATATCCCACTTTTGAGCGTAATTGAAATCTGTCAACGAAAACACAGATTTTTATTTTATGTTGAACATTCAGTTATGTTGAATGGGTTAAAAATTACGTCTCATCAGAATATGCTAGATCGATATTACTTTTTAGGTGCGTTCGTAATTATATAAATACGTAGCACCTATAGTCGTCGATTGGTCCGTCCGTCTGTCCGTCCGTCTGTCTGTCTGTCCGTCCGTCCGCATATAACAACGCAAAAACTACCCAACCGAATGGTTTGCAATTTAAAATATATTATCTTTGCAGAATTTTGTCGAGACATTTCAAATTTTATTAAAATCGAATCAAAACTTTAGGAGATATTAATAAAAATATTTATTAAGAAATTTGAATTTTTTTTTTTTAATCGGTGCTTTTTTGTTATAGGAGCTTCCGAAGTTTAATCGTCAAGCGACCGAGATACTTATTTTATGACAGAAATGAATCTGCAGACGATATAATTCATTTCACAGAATTAAAAATCAGGAAAGATCTGAATATTTATGAACTAGCTATTGTACGAACGCACCTCATTTGTCACGTTTGACGTACAATTTCCAACTTGTTTTTCATTGTAGTCTTAAGTCTACTGTTAGGCAAACTTTATATCTCGATTAGCTACTACAGCTGAAGTAGAGGGTGAACAATTTTTGAAAAATATTCCTTCTATAATATTTTGTTTCATTCTTTTTCTGGTGTATATATTTTTTCTTTAAATATATTCATTGAAATACTATTTTATAAATATTTTAATAGTGCCAACTAGGTACTGAATAATAAAAAAAAATTAGGGACATTTTTGGATTAAGACCCACATGATCATATAAATAAACAATGAAAAGAAATCGAAAGTAAATTTGTATTTATTCATGTTTTTATTATTGAAGAAGATCCAACGGTGAAGGCCGTTCAGTGGCTCCGATTTCTTATTTTCACTTTGAAAAGTTAATCTTCGCTCTTTTTTTTTTTTTTTTTTTTTTTTTTTTTTTTTTTTTTTTTTATGATTACATATTTTTGATGTTGTTGTTCTTTTCCCAGTCACATGTTTTATATACGGTGGCTTTGCACGACAGAGTGTTTGTGATAACCCTTTATTGTTATCCCCATTCTTTTAGGCAGATTTCGTAAGAAATACTACCTATTACATTCCCCTCTATGTTGGAAATTCTGGAAAAATTTTGCAGATCTACACCGATCATGACTCCCAGAGCTCAAAACCACCCCCAGTTCAAAACTTTATCTATCTATCTATCTAGCTATCTATCTTTGTCACTTTTTTATGGACACGATAACTTGAAAAATTCTGCATAAATCTCTTTCAAACTTATATATAAAATCAAGGGGCATAAAATCTCGGTAAGTTCGTTAATGGGCAAAATCGAACCAAGGGGGTGGGGAATGTGAGGACTTTTTGTAAAAACAGAAAAATCCCCATAACTTCTTAATTATGATACTTGTCGAATCTGTTTAAAGTCATTATTACTTCTAGAAAAAGGGCCGAAAATTTATGTATGACAGATTTTTGATATAATTAAAACTGGCTTCCAGAGGGGGAAAAATAGGGTTTTCAGAAGAAACAAATTCATAACGTTGTCAAGTCGCAAGATATTAAATACGCTTGAATTTATTATAAATTTTCTTAATGTTATCAACAACTTTTATATTGATAAGTTTTTTATAGGACAAACGCTTACAGCAAAAATAAAAAAATAAATAAAAAAATTCTGCGGGCTCCGCCTACTTGACACAAATAGATTTCGAGGTGGGCGGTTCCAACTGCCGCATCATGGTAAAAAGGTCATTTATTCTACAATTCCCAATAAACAGGCGCCCACGGTCTACGTCTTCGAAATCTACCTGTGCCTGTAGGCCGAGCCGTTAGGGATTATTTAAATCGCATTGTTTCAAATATCACTCATTTTGGCGTACATTACACGATCCTATTTTTTTTTAATTTTGAATGTAATTATAAAAAAAAAAAAATAGAAAGAAAAAAAAATATACATGATACGACGACTGTTTTAAAACATGAAGTAATTCTGTGTACCTTAACTATATAATCAATTTTTGAGACGATTGGCCAATCTTTACGAAAGTTTAAGAATGCCATGAGAAAAAAAAAAAAAAAAGAAGAAGACAAGAAGCCAGATATAAAAAAAATAAATAAATACCATTTTCAATAATAAAATAAGTGCATTTTAAGTTGGCAACATTTTATCTTTTGTCGACATTTACTGGAAATTCCAATGGGAAACTTAAGCCAAGCTTTGAAAATTTCAGAACTTGAAATCTATATTTAGAATCTTTTTTCCATTTAATATCTGTTACTCCGAAAACATCTATCCAAAAAACTGTCGGTAGATTATATGATTGCTATAATTAAATAATATAAGTATACTAGGGGGCCACCTCCTGCGAGCTACGCTCGCCAACCCCCGCTCGGACTTCGAGGCCTCTAAAAACATGACAGCGTGCTTTATTTTAAAAATATTGGTAAATCTGTAATTGGGTTGCCATGCTTTTAACGTTTTAATGGGGCATTTTTTTTTATTATCATGGCCTCATACATAGCTGTTGCGACAACTGACGACTGTTTTCGGGATTGATAAGTAAAATCAATTACAGCTTGAAAATCAGCTTGTATAAAATGGTTAGGTTTAAATTGTGGCTACCTCTAGGACTTTTATAACAACGATCTGTATTCTATTCTTCCTTTGCGTTTAAGGATGAGAAAAATTCCATCTGCTTGCGAATAACATTAAGAACCACGGTATTGAAAAGTACTATGTTATAGACATTTTCAGTAACAGGTTTTAATTTTCTCTCTATTTTAATGCACCATCATGCATATTTTCATGTTATTTTAAATATGTAAATTATTTATTTCAATTAATATGTGTATACGAATTTTCTAATAATTATTTATCATACAAAATTAATTAAATATTTTGTGCATGCATGCCTGCATTTATTCGGCATTTGTTGCAAATCACGTGAGCGGCGGAGATTGGCGCCGACTGTCTGTCTACCGGGGAGTCCCCTCTGTGACAGAAGAGAATTAATTTCTGTATCATGAGGTGCTCGGATCGAAATGGAAGCAAAATGTCGCTTCCTAAAATTTATTCTAGAATATTTTAATTAATGTTTAATATCTATTTAGTGTTTGATGTGTCTGTCTGCGTGTTATGTGTTCGTATATTAAACCAAGAAAAAGACAAATCGTTAGTATTATTTTACCTGAAATACACCAGAATCTCGTAACAAGAAATGATATTTACTGCATTTCTCCAATTCCTTCAAAAATCATGAATTACCAGATTTCATTCAAGAATGTTGATTTCTATATATTATTATGCTCTCCCAACCAGTACGCTTGAGTGATTATTATGATTAATTATTTTTATGGTGACAACAAACCCGGGAGCTTTAATATTAAAGTTCATAATAATGAATGTATTGCTCCAAGTGATTAGTGATTATCATCAAGATTAAGTTCAACATTTTCGAAGACGACTTACTGGATTAAGATTATATCCCGGCAAAATCAGGTACTGTACCTTTTATTTGTTTTTAAAAATGAATCTCGAAAAATTAAAATCAAAGCGCAAGGTAATTAAAACTGCCTGTACGAAATTTATTACAAAAATTGAAACATTTATGGAAAGTGTAGATTTAGAAAGTGAAAATGATTTTGAGACACTATCGGAATATTTGAACAATTTAATTGAAAAACAAGATGAATTAAAGTTAATAAATCCTAAAATTGAAGAGTTAATATCTGATACTACTCTTTTTGAGGCAGAAATTCAAAACAGTATTGAGTATGACGATACCATTAATGAAGCAAAATTTAAAATTAAAGGAAAATTAAAAAAGTTTAAAGCTAACGCTGAACTGAGCAATACAAGTACTGCATCAAATGCCAGTACAAATGCCAGTACAATTCCGTATCCTAATACACGATCACCTACAATAAATTTACCCAAGATAACTATACCAATATTTAAAGGTGATCCTAACACATTTCTTGAATTTATAAATAGTTTTAAAAGTACTATAGATTCTAATGAAAACTTGAGTAGCATTGAAAAATTCATATATTTGAAATCTTCTGAATATATCTGAATTTCTGTCAGGAGAAGCTTATAAAACGATTTCAGGATTTGCTCTAAATGAACAAAATTATAAATCGTCTCTAGATTTACTAGAAAACAGATATGGAAAAACAGAATATTTGATTAGTGGGTTTATAAATAAACTATTAGAAATTGAGCCTGTAAAGTCTGCTTCAAATACCAGATCGTTACGAGAATTGTACGATGAATGTGAAGTTAGCATTAGAAATTTACAAGCGATGGGGGTGGCTTCAGATAATTTCGGATATTTACTTATTCCAATAATTTTAAGGCAATTACCCCATAATTTGGTTGTAGAATTTCAAAGAAAAAAAAATGTTGATAAATCTGGTGACGTCAATGAATTAATGAATTTTATAAAGTTTGAAATAGAATCACGAGAAGCGGCTAACGCGGTGTCAGGAATTTCCTTGAAAAATAATGAAACATCTCGATGGGAAAGAAAAAATCCGACTAGATTAAAAACTAATGTTCCCACTTCAGTCACGCTTAACACGGTTGTAAAAAATGTTTGCATATTTTGCAATTCAAATCATTTTAGTCTAAAATGTAAGGAAATCTCGGACGAACAAAAACGTTATAAGTTAAAAAGAAGTGGGAGGTGTTATCGATGTTTGAATAAAAATCACCTATTATCTTCTTGTAAAGTAAAAATTCAACCTTGCGAATTATGCCAAAGTTATCAGCATAATTATTTATTTTGCCCCACTAAGAAAGATAAAAATCGTTCCGTTGAGAATGCGGAAACACCCGAATCTTCCCGAATTCTCGAAAACCAAACTGTATTATCGTCAGTTATTAAGACTCAAAATTCCTCCGAAAAATATTCAACATTATTACAAACTGCTTGTGTACAGGTGCTAGGTATCTCTAAAACCTTATATACGAGGCTTTTATATGACTCGGCCTCTTCTAGAACGTTCCTTACAAAAAGTCTAGCGACAGCTTTGAAATTAAAACCTAGGAAAAAGGAAAGGCTTCTAGTTTATACGTTCGGAAACCGCAAAGCCATAGAACAAGAGTTCGATGTTGTGAATATTACAGTACGCAGTCGCGTTCCCCCCCCACGCTGACATACAAATTGAAGCGCTTGTGTCAGAGGTCATTAGCGGAGCGAAAATTATCGCCTCAGTTGATTCTCAGTTAATAAATAAACTCGGTCTTAATGAAAATGAATTTGCTGACACATTTATTCATGCAAAACCCATCCAAATTCTTTTAGGTGCTGATTATATGTTTTCAACGATAATTGGAGAAGTTAAAAAAATAAATCAATCGTTGTTTATTCAACCAACGATATTTGGAAAAACTTTAGTAGGTAGAATTTATGGCGCTAAATTACAGAGTACTTCCTGTTTAAAAATAATATGCTCGTCAATAGATAATGACTTAAGAAACTTATGGGAAATGGAATCGTTTCTATTTAATCAAAAAGATAAACAAGATGATGAACATTTTGAGGTCATAAATAAATTCGAGAAGGAAATATGTTTCGAAAATGGTAGGTATGTAGCACCACTTTTGTGGCGATGCGATACGGATAGACAAAATTTATGTAACAATTACCAAGTCGCGGAAAAAAGATTTGCAGTTTTGGAAAGACGGTTAAAAGATGATCAATCTTTATTTTTAAGATATAATGAAATTATGAAGGAACAATTGAATGAGGGAATTATTCAAAAGTGTAATGATAATTGTTCTGTAAATTATGTAATGCCTCATAGAGCGGTTTTAGGGAAAAATCTTCTAGCTCTAAAACTAGAATTGTTTATGATGCGAGCAGTCGACAGGGTAGTAACAAAAGTTTAAATGAATGTCTTTTCTCAGGGGAAAATTTAAATCCTAATCTCGTAGATGTTATACTAAATTTCAGGCGGCATAAAATTGCTTTTTGTGGGGATTTGGCCCGAGCCTTCCTGCAAATAGAGATATCGAGGAGTGACAGAGATTATTTATGTTTTTTATATTTTGATGACTGCGACATAAATAAACCACCAACCTTATATCATTTTAATCGACATTGTTTTGGCCTCACCAGTTCCCCCTACGTGTTAGCTTCAACTCTAAAAAAACACATTAAAAATTATAAGGAGGCCAATCCCATCGCATACCACATGTTAGATAATTATTTATACGTAGATGACTTGATTCACGGAGCATCTACGGTACCAGAAGCTTTTAAGCTGTCATCTTGTGCAGTTTCAATTTTTAAAGACGCGAATATGAAGTTACGGAAATTTAACTCCAATTCTGTAGAATTAAAGGAACAGTGGAAGAATGCCGACCCTGTAATTGAAATAGAAGAAAAACAATCAAACCTTAAAATACTAGGAATAAATTGGAACAATAAGGAGGACTTTCTGTCCATAGATTTGACATCTTTAGCGTCAAACGGTGATTTAAAATTCACCAAAAGACACGTTCTCCACGCTGCTGCTAAAATATTTGATCCTATCGGATTCCTCAATCCCTTTATGATTAGAATTAAGCTCCTCTTGCAGGAATTGTGGGAATCTGGTCTTGACTGGGATGACACATTTTCCGAAGAAATTGTAAATAAATATCAAACGTGGTATAAAGAAACAAAACTACTAGAAAATATGAAAATACCTAGATATTATTTTGATTCAGATGTAACAGTAAACAAAGTTCAAGTTCATGTGTTTTCTGATGCCTCGTTAAAATCCTACGGAGCTGTAGCCTACTTTAGATACAGGACATCAGAAGGCTATTTTAATACTTGCTATATAATTTCAAAATCGCGAGTTGCTCCTTTAAAAAAAGTTAGTTCCCGCGATTGGAGCTCTTAGGAGCTTTAACAGCTGCCAGAATTGCCAACCATATTAAACATCTTTTCAGTTATATTGAAAATATAATTTTGTGGTCCGATTCTACTATAGTTTTGCACTGGATTAAGGGATCGGCCGCCAAGTGGAAACCGTATGTCGCAAACCGCGTAGCGGAAATTCAGGAAATGACCGATCCTAGTTCTTGGCGGCATGTTAATAGCAAGGATAACCCGGCAGACATGCTTACTAGGGGGCTCTCTTCCAAAGAGCTAATAAATTCAAGACGCTGGTGGTATGGTCCTGAGTGGCTTATTAATCCCGAAATTGATTGGCCGAAAGAAAATAAGCTAAAAATCAAATCATTCATTCCAGAAATTAAAAATGAATGTAAAGGCGAAATAATAGTTAATTCAATCATTGTTAATGAAAAAATAATTGATATAGAAAAATTTAGTAGCCTAAAAAAATTGTTAAGAGTCACTGCTTACGTGATATATTTTATAAAATTGCTAAAGGGCAATCACGAGAAAGTCTGTGCACTTACACCAGAAAATCTTCGAGAAGCAGAGCTGTATTGGATAAGGCTAGTTCAAAGTGAATTTTTTTCTAATGAAATACAGTGTTTAAAAAATGCCAAACCTCTTCCAAAAGACTCGCACTTGCTTTGTTTGAACCCATTCCTTGATTCCGAAGGCGTCCTGCGTGTCTCTGGTCGACTTGGGAAAGCTGATTTTTCAACGGATGAAAAACACCCGATAATTCTTCCGTCCAAAACGAAGTTTTCCGAATTGATAATTTGGGATGCTCATGTTAGAGTATTTCATTCAGCGGTTTCTCACACCCTCGTACAAGTGAGAGAAAAATTCTGGTTACTAAAGGCTAGACAAACAATAAAAAATCAACTGAAAAAATGCATTATTTGCAAAAGGTTTTCATCAATTCCAGGAGACCAGACGATAGCTCCATTGCCACCTGATCGTGTCGAACAGTCAGCTCCATATAGCGTAATAGGAGTCGATTTTGCAGGACCTTTATTTGTCAAAGATTCTGACAGCAAACAGTATATATTGCTAATAACGTGTGCTGTAACAAGAAATATCCACCTGGAACTTGTTGACAATTTGTCAACACAAACATTCTTACTTGCCTTTAGACGGTTCATCGCTCGTCGTGGATTATGCTCTGTTATTTATTCCGATAACGCACGAACATTTAAACGCGCTGAAATAGAACTTAAGAGACTATGGACTATAGTGACTCATCCAGAGGTGAAAGAATTTTTTGCTTCCAATAACATAAAATGGAAGTATATAGTGGAAAGGGCCGCCTGGTGGGGCGGATTTTATGAAAGAATGGTAAGGTCTGTAAAAACTGCGCTGCGAAAGACATTGGGCAGATCTTCTCTGACCCTTAATGAGTTGCATACAGTACTTATTGAGGTTGAAGGAATGGTGAACTCCAGACCCATGACATACATAAGTGATGAAAGGCAGGACCCCCTACCATTAACTCCTGCCCATTTTTTAATAGGGAGAAGAATATCTTCTCTCCCCCCCCCCCGTACGGCTTCACCTTGACTCTAATTTCTCTTCTAGGAAAGAATTGCTTAAAGCCTTTAACTATCGGGAAAAATTGATGCGGCTGTTTTGGTCTAGATGGAAGAATGAATACTTATTAAATTTGAGGTCAGCCCACCAAAGTTTAAATAAAAATGATGTTGTTTTAATTAAAGATGATAAATTACCCAGAAATTTCTGGAGTTTAGGTAAAATTATAGAAATATTTCCTGGAAGAGATGGCAAGGTGAGAGCCTGTAAAATTAAGACTGAAAAGTCCATATTGAACAGACCTGTACAACTGCTTTTCAATCTTGAACTATAATGGACTGAGACAAAATTTGAACTTTAATAACTGGACTTTAATATAAATTTTCTTCTTCCTTTATTTAGTTGAATCAGTGTTGAACTCTCTCTTTTTTTAAATTAGCCTTGAAGTATGTATAATTTTATTATTATTCTATGTTTGTATTTGATTTAATTTGTATAACTTGTATTATTATTTAATGATTGTATTTCATTTAATTTGTATTGTTATATATATATGTTTAGTGATGAACACCCCTATGTTCATGGTGGGGCAGTGTGTTGCAAATCACGTGAGCGGCGGAGATTGGCGCCGACTGTCTGTCTACCGGGGAGTCCCCTCTGTGACAGAAGAGAATTAATTTCTGTATCATGAGGTGCTCGGATCGAAATGGAAGCAAAATGTCGCTTCCTAAAATTTATTCTAGAATATTTTAATTAATGTTTAATATCTATTTAGTGTTTGATGTGTCTGTCTGCGTGTTATGTGTTCGTATATTAAACCAAGAAAAAGACAAATCGTTAGTATTATTTTACCTGAAATACACCAGAATCTCGTAACAAGAAATGATATTTACTGCATTTCTCCAATTCCTTCAAAAATCATGAATTACCAGATTTCATTCAAGAATGTTGATTTCTATATATTATTATGCTCTCCCAACCAGTACGCTTGAGTGATTATTATGATTAATTATTTTTAGCATTAATTGATGAGATATTTAAACAAATTTGCTATCCGCGATAATTTTACACCATGTTATGTCACTTTAATATTGTCCATAAGAAAATCGGGTTCTTTTCCAGTATAGAATTCTTTGCTTTTAGGTTTGGCGTAATTCGAGTTTCAAAAAGGGATAGATTCGTTAATATACATAGATTTGTTGCCAAAAGTTATGAAAAAAAAAAAACCAATGAACTTTTGGTGCTTTTCTATTATAAGGGTCTTGACGGTTTTTTTTTAATTCTCCTTCCGTTCAGTTGGACAATTATTATTTTATATATTCGTTTCAAATATCCGAATTAGTGATTTTATAAATTCGTTTAGTTAAATTTTACAAAAAAATAACAAAATGATATCAATAAATAATAATTACTATTAATGCCTTTTCCCCCCCTTTCTTTTGCTTTTATATAAATGACATCATTTGGACGAATTTATTCAAAATATTTTCAGTTTATAAATTAAATTAAATGCTGACAGACGATTGAATCCTGACGATAGAAATGTGATTTTTTTTTTCAAATTTTCCTGAAAAACATAATTTAATCACAATTTTGTCTTCATTATCGATTGAAATAAAAGATAAATTCAATTTCAATTTGAAAATGACGAATAAAAAGAAATCAATAATCCCTATCGGGATCCTTTTCAATTTTTTTCCCTTTTTTGTCACAAAAAACTGAGTAATTAGTTGCCATCATTACAGAAATGTCATTAAAATTAGAAAAAAATTAATATCTCGAAAACTAATTCCAATTTCAAAATTCAATTACCAGTTTTGACATTCGCGGATTTTTATGGACAATTGGTATTAATTTCACCATCAAGCGTTTAATATTTTATTAAAAATAGCCCTGAAACATAATCAGTCGTTTAATCAGTCGTTTCATAAAATCGTTTCATAAAATCGTTTCACAAATTCGTTTCATTAGGATTTTATATATATAGGGTAGATATAAATTCGGAAATTCGGTTTTTAAATTCAGCAATACGTAAATAATATGACCCCATCTTAAATATGACTTAATCACCATGGCAACCTAGAATCATTACCTATCATGGGATATCATTGAATTAATTACGTATGATAGGATTTAATAAAAAGAAGAAAACTTTTATTAATATCTTTTTAAGTTTTGATTCAATTTTCATAAAATTTGAAATGACTCGACAAAATTTTCCAACGATTGTATGTATTAAATTCCAAACCATTCAGTTGGGTTGTTGGGTAGTTTTTGCGCTGTTATATGTAGACAGACGGACAGACCAGACGACGACTATAGGTGCTACGTATTTATATAATTAGGAACGCACCTAAAAAACTGTCCTGTGCGTTTATTTGCGTCTTTCAGATACACTGTTAAAAATTTGCAGCAAACTGTCCGGTGATTTGACCGTTTTTGTAGAAAATGGTTACATAACCGTAATTTAACTGTATTCTGACTGTATTATTGCTCTTTTTATGGTCATAGTATTGTTAAATTACAGTTATGTAACCGTTTTCTACAAAAACGGACAAATGACTCGACAGTTTGCTGCAAATTTTTAACAGTGTAGCAGCCCTGTTAAATTTCAAATTTCTATCCTTAACAATTCCATAGAAATCGTAATTTAGAACGTTTTTAGCGCATTTTACCCTTTTAAATTTCGAATATTCTTTAAAACTGAGCATTTACGGCTTTAAAGTAACAATCATGTCAAATTTAGAGTTTCTATTCCTAACAATTCCGTAAAAATCGTAATTTTGAAGGGTATTTTTTCGTGTGGAAATTTAACATGCATATATTATGTCAATTACAATTTATAAAATTTCAATGTCAGGGCCGAATTTAGGCATATAATTTAGGCCAAATTTAGGCAGCTAATCCCAGACCTAGGCAATTTTGCCCAACAAAAATTGGCGTGTAGAAACTGAAATTTTGAGTGTATGGTTTTTTATTTTGAAAATGTGGCAATTTTTAAAGGCAGCATTGATAAGCATTAGCTATCACAAACAGAGAAAATATCAAGTATTGGAGTAATATTGTTTAGAAAATATTGATTATATAAATAAGTGTACTTAATGACGATACGATAACGATAATTATAATGGTCGTCTCACATTCACATAGAAAATTAAATGCTCTATTTCTCAAATGCTGGAAACTTCATGAAATCGTTTAGAAATTCGGAATTTTTACTCTTCTTATCGGGATGGAAACCACAGCAAAGTTGAACGGCTTTAATTGACTTCTATTGTTTGTCAGGAGTTAACAAATTAAAGGTAATCTGTTAATGACTCCAATCCTTAGAAAATGAAGTATTTAAAGTATCCTTTGATAATTTTAGTTTCCTCTAGTAATTAATAGACTTTCGAATAAAAAAAATCCTGAAGAAAATATCTTATAGAAATTCTAAATATTGGCAAGGAACTAGTCAATTGTTTTTTACTTACCCATCATACGTAGTATAGGGTAAGTCTTAAGATCGTTTTGAAAATCTAAAAACATTTTTTACGGATTTACACGTTTCAGACACTGGAGATTCCGAAAAACACATTTTAAGAAAAAAAAAATTGCCGTCCGTCTGTTTGTGTATATCTGTAAACGCTGTATCTCCCGAACAAACTGAGATAGAGACTTGAAATTCGGTATGTACTTAGTATGTAATAATGAGAAGAAGCCTATTGAATTTTAGTAACCTCGATTATCTGGAACTATTATTTTCGTATTCTCGAAATATTCGTTCTGATAAAAGGTATACAAACCTTTTCGAAAGTGTTTATTTTAAGGAGTGAATATAAAAGACAATAAAAAAAACATAAATTTTGCATAAAAAATGAAGTCGATCGGGTAATTAGTTGCTGAAATATGTGTAATCCTATTTTACACATTCTTCGAGTTTTCATGACCCTGTATTTCATTCAAATTTCAATTCAAAGATATATTTTAAATGAAAATGAGACGTTTAATCCGACGCAGTAAACTCATAATTAATATGATTATCAATTTTGGAGTTATAAGGATGTTTCTTTTACGCAATTCAGTAATGGAGCATTTAAAGTTTATGACGTCATCAAGCCGCGATTGTATTCGAATTGCAATGCCTTTTATAAATAGTTTACACATGTTTTATTTTAATATTTTATGTTATGCATATCCATGATGGGTAAGTATTACGGTGGCCCCCAATGACTAGTTTTTCTTTTGTTTCAAATGAACAAGACATTCAGTATGGGTGTGGACAGTCAAACGTTTATATTGCTAAAATGTATAGCGGGTACTCATGCTTATAAAGTAGAATTAATGAGAGCAGGGCCGGATTACAGCTTAAACAACAGTAGGTACGTGCCCACAGATATATATATATATATTTAAGTTGGGGCGAAGTAATTTCCATTTTCATAAATATAAGGCCTATTAACAAATACCACGTTTAAAGAATATTTCAAATAAAATAAATTTTTTAGTCATTATCTTAAAATGAGGAATAAATCTCTTTTGCTTGATGACTCTGCATTTCTTTGTAAAGGCCTCCTTACACATTAATTTTATTTGCATGTGCACCTTGCTTGGATTAAGTAAATATTGGATTCACTTAATCCATGCAAAAAATCTTATGCAAAATCTCGTTAGCCCCTTAAGCACCAGATTCAATTTAGTGATAGTATGCTGAATACTAGCTATGTTAAATTTCGTCAAAAAATACAAAATTCATACCGGAAATTCTAAAAGAATAATTTTAATTTATGCAATCGTAAAAAGTCTGTCATTAAATAAAATATGAATTACTACTGTAACTTTCTGGTACAAATTCAAAATTTTGAATTTAAAAAAAGGCCAAACTGGCAACTTGGACAGCACATACGTCCGGTTTTTCAAATAGAGTTGTTCATGTCTTAAGCAGGTACGTCGTGGTGTTTAACCCATTGAAGGGCGCCAGTATATTATATATACCACTTAATTTTAATCTCAAAATGCCCCATTGACGCCAGAATTTTTTAATCAAATTTTGAATTTATAAGGTAAATTAAGGAAAACTTTTACTTATTTTAAAATAAATTCGTTCGTGAATCTTGGTGTCAATCAATCATTTCAATATTTTAGCTCCAAGAGTACTTTTCCCTTGAAGGGGTTAAGGGGTTAATCGCATAAACTGAGAAAGTATGATCTGTAGTATGAGATTGAACTTATCCAGTAACAGAAAATTTTAATGTTGTAAAATAGTTTAAAAAATTTTTTTTTGAAAACTGAGATGGAAAAGGATTTTCTTATATTACATTTAGGATTGATAATATATGATAAAAATGAGTGCCTACTGGTGAAAATAATGATTTTCTCGAAATATTTCTTGTTGTGATTGGTAGTACGCAGCTTTATATATAATTAAGTAATAGTTAAAAATAGCGAATAGTACTTTTACCGACATTCGGCAGCGGACTTTTGTACGATATCCTTATTACTTTAAATTTTACAACATTAAAAAAAAATTGAAATAACTTTAATCAGTTAATCAGTTTATTGGTTAAAGGGGATTCCCAGTTTTGCTTTGCAACTCCACTCCCCGTCTATGAGTATTTGTGTATCACATCCTAGAGGAGCCATGAAAAAATTTAAGTATAGACGTAGCACAAAATATGTACTACAATAATAATAAAAAAAAAAAATTGAAGTTATTAAATGAGGCGAAGAATTGTCTTCATCTCACCGAGACAGAAGCCGAAATAAGGAACGAGAAGAGAAAAGGTCTATTTAAGTGAATGGTAGAATTGAACGACCATTCAAATTATAATAAGGATAAGGGTTATGATAAGGAGGTGGAGATTTACTGACGATTTGTTAAAAAGTTTGAAATTTGAGTAGAAAAGCTTTAAAATTTAAAATTTTAAGTAGATAAATAATTTTTAAATGATGTAAAAGAAGGATAAAATAAGAATAAATGATAAAACTGCTTAAAAAAACGCAAACATATCGTCGAAAGACAAGGAAAAAAGCAAGAAAAATAATGTAAATCTAGCCTTAAAAAAAAAAAAAAAAAAAAAAAAAAAAAAAAGACAATTTTCATTGCCATACAATAAAAATAACGAATAGCTGTTAAATTACAATAAGTTTAATTAATTAGATGTGTAAATAATAAGCATGTACTTTAAAAAAAATAAAAACAAGAAACAAATAACAAAAAAGCAATTAGCACAAGAGACATTTGTAATAAAGTTTTATATCTAAACCATTTACGATTAAAAATTGATATCGTTAAATGAATAAATATTCCTTTTAAATTTTTCAGGTGATTGTTTATATCTTTCTTTCAGTAGGTAGCTTGGACTATTGCATGTTTTTTTGTTTGTTTGTTTGTTTGTTTCTTTTTAACAAGGTTGTATTTTATATGTACAAATTCCATTCAGTACAGTGGCAATGTAATAAATTTGCTTGTTTTTCTCTTCTCTTCTCTCTTTTCTCTCTCTCTCTCTCTCTCTCTCTTTCGTGCTTTTTTTTTTTTTTTTTTTGTAATGTGGTCCGTGGTTTTGTATACATTGTTTAATTCGACCCTCGGTGGTTAGCGACTCTGACATACTTTCTAGATACTGACATTCATCGCTATTTACAGACATATATATTCCATATTTGCATGCATCTTACAATATATATGCATAAAACACACAACAACAACACACTTACAATGCATTCAAAACATACAACGCTGTTTTAATAAATCAAAGTAATCACTCGGTCGCTAAAAAGAAAACTTTCATGATTCCGATTCAACTAAATCTTAGCATACACACACTGATACCTTGGCTAGCAAATTTCTCTACTAACGAATGTTTCGGTTAACGAATAGTTTTCTCACTGCTTTTCGGACTCGGCAAACGGATGTTTTATTGGATTCGCTCGCCTAACATACAGAAGTCATGTTGCATTTTAATTGGAAAAATCGCGTTTCGGTTAACGAATGTGATTCTGGAACGAATTATCTTCGTTAACAAATGTACATATGTATTCACAGTTTTTTAAGCAGTTTTATTATTGTATCCTTCTTTTACATCATTTTTAAAATTATTTATCTACTTAAAATTTTAAAATTTAAAGCTTTTTTACTCAAATTTCAAATTTTTTGACAAATTGTCAGTAAATCTCCATCTCCTTATCTTACCCTTATCCTTATTATAATTTTATTGGTCGTTCAATTCTACCAGTCATTTAAATAAAGCTTTTCTCTTCTCTTTCCTTATTTCGGCTTCTCTGTCTCGGTGAGATGAAGACCCTCTTTTCCTCATTTAATAACTTTATTATTATTATTTTTTAACTGTAGTACATATTTTGTGCTTCGTCTATACTTAAATTTTTTCATGGCTCCTCTAGGATGTGATACTCAATTTATATGTACACTGTTCATATCAGTTGAGAAATCTTCCACAATCGTAGTGTTCTATAATTTTTTATAACAATGCTTTTCAACAAAAGAGAATTTTCGCTGCTGTGTCACTATATGCATTGAAGCGAGATTTAGCATACAGATGAACAGACGTTATCATTGCACTTATTAATTTAAGCATTATAGAGAAAAACTATAAATATACAGACTTGCCTTTTCCACTGACCCCCCCCCCCCCCCCCCATACACACACACACTTCCACCCTCGAGTTTAAGATAATATTTTAAGGTATGGACATAAAAAAGTGTAACTAAAAATTTTCTTCTACCGGTGGTTCAGGGGAACAGATTCTTCAAACGCCTGACGAAAAATCCTTAGTTCCTCACTATTTAATTATTTAAAATCATTTCAGAATAATGATTTTATTTCAAAATCATGAGAGAAAAAGAAAATGTAGATAATTAAATTTGAAAATCCAGGTGGGGAGCAATTGCCCCATCTCTCCCTCCACCACCATCAGACGTGATTCGTTAAATGGGTGTTTTATTTAATTTAACACATTCGCGTCGGGCAATTTTTTCTTAATTTTTTTCTATAAAACGGAGCATATGGTAGCTCCACCCTCTTTTGAAAGGCTTTCGTAAATTGTTTCCTAGATAGTTTTCTCAAGTTTATGCATCAGTACATATCATTCGATATACGAATTTATTATAAAATGTCTTAAGATCTTAAAAAAAAAAAAAAAGGGCAACATGATATGAATGCATTTTCTGTAAGGTAGAAGCCACGCCCTTAGTCAATGATGCATTTTGAATAAAAACAAAAATTCTCATTTCCCGATGACAACGCTTATTTTTCAAAAAAAGGAATTCTCGTTTCCCGACGCGAATGTGTTAAAATACCTCCATATTGAAGGCTCAGCCAAAAAAAAAAAAATCGTTACTTAGAAAAAATCGCTGAAAAGAGTATTTATTGCATTCGTAGAAACAAATATACAAAAAAGTTTGCTTTACAAACGTTTTAGCGAGGAAAAAGTTGAAAGCTAACGCTATGACGACATTGCTTATTTACAAAAGCGTAAAGCTCTTTGACGCTGTGTATTACTTTCAAAGCTTTTTATTTACAAATTCAGTTCCAAGGATAAAATTTTAACTAAATGGAAAGCAGGAAAGAAGGAACAAATGCGCAAAGATAACGAATAGTTGACCTTGCAGTTAAAAATACTTAACTGACCTCAAAAACGAATTTGGAGCTTGCCTCATATTTGTTTGATGCTCTGTTCATCATTTTAAGTTCTTTACATATTGACACTGTAAGCATCATACATTAAGCTATTAAGCCTGCAGTAGAGAAGAAATAGAACCGGATTTTTCAGCTTTAAACCTTAACTGGCGTTGCGAAACTTTTGTGGGCAATTGGCGTCACACTTTGGGGTCCACGCGGCAAACATACACAGAATTGCAGTGTTGCCAGTGGGCTAGTTATTCAAAATTTAGATTTTTTTAGAAATGGTATAATTCCCTTTCTTTTCGCCTTATTTATTTTGTCTTCAAATAAGGTGAATTTCACTTTCCCAAAAAGACTAGAGGCGATCAAGAAAATTGAATTTAAAAAAGTAGCCTACTGGCAACACTGAATTAAATTTTTTTTTTTAGTTTTTTAGTTTTTAGTGGGTTTTTTATAGTTGGAGAATACAGCCTTGCTTGAATTTTTACGAAAAAAATATTGTGCCCGTACAGAAGAATCTAAAAGTGGGATTTTTTAAACTTTTGGAAATTGGTCAATTTTAGCCACAATTTTATTTCTCCTCGTGTACCTTTATTTTCAAAGATAAAATGATTAAAGTTTGAGGGTATTTACCGCCTTATATGGAAGACGATAACCCGTACAAATATTCTATTACTGTATGGAGAATTAAGATATACAACATTCACATTTTTAAACAGCGAGTAAAATTAGTTGTCGAAGCTTTAAAAAAAAGTTCTATTAGCCTCCAACACGTCTTAACAACTATTATCAGCTACATACATTCAAGAAACAGCTATATTTATTTCAGCTGCCTGCAATTGTGGCCTTCGGACTGTTTATTAAATTATTTATTTAAATTAAATTATTTCATTAAAGGCTCATAATTATCTCGAGAATGATTAGATGTATCAAATTAAGACTGGTCTTTTCGATTCCTCATACGAAAATTCGTAAGAATCATCTCAAACAACCCTAAATCCTATAATGATTTGTTTTTTATAAACTTTTTGATATATTTCCCATTTATTTATTTGCGTTATTCAAGACATTCTTTCATTTTTAGTTAAGTACTATTTTTAGTCGGTTTTAGCAAATTTTAGCGATTTAATGAGACTAATGTTATGGATTATGCAAGTTTTGAGGCGAAATTCAGGTTTTTCGGGCAAATATATGCTTAGAGACCAAATTCCAGCTGTTCAACCCAGGGGCACCATTTCGGGGGGGGGGGCACCCCCCTCCCCTAAGGAATTAAAAATTTCAGAAAATTTATCAGTTATCACAGGTTAGACCAAAAAAAAAATCAAAATATGATCAAAAGCTAAAATAACGTCAGATTTCACAGATTTGACTACAATAAAAAAAACTAGTCTGATGTGCCAATCCCAAAACTTTCTTCTATCTCATCCAGGTTTCACATACATCAGAAACAAATCACCACCAATTTATATTAAGGTCTAACTGAATCTAAAGTTTTATCAAATTATGTGTGTTAGTTCTGGAGATATAGCTATCGTGAAAATCATGCAAAATGTAGCATAGCAGCGCCACCTGTTGGGCTATTTATACCAAATCGTAATCAACGTCTATTTTTGTCAAGGTCTAACCGAATCTGAAGATTGGTGAAATTCTGGGCATTAGTTCTTGAGATATAGCTATCATAAAAATAACGAAAAATGTAGCATAGCAGCGCCATCTGTTTGGCGATATACACCAAAAACAAATCACCATTAATTAATATCAATGTCTAACTGAATATAAAGTTTTATCAAATTCCGTGCATTAGTTCTTGAGATACAGTGCCCACAAACTTTTTGTCACATACAGACACTGAGACACACAGACAGACATTTTCTAAAAATAGTCCAATTGTGTTCAGGACCTTCTAAAACGTATAAATCCGTCGAAGACCGGAAGTGGTAAATTTTTAAAAATCCAATACTTTTTTCTTGTAAAGATAGATAAAAGTAATAAACATTTAATAAACACTTTAAACATTGAAATGTTTTCTAAAGCCTTGCTATTACAACATTCTATAATGGAGAAATTTATCATTAATGAGTATTTTGGCTAGTTTTAGAAATATATGTGGGAAAAAACTCTATGAATGGCTTCTGAGCTGTGTACAGCATGATTAAAAGAAAACGCGTCACCCCAAGGCTAGAATTTCAGTGATAAATTCTCTCTTTAACCAAAAATTTAAGGGGAATTTTTTTTTTCGGGGATGGAAGGATGGGGGAGGTGTATTCAATTTCCTAATTATACGATTTGTTAATTTTGTTGTATTAGTGTCGCATTATATTTACTCCAATCGTTATAATGCTATTAAACTTATTTGATTTATTAAATGATATTATATATACAGTATGGTCTTAAAAATCTCCACAGCCTGACGCTAGTCCTGTCCAGATTTGGTTGTAACCGACCCGAATCCTAACTTTAACCCGACAGACTTCAAGCCGAATCCGAAATATTCATACCGGAACCCGAAGTGAAAGAAAATGAATGTATATTTTAATAACATTTACGGAAAAGAAATCTACAAGTTTACCGCTTATGTAAAAAAAATAACACATATATACACCCATTAATATTCAAATATACTATAGTTTTTTCAATTGGAAATTATTCAGAACCTCCTTTTGTGTAATCGGTTCATCTCGAACCCGATTCGAAAGATTCAAAACATAACCGGAAGCGTATAAAGTTTACTCGACCCGCAGCAACAACAACAACAAAAATTGAATCAACCAAACACAAAACGAAATGCATTTCGGGTAGTCGATGCAGGACTGTAATTTCCAGTAAACCCGGAAACGTCCAAAATTTTTTTATTAACCGCAACCCCACCCGAAATGAAAGAATATTAATCCATATTTCAATATGATTTGGAAAAGTAGACTACAAATCTCTAATAACAATTTTATCTTTTATGTAGAAAAAATATTTTTTTCATCTGAAAATATTTAGGATCTCTTTGAAAACTCGGGCAACACGAACCCGACTCAAAATAGTGAAAACCCAACTTGAACTCGAAACAAGTCCCAACCGTAGTCAAATGTGTCATGTCAACCTGACCCGCAACGAAAATAAGCCGCGTCAACCGGCTCGATCCGTACTGCAGATTGGGTCGTGTTGCCCGACCCAATGCAGGAGCAAGGGACCTGAGACCAAGGGTTTTGCAGATTTCTGATTTGTATGGAATTTAGATCATAGTATGAAGAGGAAGGCAGAAAATGATTGCGGAAAATTTTTACTGACAGAAAGTCATTAATGAAAATTTTCTTATACCTATGGAATACAACATTTGCAAATTTCGTAACTTCTTGATGGTGTTCGTGTGCTGATTATCTCGTGACCGATTGAATTTCACGACTTTTATTCGTAATTGTTTCTTTTTTTTTTTTTTTTTTTTTTTTTTTTGTGATAATTTTTCAAAGATTGCTATTTTCTGTGAATCATTTGCTATTTTCTGTGAATCATTTGCTATTTTCTGTGAATCATTGACGGAATTGATTTTTTAGACCATTTGTCTAAATTCGCGACATTTTTTTTCAACCGATCGACGAAATTCACTATTTGTTTTTGCCATCTTTTGACGAAATTCGCGACTCTTGTCTACGCTCGTTTGTTGAAATTCAGGAGTCTTTTTCCGCAGCCGACTGACAAAAATTGCTATTTTTTGCGCAATCTTTGACGAAATTCCGATCGTTGACGAATTTTTTTCCACCATTTGTCGAAATTCACGACATTTTTTTTTTTTTGGCAACTGATTTACGAAACTCGCTATTTGTTTTCGCAATCTTTTGACGCAATTTGCGACTCTTTTCTACTATCGTTTGTTGGAATTTGGAAGTCATTTTCTGCCACCGACTGACAAAAGTAGATATTTTTTGCGTGATCTTTGACGAAATTCTCCTTTTTTGCGCGATTGTTTGACTAAATTCGTGATTTTTTTTGTTTAATCTTTTGACGAATTTCGTGATATTTTCCCGCAATAGTTATACTACATTTGCGATTTTTTTCTGCGATCGATTGACGAAAATCTCTATTTGTTACAGTGATCTTTGGCGAAATTCGCAATATTTTCAACGGTTGTTTGAAAAAACTGTTATTACCTTGAAAAAATTAACGATTTTTTCCGCGACCAATTTTGCCAAATTAACTATTTTTCCTAATTCCAATTC
Source organism: Maratus michaelseni (assembly GCA_963931845.1). Classification (NCBI taxonomy): domain Eukaryota; kingdom Metazoa; phylum Arthropoda; class Arachnida; order Araneae; family Salticidae; genus Maratus; species Maratus michaelseni. Next base: position 125,475,198 of record OZ007594.1, on the reverse strand, counting down.
GTATAATTCGCGATGTTTACCGCGATCGGTTGACGAATTGCTTTTGCGTAAAAAAAAAGCAAAAAAATTCGTGGACTACCACTAAAATTAAAAACTAGTCGTTGGGGGCCACCGTAATACTTACCCATCATGGATATGCATAATGTAAAATATTAAAATAAAAATGTATAAACTACTTATAAAATGCATTGCAATTCAAATAAAATCGTGGCTTGATGACGTCACAAACTTTAAAGGCTCGATTACTGAATTGCTTGAAAGAGGTTTTTCCCTATAACTCCAAAAATAATAATCCTATTAACTAGCGGTTTATTGCATCTGATTAAGCGTCAAATTTCCAATTAAAATATCTCTTTGAAGTGAAATTTGGATGAAATACAGGGTCATGAAAAATCGAAGAGTGTGGAAAATAGGATTCCAAATATCTCGGCAACTAATTATCCGATCGACTTCATGCTTTATGTAAAATTTATGTTTTTTTTATTGTCTTTTATACTCATTTCTTAAAATAAACAATTTCGAAAATTTTTATATACCTTTTATCAGAACGAATATTTCGAGGGTCCGAATAAAATAGTTCTGGTTAATCGAGGTTAATGAAATGAAATAGGCTTCTTCCCATTATTACATACTAAGTACATACCAAATTGCAAGTCTCTATCTCAATTTTTTCGGGAGATAGAGCGTTTACAGACACACACACACACAGACACACAGACACACAGACGGACGGCAAAATTTTTTTTCTAAAAATATGTTTTTCGGAATCTCCAGTGTCTGAAACGTGTAAATCCGTCAAAAAAATTTTTTCGATTTTCAAAACGATTACAAGACTTACCCTATACTACGTATGATGGGTAAGTAATATATTAGCTGAAGAATCACATGTCTGTGAAAGAAGTTAAGATAAGAAGGCAAAATCTCACACTGCATTTTTTCCTATTTCTATTTTGTGCACGATTTGGGCAATCCTGCATGATATTTTAACCCCTGTCACTTAAAAAAAAACTTTATCCCCTCTCCCCAAGAAACTCATGAAAGGGTGCCCCTGCAGTAAAACCTGCAACGAAGGAGTTGAAAAGGACTGCAAAAAAGCTCATTTTAAACAGGTCTCCATCTTACCAAGTATAATTGAAAGCCATTTTTTTTCGTCGAAACTTTATTTTTTTTTCTGCTCGTTTGAGAAAGAATTATGTTATAGACAGGTTTCGCTTAGACACGTTTCACTGTAATATACCTATGCTCTTCAGAAGTTCTTTATAGAAAGGAGGTTTTAACAATCTTAAAGAATACCTGTAAAAAACGGTACCTGTCTATAAATGAAAACTTTCATAATATATTAAAATTCTACTTGCTAAGACGAAAACCTGTCTAAAATGGAATTTTTAGAGGTAGCTTGAGATTCCGTATTAGAAGTATTGCTGTACCTGTATATATGATTCAGTAAATGTTTCTTGTTCGGAGAGGTTGCGGGGAGGGGGGGGGGGGGGTGAAGCCCCTCAAACTCCACCCTTGACTATGCCACTACCTTAAAAAAAACTTTGTCCCCTCCCCCCTCAAGAAAGTTCTGAAATGGCGCCCCTGGTACAAATCTTTCAAACTGTCATAGATCTCTGAAATTATCAAAAATATATATAATGCAACAGCTATGGCTCGTATCGACCTGTGGATGCTTTCGTTGAATTCAGCGGAAAAAATTACACAAGGATGAACACTGAAATATTTCATAAGGAAATAAATATATTTTAGTGCTCTGAAAGAATCAATAATTTAAATTATTTATCAACATAGTAAAAATGTTTCATTACAGCGAAAGGAATAATGTCCAAACCATTAATTTGTCACAAAATTAACTTATTGGCTACAAACGATTAATAAATATAATTCTTGAAAATGTATTTTTTACTTTTGTTAAACTTGGTGGGATTTTTAATTTCTTTTTTTTTTTACATGTTATTCTTCCAGTGATTTAGACGTGATCTCTCTCTCTCTCTCTCTCTCTCTCTCTCTCTATATATATATATATAAATATAATACCTTTGAAAACAAAGTACTTCAAACAAGTTCTATCATCAGAATTCTGACCCAAACTCCAATTTAAAGATGCCATGCAGTAAGTGTATAAAGAATATTAAAGAATATTTTTAAGCTAATAAATAATTAACAAATTCAAAAAACAGACTACCGAAACTCCAATTTACAGATGGCATTGTAATATATACCAAATAGCACACCTGCCAACATCGCACTAAACTTCCGTACAATGTAGATTAATTTAACCAAGGTTAAACACGTTCCAAACCAGAATTTTTTTAAAGGAATGCAATAAGATAGATTTCAAGTAAGAATATGTATCTAAATATATTATATTTTTTAAGATATATTTTCTGGTTAGAAACGTCTTTAACCAGGATTAAATTAACTCGCATTCTGATATATATATATATATAAAGATGCCATAAAAAATAAAATAAGTAAAACCCTATCACAATTTGAATAAAAAATAAAATTTAGATATAAAAGGAAATTAAAACGGAATTCGGAAAAATACATGTGACCATGTATAATCTTCAGTTTGGCAGTACATTTCACATGTCAAATGACAATGCAATATTTCGTAGAATATACGGACATATTTGCCAAGAATAGTACATTTCGGCCAAATATACTGCATTTAAAAAAAGGAAAATGATATAAAAACGAACGAAAACTGAGTAAAAAACAAAATGACTCACATATCATGTTGTTTTACACGAGATACAGCCACACAGCTTAAGCATTTGAAATATGCACTTGAACAACATGGGTGTAGCCACGGTTACAGTAATTTAAAATTGAAACATTAAAAGATATATAAAATCCATAATATATATTAAACAATAATTATTACAAGTAAAAACTCAGTTAATTAATAACAAAACTATTATATATATATCATTACATAAGAGTTCAAGTATCACACAAAGTGTAGAACTGGAGATTCCTTTTATAATATTTGCAAATTAGTAGTTGAGAGAAAACTAATAAGTTGTATTATCCACTGCTAAATTTTTTTTTCTTTTTTCTCTTATATCAGATTTTTTTTTCATGACATATTTATGACATTTATTGTATCTTCTGGCGTAGATGCACGCGAAGAGTAAGTGAAATATTATATCTAATACAGAAAAATTATGCAGATGGGCGAATCTATTCTACAAAATTTGTGTATAATAGATCTAAAGCTTTAAAAAAATTCAGTAAAAGTTTTCTCCAGTTTACATATTTTCACCAGTTTAAATATTTCTACAGAATTATCAATTTTAACCCTTTCTCTACCAGAGAGAAAAAAAAATTAGTGGTTGTATTTATTTTATTCTGAAGATGTGAGAATTTTTTCATGATTTCCTCGCATGTTCTTATTAATAGTATTCAAACATTGAAACAAATCCGCAAGACACAACTTTTGTGCACCAAATCTCGTCGCAAAATAAATCGGGTAATTTATAATGTCGGCACTAAAAAAGTAATATTTTTGCTAATTCTTTGTAAAATCTCAGTAGAATTTAGCTAAATATTTTCGCTCCAATCTTCTGACGGTCTCACAGCATACCGGTTCAAAGCCCTTGCTCTAGATAGAAAACATCATGTAATGTCTTAGAGAATATTATAAAGCAAACACATGTCCAAGAGTAATGGTGACGTCATATTGACGGTGGAAACACCTGGCGCTTTTACTGCAATTTTTTTAACTTCTAAACATGGTACAATTTCAACTTTCATACCATCGAATAGGGGGGGGGGGGGGGGTTTCTTTCAAATACAATTGTTTTTCAAAACTATATCGTAATTTATTATTTTTTTATGTTTTTAAAATAATTTTCAAGCATGATTTTTAAGAAATCTATCCCTATCACGTGCAATCCGATTACTAAAGACTAACCTATTTGCACTTTAAACAATATAAATAGCTCAGCATTTGTTTCCAACTAATATTTATTAACGAAATTATAACTTCTTCAATAAATAAATAAAATTATATAAATAAAACACAACTTTGGCAGACATGTATTCGAACTATGCGCTTAGACCACTGAAATTATCAGAATAAAAAAAGCTGTTATAAGTAGCGAAATCTTTGACGATTTTTTTCGGTTGTTAACTCGTGACATGCGACTAATATGAAATATTTAATAAACGTTTAAACTATTTAATAAACTCTAAAACTTTATTTGAATACATTATTGATACTATTATTTTATTTAAAAAATGCTTTCTGGCGTTGTTAATGAGCAACCTAAAAAATATATATATCAAAAAAAAAAAAAAAAAAATAGAGTTTTCAATTTAAAGAAAATGGTTTTCACCTGCATTCTATAATCCAGGAAGTCTGACTTGGATTTTCTAGTTAATTAAAAGGGGGTAATATAATTAAAATACAACATCAGTTGCTTTTAATGTATTGCCCATGGCAGTGTCTAAAAATTCAGACAAAAATATTAAAATAACGCCTGCATTTGGTGGTCTTTTAGGTTTGTAATTCATTTATCGAACAGAGATGGAAGAATTTAATTATGTCTTTTTAATCTTTTTCGTTAGATAAAGAGGGAGGGAAGCCTTTGTTTTATACCAGTCAATTCTTGAACTTTTTAAACAAATGCTTTTCTTTCATGCATAACTGTATAAATTACCCATGCCTTCTACAAAACAGCCCTAACTTATTTTCATCAATTGTAAATGCTCTTTTTGACTGTGTTATGCATTTAGCCATTATTGTTACTCACACAATTAAATTTTGATTCAGTCAGTTAGCCTTTGATACATTCATATCCTCTTCAGGTAGCTTTCACTATTAATATATAATAAAAAGAACCTTTCTCTTCCCACTATCACTCTTTTTCAGCCCTTATTAACCGATCCCACATCAGCTGTGATAAAACGTGAGAACCGGATCTTGCACCCGCATAACGGACAACATTAAATAAGGTAATGAATCAAATCTAATCCCCACCAACTACATGTTTTGAGAGATGAAAATAGTCAGGGTTTGACAAACTGTGGCTTTTAAGGCAGACATTGTTCCAGCACGATGTCCAGCCCTTGTCCAGTGCACGATATCTATTCATTACCTAACGTGCGATGTTACCTCCTCTTATTGGAATATTTTCTGCAGAAAATGGTGAACCAACAATATGACGGATGTCCTGGAACTTCGCACCGATGAGCAATATATCCCTGGAAAAAAAAAAAAATTGTCTTTTTTGACTGATGCTCCATTTGACCCCGCCACTAGAATGTTGTAAATCTCACCCATCTGTGTGGATAACAGTCTGATTTATTTCATTTTTTACGGTCACAAATATCAGAGTGTTTTCTGTGATACAAGGATTCATATTTGGTTTTAATCGATGTTCTTCTAACCTTGGAAGGAGATTAGTTGAGCAACTTGATGAGATTACAGGACATGTTTAGAAGATCAATGCCTGCAAAATTAATTTTAAAATGAAAGCCATTAAATTAATTGTTTATGATGAATAAGCCGTAATGTTATGCAGTGAAGAATAGACTTTTATTTAATTATCCTAGGATTCTTACGATAAGTGCTCGGAAAATTTTAAAAAAGCAACCATGAGGATTTTCTACACCATTGTCTTATTCTTTTCTCTAGGTAAGTCACACAAACCTTAATTCTTTCAGTGAATAAAAAAATGAATGGAAATTAAAATTTAAAAAAATGATAAAATAAATAAATTAATTAATTAATTAATTAAAATAAATAAATAAAAATGTAAAATAAGGCAATCGATATGGAATAATAAAGAGCAATAATATTGCTCTTGAAGAATAAATTGAATTCTACATCAGGTTGAAATAAACTATTTAAATGACTTATAAAAATAATCAAACTATTAAACAAAATCTTCTTCACGCTTCCCCAGATTAATAACATTGTAATCCTTTCTGTCATGTCAGACTATGTAATGTAAAAATTTCTGCTTTGTTTTTTTTTTTCTTTGTGCGTATGTGTATATGTGTTTAGTGTGTATATTTATGATATTTAAATAGTAAATTATATTTTAATTAAATAATTATAGTAATTTAATGAGATGTTTTAATCGATGTTCTAACCTTGGAAGGAGATTAGTTGAGCAACTTGATGTGATTACAGAACATGTTTAGAAAATTCATGCCCGGAAAATTAATTTGAAACTGAATGCCATTAAATTAATTGCTTGTGATGAATAAATCGTGAGGTTATGCAGTGAAGAATAAAAAATTAGCGTAAGATTCTTAAGATAAGTGCTTGGAAAATTTCAAAGAAGCAACAATGAGAATTTTCTATACCATTGCCTTATTCTTTTCTCTAAGTAAGTCACACAAAGCTTAATTCTTTCAGTGGATGAAAAAATGAATGAAAATTAAAATTTTACAAAATGATAAAAAATAAATAAATAAATAAAAATGTAAAATAAGGCAATCGATATGGAATAATAAGGATGGAATATATTGTTTTGGAAGAATAAATTGAATTCTACATCAGGTTTAAATAAACTAATTCAAACCTCGTTAACACGAACACGCTTAACGCAAATTACTTTTAGCACGAACTGTTTCCGATTGCCCCGTCCAGTTGTATGTAATGTATTTAAGTCCGGATAACACGAACTACTTTTAACACGAACAAAAAAAGTTTCCCCTTGAGTGTTCGCGTTAACGAGGTTCGACTTATTTAAATGACTTTAAAAAATAATCAAACTAATAAACAAAATCTTCTTCACGCTCTTCCTGATTAATAACAGTGTAATCCTTTCTGTCATGTCAGACTGTGAAGTGTAAAAATTTCTGCTTTGTTTTTTTTTCCTTGTGCGTATGTATGTATATGTGTTTAGTGTGTATATTTATGATATTTAAATAGTAAATTATACTATAATTAAATAATTATAGTAATTTAATAGATGTTTTAATCGATGTTCTAACCTTGGAAGGAGATTAGTTGTGCAACTTGATGTGATTACAGAACATGTTTAGAAAATTCATGCCCGGAAAATTAATTTGAAAATGAATGCCATTAAATTAATTGCTTGTGATCAATAAGTCGTAACGTTATGCAGTGAAGAATAAACTTTTATTTAATTAACGTAGGATTTTTAAGATAAGTACTTAGAAAATTTCAAAGAAGCAACCATGAGGATTTTTTACACCATTATTCTTTTGTCTAGGTAAGTCATACAAAGCTTAATTCTTTCAGTGCATGAAAAAGTGAATCGAAAATAAAATAAATAGAAATGATAAAATAAATAAATAAATAAAATAATAAGAATATAAAATATAGCAATCGATATGGAATAATAAAGAGCAATAATATTGAATCTATTGCTAATATTATTTTCATTTGGTAATTAGCCAAATTGCTAAGGTTAGTCAAAAGTCAGTAAGAACGCTAAGTAGCAGTACGTATTTATCAATACATAATAAGAAATTATAAAATTTGTCCAAGCATTTATATTTATTTAAGTATATATTTTGCCTCGATTACAAAAACTTTTTTTTAATTAAAGAAAAGTCATTCGACCTGGTGGATACGCAAACGCAAGGCTCAAACTTTCAGAAGGTTGTCTCTTAGAGAGCAGATTTTGTAGCTTTGCTTCCATATTTGCTTTTTAAAAAAAGAAGTAGTCTTGGTTCAAATTGTATTTTCAGGTTTTCGCAATAAGATTTCTTTTTATCATTTCATAAAACATTTTATGAAATTGAATTCCAGCCGATTATCATTTTCCTATGACGCTGGATATAATCGTTTAAGGTGTTACATACGTTCTCGGTGGCGAAAAATTGACATATTTTAGAATTTTCTTTTAGGAAAGGGAGTAAAATTAATTGAAAAACTAATAATTCCACGTTAATTTTTACTTCTTCAAGTATTTAAAGATTTTAGCAGCATCTTAACTTCCTATAGAAACAAAAAAAATATTAAAATCTCAGTTTCTTCTTGTAAAGTAAGGTTGTAGCTAAATGCCATCGGCTCAAATTTTTAAATTTTTGAAAAATAAGAAAATAGTGCTATTTTGAATTTTTTTTTCATTTATTCGTCTAAAATCTTAATTTTTAAACTTATTAAAAATATAAAAAATTAAATTTTCTAAAAAATGGCTCAATGGCCCTTAGACAATTTAATTATGCGTAGGAAAGACCAAATTTTATTCAAAAATATTAAAAATTGTTCAAATTATCATGCTGTCTATGCTCAAAAATGTAGTTTCCAGATAATCGCGTTTAAAGTTTTAGTAGAACACTCAATTTTCTATTTCTGCGCTATACTATAGACCGTCCTGTTCCTTAATCTGCTCATTTAAAAGGAAGTAGAATCTTTAGTAGAATCTTTTCAGCGAGGTAGGTTTTATCGATCGTGCGCGCGCTCACATTTTTGTTCATATCTTTCTTAATAATTGAGAGATCACTTTAAATATTTTTGTTCATAATTCTACACACTACTAGTATTTGATTATAAGTCAGAAAAAAAAATCGAATTTTCGAAAGTTGAGTACGTATGTAACCCCTTAAGAGATTTAGTAAAATTATAAGCAATTTATTTGTGTTTTTCATTTTTCTAAGTGAGTTTATACTGCATTTTAGAAACCTTCTAGGGATACTCTTGTAAAAGGTTTTTTCTGTCAATTGGTGCAAATTTACCTAAGCTACATACCCACTATGGAATGCATTCTCTAATGGACTTAAGGCTATTACTTCATTGTCCATCGTATGAAACATTGTTGCTCTCAAAAAAAATATTGTAGATTTTAAATCAAATGTTTCTCTCGCAGTTCGAATTGTCAACTGCACTGTAAATAAAGCCAAATGATTTTTAATCTTCGAAAATATAATATAACCTTGAACGGAAATATACAATAACCTCTTTCGAGTTACCCATGATTCGAAAAAACGTTCTTTATCTTTAGAAACTTCAGAAACCAATAAAGTTTCGAGATTTAAAGAAGCATTTATGAAAATCGAGGTTTCTTTTGCTGCCACTGATTTTCTGAAACGCTTCTACGTAGTTTTAGAGTGCTAATCCGTTTCCTGAAACCGGAATATTGGTTTTTAGCATGCTATCAATTCTGAATTAAACATTAAAGCTGCGTAATTAAATTTATATACATGCCAGAGTAACAAAATAATATTAGTCTTAAAATTAATGCTGTTAATTTATCTTGTTTGTCTGTAAAACATGTTTGTTGAACATAAAAGTATTTACTTGAGAATCGATAGCATTGGAAAAACTTTAATTCGGATTGAGAAAACTGATTAATATATTACAAATATTACTTGGAAGTGTTTCCGAAAATCAGTGGTAGTAAAAGAAACTTTGATTTTATAAATGTTCCTTTAAATTTCGTTAATATATTGGTTTTTGAGTCTCCAAAGATAACGAACACTTTTCGGAATCAAGGGCAACTCGGAAGAGGTTCTTGTATATTTTTGTTCATGGTTGTATTATATTTTTCTAGATTAAAAATCATTTGTCTTTTTTTATGGCATGCTCACATCTACCCTATATGTTTTGTTCACAACTGCCCCATCCATAAACCTAAACTTAACATGTCAAAATAAATTATTTTAAACTGAAATAACACTGCAGAACCATTCAAAATCTTGCCTTATTAATACCCTATACTTTGCAATAGTGATCTTTGACAAATGAAAATTTTTGAACTTGTTTTTACTTCAGTAACTTGGGAAGTTTTAGTTACAACACACCATCTAAAACAAACAAATTGCTGTGATTGCAAAACGAAATGACTCATTGCTTTATAACTCTAACAAATATATGATGTTATTACCACCTGTTATTGACATTTTTCTGGAACAGCTTAATCTGAAGTTAATTGAGGGGTCGGGGCAACAAAGTGCCAAGCCTCATTTTTGGTGAAATAAATCTAACACTGTAATCTGTTGCTTATTATTGTAAATTTTAATATCCTACATATTATTTGTTTGTAATAACACTTGGTGGCAGCATATATTCGAGATTTCGTTTTTTCCGCAGACGTTTATGCCCCCAATGAAGATAGCTAATTTACAAAGAATGTGATAGTAATATCTTTAAAGTAATGCCATATTGTTATTCAGAATACCTCAAATGTTACTAAGACATTCGTAAAAAAATTATGTTATATATCTTGATTTGAGTATTTGATCTAACTTTCCAACTAATATATCTCAGAAGTTTACAAATGTGGCTTAGCACTCTCTTGCCCCGACCCCCTCAATTGGAAGAAGAACTCTTTGTTCACATGTGCCTCCTTTCCCCTTACTTAAATGTAAATACTTGACCAAATTTTATTAGCTCTTATTGTTTATTAAAATGGAAATACATACTGTTATTTTGGAAAAGGATTGTTTTTTATTTAAGACTAACCGGAGTTACCTTCGCTTAACTCGGATAAAGCCAACTAGCTCCAGTCAAATGGAATTAAAAAATGAACCTTTAAATACAGAAATTATAAAGGTAAACTAAATCATCATATTCGTTATATTTCACGAACTTCACTCATTGTAACTCTACGTAGTTCGTTTCGTAATCTTGTTTTTTCAGCAATCCGTCTATGTCAGCTTGTTCAGTGTCTCACTCGATCCTCTTCTCTAATTTCTTCTCTTTGTTCATCTGTTAAGTTTTCTACCAATCTATTCGTTCTCTTCCGTTGTGAAGCTAAACGTGCTTCTACCTCCTCATCTGTTTCATTTCTTCTCTGCTGTTTGTTTTCTTCTTTTCGATTCACCACTGGCAAGATCTCGTCCTCTTTTACGTTTCGTCATCCTGTTAAATGTTAATATTACTTAACACACTATAATTCCATTTAATACACTGTTATATAATACACTGGTCATTTAATACACACACTACCTTAGGCAATTCACTTTTACTTATTACGTTTAAAATTTTTCAATGAAATTTATTTCATTTTGTATCATTTTCACTTTTCATTGATCCGCTCTAATCTATTTCCAAAATTATGCTGACGTGTGCGTCACGCCATCATCTACATATGCTTTTGAGCTGGAACGTATCCCGACCACAACAGGATATTTGAACATTCGAGAAATCTCCAGAAGATTCTGGACTTCTGTTTTCAGTTTCTAGAACGTTCTCGAACGTTACGGAAAAGGAAGTCCCTTCTATGGTTCAGAACCACCTGTAACATTCTAGAACATTCTCGAAAATTCCGGAACTGGAAGCTCCTTCGAAGTTTCAGAACCTTCTGAGACGTTCTAGAACATTCTGGAACATTCTAGAGCATTCTAGAACATTATGTCCCTTCGATGATCCAGAACCGTCTGGAACATTCTGAAACATTCGAGAACCGGAAGTCCATTTGAATGTCCAGCAACTTCTGGGACATTCTAGAACATTCTGGAACATTCTAGACCATTCTGAAACATTATAGAGCATTCTCGAACATTCTAGAAAATCCCAAAAACTTCTGGAAGATTCTATAACTTTCTGCAAGATTATATAACATTCTCCAATATTCTCCAACATTCTAGAACATTCTGGAATATTCTAGAACAGTCTGTCTCGAACAATCTGGAACATTTTAGAACATTCAGGACAATTTCGGCCACTTCAGCACTCGACGCCCAGCTGCTTCAACCGCTTCCCATAATAAGTCCTTTGGTGCGATGCCCTCTTTTGACACCCATATCTCCGAACCCAACCCCTGCAATTCCAAACCGAAACCTCATTCCTAGATGGAGGATGGAAGGCTATCATACCATATAACCCCCCATGGAGCTGCAGGGTGTATTACCGAGTTATAGCGGCACGCTCGGACAAACAATGCTTACATTTATTATATATACTATATTGATTTGTTCACATGCCCCTCGAGAATGTTCCCAACTACATTTTCGATTGGGCACATCTCAACAATTTTAATTATTCTTTCATATGATCATAAAAAATACAAATTGTTCATAAATAAATAAAGAAAAATTTCTCAAAAGAAAAAATGGTGTAAATAGTAGTATGAATAGGTTTTTGCGTAATTAATTTAAGATAACACTAAGAAACAAAAGTACAAAAAAAAGTACAAAAATATTTTTATGTGCCTTCTTCTCTACTATAGCTTAATAATGACCAGCTATTATATAGCTGTAACTGTCGTCAATATCACGAATTTTGAAAAAAAAAACAGATAATAAACTCGAAACGTTATGGGATAAGTAAAAATATTTTTAAAAAACCTGTTGCATTTTACAGTGAATAAGGTGCAACATCCAAATAGATATGGTCTAATTTTGTTATTTATTTATTTACTACATATTATCGTTATTTGCATTTTTCTTTAACGTCTTCAAAATATTTTATTAAATAGATATTTAGATTAAATACAATGGATAAAATACACTGCTCAAAACAATTAAAGGATATTGCAGTTTTAGGTGGATTTTGTATCTGGGAAACTTTTTAGCTGATTGATACATGGTCGACAGACATAGTAGGTTATATGAGAATAAATTACACATGTTTGGCAGAAAAAAATGCATTTTATTGCGCATTTGTGTACAAAAGGAAAAAAACACAATTTGTGCATATGAGAAAAAAAGAATAAGAAAAGGTGTTTTCTTCAAAGAAAATCATTTTCAGTAGGGGGTATGGTTTCCACGGGCGGCCAGCAACGTTGAACACCTTTGAGGCATGGACTCAATGAGGCTATTAATGACGAGTTGGGGTATTCTGCCCCACTCTTCCAGAAGAGCTCTTTCCAGTTCTTGGAGAGTTTGTGGGGGTTGTTGGCGGCCAGAAACTCGTCTTCCTAGAGCGTCCCAAACGTGCTCGATTGGATTCATGTCTGGAGAACACGCTGGCCATTCCATTCGAACGATTCCTTCCTCGAAAAGGAAATCCTCCACCAGGTTTGCACGATGTGGCCTGCAGTTATCGTCCATTAAAATGAAGTTATCTCCGATTGCTGCAGCGTAAGGGACTACAATAGGTCTGAGGATCTCATCCCTATATCGGCGACCAGTCAGAGCTCCATCTCGAATGATGTAGAGGTCAGTGCGCCCGTCAATGGAGATGCCACCATACACCAACACTCCTCCACCGCCAAATCTGACACTTTCGTGCATGAACTCAGGATTATTCCTACTGCCACGGTCCCTCCAGATGAAAATACGCCTATTATCCGGATGCACAGAAAAACGGGACTCGTCAGAAAACAGAATATTGCTCCATTCATTTCTCCTCCAGTTGACATGCTCGGTTGCCCACTCCCTGCGGTCGCGATGATGCCTTGATGTTAATCTAACACATACCATCGGTCGGCGAGCATACAGACCTACAGCATGGAGCCGGTTTCGGACAGTCTGAGTTGAAATCGTGGTGCCTGTAGCCGAGCGAAGGTGTTGTTGGAGAAGAGTAGCGTTCATGTTTCGGTGTCTCCGAGCTGTTAACGCTAAATACCGATCTTCATTGGGCGTTGTTTCTCGTCTACGACCTTGCCCTGGTCTTCGGCCTGCAGATCCACTCTCCAAAAAACGGTTCCAGATCCTGGAAATGACACTTTGTGACACTCCAATGGCTTGCGCTACTTCGGCTTGAGTTTGGCCCCCTTCTAACCTACCAACAATTCTCCAAGCTTCTGAATCTGTCAAATGACTTCGCTGAGACATCGTACTCATCGAAACAAAGCAATCACTGAATGCCGATCATCCTTGTCTTCATTCTCTTTTATCTAGTTGAAAGTCAAATTTCATTCGCTGCCGCTGAAGCGACGTTTTTGACGTCGAACTCAAAATTTGCATACTCCACAGTTTGAAAACCAGAAAAATTTGCATTTGTGATTCTCTTCTTCTATTTTCGGCCAAAAAAATTTCGTTTATATCTTTATTTTATATAAAACTTCAAATATCCTTTAATTGTTTTGAGCAGTGTATTTATTACATAAACTCATTGCAAAGTTTCACTCACAATCACAATAAATTTAGCCACGATTCTCGACAAAGTTTCGAATTTTGATAATTCGGGATTCTGAAAAGTAAATTTGTACTGAAAATCGAGTCATTCCAACGCCTCGCGGTCTTTAGAATGCTAAATTGCTTCATAAGAGCTACACTGTCCTTTCGTTTGTAATTCGTGTAATTTGGTCCAGGTTTCCTCAATCTTGCCAGTAACAACAACTTGTCCACAGAAACATTTTAACACCCCTTCTCTTTTCTGATAATTAGAGACTCTGAAAGGTAAATTTGTACTGAAAATCGAGTCATTCCAACGCCTCACGGTCTTTAGAATGCTAAATTGCTTCATAAGAGCAATACTGTCCTTTCGTTTGTAATTTGTGTAATTTGGTCCAGGTTTCCTTAATCTTGCCAATAACAACAACTTGTCCACAGCAACATTTTAACACCCCTTCTCTGTTTTGATAATTAGATATTCTGAAAGGTAAATTTGTACTGAAAATCGAGTCATTCCAACGCCTCACGGTCTTTAGAATGCTAAATTGCTTCATAAGAGCTATACTGTCCTTTCGTTTGTAATTCGTGTAATTTGGTCCAGGTTTCCTCAATCTTGCCAGTAACAACAACTTGTCCACAAAAACATTTTAACACCCCATTCTCTTTTCTGATAATTAGAGACTCTGAAAGGTAAATTTGTACTGAAAATCGAGTCATTCCAACGCCTGACGGTCTTTATAATGCTAAATTGCTTCATAAGAGCTATACTGTCCTTTCGTTTGTAATTCGTGTAATTTGGTCCAGGTTTCCTCAACCTTGCCAATAACAACAACTTGTCCACAGCAACATTTTAACACCCCTTCTCTTTTTTGATAATTAGAGATTCTGAAAGGTAAATTTGTACTGAAAATCGAGTCAATTTAACGCCGCACCGACTTTAGAATGCTAAATTGCTTCATAAGAGCAATACTGTCCTTTCGTTTGTAATTTGTGTAATTTGGTCCAGGTTTCCTCAATCTTGCCAATAACAATAACTTGTCCACAGCAACATTTTAACATCCGTCTCTTTTTTGATAATTCGAGATTCTGAAAGGTAAATTTGTACTGAAAATCAAGTCATTTCAACGCCGCACTGTCTTTAGAATGCTAAATTACTTCATAAGAGCTATACTGTTCTTTCGTTTGTAATTTGCGTAATTTGGTCCAGTTTTCCTCAATCTTGCCAATCACAATAACTTGTCCACAGCAACATTTTAACACCCCTTCTCTTTTTTGATAATTCAAGATTCTGAAAGGCAAATTTGTGCTGAAAATCAAGTCATTTGAAAGCCGCACTGTCTTTAGAATGCTAAATTATTTCATAAGAGCTATATTGTTCTTTCGTTTGTAATGTACGTAATTTGGTCCAGTTTTCCTCAGTTTTGCTAATAACAATAACTTGTCCACAGCAACATTTTAACAACCCTTCCCTTTTTTTATAATTTGAGATTCTGAAAGGTAAATTTGTACTGAAAATAAAGTCATTTCAACGCTGTACTGTCTTTAGAATGCTAAGTTGCTTCATAAGAGCTATACTGTTCTTTAGTTTGTAATTTGCATAAATTGTTCCAGTTTTTCTCAATCTTGCCGATAACAATAATTTGCCCACAGTAAAATTTTAACCCCCCCCCCCCGCCCTTCCGAAGAGTGGAATTATAGTATAACACATTTTTAAATTTTTTTGTTATAACGGAAACCTTTTTTTTGTTTTAATGATTCATTTAATAGCCATAAAATCAACGGATGAATTGGTTAAAGCAAATTTCCAATTAAAAGGCGAAAAATTTTCAGCAAATTGATAATTATTAAAATTTTTTTTAATGTATCATCTTGGATTAACCCATTACCCGCTGGTGTTGCGTTAACGCAACATTCAAAATAAAAGTGTATAAAAAAAACTGCCAATCCACCACTATTTTAATATGTTAAAAAATACTTTATTTAATGACAAAAACTTTGCTATTAAAGATACCGAATATTATCTTTCAGAATTTTTGGTGGGAAACGAATTTCAGTAAAAATTTTGAAGGCTCCGCCCACATAGTTTTGGCGGTTAATGGGTTAAAAAAAAACTCTTTACAATAAAAAAGTGTGGAGGTTAAGGGTGTTTAAATTTTTTTTAATAATTAGGGAAACGATTCAAGAAAAGGAATTGAAAAATGGGACAGCATTGAATATAATAATAGGGAAAGAGAAAAGCACAAAAATATTTTAGACGAAACTTAAGAGAAATCCCATTTTAAAAATTATCTACATAGTAATTTCTCAGTCAGACTTTTTAAATATTTTAATTTTTCATATATATTGATTTCATTATAGTATAATACATTTTAAAAATCTTTTGTTATAACAGAAACACCCCCCCCCCTTTTTTTTTTAATGATTTATTTAACAGCCATAAAATCAACGCATAAACTTATGTATAATATAATTTTTAGCTTGCAAAGTAAAGTCTATTTTAATGATTTAATAACTACCTCTTTTAATGAGTTAATAAAAATTTTCCAATCAGTATGATACAATTCTCTTTCTATTAATCACTAAAAACCTACTAATTGAATATTGTTATTCAATGTTTTCTTATGAATTCAAAGGTTTTTTAAATTTTGTATAAACAGTTATACTTTTATAAAGTGAGAATAATCGATGTATGCAACAACAACAACAACAATATTTTTTTAAATGTATATAATAACTCTAATTTTGACAAAGCACGGCCCAGAGCAGAGGTGTCTAACCTTCATCCCAGTGAATCACTTGTTACCACTATTTCCCAATAATAATCGTCTCCTTATTTAACTGCAGAAAAATATTAGAAATTATGTGAATAAATAAGGCAAATATTACTATTTGGGAATAGTGGTAACAAATAGCCCGCTGGTACGCAAGTTCGCCACTCTTGGCCCAGGGTTTTAAGGTTTTTACTCAGGTAACATAAGATAGACATTAAAATTTTTTAGTTAGCCTTTTTTCTTCATTCCACTTTAAATGTCAAATATCTTTATATGTATAAAAAGGATCCAATTTACAATATTATCCAATTTATCTACTAAACGTTAAAGATGCATCAGATTTTATGAAGTCTGATCAACTTGTGTCAGCTATAGAATTTTGCATTATCCATGGTAACATGTATGCTAGTAAATTTTCTGAGATATTTAATCCTTTCGTTTGAAGCGGCACATATAAGTGTCACGAATATTTCAAACTAGCTAACCGTATCTTCATATACGTAAGATTCAAAGAAGAACCAATGAAAATTTATTAAGCGAAATTTTTTTTCCAGAATCCGACTAATTGTGGTAAGTGAATGGCTAATTGCACCCTCATTATAGAAAAGGCCAAAGAAGAAAAACAGTAAAAATATCTTCTATTCTCGTGCAAGATTTCGTAACAGTAACAGTAGACCTTCCCAATATTGAATTCTGGTTGTGGTTAGAGAGCACTGCTCCCTCCCGCATCATCAAATAGATCAGCTGAAGCAAACGACTCCAGGTGCACAAATCATAAGCAGAAGCGGATCAACTACCACCCGGGCCCCTAGGCTTGATCTTTTTTTGTCCCCTCCGTTCCTACAAAGCAATATATACAGGGTGATTCAAAATACATGTTTGCTCATTTATCTCTTAGACCACTTATGATAGAAACGAAATTCCAATTGCAACAAGTACAGATTTTAGTCTTGGCATTTGTTTTACAAGGGGCTTTATACATATTAAAATTAGAAATTTAATTTTTACACGGCCCTTATAAGTTATATTTAGAAAAATGTCCTTCGTTTATGAAGAACATAAAAAAAATCCTATTCTTTTATGGCCAAAACTTACTAAATTATTATACTTCATATTTTATGAAATTTCAGTGTTT
Organism: Maratus michaelseni; assembly: GCA_963931845.1. Lineage (NCBI taxonomy): Eukaryota > Metazoa > Arthropoda > Arachnida > Araneae > Salticidae > Maratus > Maratus michaelseni. Next base: position 125,457,357 of record OZ007594.1, on the reverse strand, counting down.
CCTGACACTAAAAACGGAAAGAAGCAATGTTAGTACAGGTAAACATTGAAATTCCATTAATTTTAAAGTGCTATAATTCGATACAAACTGGAAACCGAAAATTTTCATGAATCCAGTACTTTCTTCTTATGAATATAGAATAAATTAAAAGGGGAATAGCATTTGGAATACCATCTATATGTTAATAACATGAAAGATTCAGTATATGAATGAAACAAAGAATGTTGTACATCATTTCGCTTTTGTATAAAATATCAGCCCAATATGAAGAAAAAAACCCAAAAGAAAATTTTAGCACAGGGGCCCTTTTCTTCCGGGCCCCTAGGCTTCAGCCTACTCAGCCTAATGGGTAATCCGCCTCTGATCATAAGGACGCAAATTTAGACAGGACGAAATAAAGATTTGAAAATAATATTTGTGTATATATATTACTTTATTATTGGCCAAATTTTCTATAAACACTAGCTTCTATAGCCGCTATATTGTTTCAAAGAACAACGGCTTGTCAATTTAATCTAGAGAAAGTTAATTACGGATTCGGAAAAAAAAATATGAAGGGTTTTTTTTTTCTTATTTATTTATTTATTTATTTTTAATGTGGAAACTAAAGATGTTTATGCAAATTTGTCAATATAGTTTATGAAATTTGTGGTAAATATTAGTACTCTGTTCGCTATTAATTATGTTATATTTTATTATTATATTTGAATTTAATACATTGAATATTTTAATCGTAAAATGCCTTGAATTTAAAATAAAATGCTAAGCAAGCTTTTAAATCAAAATAAATACATGTATCTTTTTTAAACCTTAGGGCATATTTTGCCAGAACTTTTCTCAGACACAAAGGTGTGCACCAATTTCATTTGGTCCAGGCCGCTGAATATATGTAGCTACGTCCTGATATCAATTCAGAAGTTACTATTAAAAATCGCACAACCGCGAGTATTTTATCTAAAAAATCTTCATTGTTTAATCAAATGGATTATACTAATGCATTGTATATATTGCGGAATTTTTCGATGTACTTATTTTGTTATCATGTAAATAATTAAATGTTAAAATTGATTTGTATGTCTAGCCGTAAATGTCTTTCTTCTTTTTTCTTTTGTTTTTCAAATGTGATTTATATAATGAGTGGATATTCTACAATATTTTACTGGAACATGTATATACCAGCCGTTCTGTTGATAAATATAATTCTATTTCAGCCTTGAGATAACAAGACAAAATTTGAGCCAAAACAAGCTGGAAAACATTGCGTAAAACCAATTTAAAACAACCGATTTTTGTGTGTTCTTTAACTTCAGGAAATAAATTCATAGTCATGGATTACAGAGTATAATCGAAATATATTTCCATGTCACATTATTATTTATAGACACTTCATCTACTGACTTAAATATCGATGGTAGATGCTAGAACAACTTACAGGAAAATACGCTGATCTGTTTCTTTTAAAATGAATTTTTTTTAAAGAAAAATATCTTTAGAATAGCAGATCTTCCATTATTTTAATATTTATTAACAATGAAAATAATATTGCTCCTTTTCTTATGTCATATTAACAAATATTTTTCAATTCCTGCTATTAACTCACACTCTCTATATATTTATATATCTTGTTCAAATTTTCAATCGTTAATAAAATAGTTTTTATTCATCCACTCAAGTTCAAATACATTTTTTAAAACTTGTAGTGGATGACACTTGATGTTAATACAGTTTTTTTCAAATATTAATTCAATAATTAAATTTAATTAATTAATTTTAGTTTTATATGGGAGGAAAAAAAATCTCCCATTGTTTTCATAAATGAAATGAAAGATTTTTCTCAAATTAGTGATGCCACAAAAACAAAATACCGCAACGATGATAATAAAAAAATGTTCAATAAAGATAACGTGGAACATTAATGCTGCACGGGTTTATTTTATATATTTATGGTTAAAAAGCAAAATTCAAATTCAAATGCGCAAATTATTTTTCTTTCAAATTTTCAATCGTTAATGAAATACTTTATATTCATCCACTCAAGTTCAAATACATTTTTTTAAACTTGTAGTGGATGACACTTGATGTTAATACAGTTTTTTCAAATATTAATTCATTAATTAAATTAAATAACCAAACTACCAGCATTCAAATCTCGAAGATAAATGAGCAGAAATACTCCATTAGGTTCCACTCTTCGAAAAAGCCGCTACTACATGAAACTGTTGGCATGGTAACTGTTGACTCGTGATTATGTTTTAATGTTATTTTCTATACTGTTTCATATTATTTTTGGTACTTACGTATTATCCGGGCCATTCTTATATTATTTATTAAAATGGAAAATTGCAAAAAAATTAGCTTTATGTTTGTCCACTTAATATTGTGATTCTGTCATATGTATATACATATTTATATTAATTGTAATTATTTAATAAAAAGTAACTAAAATAAAATTTTTCTTTGTTGATCTAAGTAGGAACTGACTTTTAAAAAAATATATTATATTACTTGTTAACTTTATACACAAAAATAATTCATTGAAATTTCCGCTTTAGACTCTGAAATGTCAAATTAACGCCATGGCTACAAATAAGCTCTAGAAAGAAGAATAAAAAAGCTTTTGTTCAATAATAACTTTTACTTCAATTAGTAAAAAAAATAAAATATATATAAATAAAACTTAATTTTTCAGTGGAGTATTTTTGTAACAAGGAAATTAACTTAATTTCTCATGATGAACATTAAAGTTTTAAATAACGAGGAACATTAAGGTTATGCATCAAACGAAACTAACAATTTTAGATAATTTAGAAAACCATAGTCCAGACGTAATTTGTATTTCATAGCCGTGGCATATGTGCAGTTTTCCAATTTATGAGAACCGCACGACATTCTAGCCAACGTCTACGAAAGTTAGATCACCGCCCCCTGAATACTAGGCCTGAGCGCTGACAACAATGGCGGCTGTCGCAGGCCGATTTTTTTTCAGCATTTGAACGGTCCCTCGAAATTCCACACCAATAATTTCTAAAAGTTTTCTTCGCCTTGTTTTACGGAGATCAAATAAGTCAAAGATAACTTTTAGATATTATTTGTGTTGAAGTTCGAGGGACTGTACAAACGATTCCGCCTGCGACAGCCGCCATTTTTTTCAGCGCGCAGGCCTAGTATTCAGGAGGCGGTGGTTAGATGTGTATTTCTACAATGTCATATTTTAGGGGACCAGAAAGGCTTGAAATTAAAAAAAAGTGACTCAAGTTTGATCATGGATTTAGAAGCCTGTAATTAACTTAGAAGACCATAATCAAAACGTAGTTTGTGTTTCATACCCGCGTGGCATGTATGCAATTTTCAGGCTTATGGGAACCATATCATTATACTTCATTCTAGCCAACGTCTATGAAAGTCAGATGTGTATTTCTAGAATTCTATATTTAAAAATTAAGGGGATCAGAACAGAAAGGTTGAAATTACAACAATTGACTAAAGTTTGATCGTGGAATAGGAAGACTGTAATTAATTTAAGCTGTTACTTGTTCTTTCATTCATTTATTTATGTTTTATAGAAATGAAAAATATTTGAAAAACAATAAAACAAAATTTCATATTGCACGACAAAATTATTCTTGCAAAACTAGTTTTGCCACGATTTTAAAATCCAGATTTCATAATTTTGAGTCGTTATTTTTTCTTTATGCTGCTTATTAAGTAGCCTCTCGAATATACTTGAAACAAGAAAACTTTTTTTTAAAGATATATTAAAAAATTCTAAATCTATTAAAATAAATAATCATAATTTTTGTTATAACTTGAAACATTTTTTTTTGGTTGTTTGTTTTTCAGGTATAGTTTGTAAAAAAATTATTTTTTTTTCTCTTTAATTAAAAAAAAAAGAAATAAATTTGTTAGTTTGTTCAAAAGTTATCGTGTCAAAACCGATGAAAAAAAGTGTTTCACGATAACTGAGTTTAAATTTTTAGACCGTTTTGTTTCGTCGGTCTACACGATTGAAGGTTTATGGCTCGCACGGTCGTAATTTTAAGAATTTTCAAATCGGACCAACTGTATGTCATTTTTAAACGTTCAAACATTTTAATAATAATAATAATAGATACATTTTCCATCATTTCAACCATTCTGCATCCATTAATGCTTTGATCGATGGATTCAGCTTGATAGATGCTTAGGATGTCAGTAATAGTACGTATAACCACTCGCCCATAATAAGTAGACTAATAGGAAACGTTTGTTGGCTTTATTTATTGCTGACACATTTAACACGTACATAAAATATGCTAACAGGATACTAAGGATTTACATCGAAGGCCTTTCTATTATATATTTTTTTCACAGGGAGTTTTAATCGCGTGCGACAAAAACAGAATTTAGAAATCATAGAACGTGACGATATTACGTGAAGATATCGTGGCCATTTAACTGGGTATATAAACAGCAGCAATTTTTACAACAAGCAAGCTGAAATTAAAATATAATTGATAACAATGTTACAAATAATATAATAAAATCAATTGTTAACTTTAAATTAAAGTTTAATTATTGCTTAAAGTGATAAAAAAAATATAACACAAAACGTTTACAAATACATTTTAATATAGATTACATATGTTTCCTTCGCTGAAACGGCGATATTTTAAGATCAAAATAATAAATAAAATGTTCTAAAAAGCTTTGAAAAAACATAAATCAAAAGATCAAAGGGCCAATGCAAGCAGGTGCTTAAATTGGTCAAACTGGAAAACGTGAAAATTATTATTTATTTTTATTTTTATTGCTTTTTCAATCTGTAAAGTATCGCGTGCCAAATTTTAGGTAATTCAAAAGAAGCCGATTCGTTGCAAATGATATCGTTTCGAAAATATATTTCTATTGATTCACGGATAATGGATGGGGAATACATTCTTGAAGGAAAAATCATTTTACTATTCTTGAAATCAATCTGCAATGGTTCTATTCTATGTTGTCTAGCTAAGGCAGTAGTTCTTCTGTAATATTTTATATCTGCCATATGTTCCTTTATTCTCGTTTTAAATTCTCTGTTTGTCATTCCTATATAGTATTGTACTGTTCTATCTGCTTTGGTGAATGGGATTTCATAAACAGCGGAAAGTTGATCACGTTATATTGGATCTATTTTTTTTACATACTATGTTTTTTAATTTTGTGGATCCAGAAAATTTAATTTTCGAAAAAAAAATATGAACTGTTATATATGAATTTTTTAAAAGAAATCGATTTCCAGGAGCTTCAAATATGCGAACCCAATATTACAACTCATTCCGCCAAATATTTTTTGTGTTATGCTTAAAAAACTACCCACATTGCAATCTGTTTTGCAGTGATTAAAAATTATTTTAACATTAGGCATTCCAAAGTTTAAAGCTACTTAATTCCTAAACCACTTGACAAAATGAGTTTCCGTTTGGTATCCTAAGGTAAAATTTACCGAAAAATTCAATTATGATGTCAAAATAAGGTGTTGATACAATTCCTGTATGTTAGAAATCTTAGGTTACAATTTCTTAGGTTAGTATTGGGTATTCTCTCTCTCTCTCTCTCTCTCTCTCTCTTTTCAGATTGTACAAACATTTCTCTACTCTGAAAGATAAGCTATTCCTCTTTGTTAGTGTGAATTATTCTAATATTTTTAAAATGTTATGCATTGCTTTGAAACAATGAGATATATCCTAGTTTAGTGCACAAAAATAATAATAATAAATAAATAAATAAATTTTAAAAAAATGCTTTTAAAATATTTCATTTAATAATATTCTAGATTGCAGAAATTAAAGTATAGTTTGAAACTAATGTATAAAAGGCTCGATTTTCTGTCCGCCATTTCAAAATTAATATGCTGAACATACACCAAATATGTTAAAAATGTAATACAATAAATTTATCGCTGACCAGCTATAATTTTTTCATCTAATAATTATCTTAATTGCAGGAATGTAAAAAGCCAAGTAATTTAAAGTACATTTCTGATGCGCATTTATTGCTGTCTTCGATTTTGGGATTAACTTGATAGAAATAGATATTGTAAGTGTTAAAACTTCTTAAAATAAATTCATCGCAGACAGACATAAACTTTTATTTCAATTAATATTATTTTAATTGCAGGAAGTAAAAACTCAAATTTAAAATTCATTTGTGATGGGCTTTTATTACGAGGTTAATTTGATAGAAGTACGTTGTAAATGTTAACATTTCTTAAAATAAATTAATAAATCGCAGACAAGCATCAACTTTTTCACTTAATATTGTTCCAATTATATCTGTAATCGAATTATGCACTTAAACCACTGAAATTATCAGAATCAAATAGACTGCTGTAAGTGGCAAAATCGCTGGCGATGGCTTCGGCTATTAACTCTTGGCATAAGTCTAATACATAAGTAACGTTTTTAATAATTTTCAAAACTTTATTTGAATACATATTTGATGTTTTTAATGTAAAAATGCTTTTTGGTGTTTGTCTGCAATCTTAAAAAAAATATATATAGTAAAGATACAAAATACATTAGAGTTTTCAATTTAAAAAAAATTATTTTCACATATATTCCAGGAAGTCCTGGTTATAGGATAGCCCTGGTTATAGTCCTTAGATTAAAAAAAATTATCCTTTTGACAAAGAAAGGAGCATATGCAAGATTATTTTTTAACACAATAATTCAGATTGGTAAAGAAATCATATAAGTTGTAATTTTCCAACTAGACGAAAAATGTCCATAAAAATAGAGCATGGCAGCTTCAGTCAAGAGATCCCAGGTTCGAATCCTGGCCCGGACATTTTTCGTCCAGTTGGAAAATTACAACTTATATGATTTCTTTACCAATTTGAATAATTGTGTTAAAAATTAATCTTGTGTAATCTCGTTTACTGTAGTTCCAAATTACCTGCGATTTATTCTGTTGAGCTGATTCAGATATGAGACCAGATGCTATGATCAATAAGGTTAACTGGATGAATTAGTTCCTCCAGGTTCGACTGGGATGGCTCAGTTGTTGGAGCATGGCAGCTTCCGCCAAGATATCCCAGGTTCGAATCCTGGTCCGGACATTTTTCGTCCAGTTGGAAAATTACAACTTAAAACAAAAAAAAGGAACGTATGCCAGTTAAATTTTAAAATCGTTTCATAACTTATGGTTCATTGAAGAAAGAAAGGTCAAAGCAATATCTGGTTAAAAGGAAAATACAATTAGCTCAACTGAAGATGGAATGCTTAACATAAGCATAAAATAGTACCTATTTTTTATTTAAATTGTATTAATTTTTGTATACATGTATGTTTACGTATGCGTGTATTTAATGAATACCTTTATCATGTTTGAATATGCAGATTTTTAAATTCAAGGAAGACGATGGATGGGCTTTGAAAAGAACAAAAATGAAAATTTTTGTTTTTGTATTCAATTTTAAAAAATATTAATGAACTGCCTCATATTAATGAACTCACTACTTGACAGAAAGTGTATTTTCATGCTTTTTATAAAAGTACTCTGTAAAAAAAAAAAAAAAAAAAAAAAAAAAAAAAAAAAAAAAAAAGGGATTTTTTTTTAATGTAATAAAATATATAATATAACCCTGAACAAAAATATACAATAATCTCTTCCTAATCACCCACGATTCTGAAAAACGTTCTTTATCTTCAGAAACATCGGAAACCAATATATTTTCGAGATTTAAAGAATCATTTATAAATACAAAGTTTATTTCCACTAGGATCACTTGTTTCACCTATTTATTCAGACATTACAATGCTTTGAAACACACTAAACGATAATGCAGATGTATAAAAATTTTTAAAGATATTTTTAAACACAGCAAAAAAATAGTACAGCTGTAATAAAAAAAAAAAAAAAAAAAAAAAAAAAAACTATTTTCACTTCTTTCTGTCCTGAAGCATCATCAGTTAATGCTGTTTCGTTATTTAAATTATTATAATAAGTTATTATTATACGCGTAATTTAAATTATTATAGTCTGCTAATTTCTCTACATTGTTGAAATCTATTTTAATTGGTGATTTATTGTTTAACCAGGCTATTGCAGCAGTGGATTTATTTACATTCTGCATTCTATTTTCGTTTTGCCGTACATTAAAAAAAAAAATAATAAAAGTAGACGACAAAATAAAGAACACAAGCATGATAGAAAGTTAAATAAATCTGAAATAGCCAGGTTAAACAGTAAATCACCAATTTCAATAGATTTCAACAATGGCGAGAAATTAACAGGTTGTAATAATTGAAATTACGCGTTACTAAGGGAGGCCATTGAAATTATCACAGCAAATTCCGAAATATGCAATATGTTACATGCTAAATTGATAACAGATGGTGTTACTTTTTAGGAATAGGGAACGAAGGTGTGGAAAACTTTAACGACAGTAGCTTGCGATGAAAATACGAAACGACATTAACTGATGATGCCTCAGGACAGACGGAGGTGCAAATACTTAAAAACTGTATTTTTAAACTCTGTATTTTTAAAACTTTTATACATCTGAACTTTCTTTTGGTGTGTTTCAAAGTATTTTTTTTAAACTTTTATACACCTACACTATCTTTTAGTGTGTTTTAAAGCATTGTAATGTCTGAATAAATAGGTAAAACAAGTAATTGTAGTGATTTACACATGACATTATGGATGATTACATGTAAAAAAGTTTTTTTTTTTTGCCACTGATTTTTGGAAACGTTTCCGAGTAGTTTTTGTAGTGTATTAATCAAGTCACATAAATAATTTTGTAAAAAAAAAAAAAAAAACATTTAAAATTACTTAAAGGTATTTTATTAAAATATACTTGTACGACTAAAATATCAAAACCAAGTACTATCGAACATCTGACGTGCTCATAATCTGGTTTAGAACCGTTACAAACCGGAAGTCGAGTTCATTCATTTATACTTAAGGGACTGTTCCAAAATTGAAACTGAAAAGAGGGGAAGGTTATGTTGTTTGGACTGTTCCAAAATTCAAACTGAAATGGGGAAGGAGTTTATGTTATTCCGGCTAAATCATACCAGATTTTGGGAATGGTGTATGATAATGTATCATTACACGTATAAGTAATTCGACATAAAATTTCAATTGATTTCATAATTAATAAATTTGATAACTTGATAAATTCTTTATGATCTTGGCTTTCTTACAATAAATCATAATATCCTGTTCTTATGATGCCGCTTAGAAATTGCTGTTCGACATCAGTTTAGTTTAATATCCGCAATGTGTTCTACTAAACGTTTTTTGAACTTTCGTGATGTCATGCCGAGGTAATCATAATAATCCTCTTTTTCTTTTTATTATCTATTAGTACAGCAAGGGTTAAATATACACCTAAGGAATCTTCCATAAGGATGTAATCAAAACTACTATAAAGTTTTGCCTTTAATTGAATAAGGGGGAAGCGACGAGCACGTCAGATGCTCGAAAGTACTTCGTCTTGTCATTTTAGATGTACTATATAGTATATTTTTAAATAAAACACCGTTTTAAATGGATTTATTTTTATATATATACGAAATTATTTACATGATTTGTCGCAATAAGGTAAATTAAGGATTCAAGAAACTTGAAAGAGTTTATATCATTTTCACTTAGTGTATTAATCAGTTTTCTCAACCTGGAATATAGGTGTTTTTCGGATGTTGTCAATCATCAAGTTAACATTTCTATGTTCAACAAACATGTTTTACAGATAAACATGATGAATTAACAGTATTAACATTAACTTGTATATTATTATGTTATTCTTGGATATATAAATTCAATTACGCAACTGAAAATGTATAATTGAGAACCGATAGCATCCTTAAAACCAATATTCCGGTTTGAGAAAACTGATTAAAACACTAGAAAAGTCCCTGGGAAACGTTTCCGAAAATTAGTGGCAGAAAAAAATACTTTGTTTTCATGAGTGATTCTTTAAATCTCGAACATATATTGATTTATGATGTTCCTTACGATAACGAACGCTTTTCAAAATCGTAGGTAACTCGAAAGAGGTTATTGTGCATTTCCGTTCGTGGTTATATTATCTTTTTGTAGATTAATCCTTTCGCAACGAGCGTCCTTTACAGAATTTTTAATATTCTATCACTGGTTTTTCAAAACAGAAAATTTTAGTCAATTGAATCGTAGAAATGCTCTGATTAAATAAGGTAAAGTTTACAATTAAAAATAACTGGTGGGAATAATCAAGGATTCTGAGCACCTTATGCGTCACATATACGTGACACTCGTCGCAAAGGGGTTAAGAAATATTTGTGTTTTCTTACCAATGTAATTAATGAAAATAACGCATCATAATGATGTATTTCAAATGCATTTTTCTCAAAACAAACTGCCGCAGTCTGTACACCTTTAAAATGCTCCGTGCGTTTCAGTTTTCGTTCAGAATTCTCCACATCTCTAAGAGACCATCTTGATACATTCTATAAGAAATCTGTGCATCTGTTTTGGAATATTGATCTGTTTAAGGCCTTCAAATTAGCAACAAATTCAAAATGTGAATTTTTAGGGAAAATTTAGTTTTGTATCTTTTTTTTTTTTTTTTTTTAACCAACAGTTTGTGGTATTAAAAAATGTATGCATCAATTGCTTGTAGTATGTATCAAGATTGCGATGTTGAGAATTTTCATTAATATTAAAACCATGGAACATTTTAAAAATGTATAGATTGGGGACAATCAGTTTTGAGGAAATGCATTTAAAATACATTACATATTACATATACATTACTTACTTTTATAAGAAGCATTAAAATACACTTTACTTTTATAAGAAGCATTAAAATACACTTTACTTTTATAAGAAGCATTAAAATACACTTTACTTTTTTAACAATAAAATTTAACACAAAAACTAAAATTTGAATTTTTAACTTTTCAAGGACCACAGTCTCTTTAATAGAAAATTAATTTTCGATAGTTTGAGTTAAAGTCGTAATGTTGTTCTCACGTATTTTTATTTTCTCGCAGTTCTATTCGAGTGCCATTGTTCAGAAGTATGCGAGCAGAAACTTCATAATTGCACGTCGATGATGCGACCGGTGCTAAATGAAGTGCGTTACATGTTTCCAACAACGCAGATGGAAATAGAAGGCATGTGCAAGTGAGTATTTCTTTAAAATTTAATGTTTTCGTTACTGACGATAAAGAACCTAGATTTACATGAACATTATAATAAACATGGGCGGACAAGACGAAAATATTTAAAATGCTATTGTATCGTTAGTTTCGGGATATTCTTGAGAAATAGCTCATTTGGTCCAAAATTTCTGCAAATTTCCGTTAAGCCGTGTAAGAAATGGAGATTGGTAAAAACAATATATCCCCTGACCCCTGTGGTCGCTCACTGTTAGAAATGGATACCCAAATTCCACGAAATTTTCTTCGATTTTGACGAAACTGTTTCCTGGGAAATGCTCCGAGCGAATATTTCGTCAAATCGAGTAAATTTGTATCCTCAAAAAAGTGAGGAAATTAATTTAGTCAAATTCCTTGTTCGAAAGTGCAAAAAAAGGTTGGAGGTGCCATCTATTGACAATTTTAGAAGCATCTGTAATTGACAGGGGGAAAAAGTACGACACTTTTCTCAAGTCTTCAATGGTATTCGAACGCGCAACCTTCGGTTGGTAGACTACTGCGCGAGACCACTGCGCCATCGGAACTTGCGTAAATTTGATTTTAAATGTATCTACCGGATGTTGATGTGTGTTTATATTTTTAGAAATATTTTAATCGGTGCTGTTATGATTTCTGCATGTTTTAATTAATATAGCTAGATTATTATTATGATTTTTCTATGGTTAATAAATAATTAGAATATGGCTTGATTAATATAATTTATTAGAGAAATTTCCTTTGTTCAATGAATGATTAAAATATGGTCTAGTTAATTTGTTGATCAGAAATAATAAATTTTGAAGTGCATATTGGAGGAGAGTTCATCAATTTTAGATGATAAGATTTTTACACGTTACTGTTTGTAGAGGGGAAAGTGATCATTTATGCATATTTCTAATTTGATTGTTATATGAATATATCTCTTAAATAAAAAAGAGCTCCTAAAATTTTGATTTTTTTTTTAGCCATTGGGAAAATGGTTGTTGCTTTCGGTCGAAAATGGACCAAATGATGTTCGCATTTTACTATTTTAACCGTTTTTAACGAAATTTTGTAACTTTAGAAGAATTTTTTAAGCGTTTTTAACGAAATTATGTAATTTTAGAAAACTTTCTTTGAATAGGCAATAGAAATGCATAAAATCGTTACAAAAATGTTAAAGTTACAAAAAGGATAGACGCAAATTATCACAGATATGAAAAATAAAGTAGAAATTTAGTACTTTCGTATTATAGCGGCCCCCAATGAAATATTTTTGTTTCTGTTTTCGTTAATATATTGTAAATTTGGTACTTTCGTGTTATTATTATTATTATTATTATTTGAATGATTTTGTAACAACAAAAATAATCTGGCCGTGAATGGGGAAACATTTTCGTCAAATATTTGAGATTTTCTATTTCAGTAAAAATCACTTAATTTTGAGACGAAATGATTGTCAAAAATGATGAAATATAGCTCAAGAATTGCGGAATCGTCAAAAGTGAGAGTTTTATTTTTGACAGTGAGGAAACAGTTTCCGCAGATATTTGAGAATTCGCGTTTCGTCAAAAACCACGTGATTCTGTGACGAAATGATTGTCAAAAATAATGAAATAGGGCTTAAGGATTGTCGAATCGTCAAAATTGAGTGTTTTATTTCTGAGAGTGCTCCATGACTTTGATTAAGCCTTCCAGAGTAAATGAAGCCATTATGATTCCGAAACAGTGGGGATGTATTTGCGTGTTCAACCATACTAATATCATGCATACATGCACATTCACTTAAAGCACAAAGTGGAGAGTTATTTATTTCTTAAACATTTTACTGATTTTCTTAATTAAATAAGATGTAAAAGGATCATCCGAGAAAAAGTTCCGAAACGTTATAATTCTCAAATCCGATGGGTGTGTATATATATGTATATATATATATATATATATATATATATATATATATATATATATATATTGTATAAAAATAGTGTGTATAGTAAACTACACGATTTTACTGAATGGTGTATGAAAAATTTTATGTAAAATAATACTTAAAATTACATTAAATATGTTATTTTATATAAATTTAATGTAATTTTAAGTATTATTTTACATAAAATTTTTCATAGACCATTCAGTAAAATCGTGTAGTTTACTATACACACTAATTTTTATACAATAATGTTTTGATGGTGTAACGGTCCAGCTTAATCATTTATATATATATATATATATATATGATTTATGTATTAAGAAAACTTTATGTTTAATACAACAAAATCTTAAAAACAAAATAGTTTTTTTCTAATAGAAAGTTTTGAACCTAAATGTAAGCTTGTCTTCTTTTTCATTTTTTAACATATAGCTCAGTTTAAATTGAATTAAACCAAAACCAGGAAAGCTTCTTTTTTAATGAAGCTGTAAATAACTGATTATCTAAGTTAGACAGTTTATCTTTCAATGACTGTTCTAAGTTAAAATTGTTCCACATAATCATTGGTTTCTTCATTTAAAAATTCAGTTTCAAACGTAACACTTGGAAACGATGTTTGTTTTCTTTTTTGGCTAAAGAAGTCACTGCCAGAAACAAAAGTTCTTTGTCTACAGAACGACACACTCAATAACAGTCAGGACCGGACTAACGAGGGCCCGGAACGAGCATCATTCTGGGGGGGGGGGGGAACCTTTCTATCTATCTATAAAAATTGTTCTTCAATTATTCTGAAGAGACTAGTACTAAACTTGGTACCTATTGTATGTATACATAAATTTCCTACCAGGTACTATCCACATCTGTATACAGGGTATCACAAGAAAGATGGTCTAAAATTAAAGAAAAAATACTAGTAGAAAAACTAGTGGGGGAAAAAAGTAGAAAAAAAGATGGATTGGTTGACAGGAGTATTTGTTTGATAACTTTTCCTTTGCTTATCTACATAAGATGTCTAAAAGAAAAATGTCCCTAATTGGTCATCATTCATGGTTTTAACTTATCTCATTAAGAGAAAAACGTCAATAATGAATATTTCTCTTGAAAATAATGGAATACTAAGTTGTTATAACAAAATTTTAATTATTAGTTTTCTAATAATATATATCACGATATATATCCATTGGTATACACTATATGGCCATTAATGACCGGCAACTTTCAATTTTAGACATTTTATCGAATATTTAAAAATATACTTGTCAGATTCTTCTGGAATTTTAGGATCCAAAAGAACAGGTTTGACTTCATATTTATCATTGTTGATTTGATAAGGAGGACAAATAGGGGACCAAAAAAATATTAAAGAAAAAAAATAATACTTGGGATCGCTCTGTAAAATAAAATGCACCAGATGATCTATCGCTACAGAATATACATAGGCAGACATTGTACAATATGTGTATTCATTTGTGTAAGAATAGCATGTATAGTAATAGAAATATAGCGATTTTTTTTAAAAAATTAAAAAAAATCTTGCATGTTTTTTGCTTATAACATACAGAGTTTTAAACCAAATTTAACGCCAGTTTCAGAAAAATTGAAAAAATGTAGTAGAAACGATATAGTGCAATTGGAATATAAATATATTAAATATTTAAGGAAATATGGGCAGTTGAATAAAATAATTTTTATATGCGCATGCGCGAACGATAACAAGGAACTTTTTGCATAATTTAATAGTGAACTCTATGGAGCAACTTATTAAAAAAAATCAGTCAAATATCGTAAAAATTCAAAGAGATATCGGCGTTAGATTGAGCTGTTTTTTAGTTTCTCACTAAAACCCGCTGAATGATAAGGGATTCTCCACAAATTGTCATTTTTTATTTTATACTATTTTCCAATTTTTAATTATACTTTAGTTCTCTTTGAAAAACTACCCTAACGAGCTTATTCGAACGAAGAAAGAATTATCAAAATCAAAGGATCCATTCCAAAAGTATTATAACCTAGTGCGATAAAGTTTTCCAAGGCGAACTAAAGTATCAATACAAAATGAAATATAGTATAAAAATTAAACATGACAATTTGTGGACAATCCCTTATCATTTAGCGAGTTTTAGTGAGAAACTAAAAAACAGCTCACTCTAACGCCGATATCTCTCTGAATTTTTACGATATTTGACTGATTTTTTTTAATAACTTGCTCCGTAGAGTTGACTATTAAATTATGCAAAAAGTTCATTTTTATCGTTCGCGCATGCGCATGCGCATATAAAAAATATTTTATACAACTGCCCATATTTCCTTAAATATTTAATATATTTATATTCCAATTGCACTATATTGTTTCTACTACATATTTTCAATTTTTCTGAAACTGTCGTTAAATTTGGTTAAAACCCCTGTTATAAGCAAAAAACATGCAAGAACTTTTTTAATTTTTTTTTAAAAATCGCTATATCTCTATTAATATACATGCTATTCTTACACAAATGAATACACATATTGTACAATGTCTGCCTATGTATATTCTGTAGCGATAGATCATTTCATTCATTTTATTTTACAGGGTGATCCCAAGTATTATTTTTTTTCTATAATTTTTTTTGGCCCCCTAATTATACTCCTTATCAAATCGACGTTGATAAATATGAAGTCGAACCTGTTCTTTTTAATTCTAAAATTTCAGAGGAATCTGACAAGTACATTTTTAACTATTCCACAAAATGTCTAAAATTGAAAGTTGCCGGTCATTAATGGCCATATAGTGTATATCACCGAACCCTGATTGTTCAGTACAGTTAATAGTTGCTCTGTTTGATAACAGATGGCGCCACTATGTAATTCTAAGAACATTTTGATTCAGAATTCTCACATCAGTCAGTCTTTTTGAGTTGGATGGTGGAAGGTGCTTGCAGGGCATGGATTGTCCTTGTTTTATTCTATTGTACTGTATTTCCCCAGTATTATGTTGGCTGGGAACTTAATAATTTATAATTTAATTTAAGGCTTTCATGTTAGATGAAAGTAATTTGAAATAGGTTTATTTCTAAGAATATTTTTGCATTAGTTAATAGAATGTGAAACCAGAAGTTCCATTGTATATGTTCGTGGATGTCAACTGTGAAGTTTTTTTGTGTTTTGTCAAGTTCATGTTTTTTTATGTGTTTGTGACAATAAAGAAGAAAACCAAGAAAGACTCCTTTCTTTTAAAAAATCTCTACATAAGAAAAATTTGGAGGCACTATGACGAGATATGATCTATGATGTGAGTACCTTTGTTTATACTGTTCTTTGATGCTGAAATTTGGTTTGCAAATACAGTTAAATATGAAAGTGTATTCAGCATATATTATTTTGCAATATGAGAACAATTAAGTTTTGGTTTATTGAAAATGATAGAATAAGAAAGTATTCTAGAATTATATTGCTTGGATTTTCTTGAAAAGAAAATTGTTCTGAAGAACATTATGATTTTTTATTTATTGTTCTCAAGAATATTATGATTTATTTAATTGAAAAATTTGAATATTTAATTATTATAGTGAATTATTATATTGCATTGAAGAATTTGAAGATTATTTTTAAGTTTATGCAGATTGTAGAACAGAACATTCCACTATTGCTTGTATGAAACAGTATTCTTAAGTGATTGAATATTGTATAGTAGTTCTGTTTTTGAATTTAATTTAGTTCTGGTTTTGAACTTAATTTGATTATTATTGTTTTGAAGCAATTTTGATTACTTTTGATTTTGAAGTAATTTTTATTAGTTTCGTTTTGAAGTTAATTTTATTTTGAAAATCCTTCTGCTTATAAGTTATTGTATAAAATGGAAGATTATGAAAAGAAAGCTGTTCAAATTAAAATTGAGAGAGGTAGAGTTAAAGGCTCTGTAACTAGATTAGAGAATAGTTTTGATAATGTGAATACAAAGAATGAAATTTTGATTAGATTACAAAGATTAGATGATTTACTTAAAGAGTTCTTAAGATTAGATTCTAATTTGAATGATGATGATTCTGAATTATCAGAATTTGAAGAAAGGTATTTTCAGTTAAAAACTAAATATCAAAACAAACTAGATTCTTTGAATTCTTCAGAAGTTATTAATACTGTAACACAAAATCCTGTGCAAGGTCCTTCTGTTGTTGTTCCAAATCAATGTAATATTAGATTACCCAAATTAAATATTCCAGTATTTTCTGGAAAATTTTCAGAATGGACAAATTTTAAGGATATGTTTGTTTCCACTGTGCATTCCCAAGTAGCTTTGAGTGGTATTCAGAAATTTCAGTATTTAAAAGGGTTACTTTCTGAAGAACCAGCGTCATTAATTAAGCACATTTCCCTTTCTAATGAATCGTACCAAGAAGCTTGGGAAAAATTGTTAGACCGGTATGATAAAAAGAAACAGATTGTCAATTCTTTGATTAAATTATTTTTAGACCAGAAATCAGTTCTTCAACTTAATAGCATAAATATAAGAAATTTGCTTAATACTAGTGATGAAGTTATTAGGGGTTTGAAAGCTGTTGGTGATGAAGCTACAAATAGAGATCCATGGTTAATATATTTGTTATTCCAAAAACTTGATCCTGAAAGTCGAAGACTTTGGTCCATTGAAAGTACAGAAAATGAATTTCCCACTTTGAAAGAATTTTTTGATTTTTTAAGTGTAAGATGTTCTTCTTTAGAGCTCATCTCTAACAATGAAAGTGATATTAAACATTCCAAAAGCTCAAATTTTGTTGGTTCTAAGTACACTTCAAATAATAAACAATCAAAGGTGTGCTTAAAGTGTCAAGGAATGCATCCACTGTACAAATGTATGAAATTTAAATCTATGGATGTTTTTGCCCGAAAAAACTTTGTTAAACATAATAACTGTTGTTTTTTGTGTTTAAATTCTCATAAAGTTAAGGAATGTCCCAATTCTCATTTAAAATGTTTTAAGTGTGAAAGTAGACACAATACTCTCTTACATGAAGAGAGTAAGGGTAATAATGCCTGCACTATTCAGACTGAAACTAAATTATTTCCTCATTCATCTGAGAATAAAAACCATCTTTCAAGTAGGGAAGTTGTACACGAGTCAACATCTCATGAATTACAAATTAATTCTAGTGCTTCTTTCAATAATTCCAAATGTGTTTCGTTTCTTCCTACTGCTAGAGTTCTGTTATATAATAATGAAAATAAAGCCTATTCTTTCAGAGCTTTGCTGGATTCTGGTTCAGAATGTACCTTTGTAAGTGAAAATGTTATAAGAACTTTAAGGTTAAAAAGAAAAAATGACAGAATTGTTCTAAATGGAATTGCCGGAGTATCAGCTAGACAAACTCGAGGTTCAGTGATTCTTACAGTTGGGTCTAAGCTTTCTAATGAGTCCTTAAAGGTTCAGGCTTATATACTGCCTAAAGTAACATCTCAGTTACCAGCTGAATTACTTGATACGAAAAAATGGAGTATCTTAAAAGTATTACCTTAGCAGATGAAGATTTCATGAAACCGCAAGAATGTGATGTTATTTTGGGATCTGACTGTTTCTTTACTATTTTAAGATATGGTAGAATTGTGAGTACTGAGAATGAGCCAATTGCCCAAAATACTATGTTTGGTTGGGTGGTAGCTGGAAAATTGGAACCTAAATGTAAATATTCTTCTAGTATCAAATCTCATTTTCTTAGTGTTGCAAGCGAATTAAATGTTGATCTATTATTGCAAAAATTTTGGCAAACTGAAGAAATAAACATTAAAATTCCACAGTTGTCTGATGAAGAAAATTTTTGTGAACAACATTTTTGCTCAACTTACAAGGTAACTCCAGAGAATAGATTTGAAGTTAAGTTACCAATTTATAAAGATGTGATGTCATTGGGAGATTCTAAATCCATGGCAGTCTCACGTTTGTTTGCTATGGAGAGAAAATTTCAGTTTGATAAAAATTTTGAAAATGAGTACAGAAATTTTATGAAGCAATATGAAGATCTTGGTCATATGACACTTGTGGTCAAAAATTCAAATTCTACAAGCAACAAAGTATATTACCTTCCGCATCATTCTGTTATAAAAAGTGACTCTATTTCAACAAAGTTACGTGTGGTGTTTGATGATTCATGCAAACCATCTAATGGTAATTCTTTAAATTCTGTTTTGGCTGTTGGACAAATTCCACAACCAAATCTTTTTACTATTCTGATAAGATTTCGAACAAATCCTGTTGCTTTTACTGCTGATATTCAGCAGATGTATAGACAAGTTTTGATTGCTCCAGAAGATCAATATTTACAACGTATTGTTTGGCGAGAATCAGCATACTCAGCTTTAAAGGAATATTGGCTGCGAACTATTACTTATGGGACATCTTCAGCTCCATTCTTGGCTACTCGCTGCTTATATCAAGTTGCAAAGGACATAGAGAAAGACGATCCTGCAATAGCTGCAATAATTCAAGAGAGCTTCTATGTTGATGATTGTATGTCAGGTTCAATCTCAAGTGAAGAAGCTATTAGAGTGATTGAAAAGCTTTCACTGGCTTTAGAAAATAGAGGTTTTCATTTGCGAAAGTGGAGATCTAATTCTTCTGATGTATTAACTCATTTATCTTCAAATTCTCTTGAGTCTACAAATTTAGAAATCCATCCTGATGATTGTTCCAAAGCCTTAGGGCTTAGCTGGGATTCTTCAAATGATATTTTTATCTTTAACGTTAATTTACAATTTGATGATAACATAACTAAAAGAAAATTTCTTTCACAATCTGCCAAATTATTTGATCCGTTAGGATTTTTGGCACCATGCACTGTCTCTATAAAAATGTTTTACCAGCAATTGTGGTTAATGAAGTTAGATTGGGATACTGCGCTTCCTGAAATTTTCCAAACAAATTGGAAAAAATTCCAAAGGGAATTTGAACAAGTTTGTTCTATTCGAATTCCCCGATGGATCCAAGTTTCCAGTAAAGAGATCATATTGCATGGATTTAGCGATGCTTCAGAATCGGCATATGCTGCAGTGATATATGTAGTACAACCTGGTGAAATAAAGTCAAAGGTGACCCTATTGGTTGCAAAAAGCAAGGTAGCGCCACTTAAACCAGTTTCTATTCCTAGGCTTGAGCTCAATGGTGCTTTACTACTTTCCAGACTATATTCTACACTTGTGACTATTTTGAATACGTTCGTTATTAAGTTCTACGCATGGACGGACTCCCAGGTAGTACTTTCATGGCTGTCATCTCATCCTAGGTGTTGGAAGCCTTATGTGGCCAATAGAACTTCTGAAATTCTAGATTCAGTCCCATCTGACTGTTGGAAGTATGTTCCAGGAAGGGAAAATCCTGCTGACATTGCGTCTAGAGGGTTATCTCCCAGGGATCTTCCTAATTGTTCCCTTTGGTGGGATGGCCCAAAATGGCTTTCTTTGAATCAAGAACATTGGCCTCAACCTCAGATTAAGACTGATTTAGACACTGTAAATAAAGAGAAAAAGAACTCTAAATTTTGTTTTCCAATAACTTTAAATAATTCTCTGTTTGAATTATATTTTGAAATTTATTCTTCTTTTACCAAAATTATTGATGTTTTAGCTTTTTGTATTAGGTTTGTGAAAAATTGCAAACAGAAAGTTGGCAAAATGAACACTAGTCCTTTGAATAAAGGTAAATTTCTTCCATTATCAACAATCGAAAGAAGACATTCAGGTAATTTGATTATTTCTTATGTTCAGCAGCTATATTTCGCTGATGAAATTAGTTGTATTCGATCAAATAGATCAGTTTCTAAAAAAAGTTCTCTTTTCTCACTTTGTCCTTTTATTGATAGTGACGGTTTGCTAAGGGTGGGAGGTAGGCTGCGAAATTCACCTCTCCAGTACAATGCAAAACACCCGGTCATTTTGCCAACTCAGCATAAATTAAGTGTATTAATTGTTAAATATTTTCATGTTATGCATTTTCATGCTGGGTTAAATTTACTTATGGGCATCATTAGACAGAGTTATTGGATAATACGTGCCAAAAGGATAATTAAAAATTGTATTCATAAATGTGTTACTTGCTGTAGGTATAGAGCAGCCTCTTCCAAACAGTTAATGGGAGATCTTCCTCTTAACAGAGTTACTCCTAACAGGCCATTTTCTGCATGCGGAATCGATTATGCAGGGCCTATTAATATTTTGAAATATCGAGGTAGAGGAGCTAAAACTACCAAATGCTATATTGCTTTATTTGTTTGTTTTGCAACTAAAGCTCTACATTTGGAGCTGGTAAGTGATTTAACCTCTGAGGCATTTATTGCTTCATTAAATAGATTTTGCTCTAGAAGAGGAGCTCCTCAGCATATTTATAGTGATAATGCCACAACATTTGTAGGTGCTAAAAGGCAACTCTCAGATTTATATAAATTTATTTGTTCAATTGAAAGAAATGAAGAAATTTGTTATTTTCTGTCTCAAAGAAATATTGAGTGGCATATGATTCCTCCAGTGAGTCCGCATTTTGGTGGACTATGGGAAGCCGCTGTTCGTTCGGTAAAATTTCATATGAAACGTGTAATTGGAAGTACTAATTTAACATTTGAAGAACTTTATACATATTTGACTCAAATTGAATCTATCTTAAATTCCAGACCATTAGTAGCAATTGATAGTGATAACAATTCAGACAGTATAAATATATTGACTCCATCTCATTTTTTAATTGGTGATGTTATTACTTCCCCAGCTGAACCTTTAAATGAGGAAAATTTGTCTTTACGGTCTCGTTGGGATATTGTGCAAAAATTAAAATTGTGTTTTTGGAGAAGGTGGAGTATTGATTATTTGAGTTCTTTACAAAATAGAAAAAAATGGAGAGTGCATACAGAAATTTTAAAGTGAATGATATAGTAATTTTGAAAGAGGATAATGTTCCTCCGTCTGTTTGGCCATTGGGCAAAATTATTTAAATTCATCCAGGTAAGGATGGAATAGTCCGTATAGTGACTGTTAAAACTTCTAGGGGTGTCTTTAAGAGACCAATTGTAAAACTTTGTTTACTTCCTTTGCATCAAGAATAACTTCTTGATGGGTGGGAGTATGTTCAGTACAGTTAATAGTTGCTCTGTTTGATAACAGATGGCGCCACTATGTAATTCTAAGAACATTTTGATTCAGAATTCTCACATCAGTCAGTCTTTTTGAGTTGGATGGTGGAAGGTGCTTGCAGGGCATGGATTGTCCTTGTTTTATTCTATTGTACTGTATTTCCCCAGTATTATGTTGGCTGGGAACTTAATAATTTATAATTTAATTTAAGGCTTTCATGTTAGATGAAAGTAATTTGAAATAGGTTTATTTCTAAGAATATTTTTGCATTAGTTAATAGAATGTGAAACCAGAAGTTCCATTGTATATGTTCGTGGATGTCAACTGTGAAGTTTTTTTGTGTTTTGTCAAGTTCATGTTTTTTTATGTGTTTGTGACAATAAAGAAGAAAACCAAGAAAGACTCCTTTCTTTTAAAAAATCTCTACACTGATTTTTATGTACATAAAATCATAGGAAAAAAAATAAAACCATTCTAAAGGCAAGGGAAGTTAGTCACTGCATAACATAATTCATCAAATATCCACATTATCGTCTGTTGCGAAAACGGAAACTTGTCAGTTCACTCTTGCGTTCCTTTTATTTTCGAAAATCATCCAGGAAACTCTGTTATTTGTTTTTAGGCGTGGCAACATTCACTTTTACAAACAGCAAAAAAGTGACAACGAGAGTGACTGGGATCCTAATGAGGACGACTTCTTTCATCTCGTTATGCTTTTTTGTTCATAAGTTAATAAAACAATGTTTCGATATTTACTATGAGAGCGACACGCCTAGTAAAAATTGTAACGTTTTCACATAAATTCGGGTAGCAGCAGAGCTGTCCTTAGCAGTCTGCGACAGGTGCCCTCGCGCACGTATTTATTATTATTTAATAATAATTATCATTTAAATATTTAGAATTCGTTTGATTACGAATTATTTCTTTCACGAAAAAAATATATATGTATTATATTCAAGCATTTTTATTTATGAAATACAAAATGTTTTATCATTAAAATGTTAGACAAGCGGCATCTAAAAGCACAAAGTAATTAGATGTCAAAAGGATATTTTACCATTAAGGTGTATATTTCATTGTTTAAGGAAATTTCCTTTTTCCTATATGAATATCCCTATTCCTGCCCACACGCATGCGTATTTCCAAGGCAGGTGGCCCGCGAGAAGATATTTTTGGCACGCCGTTGATTTAAGTTCTAAATCAAAATTCAGTCAAACTTCACTGGCAGTGCAATTAAAGAGAAAAATAAATTGTCGACATCTATGATTATTAAATATGTCTGCAAGGATTCTCAAACTACTGTCGAAAGTTTCTCGGCTGCGAATGTCATTGCCCTGAATGGTAAACTTTTCAGTGATGGAGGGTTTTTGAAGGAAGCCTGGTTAAAATGCGCTCCATCACTTCTTGATAATTTTGAAAATAAAGATAAAATAATTCAACGAATTAAAGATATTCCTTTATCAAGGAATACAGTCAAAGACAGAATCCTAAAAATGGCAGAAAATATAAGAGAGCAACAAAATTCTGATATCAACAACAACAAAAATCTGATATAGTCTCCTTTCATCTCATTATGTTTTGACGAAAGTACAGATATAACCAAATTTGCTCGTTTAGCTGTGTTTGTATGATATTTTGTTGAAAATGACATTAAGGAGGAATTATTCTCGTTATTATTATTATCAACTACAACCTATGGGGCAGATATTTGTACAGCAGTGATAAATTCACTTATTGGAAATCAAATACAGAGGCCTCTCACTTATACGCGATGTTCAGTAATTACTTTTTCGTACCAGTATTTTAAAACAGTAAAATTTGATTTATAAATTCTACGATTGAATAAGGAGAAAATTACTTTAAAAAGAAACTGGTGCTGAAAAATAATTACCGTGTATCGCGTATAAGTGACAGGTCACTGTATATTTGTCTAAAATAGTTTCTGTTACAACTGACGGGGGCCCTAATAAGGCGGATAAAAAAAAAAAATCGGTTTATTTCAAACTTACATTGGACATGTTATTATTGGGTTTCACTGCATCATACATCAACAAGTCCTGTGTGCAAAGGCTGGTTTCGAATCTCTTGGTGATATTATGGTTGTAGTCACCAAACAGTTAATCTCATATCGTCACAGGTTTGACGCTGTGTTAGAGGAAGTCAACTCTGTGTACAGTGGATTACTGATGTATTACAATGTTCGCTTTTTAAGTCGCGGCAAAGAGCTACAAAGATTCGTTGATTGTTTGGAAGAAATCCGGCTTATCTTATAAGAATAAAGTAAAACTGAGAAATATACGCAATGGATGGATGTTAAATGGTTTGCAAAATTAATGTAATTTACCGATTTGTACCAACATATAAAAGACTTAACCCTTTTTTGCATTGTGATGGAAATTTCCATCACTGTTTATTTAACTTTTAATAAATAAATCAACTTCTTCGCCACCACTATATTTATATAGAAATATTAATGTAATAAATTTCTCGTGAACTATGTTGCAGTACAAAGGTAAAAATTTATCTTAAAATTGCTGGTGTCTAATATTTAATATATGTATAAAAAAAAACAATTGTAAAAGAAAAACTCATGCAAAGAAGGGTTAAATTTAAAGCTCCAAGGAACAAATAACACTGTTATTATCATGATAGATATGATTCGAGGTTCTGAAGCGAAACTGCAAATATTTAGAAAAGATATTGTGTCCAAAAACTGTAATTACATCCCAAACTTAAAAAAATAGCTCGGTAATAAATGCATTAATCGAAGAATTCGTATCAAAATTTTGTGAACTCAAAAGTATTTCGGAAACATTTCAATTTATTATCTATCCAGATGTCAGTCCAATTGATAAACCGAAATTGATTGTATTCGATTGGTTGGAAATTTCAGAAATTGAAATGGAACTTATCGACTTCCAATCCAGTTCAATATAGGCTAAGAAATTTGTCAGATTGAGAGAGGATTTGGAGATGATCGAAAAAAAGAAAGATTATCTGGCATCATAAGCAAAATATGCTTATAATAAAATTATAACCACTTGGAATTCAATTCCAGACACTTATAGTTGTTTGAAGAAGTTAGTATTTGCCATGTTGACAATATTTCCCTCTTCTCATGCTTGTGAATCATTATTTTCAGAGAGAACAATATTAAAAATTCAAATCGAATGAACTTGCCATATGAGTCCAGTTCATGATGCATTTTATTAAAATTAACCAATTATGAGCTCGATAACAATCATTTGGCATTCAGGATGCCACATCAGAAATCACATTAACCCCTTAAGCACCACGATGTACCTGCGTAAGTCATGAACTCGTCTATTTGCAATACCAGGACGTATGTGCGTATGTCCTGGTCTTAAATCCAGACTACAATGTTCTAAGCATCTGTTTTTTGCGTTGCTAATTGCTATTATGATTGGTTTTGTACGGGCTTTATAGAAATGGTTGTTTTCGCCCCCAATAGATGGCGTTACGTATGAAAAAAATTCATTAATTTCCCGCTGATTTGTTTCTTTCTTCGTTGTTCATTTGTTTATGTGTTGGTTATTCTGTTCAGTTGTGTTTCGTAACCTGTTTTATGTTTTTTGTAACTCCGATAGATAAAAATAATGATATAAACTACTTTTGACAAAATTTAGTATACTTGGTATTCAGTATACTACCACTAAATTGCATATGGTGCTGAAGGGGTTAATTTTTTTCAGTACTTTACTTTCTTCTTTTTTTTAATTACTTTAAAAATATAACTACAGTAAGACATTGTTAAACCGTCAATCGCTTAAAGCATCACTCTGTATATTATGCCAGTTTCTTAAAGTACCAAGCAAAGAGATAAGGAAATAGCGGTAAAAAATCGTAATAAATATTGACTCGAACAACATGAGATATGTTAAACCACCATTTAACGCTTATGATTTACCTTTTTTTCTACAAACGATTGCTTCAAATTGATAGAAGAAACAAACATTTGTGACAATGAGTTAAATGAGAGTAATAACGAACTCGGTGAAGAGAAACTAATACCCAAATTCCTAATTTTTATATACCCGAGTTAAATCGGTTTAATATGGGTAAGTGATTAATCTTAACCCTCTCGCTCACCTGGACCTCATATGATATGATAGGCATCCTAACTTAAACCATAAATAACAGTGTTTTAAAATTGATTTATTTCGACTAAAGTTTATTTCACTGATACATTTTAAACATTATAGTTTCGTATGTATAATATAAATTATTTTTCTAGACAATCTTGAATAACATTCCAATTACACTAATTTAAAGCATGATTAAAAAAAAATAAGTCGTGAGCGAGAGGGTTAATGGACTAAGTGTATTTCATATTAACGTAACTACAATGTATTTTTCCAGAGTTTGGAGTCACATAATGGACTGCGTTAGAAAATATGTAACTGACTGCTCCTCGGAAGAGCAAAGGAACAAATTCAATGAAGCTGTCAGCAATTCCATTGATTCTGTGCACGCAATTTGCAGTTCTGAGCGCTACAGAAGAGGCAAGTGTAAATTCCAAATACAGGGTGTTTCATAAAGGATTCCCTAATTTTAAAATTCGGTAATTCAGAACCATAAACAGTATAAAAAGGAAATAAGGAAGATGTGTAAGAATGCTCAAATCAATTTAAAAATTAAAAAAAAGAAAAAGAAAAAAAGCAATCGCATTTCAATAGATAAAAAGAATAAAAAGTAAAAGATGTGTAACTTTTGAAGCGATTTTACAGTTAGTTTCAGCAATCTTACAGTTTAAGACAGCGTAGCGCCATCTATTAACAGAAATTTGAATTGTTTTTTTTTTAATTAACGTACACAAAATTTATGAGCTATTTGATAAACATGTAACTTATTTCAGTTTTATATTTACATTTGTTACAGTTAAAGATTTATTGAATTTTAAAATTAAGAAGTCTTTTATGAAAAACCCTGTATGTCCGATCACTTTTTACATAAGTCTTGAGAAAAATTAAAAACGCATTATTGCATTGGTGAAGCATTTTTATTTAAACGAATATTTTCTTCTTTATTTCTAGATTATCTCGAATATGCAGCTTGTTTCCGTAAAGTCTCAATGGATAGTTGCGGGCATCATTTTAAAAAAATGGTGGACACTGCTTATGATCCCTATTCACCTGAAACACATATATGTTGGTAAGTATTAAGCCACAAAATTCTTATTTGTATACAAGATGTATTTATAATTACAAACAAACATAGTGGTGGTTCGTCTCATGTGGGCGAAAGTCCCGCTACCTTAGGCATGGTACACATTGTTAATGCGCCAATCACTTTAACGTGGCATTTCGCACACGAAATCGGAAAAGCATCTTTATAAAAATAAACATTTAAAAATGTATACGCGAATAAAGACATCATAAGAATAACTCATTTTGTTGAAACGTGCAAGTGTTAAAACTAGCCGTTGGGGGCCACCGTAATACTTACCCATCATGGATATGCATAATGTAAAATATTAAAATAAAAATGTGTAAACTACTTATAAAATGCATTGCAATTCAAATAAAATCGTGGCTTGATGACGTCATAAACTTTAAAGGCTCGATTACTGAATTGCTTGAAAGAGGTTTTTCCTTATAACTCCAAAATTGACAATCCTATTAACTAGCGGCTTATTGCATCTGATTAAGCGTCAATTTCCAATTAAAATATATCTTTGAAGTGAAATTTGGATGAAATACAGGGTCATGAAAAATCGAAGAGTGTGGTAAATAGGATTCCAAATATCTCGGCAACTCATTATCCGATCGACTTCATGCTTTATGCAAAATTTATGTTTTTTTATTGTCTTTTATATTCATTTCTTAAAATAAACAATTTCGAAAATTTTTATATACCTTTTATCAGAACAAATATTTCGAGAGACCGAAAAAAATAGTTCCGGTTAATCGAGGTTATTGAAATGAAATAGGCTTCTTCCCATTATTACATACTAAGTACATACCAAATTTCAAGTCTCTATCTCATTTTTTTTGGGAGATAGAGCGTTTACAGACACACAGACGGACGGCAATTTTTTTTTCTAAAAATATGTTTTTCGGAATTTCCAGTGTCTGAAACGTGTAAATCCGTGAAATTTTTTTTTTCGATTTTCAAAACGATTACAAGACTTACCCTATACTACATATGATGGGTAAATAAAAAAGGAAATAAAAAAGCTAATAAAAAAATACATTTAAAATATCTTTCACAAAAAAAAAAAAAAAAAAAAAAAAAAAAAAATTAATAAAACCTGAAATGCAGAAAATGCCCATGCAGAAAATTTAAATAAAATAGTGGAACTATTTTTTTTTTTTAATGAACTTCCATTAACATAAACGTGTGAGTTAATTTTTAATAAACGACAATCAAAAACATTAAAAAGTCGATTTTAAGTTTTAATTCTGTATAATTACAATATTTTAGGTTAATTATGTTAGCATACTTACTATCCGATTAATTATTAAAAATTTACATAATTTAACTTTAAACCTAATTTGTTTATTTCAAACTTACATACATTTCTACTTATTTAAGCTCAAAGTAATAAATTACTAATAATACATTTTCCCCTCTTTCTCTCTGTAACGCATCTTGCATTAACTCAAAATGTGATTATCTAAACCACGGTGCACTTGCACACTTCTACTGATGCCTAGATTTGTGTTATTAAATGCTGTTTGATGAATTCTAATTTTTTAAAAAGGCTTTCGAATGGTTTTATTGTTATTTATTTTCCAGCATTGACCCAATTAGCGCAATTTTCCTTTTTAACAATTCGAGGTTGTCTGGCAAGCAAAAAAAAAAAAAAAAAAAAAAAAAGCGAAAGAAAAGAAAAGAAAGAAAGAAGATGAAGATGAGAAGGAATCACACATTTTGTGTTGGACGCACTAATGGAAATTGTCCCTGCACTTATTGAGAGACTAACTGAAAATAGCACTTAAGTGAGGCGAGGGAAACCCGTATTCGTGGCCATCACAAAATTTCCTTCTATATTATTCTAATTAGCACTGTTACACACCAACAATAGTGTGTAACAGTGCTAAGTAATTACAAAATCTAGTAGTTTTTTCAATTTAAATAGGTGTAACAGTGATAAGTGAATAATAAGCACAGCTCCATAACGCTCCATATTGAACATTCAAAGCCAAAATTGGACCAACATACATACGAGGGAAAGTCATTAAGTAAGTCACAAAAGATAATTAAATAATAACTTACAAGGATATTCATTTCAAAACTATTTTTATTTCTCAACATATTCTCCACCAATATTTATGCACTTATATCACCGTTTTATCAGTGCCCCAACACCGGCTGCATAACATTCTTTGGGTTGCTGTCTCAGCCCCATTAGGACTTCAAGTTGAACCTTTTCATCATCTGTGAACATCATCTTGCTTCCAAGATGGTTTTTTAGTGGACTAAACAGATGAAAATCGCTTGGGCTAAGTCGAAGCTGTATGGTGGATGTTGAAGAAGTTGCCAACCAAACTTTTGAATTGTCTCCTGTGTTCAACTTGAAGTCCTAATGGGGCTGAGACAGCAACCCAAAGAATGTTATGCAGCTGGTGTTGGGGCACTGATGAAACGGTTATATAGGTGCATAAATATTGGTGGAGAATATGTTGAGAAATAAGAATAGTTTTGAAGTGAATATGATTGTAAGTTATTATTTAATTATATTTTGTGACTTACTTAATGACTTACCTCGTATTTTTACTATCTTCTACATACTTAAGAAAAAAGTATAGCAATCGTTAAAATTTTCGATTTTCCCTTTTTGATAGATTTACACGTTTTGGGATGTCCTAAACACGATTTGACTAGTTTTGGAAAATGTCTCTCTGTGTGTTCGACATGAATTTTGTGGGCACTCTATCTCAAGAAATAATGCAGGGAATTTATCCAACTTCATATTCTGTTAGACTTTGAAATAGTTTTGTTATACCTTGACATAAATTGGTACAGATTAGATTTGGGTGTATCTTGCTCAACAGGTTGCGAAAAATTTTACAATTCCAATGCTTTCTTCTTATGTATATAGAAGAAAGTAAACACAAAGTGTAAAAAAGTGACTTTACAAAAATACGGATTGTGTAAAAGGATCAGGTTCCATAAGCCGTGTTTTTGTCCCTTGAAATAGACTAAAACTCGATTTTATTATACTGACTTCATTATTTCACTTTTTAATATTAGAAGGTTTATCCTGTACGATTTCAACAATAGTTTTTGTATTTTGTTCGGATTTATATGACTTACACAAGCTCAACGTTCGTATTATTCATAGTTTTTGATGAAAAATACGCAATTTCTCTTAATTTTACCTCAATTATTTATATGAGCGCAATCGTGCAACACTTTTTTTCTTTACATATATTATAAAATACATCAAAATGTACAATATATGTAACAATAAAAGTGTTGCAAAGCTGCGCTCATAGTAAAATATTAAAATATATATTAAAAATTGACGTCTATTTACCACTGTCTGTCTATTTTACATCTATTTACCACTGATGAAAACGATGTTTATAAATATTTTTTATTCATTTATTACAGTTCATGTTTACTCACAAATGTTCATATTTTATTTTATTCAATGTTTACATTTTACTTAAAGGGTAAAATGAAGCATCATTTTTTAAAAATTATGAATTTATCAGTTCGTTTAATAGTATATTTCAAGAATCAAAACATTCAGTAGAACGTGTTAGCTTTGATCAAACATAAACAAGTATATATTCCTATATATGGACTATAGTCTGGTAATTGTAAAACAACAAAAACGTTAACTGTTACGTGAACATTGGCAAGTTTTCGTTCTCAGATATATTCTTAGCAACTCTAGTATACATTAAGAAAACATGTTATCGAATCAAGTAACTGATTTTTTTTAAAGTGTCGAATAAAAAAGTTGTCTGCATTTCTGTAATTTTATTTGAATTTTTCAATTATTGCATTTTTTATTTATATTAAGTCTCTTTAGAATGTAGTCTTAATCAACAATCGGTTATAAAAATTCAACACTAAAAGTTTTTGTAATCAGGTCTTTAAAAATTAAAGATTCTTATCTATTTTTCTTAAAACTTTCAGTATTTTAAAAATTCAACACAAAATAAGAAATAGAGAAATAGTACAACATGTGAAAATTTAAGAGTTCATGTATTTTCAAAATTTGGGACATTTGGCTTCCTGCATATATTTTTTAATCCTAAAAATCAGGACATCTAGTCACACTACCCCCCCCCCCCCCCCTACGATACGCGATTAGCACTCACTTAGGTAAAAGCGCTGTAGCGGGTAGAAATCAGGGGCGGCTCTAGGTCTAGATAAGAGAAACACCTGTACTACTCTAATTTTTATTATTATTTTTCGTGGATAAAGATTGTTAAGGAACGGCAAAAAACCTCAAGCCGGTCCTAGAAAACATATTTCTGAAAAAAAAAAAATACATAAATGAAGAAGGGGTAAAGACTATACTGCTAAATTGTTCTAGAAATTTTTAACCCCTTTCTGCCTTTCCGCCTACCAGAAATAATTAATTTAAAAAAAAATCTTTTAAACTTTACTTTCGAATTTAAATAGAAACAGGTCATGATTACATATAATCCAGAAGCCAGCGACATTTTTTACTTAACCATTTTATACAAACTGATCTTCAAATATACAATTCATCTTATACTTAACCAATCAGGAAAGTAGTCGCCAGTTATCACAGGAGCCAGTGGCGATCTTCCATAATTTTTCTCATTGCCATAATTTTTCAATATAACAATATAATAAATTATAACATCTTGTAATAGTATATTACTTTTAAATGCTAAAGGTGTAAAATTAACAACTATAATATAAATTAAAATAACTTTTATTAGTTGTTTTACATGTTTCGACTCTTTCCGAGTCATTTTCAAAAACAAAATGAGAATATTCTAAAGCTGCACGGGCTTTGAGGTTATTATTTTCATGTACTTTTTTAAAAATTACGCACGTTATCTATTATTTTTTACTTGATTGTTTATTTTCATATCTTTGACCATGGAGTAATTCTAGCCACAGTTTCGGTAAATTAAAAGAAGCCGCATCGTTACATATTGTATTTTTGCGCGTGAGTATCTCTATGGTTTCTCTTATTATGGATGGATAGTATAAACTGGAGGGAAATATTATTTTACTTTCATTGAAATTTATTTGGATGGTTTCTTCTTGATATAATCTTGCCAGGGCTGTAGTTTTTCTATTGTATTTAATACAGCTATATGCTCTTTTTCTGCAATTAAATTTCCTGCTGGTCATGCCTATGTAGTAATTTTTAGATCCGTCTTCTTTAATAAAAGGTATTTCATATACTCCTGAATAATTTTCAAAATTAATAGGGTCAATTTTACTGCAAATGATATTCTTTAATTTCTTAGGTGGTTTGGCTATTAAGCAGATATTGAAACGTTTAAGGCTGTGTTTTAATTTTTCAAAAAAGCTTGGATAATATTGGAGAGTATAAAGTTTGTATTTTTGCGAATCATCTTTCTTTTCTGGTTTCTTATTATTGGTGATATCCATGATTAATTTATTAATATGTTGTACTTTAAAACCATTATTATAAGCAATTTTACGAATATTATCTAATTCATTATTCAATTTATTTTCAGTACATATTATAAAGGCTCGTCTTATGAGAAATCTGTAGGCTGAAATTTTGTATGTAAAGGGAGAACATGCGTTATTTGGTATGGTAGATTGGTTAGCCATGTTTTTCCGGAAAACAGCTCTGTCGATAGATTTATTTGTTCTTGTTAACATTACATCAATGAATGGAAGACTTTTATTATGTTCAATTTCAATAGTGAATTTAATGTTATTGTCGATTGAGTTTAGTTGATTTATAAATATTTTAAGTTCATCAAGACTATGCTGCCAAATTATAAAAATATCGTCAACATATCTGAGCCAAGTGTGAGGTGTTAAGTGATATGTGCCAAAAACTTTATTTTCCAATGGGCGAAGAGTATATTCAGCTAATAAACCTGAAATAGGTGACCCCATTGGAGCTCCGTGATTCTGCTTATAATATTTACTATTGAATGTGAAATAGTTATTATGGATGATTAGATTAAGTCCTCTTTTTATTGTTATTTTCATATCATCACTAAATTCTTCTATCTGTTCAATATCATCACAAATCTTATTACATACTACATGTGTGTCAATTGATGGATACAATGAAATAATGTCAAGACTAGCCATTATATAATTATCTGGTAGCTGTATATGTTTGATTTTTTTGAATGAAATCTTCCGTTGATTTAATAGTTAATGTAGAATCTGGTAAAATATCTCTTAAGAAGGGAACATAAGCTTTTTCTAAGAAGTAAGTCGGTCCTGAGCACTTTGAAACTATAGGACGTAATGGCATGTTGCTTTTATGATCTTTTAGTCTTCCAATAATCCTAGAAATAACAGCTAATTTATGTACTTTTATTATTTTCTTCATAAATATGGGCCAAGTTCCATTTATAATTATGTCATTGACCTTATAGTTGATTAAATTAGTTGGATCTTTTTTAACTTCTTCACAATTCATATCTTTAATGCAATTTTCCATTTTATATATAATCATCTCTATTAAGGATAGCTAATTTGTTAGATTTGTCAGTCTGTACTATAATTATTATTATAATTATGAAGTAATATGCCATAATTTTTTACAAGTTTTCACTCATTTCCTTTTGACTGGGAGATGTTGTGACTCCAACGATCACGTCCACTGCTATCGCGAAAGCTGATGGCTGTTTTCGTGATTGATTAAGTAAGGTCAATTACATATTTGAAGATAAGCTTGTATAAAATGTTGAAGTAAAAAATGTCTCTGGCTCCCGGACTTATTAATTACTTTGACAAGGGAATCAGAAATTTGATAAACGAAGGATTTCAAAGAAAATGTTTAGTGATAATTCTGAAAAATTCCACAGATTTAATTCTAAAATCACAGAGAATATTTTTTTATTCGAGACACTGGGAGATTCGTGAAAAAATGAATTTGTCTGTACACTGTTAAAAATCTTCAGCTTTTACTGCAGACACACTCCACCGCTTTTAGAAAAAACGGTTACTTTACTATATTATGGAGCATTTTCATTGGTCAAAATAGAGATATTCTATAAAAACGGTGGGGCGACTATGCAGCAAAAGCTGAAGATTTTTAACAGTGTATATTGAAGTTCTGAATGTTTTTCTTCCGTCTTATAGTTTCTTGCTTTCTTTTTGAAGTGCCTACAGACAGTTTGAAAAATGCGTATCTGAGCCAATTCAACGACTGTGTGGACCTCAAGCATTACACATCCTTGATGATTCAATGTCCTCCTTGAAAACAAGATGCGACACGGTGACGCAATCGTAAGTAGAAATAATTTCAGAACATTTAAGCAATAAAAGTAATGATAGTTTATTTCATTCTGTACATTCTAATAAAAGTAATTTAAATATTTATCAATAACATGATGTTTATTTCCAGACTAAAACCAACTGAAAAAATATGTCCAGTAGAACCCATTGCGAATAGCTACGAGACATTGCCTCAAAGACCTGCACTCCGGCATGTTGATCCTACTTATAGCCCCTTGACTACTGCCAGTTACTTTATGAGCGGTCGGACAGCACCTCCATGGTCTACACCATCTTGGACTCAAAGAACTGTCATCTATCCACTTCCCACACGGCACAGCAGTCGTGTTTACAGACGATCAAATGCAGGAATACTTCGAAGTAGTCTATATCACATTACGGCTATCACACTTTTTGTTTTCATGCTCTTCTGATGTTTGATGGGCGATTTAAGGTGGTATGTAAAATAGCTGGGACAGATTTTAAATAAATTGTTCATGTTTTCTACACAAATGTAACGAAAATTACCAAAAATATTCAGTGTTTTGATGGAACTGTATTATGACAAATCTACGACTGACCAAGGAAATTCTTACAAGCTAGTAGTACTTCTGATTTGCTTTGAAAAAAAAAAAAAAAAAGAAAAAAAAAACTGAAGAAGATAGAGCTTATATCGTACTTAATTCATAGTTACATTTCAGGCGCTAAATCGCAATAATAAAAAAAAAAAACTGCTATAATCTACGTTTTGAAAATGTTAGATCTAGATGAGTATTACATCGCTGTCAACTTTCGTATTTTTCCAAGTAAAACATATCTAAAACCAGAAATTTTATTTAATAAATCAAATTAAGTCAAATAAGTAAGACATAGAAACAAGATATATTTTATTAAATAATTTTTCTGGTTCCGTACATGTTTATTTCAATTGGAAAACAATCAGGATTTGGAAACTATGGTAACAATGCGAGTTATACTAAGTAGAGATAGATTCAGGAGGTAACCCAGGGGTCCTCTCTAAGGAAATTTGATTTTTTGCTTACTAATGGTTTAGAAGTACAAATTTTATTCCCCTTTCCCAAAGCCACTGAAATCCCTCCGGGAATTCAACAATGATACCAGGTACAAAACTATTAATAAAAAAATTATTAAACAGTTTGAAATTAAAACAAAATTTGTAAAAGACTGTTTTTAATCTTTTCAATATTACATTAACTTTATTTATGCAAACACACACACAAAAAAGTAAAAAATAATAAAATTACATGCTTGAAACTACTTTTAATTAGAGAAAACAAATACCTCGAGACGGAAAAACTCCTACAACCACCAAGTGAGGTGATCATTTATTTGGTGCAAACGAAAATCTGGACCAAAGTTTGGATTCTCCCCCCCCCCCCCCCTTGCACTTTAGTAGTTAATATTTCAGAAAAATGCTATTCATGACCAGGGCTTAATTTCTAAGAAAAAAAGTACCGGAGCCCTAATATTCTGCAGTACTAACACCCTTAGCGCACCCTCCCGACACCCTCCGCCATCACTCCAATCTGCCTATTTATATTTTATACATTATTTTTTAAATTTAAAGCATTGTTTTTTTATTTAACAAAATAAAAATTTTAAATACATCTATCTGCGTACACTTAGCTATAAACTATTCCACTTTTTAGTTATTACTACTTCCAAATAGAAACCTTTGTCTAATGTCTAATCTTAATTAATCGCAGAATTCTGTGATTAAATAAGCTCAGGATTATGATTCTGAAAAAAAAAAAATGAATAGTTCGCAGCTATGCAGAATAGAAAAAGAATATTTCTGTTTACTCTTTATTCTGATCAAAACAGCATTAAAATGATTTGAAATGGAAATAATTAAAATTTTGAATTTAAGACAGATTGAACTTGAGCCTGCCTAAACCCGAAGACTGATATAAAAATCGAGACCGTTTCCTCTCCATCTCTTACCTGATCGACACATTACGTCACTTATAAGTGTTTTGATACAAAAGATTGGAGATGGGAGGGAAAGGAAAGGGTGATTTAGGATTCGTTTTTCGGAAGTGTAATTGCACTGGGCTCTGGAGATCAGTGTTTATGAGCTCCGGCGCAAATTAAGCCCTGTTCATGACTAACATGGACGCATTCATTAGCAAAGTCTTATTTCTTTCACATGGGACTTTTCTGTCATCCCAAAAAATTCATACTTCACTTTTGGATGACAGTAAAACACGACTGCTAGTTTTAGAAATGTATATAACGATGGTCGCAACAGGGTTCGGATCTTTGATTTATATCCAATATTTTTAAAATAGCCAACTTATTGATGATTATAATTATTTTGAGGATTAATATAAATTAGAAACTAAAACATATTCCACTTAGCATGAAAACTTTATAAAATATGTATCAATAAATACAATATTCTTTTTTTTTTTTTTTTTTACTTACTTAACAAAATTGGAGATCATCTAATTGAAACATATGTAATTTGCGCTTTACATTCACAAAAAACAAAATAAGATTTAGTATCAAGAAAATTTTATGTTTTATACAATAAAATTTTAAACACAAAATAATTTGTTTTTATTGAAAATTTTGAACATAAATGTCAGCTTGTTTGCTTTTTGATTCCCTAACCTGCTGTGCAGTTTAAACTGAACTAAGCCAAAACCAGAAAAGATTCAAATGTCACTGCTAGAGCAAAAGTTCATCTACATAATGACACAGTTAATAACAGATGAAAAAATAATTTACACTTCTTATGGCTGAAAATTTTGTACAAAACGATATTTTGAAAATAAATATCGGATATATATCATGATATATATCCAGTGATATATATCATCGAACCCTGGATAGCAACGACCTGGAATTTCAATTTTGCTTTTATTTACACTTTTAAATATGGCATAATTTCAAGTTTTACATCACCGAGTAGGGGAGAAGGGAAATGAACTTTCGAATGACATTTGAAAACTGTAGCTCAATTTAGTGACTTTTAGAATAATTTTCAAGCAGAATGAAAAATATATATATATATATATATATATATATATATATATATATCAACGATGAACATTAGCGACAAAATTACTACATTTGGCAACTGAGAGCACATTGGAAAGAAAAAGATTAACAAAAATCGGTCAGAAAAGACAGATTAGACAACGAAAATTACTATCAAGTAAAGTTAAATGGGTTAAAATATAATAGTGCTATTTAGAATATGCTCCAATTTTTTTTAATTGAATAGTAAAAAGTAGTGATATAATAAAATATTATCAAATACATCAGATAATAATAAAAAGTAGTGATGGTGTTAGTAAAAAAAAAAACTTGTCTTTTTTCGCATACCACACAAAAGGTGCCGTTAGATTCGGATTGTCTTCTTTCAGAATATGAATGCAATTTTTGAAATTGAACCAACTACGAACTGCGATTTTTCAAATGGTAACCCCTACTTTTGACACAGAATTTCTTGGATAAAATCAGCTCGGAAATGTATATAAGTCAGGGGTAGTACTAACCCTAGATGATATTTTAGGACATACTTTTTTCGATATTTCAGGACACATTTGCTTGGTATGCTAACGGAAAAAACCCTTAACTCCCTCTTCAATACATTTTATTATCATAGATAGTACACTATATACACATTTTTTTTTAAATTTAAAAAGTATAGGTACATTTAAAAGAAAAGTAATTTTACCAGAACCTTTTGATCAAGCTGCTAAAAAATTGCAATTTTTGCATTACTGAAAGACAAAAATAGATTTTTTCTTCGCTGATCAACGAAAATTGCAAAATATTTTCTTTTTTATAACTTACTAGTTAACCCGCCCAGCGTTGCCCGGGCCCGAGATAATTACAATCTCAGAGAAAAGCGTTAACCCCCTCTCTCCCCATACCCGCAAATATAATGAATAATTTGTTCAAGAGAACCACCGTCACCTACATTAACGCGATCATTAAAAAAAGAATTACATTTTTCTGATAATTAGAACATAAACGAAGACGCTACGCTAAAATAGCCGGCAGATGACACCCCTTCCCGACCTCAATTTCAAATCTATATCTTAATTAGTTACCTAAATTTTTGTTCATTAGTAAAAATTGGCAATTATTTCCTTTCATTTTCGCAAACTAAATGGAGGGATCGGCCAGAGAAACAGATCTCTTTGTAGTTCAGTTTTTAATGAAAGCAGATCCCTGTCTGAAATTTTTTCGGATCGTTTTCAATGGTTCTGGCAGATTTTTGCATAAATTGAAAATAAAATACCAACCGATTTTTTCAAAAATCACATAGTCAGATGCAGAATATTTTCTTACATATGCTCAGAAATTTTCAAATCGATATCTCAATTAGTTTTCTTAAAATTCGCTAATTAGTAAAATAATTTCGAATTCCTTCATTTCCGCTTGCAAATCCAATGCGCCGCTTCGTTTCTTTAGCCATTTTGATTTAAAAGATGTCATTTTAGAAGCGATGGTTAATAAGAATCTAATTAATATCTTGGGTAATTATCAAAATATTAAAATTCTGAGGCTCAGGTGCACATGGCCAGACCTTGGACTATCCACACCTAAATTTCCAGACTTCTAGGTGGGCTAGATTTTGCTAGCCATCGCCAACAGACACACACACACACAGAGCGAAACTTTCTTTTATTAATATAGATTGGTAAAAATTGCGATTTTTTGTGACTGGCAGACGAAAATAGCAAGCTCTTTTTAATGACTAATCGATAAAAATTGTGATTTTTGGTAACTGATCACCAAAAATGTAATTTTTTTTTTTTTTTTGTGCAAATTGACGAAAATTGGTATTTTGAATGAAAAATTGCAAATTTTATGGTGATTTTGCGTCAGTAAAAAGGTACACCTACCCCTATTTGATAATATTAAATGCCGATATAGCACAAAACTCGCAAAATTTCAGGAATTTTAGGACAGACTACCATATTTCAGGACATTTCAGGATGTTAAAAATTTTTTCAGGAATATCAGGACAAGTACTACCCCTGATATAAGTTTATGTATTTTTGTAGTCAAAATTTGAGGATGCTAATTCACGTGACAACTTTATTTTATATTTTCAAAAAAATCATCAGATTTAAAAATTTTGTTTTCAGTAATTGAATGGATCCAAACATATTCCAGGCTTTTTTTTTTTTTTACTCAAAAGCATAATTTTAATTATGAGAATTGTTAATAAATTCATATTTAAAAAAATATGAATTACGACTTACATCAATTTTTAAGAAACAGAATGGCCATCGTCTAAATCAGGGATTCTCAAACTATGTTACGCACGCGAAGCTCTGGCTACTGGTACGTGGAATAAAATACAGAATGCAGCATACTGTTATGGAATCAATGTCTTGTCTTTAATAACATGGAAAATTTCAAAAAATTTGAATGCAATTTAGGATATGTAAACACTTTTTCTATTTTTTTTTTACGAGAAATATTTATTATAGCAGACTTGCTGAAATTCGCATACACCGCTAATGATACAATCAGTTTTCCAGAATGAAAAATATAATTATTAGATTTATATAGATAAAAATTGAATTTTTTAATAAAAACCTAATTTTAAAATTAATGAATGAAGTATTTTTAATTAACGGAAGAACTGTTTTTAATTGCTTTATAAATTGAATTAGCTGAAGGTAAAGTCGGGATGC
This sequence comes from Maratus michaelseni, assembly GCA_963931845.1. Classification (NCBI taxonomy): domain Eukaryota; kingdom Metazoa; phylum Arthropoda; class Arachnida; order Araneae; family Salticidae; genus Maratus; species Maratus michaelseni. The sequence continues at coordinate 125,417,125 of OZ007594.1, read as the reverse complement.
TTGGAAGCAGGAGGAGCTTGCATGAGTAGGAGGAATCAAAACAAAATAAAATTCCAAGTGTAATTTATAACCCATTGCTCTCTTTGTACTAGAAGAGCTTCTGGGAGGTGTTGGAGGGCATACACCCTCCAGATTCGACCGGGATAGCTCAGTTAGTAGAGCATGGCAGCTTCAGCCAAGAGATCCCAGGTTCGAACCCTGGCCCGGACGTTTTTCGTCCAGTTGGAAAATTACAACTCGTATGATTTCTTTACCAATTTGAATATTTGTGTTAAAATTAATCCATTATACATGTCTATTGAGGTGGTATGTACATAAATGTATGAAGAAATTTGCATTTGCCTACTGCGCGATATTATTGAGGCATTTAATGGTATGCAGATTATTAATACAGTTGCCCTGAGCCTATGTTAGTTGCGCTAAGCTTCAGATAAGAAATTCGTTTCTCATTTGAGACACCCTGCCACTGTATCTCACAAGAAAGAAAATAAGTGAACTTATTCAGCTCGCCTATGATGGATTATTGGAGTCCACATTCAAAAGGGTGAATGTAACAGAATTTTCATCGTCGAGAATATCAGAGTACCATCTGATACATCAAAGTCTGCTTATGTTTAGCACGACATATCTCTGTGAATGTGCTTTTTCCCCCTTTTTATATGAAAAACAAATACAGAAATAAACAAACATCGAATCTGACTTATAACTAAAACTACCTAATATTGGCCAGGCATGAGGAAGCTGTGCTTGATAAAACAAGCCCACCCTTTTCATTAGTGATAGACGCAAATTAGTGCAATCTGCCTACTATAACAGTATATGAATCAGCATGTACCAACATGTCATTAAATATTGTAGCTTTTTCCCTATACCAAAACACTGTATTTTGATATTTTATGCATTATTAAAATTTTATGATGATACTAATTTTTATTTGAATGTTATTATAAAGCTGTCAATTTAAGTACCAATTTAGTAATGTAATCATTCATTTTTAAATACAATAAAACCTGTAATGACGGAAACACAAAAGACCAGAGATATATTTAGTTTTAGACAGGTTCATTTTTACAGGTTTTACTATATTATGGTCACTTCAATTTTACATACAGATTTCATGTCCTGAAAAGGAAGTAATTTTTGCTTGAAAATTATTTAGTGTTTTTACTGTTATTAACACTTTTAATATATCTTGTTTGCTCATTAAAAAAACACATTAAGTATGTTTAAGACTTTATTTACTAAGCACAAAAATATATTAAAAAATTCATCACCGACTTTTTGAGGTGTCCAAAGATGAAGTTTCTTTGAAAGATACTGTTTATTTAGTACTATAACATTCTCATGTGCAAGCATTATATATATATATATATATATATATATATATATATATAATAGAATATACTATAATAATTAAAATATTACATAAATTAATTATTCAAGTCCATGTTTTGTTATAATTTTTTAATAAAAAGTGGGTGTCCCTAGTTTTTGAAATCTGTGTTATGTAACCTCCTCTGTTACCACATATAATTTATTTTTTTTTCTTGTCAAAACAATGTGCCATATGACACAAATGAAGTTTATAAGTAAGCAAGTAGTTGCAATAGTTGTTTAGGAATATTTGTTATAATATCAGATACAGTGGACTAATTTTTGTTTTCCTTGGGAGGGTGTTTTTTTTCTCTGTAACCTCTGTTACCAATTATTTATCACCTTTATATTGTGATTTTAGAATTAAATAAAATAAAATCACATTTGGTACCACTATTAAATAACTAGGCTGGTGGGTAAACAAAATAAAACGTGTTGGGTAAACAAAATAAAACGTGTTCTTATTTTTTTTCTTCTGAATGTAATCTCTGTTATCAGATACAGATATTATTCTTCAAAATTAGCTATTAATTAAGAAAACTTTTGATGTTTTAAACTTAAAACATCATTCCAAAGATATCAGGATAATAAAATCACTCAATTAAGTTGGGTTTGGTAATTTTAAGTTGTCTTTGGTAACAGAGGTTACACTTATGTAACCTTTGTTACCAGAAAACATAGGTTACAGATGTTATTCTTCAAAATTAGCAATTAACTCATTTAATTAAGAAAATTGTTGGTTAGTAATTTATAAACATCATTCCTAACATATGAGAACAAAATCACTAAATTAAGTTTGTGTTGGTAACTTTAACTAATTTCTATTATCTCATGTAACCTCTGTTACAAGTAGTAATTAATTTATGAAAATTTTCTATTTTGATTATTCTGTAATTTATCAATAAATTTATTTACTCAATAACTGGCCCCACAATCACTAAATGCTAATTTTAATATTGTGTTATTTTTTAAAGAGTTTTGAAAAAGTTTTAACTTTAAAATTTGTAATTTGGAAAACAGAGGTTACACGGTCACTCTTTTATTCATTCTCCTTAAACAGATTTTAGCCAATATGCAGCATTAACTTGGCTAAGGATATCTAGTAAAAAGAGAATTGCTTGACTGCTTGTTTTTATAAATATGATAATTGCATCTTTGTGTCTGGTAACAGAGGTTACAAATTTGTACACTTAGGCATCTTTCAACAGGTTTTCTAGCTTAAATAAATTACATTAAGCGTGGCCTTCAGTTATAATTAAAAAATGCAATCAAATTATCTTACAAAATGCAATTATTGTGACCAAAATGTATGGAAAAAAATTCTTTCTGTAAAAGTGGAATTCTACGTGTAAAACTGAAATGACCCATTAGCTTTACATTTGTTACCTGATGGTACGCGGAAGTATGAACTTCGATTTAGTGGTATGTCAGTCTAAAACATGGTTGTGTAAGTTTACGGTTTATTACAATTATTATTTTTCGAGATATAGTGAAATTTTACTTTCTGAAGGTCTAAAGAGACCGTATGCTGCTACTGTTCAATCACATATAGGAAAATCAAAAAGAGCAACTAGTCTGGCAGTTTTGATGCAATACTTAATTTTTCTAAATTTGTGTACCCATAATATATTTCTTTTTATAACTCTACAAAGGTTAAATAAAAAGGTATTTCAACTATATCTTTTTCTGGACTGCCTTGATCCAGGAACTCAAATTTGGAAAAGTGGGTGTTACTGAATAAACAACGTTGGTGCAATTTTTAATATGCAGACCCCTATTTAATAAACTGCATTTATATTCTGAAAGACATTATTATGAGTCTAAAGACATCTTTGTTGGGATTTTATCATAAATGCTTTGCAAATAGAAGCAATTTTTTTTTTAATATTGATAGAATTTTTAGAAATTTATTTTATTTTCATTTTTTATTGATATAATTTTAGAAATCAATTACTTTTTAATTAATTATATTTGTTTAAAGTTTCAGCTATTTTGATTCAATATCATATTGTACCAGATTTATTATGTGCAATTTACTAATAAATAATCCCAAATGCTGAATGAAAAGTTAGTTTATTACCTATTATTTATTACCAACAATTTACTAATAAATAATCTCAAATGATGAATGAAAAGTTAGTGAAAACTTATGTCATTACTATTTATTTTGTTTTGGAAAGGAATAAGCATGTTTTCAATAAATGAGTTATTTTTACATTTCTTACCTCATTTCACAATAAATAAATGTTTTAGAACCATCTACTGATGAGATATTAAATTTATAACAGATAAATTGTAAATTTACAGTCTTAACGGAGTCTCCCCCCCCAGGGGAGGGGAACGGTGGTATAATGCCCCATAAAGTAAGATAATTTTTTTTTTTTGTAATTGACAATTTATTTTGAACAGAAATTGCCATTAGATTACACAAACTTTAAACAACAAATTCCATAAAAGTAAAATTAATTTGTAGTCTCCACCACAGGACACTTCTAAGTGATGGCACTGTTGCTTAGTACAGGTGGTTCAGAAACAAAGAAGGGTTTTATTTTTTTTTAATTGAATGTACAAATCTAGCAATCTATTCATTTTCACAAATATATATTTATATATATATTATTAATTTTTTGTAATTTTAAATTTTTGAGATAAAAAAAGACAAATTTTCTCAAAAACTATGTTTGTAAAAAAGCAAATTATAAAGACAAATGTAATGGTTCACTTGCATTTCTGGAAAAGGTATGGATGCTTTGGCAGACAAAAGTTTGCAAAAGTTCATTAAAAAAAAAAAAAAAAAAAAAAAAATGTGCGGAGAAAGATGATATTTGAAACAAAGAAACATAAAACTTAAAAAAAAAAAAAAATTATATATATATTAAAGTTTTATACCAGCATCCTTCTTAAGGGATCATCCATTAATTACATCACATTTCAAGACAAGGAGAGAAGGGTGTCCATAAAGTGTGACAAAAGGCAATAGGGAAGGGAGCAGTTTAACACGTTGTAGTGTCACATCTAAAATATGATTTAATTGCAATTAAAATAATGAGGTAGGAATTGTTTGCTAGCAGCATAATAAATTCAATACAAAATAATTTGTTTTTATTGTTAGTAATTAGGTACATATTAGTGTTGTATTAGGTACATTTTTTTCCTTTTCCTTTGAATTTCAAAAGCTTGGAGTAAAAGCACACACAATCTTAACAGTTTTATAGTATTTATATCAGTAGGTAACATATTGCATACAACATTTTTGCATAAAATTAGCTCTAAATTAATACTTTTAAAAATGTGACATCACAACAGTAAGGAGGGATTACTCGAGCATGACAATCTGTGACACAGAAGGAGGGAGTGCTGAATAACTATGCATGACTTAATTAATGGAGGACCCTTAAACATCGTTGTCCTTTGTAGGGGTGAAACCAAGTGAAAACTTCAGAATAAAGAGAAAAACAATTGTTGCAGAAAAGAAACATCAAGTGACAGTTGAGGAACGCTTTATTTGTACACAGCTTAGAAATAACAAAAATGAGCAACGCAATGGAATGAAAGCAGGAAGACACACACATTCACTATAAACAGTGTATTGATGTTAGAGAGATTTTTTTATAATTCATTTATTTATATATATATGTATGTATATAGGTAGAAAAACTCTTTCATTTATTTGTTACTATTAACATAAAAACATTCTTTTATACATTTCTTTGCTTTGAAACATCAATTTCAGAGGAAATAGCACTTAAAAATATATATGTATAAGATGTTTCTCACAATCTACAGAAGGACAAGGAGAGAAAAGCTGGAATTCAAAAGTGAAGGATCAAAAATTAAAATTTGACTACTGTAAACCCTAATTATGAGTCCAATATGTATTATCTAGATAAATGGAATACGGAGTATGTTTTCCTAAAATACTCAACTCACAGGACCAGTAAAGAAATAATAAAAGCAATGAAAAAATTCAAGCATGAATACCTATAACATGAATAATTAAGTTTAAATACAATTGAAGACAGGAGTGGAAGAAGGTATTATGTAACAAATTTAAATTTTAAGAAAATTAAAATGCAAGTTTTCTGTTTATTTATTTATTTATTTTTTATTATTATTATTTTTTTTTAATTATATGTTCAAAATATTAACAGGTGGTACTAAACTGTCTCAGAAAATCTTATTGGCATTTAATTACTAAATATTGAAAATTATTTAAATTATTCAATATAAAAATGTTAAAAAATAATATTTCCTACAAGTATAATTAGAATATTAATATTTTAATTTTACCACATATATATACCTCATAACACTTTCATCCAAATCAATTTTTAAAAAAATATGACATAACACCTTTTTCCACTTGTGTTTTCGGTTATAAACTATTTATAAAATGTTTTGCTGAATCAGTTGAGCTTTTGCGATTTAATAAAATACAGTAAAATCTCTATAACAGACACTTCGAAATTGCAGATACCTCTATTTAGAGAATGCTTTTTCAGTCCCTAACATCTATATTTTTATGTTTATACGGCTGAATAGCGGACAGTTTCCATGCTCCTGAGGTGTCCATTATTCAGAGATTTTACTGTATATAAAATCAGATGATAAAACTTTGAATAAAAATTTATTTTAAAACATGAAATAAAAAAATAAAATAAAATAAAAGAATCACAGTTTTAGTTGAGTACATTGGAAAACTAACATGAGAATGACACATATTATTGCTATTTAACTCTTTTTCTTATAAGAATTTAAAATAAAGAAGCACTTTTTTTATCTATGACAGCAATAGGTACAATAGTTGCCTGAGTAACATTTTTCTAGTTAAAGTTTAATGTGTATATATATATATAGATCTTTTTTCACAATCAGAGTTTTCTAAACTAACTTTTGACACAATCTGATCAAATTACTATAGTTTAGAAATGTTTGAATAATATTTAGAAGGACAAAATCCATTCATGCTTGAATAATAAAAAATTCCTAAATTTTTCATAGTATATGACCCATAACATTATTCAAATTTATTTATTAGATCAAAATCTTCAAAATTCTAACAATATAACAGTTGAGGGTTTTTTTTTAAAAATATAATATATATTTAAATACTTCACATATAAATTTAGTCACAGTAATTGTCTTCAGCATACCTAATTAAAAATTTCACATAAAATAATCAAAATGAGGAGAGATTTTTGAAAAACAAGGGATAAAATTTTTTTGAAATATCAACTGATGTAATAACACCCATAACATTAATATATTTATTTGTCATTAAAATTTAAAAAACTTGACTTCAATATTAACTTTCAAATGTTAGCAATAATTAAACATCTTTTATCGATAAAACACTTTGTAAAAATAGTTTATTTTGGCACAGAAGACTTCAGTACATGTACAAAATTCATGTTTTGAAGTATTTTGGAATTGAGAGAAAAATGTTACATACCAGCAAATATACCATTAGTTTTAGTATAAGAAATAAACTCAAACAATAAATATTTCAGAATTGTTAGTTATCTATTTCACCAAACAAATTTTATAATGGCATGGGAAAGGATAGAAATTTTTTATACGGACTGTAATATTAATTTAATTCAATATAATTAGTTTTCTTGTGTTTGTTCAAAAAATATTACTCAAGTTTAACTCATTTTATATTTGTTCAGGCAGTTTTTCAATGTTAATGGTTTCTAAACTTTATTAAAAGAAAAGTTTAACAAATTCATAAGGAAAATTCTCGAATTTATCGTGCAAATTAATTATTTCAACATATTTTAAACTATAAACAATTTTATAAACAGGAAGTTCAATGCAACTTTTAAAAAACCTAATTTATAAACTCCACATTAACATAATTTCACATTGGTAGGGTAGTGACATTTGAGCAAGAAAGAAATTAATAAATTTAAAGATGACCTATATGAGCAGGTAAGGTATAAACTCTAAGAATTAATACATGTTTGTGAAAATAATTTACTAATATTATTGAGTTTAATATAATCAAGTTTAACATTATTTAATTCAATATAATTGAGTTGATATATTGAGTTTAGTATAATTGAGGTTAATATTTGTGATCGAAAAGTAAACATTTTAAAAAACTGAAATATAATTCAGGCATAAATCGTAACATTCAATAAAATCACTCATTAAATTATAAACAGACTAAAAGTGATAAAATTCTAAAAAATACAACAATGAAACTTAATTTTAAGTAATTTCTTTGAGTGTAAATTCTCCTTTTCATATTTAAAAAAATATATGCATACAACATTATCAATTAGCAACTGAACAATTATTCAACTGCAATTTCGACATTATGATTAATGAAAAGTAAATAGCTTATTAATTCTAATAAAATTTCTTCTAATGAAATCAAATTCTAATTAAATTTAACTAGCATATGCAATTGTGAGCAGATTTATGATGACATTTAACGTGTGAAGCAGAATAATTTTGACATAATAGTGTAATAAAGAAAGTAAAATATATATAAAGCCAAGCAACATTTTAAGATAAAAACAACATCTTAAATACATCCCAGAATGCGATTATGCAATTGGATGTGTAAAACACTAAATAACAAAACATAAATATGAAGCTGAACACTATGTTTAAAAAAAAAAAAAGTGATATGAATTTAGGCATGTTTGAACTATTTACATAAAACATACACAGACGTATCCATGATTTAAAAGAAAAAAAAATGTAACAAAATAAATTCTAACAAAAGTATCACTAAGAAACACAAAAATAAAATGATAATGTGAAATAAAGATAATATTTAAATAAATGGCAACAATAAATCTTTCTGAATCACATGTTCCTTGAAAACTAATATCTAGGGAAAATAAATAGAGAGTAACAAAAAAGAAACCATAAAATCCATGAACAACCATATCAACGATTAATCTACAGAAACAATGTTAAAATATTTTATACTAAATATATTTTCTGAAGAACTAAACATACACATAAATAATAATAATAATATATATAAAAAATACGGCAGTAACCAGCAATGTGATCTAATTAAGGGTGTTGGCAAGAAAAGACAATTAATTGCCTTTCCCTGGTTTTTGAAAATTAACTAAATTTTTTTTTTAAATCTCCAATTTAAAAAAATAAAATTTACTCTTCATTTAAAATAATTAAACACTTAACAGAAAAAATAAATAGTTATGCCTGTGGTTGGCAGCCTATGTTTGGCATTTTTTTTTCTTTTCGAAACTGTACAAAATGTTCTTTCTGAATTTAATCTTTAAGCTGAAGGTAAAGAAAAACTCCATTTCTTAAAATCACTTCCAAAACACACCCATGCTTTTTGAAATGGCGAAGATAAACATGAAATAGAGAGGGCTCAGCTTTTCTAAACTCTCCATGCAAGACATTTAAAATTTTTATTTTTTAAATGTTCACGTGTTGAAAAAAGATTTGAAATAGAGAAAGAATGCAGTGTTTCAGTCCTCCAATTTGAGAAATTCAATAAAAGATTATTTATGGCTTTCTAATATTTTCTTTTAGTTACAATTCTGTATTGATTTTGTGATCATATGTTTTAAAATAGTCTTCAATGGGAGGGGTTCTCTCTAATCCCCCCCCCCCCCCCCAAAAAAAAAACATGGTATATTTCCTAACGAACAAAGGAAAGTATTATCAACTAGGTAAATTATAATCAATGGTTGGAGTATCATAGTTAAGATTTATTCCAACAAAGTGAAAAATGCCACGACCAGGACTCGCGGGATAGCTAGGACAGCTCAGAAAGAAGAACGTTGGCATGGCAAGCCAAAGTACCCAGGTTTGAGTCCTGGTCCCGGCATTTTTCGCTCTGTTGGAATAAATCTCAACTATGATACTCCAACCATTGAATCCTATTTTTTTAAAAATCACGAAGCTTAAGTTGCGCACCACAAGCACATCAGTTCTACAATCTTGCCTCTGCCCGGATTTTAATCTGCTGGTACCAATAAACACACACACACACACACACACACACACACACATATATATATATATATATATATATGTGTGTGTGTGTGTATATATATATATATATATATAAATCCACAGAAAATTTATTGAGACAGTGTATATGACAATGATCCAGCTAACACAAAAAGTTGAAATAAAATACAGTAAAACATAAAAAATATGTAGACAACTTTCTATAAAATGCAATACATACTGTAAAAATGCACAGTTGTTAAAGTAATACTAATTTTTAAAAATTTAGATTTCCATATGAACTTCAGGATTCTAAGAAACCTTGGAATTTCCTTTCTGATGTTTTATATAACAAATCATTATATCACTGTAAAAGGTGTTTTGATCTTTGTAAAAATATTTTTTTTTTAATTTGAAAAGAGAGGTATGAAGAATTAAAAGTTGTGTAGTTCAGCAAATTTTGATTTTTGAGGCATCATCTAATTTTAAAATACCAGTTTTAAAATTTCATACATAAACTATTAAAATTTGGTTAAAAGAAAACGTAACATTAAAAAAATATATATATCAACTTAATTTATAAAATTGCAAAAAGAACTTTTATAACTTACATAAATGAAAATTTTTGATAAGTTTAGAAAATATATTGAGCAAAATTTATTTAATTCAAAAGGAAACTTCTTTAATTTTAACAATATATAAAATATATTACATTTCAGTTAAAAAAATAATAATAATGGTTTAATTTTTTTAATTAAAAAGTAAGTATCTTGGTTCACATTACTTGAATGTATTGGCAAGTTTAAAACTCTAAGAGAATTTTAATATTTCATGCATTTAGAAAAGGACTACATTTCATAAATCGGCCCATAATTTTTGCAAATCCTTTTATTTTTATCTGTTTTATTTATAACTATTTTGAAACCCTGATCATTAAACTGGTTTAGAGCAAAAGAGGAAAAAGATATTCAAATTTTATTCACTGCCAACAAAATTAAAAACAATTAATAGGCAATTGATTATATTAAAACAAGCTAAAATTAATTTTAAGTCGTAACACAATATAAATAAATTAAGTCCAGCACCTTTATATACTATGATATATTAACTACATTCTATAGATTATTAGACAAGGTATATAACACAAATTAAAGAAGAGAAAATTAAAAATCATATTTATACAAAATCAAGCACTGGATTTTACAGATTAAACTGAACATGAAATGCTCAATAATATGGCTATAATTACTCACTAGAAACTGTAAAATCACAACATGGAATAAAAATAAATTACATTCTACTAACAAACTGGAATTACTATAAATACTACAGTGTAGTCAGCAGGTCATTTACATATCACACAGTAATTTACAAATGTGCATTGCATAGTTAAGCATGCTTATAAAGATGAATTGTGTATGCAGAAGTATATTATAAATGAAATAAATTAATTAATAAAAATACAAATTAAAGACGATCAGTTTTTTTTATTTAACTGGATGAATGATAGACTGAGAATGTTTATTCATACGAAATGATTTAAATAAATTCTAACGTCTAACAATTTTACAGAGATGAATACTTAACTGAAAATCAAAATAGACTTTTAAATTTAATTACATAAACAACAAAAAATCAATGAAAGTAAATGTTTTTAAGGATAATGATAGAATGTTCAGATATGGGAGAAAAAAGATATTTAATAGATATAATACAGCTATGTCAAAATAAAACAATGCAGAAAAATCTGTCATACTAACCAGAAATAATTATAAGAAACATTATGAGCATTTTAACAATTACAAATATTAAATAGTTTATTATATCTGTTTTTACTGAAATTAAGCATTTTTTAAAATGAAATTAATTCAGAAAAACCATGTTTTGTTTATATCTTATAAGTATTAAATAAAGCATTTATGGCTTGCACCATAGTAACATTTAAAAAATAACATCATAAGCATATTAAAACAAAGAACAATTAGGTAATTCACAACCTTAAATAAAATATCTTTATTCATAAAGATGCTAGTAGGTTAACCATTTGAAGCCAATTTTGATAGAATTCGCAAGTTTAAAAAAAATATATTACAAAAAGATTTGTTTACAGATAATCTTTTTCATGTGAGCATACATTAATAGTTCAAGTACTAGATTTGATATAAAAATTAAAGTACAGAGCAAAAATAAATATTGTTAAAAATGAATATATAAAACCAAATACATTAAAATTGTGAATATCCGAGTATAACAAATATTAGGATTAAATTAAGGCTTAAGTGTAAACAGGTTATTTTATGCTATTTCATTTTCAAATGTATAAAATTTGCAAATATTCTTATTCAGATATTAAGGAATCAAACAGCATTTCCAAATTTCTCTTAAAAACAAAGGGATCTTTCAAAACTTGTCTCAAAGTTAGCATTTTAAAAACCAATTTTTAAGAAATGATAGTCACAAAAAGGTCACCATAAATGACCAACCTGGATCTGAATTAAAGATGTATCACATTTATGTGAAAATTAAAATGATGTTTGATTCTCTGCACTTAAGATGGTTTCTCAAATGCTCAACAATGCAAAACCTTCAGATTCATTTTTAAACATAAAGGCATAAAATTGGCAACCCTGACTATGGAAGAGATTTGAAATCGAAACGAGTTTTCCATTTTTTGATAAACAGATTACTTATTAAGTTATATGTGATTCTAGTCATGTGACACATTTTTCTGCTTCTTGGGCTGCCGCATTGGGAATTCGATTCGAAACACTGACTTTTGACAGCATTTTCTGAAAGATCTTCTGCCTTTACCAAAAAATAAAAATCATGTTTCGACTATAAAGTTTCTGAATATGCTAATTTGATAAATTTGCGAACAAAAATGAATTAAAAAATGTGTCATAAAGTAGTCAGTTTGGATTTGAGAAAAGCCTTAAATAATATCTGCAAATTCCATATGCTTGCATATAAAATTGACCTTGTGAATATGTCAGAAAGTTTTGCTTTATTGAGCGTGGGGGAAATAAATTGAGGACAACCTTAACTACTTATATACAGAACTAAAGAGTTTACTCCATTCCAGTATTATTTTAAATTATCACAAATTATGAAAAAAACATAAGGATATCATTTAAAATCTGTTCCCAATGACGTATTAAATCAACAATCCAAAAATTGATCAGCAATTTTGTTTCAGAATAGGGAATAACTATGAGACAAATTACCCATCTTTGGAGAATTCTGTTTATGTTGTTTCGGATAAAAAAGGCTTGTAAGATAAATATTTAAAAATATATATATTAGTTTCAAGGCTTCTGAAAGAAAAAGAAAAGGCAAGAAAAATTTCAGTAGTATGATTATAAGAGTTGTTATAATTTATGCTTGAACCTTTAAAGGAAGGTTAATTAAAAAGAAAACCATTCACAATTATTTTTATTTTTAGTTAATCTTTTAATGAGTTTGTGCTAAAATTTTATTTATATATCAAATAACTTATGAAAACTTGGAGATATTGACCACACAGTCAAACAGGAAATTTTGACAATTTAAAAATATTTGTTTTGTGTGAAACAAAATATTTCTCATTGATTGTGGAAAGGAAGAACATCTATGGAATTAGATTCTTGTAAAAATAAAAATATTTTTTAAATAAATTGTTATGAATATGCATATGTATATAATACACTAATTTAAAAAAATGTTACTGGTAAATATTACCAAACTACATTACTTGTACACCTTTAAAATAAACATACAGATACTTTACAAATTATAAAAAACACATTTCCCAAAAGAGCAGAAACTCTCTCATTATATATTTTTTCATGTTTAATTTAAATGTCCAAATTGCTTCCAAATTGAGTACATAAACATGTTTGAACCATACAAGTTACTATAAGAATAAGATATTTTTAAAACATCCAGAATTCAACCAATAATGCTTTCACATTGAAATAAATACTTATTTCAACCAAGTTACTAATGAAACAGCACGAATATTACATGTTCTATAACAAGGGTTTCCAGTTAGTAGCCTGTAGGCTGCATGCCTGCAATGCTTATTTGTGCAGCTTTCAGTACTCTTTACAACAATTTATTCTATAATAAACTTTTTCTCCGACAGATGAAAATTTTCAATTAAAGTAATAATAAAAATAAATAAATAAATAACCTAACAAGTTTTCTGATGTTCTTTTAACAATACATTTAAATCCGGGCACCATTGGTGGCGAGGAATTTGACTAGATTGCAGCGTATGTAAATATATGATCATTTCTGGATATCAAAACAACATTTTACTTACTTTTAACAAAAATTGATAATCATTATTCCTCACACATATCCTTTTTTTCTAATTCTCTGCATAAATTGCTTTCGTATCCCTTGATCCCATAATTTAGATTAACATTACATAAATGTATGAGATTCTATCTCTAAATATATTAAAATGAAAATTGTCCTTTTTTTATAATGAAATGCTAGTTTAAACTTTAAATTCAATATTATATTCCACCAACTTTCTATATTTTATATAAATCTTATAGTTACTATAGTTATCTATTACTGATAAGCAAACTGCAGTAAATAAAGAACAAATTTTAAAAAAGGTCCCGATTACATCTTCAGAGATGAGTAATGGATTTTGAGCTGGTATAAAATAGTAGAAATTAGTAGGGTTGGTTGGGGTAAGTGGGTCCCCCCCCCTCCCCATTCAAACTAAAATATGTACAGGATATTTCACACTTATTTGCATGATCATGTCACATTTTGTCACACTGATGGGTTTTGCATAAATTTGAACTTTGTTTCATTTAGTTTTCGTGTCATAGAACTAATGTAAAATAGATTTCCAGAATGCTTTGTTCAAAGAGTTCAAGCTACAAGTTCCCAAGAAGTGTTTCCAAGTTAGTCCTCAATATCTTTTAATGTTTATTAAACTGTTGTGCAAGTTTAACTTAAAATACATACTGTAATTTGGATTTTTACAAAAACTGTTATTAAGAAGTGTTTAAGAGGAGGAGTCCCACTTACCCCATAATTTTAGCCTACTAGGGGTAAGTGAGACCCCTCATTATGGGGTAAGTGGGACTAGGGTGTCCCACTTACCCCACTAAGTAAATTTAAATAAATTTCTGAATTATGGCTTAAACAAGTTGCCTTAAATTTCTATAGTACTTATGGTTATGTTTACTTTTTCAAATTGAATGGTGTGTCACCATTATGTGTACATCTCCACATGCAAACACAATTCCATCAAAGATCTAAAGCATCTTCAAGTGTTCAAATCATTACGAATGAAGAATACATGCAACAATTAAGAGAAAAAAGCGATGAAAATATAAAGAATAAAGAAAAAACTCAAAAGTAAAAAAAAAAACTGAATATGTAGAAGAAGGTAGAATACAGTGATGATTTTGAAGTGAAAAGCAACTCTGATAAAGATATTTCTATTAATGAATTAAATGACAATTAAGATCTAGAAGGAATTAATAGTTTAGCTAAAAAATACTTCTAAAGCTGGTGACTATAGATATTTGTAAAGCTTGCATTTAAAAAAAGTATTATATAGCTTTAACTTTAGAAGTTGATGATACAAATGAAAAAAATAACTGCTAAATTTGCAAGAAAAAACAGAAATAGTGAGACTTTTTATTGGCTGAATGCAGATGATGTTGGAATTATTACTGAGGATGAAGTAATAATCATTCTCAATCAGCCAACTTTAAGTAGACGCTGCCATTTAGAGTTTCCAATTTCTTTTTCAACTTACAGTGTTTGCTAATGTGCTAAAATTAATCTTAATAAACCTTATTATGTTTCTTTAGCACTGTTTTATATGTTAAAGTAAAACATATATGCCTTTAGGCTTTCAAAAAATTTCATAGATGTACTTGTTTTGTTTTTCATTCTATAATTACCTGGCATACTGATCTTAATGTAAGTAGATATCTCATACATAGATACATTTGCAATAAAATATTTCATACTGAAAATTTCTATACTTTATCAAGTAACACCCACTTACCTCTTCTTTAGTTATGCTTGCTTTAAATTTAAATAAAGAGCGGTGGTCCCACTTACCCCTTCTAATGGGATAAGAAGGGGTAAGTAGGTCCTAAGTGGAGATAAATATTATCTTAAACAAGGGGTTCAGGGGACCCTGCAACCATGATTGGGGGGGGGGGGGAGAAGATAAAAAAAGACACCATTTCAACTCTTAAGTTTAAAAAAAAAAAGGTTCACAGAAGCTTTGAATTTTTTTTTTTTTTTTTTTTTTTTTTTAATATGTCTTATTTGTTACATTTCTGCATTGATTTTTATGCTGATATGTTTCAAAATTGTCTTGCACGCATAAAACTTTTTAATTTTAGTTTATTTCATGTTTATATTCTCCGTTAAAAAATAGAGAAAAAAAAACTGTCTTGGCAGCAGATTACAGGCAAATCTGTTCCAAAATCTTGCCCTTCCTGGATTTTATTCAGTGAGCAACAATGTTTCTATATGAAACATTTTATGAAATGCAGTCCAATCATGATACAGCTCCAGTTTAAAAAAAATAATAAAAGAGAGAGAGAGAGAGACTATACAGAAGTTTCAATCCAGCATTATTTCTTATTTCAATGAACAGTCTCATGATATGATTCATAGGTTAAGTACATTTAGTAAATGTCTAAAGAATTTTTTTTTTCCTTTTTTTTTTTTTGCACACTCTTCTCAGTAATGAATCTACTAACATCTTTAGTAACAACTTAACAACTGCAACACTATAAAAATAAACACTTTCACATTAGAGCAAAATGATGATAGACATACATTACAATCAACAAGTGTATCAAGGAGAATAACTGTAACAAAGAATGATATTGGAATTTGAACCCATCATTTATTAAAACAAGTCAGGGTGGTAAATGGCACTTGTACATACAAACATCACAGATAAAGACACACTAAAATATTTTGTGCAAAAATTAAGTGTCAGATACCTTTCAAAGCATTTATGTTATTATAACAATACACAGAAATATGATTACCATATGATTTTAAACACCATCAATAATTTTGCCAATTGCTCTTAGAAAAATTTAAAAGTACATTTTATAATTTTCAATCATATACACTTTTAATATTTAACTTTCTCATACTGTGTCTGTTGCATAACTCAACGGATTTTAGTCTGATATCAAACATGTAAAAATACTGTTACTTTTATAATTTAAATAATTGCAATATTTTAATTTGATTTTTAAAGATAAATTTTAAAATTAATATTTGTAAATTTAAAAAGAAATGGAATAACGTTCTTTTCTTACTAACTTAATCTAAATGTCAACAATTCAAAACAAACTTCGGAGGAAAGGTTAATGAATATATCATAATCCTCGATTTTAAAGTGGAAGGATAGCTCCTTAAAAAACAGTTTAGATTTAATAGATAATTATAAATAAATCTTTAAAATAGACAGTAGACTATTCTGAGTTTAGTTAATGCTACCATAAAAGATTAAAAATAAAAAACACTACAAATTTCAGAATATATACACAAGCAGTGATTCTGGGGGTAAACAGTTAATAAAATCAATAGCAAGAATGTTCCGATAATACATCAAAGTTACTTATTGGTTAAAATATGCTAAAAACAATGAAATAGGGAAACAAAATTGATAATAAAATAATTTTTAAAAAATTAAAAAAGGTATGAAAATATTAATTTTGAATGGGATTTAGCTAATATATATACCAGCTTCGCTTCTAAAGAAATATTAAAAGAAAAAAAGAGTAGGCATATAGAAAAAAAAAATTAAAGCATTTAAAAATAATAATAATAGATAAATAATTCAATTATTTTTTTAAGAACAAAAAAGTCACAATTAGAGCATAGGCTTGAAATGCTTTCTTAAAAAAGGATATTTTTTTTCAATAAAAGGAAACATTGTTGTAGCATTTTCAATCTTGGAGAAACAAGAATATCAGTTCAATATAGATTTTAAAATGTTATGCTAATAACAATATGAATGTTGAAGAGTAAGGGGGTGGTGTTTTTTTTACTTCCCAATTTATTCAATAATAATAATAAAATCTCCAGATATGTTGAATTATGGGTACTGAAGAAGGAAGGGGGGGGGGGGGGGGGGGAGACACTCAAAAAGGACAAACTTAAAAAGAAAAAGGGGAAAATACATTAATATATTAAGATTAAAATTTGTAAAGAATGATATTAGTTTTTTAATTACAATACTTCATTCACTGAACAAAAAAATACGGAGCTATTTATTTTTTCTGATTTCAATCTTCAAAATAATGGAAAGTCTTACAAATATATATATATATATATTTAGGACTATGTTTTATAATGTGTAATTTGACATAGCTATTTGGGGTAATAATTTCATTGCATTTGGTCAGTTACTTCTGTTTCAATGGTTAATTTTTGCAATAAGTTTATATATATATATATATTATTTATGATTTTATTATTTTTTTTTTAAATGGAAATTAATGGCTATATGGCCAAGTTCTAAGAAGACTTAATTAAGATTTTATGAGCAAAACATATTTTAAGCTGGTAACAAATGCAACAGGCAAAATTTAATGTAATAACTATCCTTCCATGGGTTATTCAATTTTTACTAACAGATTAAGGTATATTTTTTTTTAGGAAGGGGAGTGTGAGAGAACTCATCAAGTTAAAGCCTATAATTAAAGTATTTCTGTCAACAATTATGTATTATTATATATAATATAATATGAGCTTTGATTACAAAAATATTATACTATGTTAATATGAATCTTTATTTGTGCATGAAATAAAAGAACTTTTATAATAAAAACAAGACAACAACAACACATATTTTTAACATTACATAAAAATTGAAAAACAAATATTTTTTCTAAAAATATTTAAACTTTGAAACTGAATCTAAAGGCAAAATATTAACAGCACTTTTAAGTTCTAATAAAAATAATATATAGCTTTTGAAATGCAGGTGCTAAAAAAAAAAAAAAAAAAAAAAAAAAAAAAAATAGAATTTATTAATTTCATTATTACAAGAATAAAAAAAATAAATAAAATTTCATTTAAATTGTTTGATTTTTAATTTTATCAAAAACTCAGTTTTTATAATTTCATACTGAATGTTAATAAGCTCCATATTGTTAAATAATTTGAAAGTACATCAATAATAGATAATACTCTATTTACAGAAGTTTATTAAATAATTGCAAATAAATTCTGAAAACAACAGATGAACTCACACTTTCACCAAGAAATTTATATACATACATTTTTCTTTTATTCATTTTAATATTTATTTCATAACACAGACTATATTTAAAAAATGATTCTGCTTTTTAAAAGGTATTTGTCACGTTCCAAAACAGAAAAGAAAATAACCCATCTCCAGTTTGATATCTCATAAACCATATATGGCATTTTACTTATGTATATAGATATATACATCTTTATATGGATTGTATATAGATTTATATTTAATTGAGATGTCGATATATACACCATAACTTCTATGGTGTTATCATTGCAATATTTTCAACCTAAAAAATCAACTGTTACTTATTTGTGGACAATACAAATGTAGGATTAAATTAACAATAATAATAAAATAGATAAAATAATAAGAATTTTAACTTTTTCTAATCATGTGAATTTTGTGAAATTTTAAGAACAACACTGGATAATTATAATTTTTAGTGCATGAAAATAATGTAGATTAGAAACAAGAAGGTCTTCATTTAAAATATTTACATAAATATTTATAAAAGCAAAATATCCCAAACAACCTCATAAATAAAAATTATGTATTTAAATAAGAAAGTTACTGTAAAGTAAACATATAGCAGTAAATTTTTATTAGCTTAATAAACAACAGTGAAGAGACATCAAGTCTAACATATGAAAAAATATATATTATTTTCACAGACAATATACTAAAATTATTATTTTACTTTGAATGATTTCTTCTTCTGTTAAGTGCATGCATCTCCTTTAAAACATTCACTCAAAATTCTTTTAATATGGGCGGAATAACATTTGGCGTAAGCCAAAATATGTGTGTGTTGCAATGAGAGGGGAAATGGGGTCACCATAGAAGAGACTAGGCTTCTATAAGAAATATCTACGTCTTCTATAGTGACCCTTCTCCCACTCTCTGTAAATAATTATAAAATGAAAATATTGAGGAAATATTAATTTATTTAATATTTTTCATAGAATTAAATAGTTATACATAAAAAAACTAGCAAACATTCATAAAATACACAAAAAATTGAAAACCTGTGGAAAAAAAATTCTTATTCTATTATTAAAATCATTTTGTAAAAAATGCAGCATTAATTTAAAATTAATGTTTCTTTTAAAGTAAATTTACATACTTTTTTTAGCAATTTAAGAAATGTAAAAGAAAGTTTCAAAGTAATATTTTTATACTTTTGAGTTACCACAATGACTACACACTTATTTGTATATGTCCACAAATAAATAAGTTACACAAAAAAATATACCACAGGCAATTAAACATGAGTATTGCGTTATTTATATTTACATATATAGAAGGAAAAAGTTGTTTTATCTGTAATGACATTGCTCCACAGCCTCCTTTCTTTAAATTACAATGTAAATTACATCAAGGGCATGCAGTTTGAAGCGAAAATATCTGCAAATAACTGCAGAAAAGATCACTTGGCATTTATTTCCTTTCAGCTAGATCATGTCCCTGAATACCACTGAAATTATATTTTTAATTTGATGGAGTTGGTGTGTTGCTAGGTGTTTTGTTAGAAACAGGAGCCTGTCTTGATGTTGAATTAAGGCCCTGACTCGATGACCCAAGTAAGTTTGTGCTGCTGTCCATTGAGCTACCAGTGCTAGACATGGCAAGTTTCCGCATTTGACGAATAACGGCAGTTGCATTGTATGCTTGCTACAAAAATGAATAAGAATGTTGAAATTAATAGGAATAGTTGTAAACTGGGTTCATATGAGATTTTTTTTCTAATAAGAAAACAAGTAATATACAATAAAAAAATGCAGCAAACACACACACACACAAAAAAAAAAAAAAAAAAAAAACAGACAAAACTTTAATTACTTTAATCCTGGAATGCTGCACATATTTTTACTATTATTTTTATTAATCTATCTGTATGCCCCTGACATTTCATTTTAAAATAATGAAACAAGTTATACTTCTAAAAAAAAAAAAAAAAAAAAAATATATATCCAAATAAATGTGATGTGATACAGTTGTACCCACAGTTGCCTTAAAGGGCCTTTAAACTTTTAACACAAGACAAATTTTGCCTTAAACACAAGACAAATATTCTCAGCAGGGAATACTCTAATCATTACAATCTGCAATCTGTACTTAATAAAATAAATTTTACTTCTAGGATTTTCAAAACACTGAAGCTTGAAATGAAAATTTCAGCTTTATTATGATAATCAAAACAGGATTGCTTTGATAACAAACTATGCAATGACATAATGAATAGTAATGTGATGTCCATTGAAGATGCAAGCTCATAAATAAATATTTGTCATGAATTGTGCAGTTGGAATTTTTGCTACTTCAACTAATGACTCTCATATGATAACTTTAAGCATGAGTGGAAATTTGCTACAAATACTCCAAGGTATCCTGCTTCTTGACCAAACAAAGATAATAATGTGAAATTGGAAAAGGGGTTTACTATTCACCTATTTTAATGTCACTTCAGATAAGAAGTCGCCATCACTATACTAGTGTGTGAACAACATATAAAGTGCAATCATTTCCAAAATTTAAATTATAAAGAACTATGTAATTAAATTTATCTCTCATTAAACTCCAATAAATTTGTGTTTTTTAAGGTTTTTTTTTTATAATGAAAGCTTTTTGTTATGTATATTCAAGGCTTTTTTTCTAAAAGTACATTGAGTACTACACAAAACAATATTTTAAACCATCAGTTTTAACTCAGGATAATCACTATTTTGGTGGTCTAACAAACTATAACAAATCACATGAATATTTAGAATATTTTTGAAGTTTGCTTAGTAGAAATTTCAAAATTGTATTTATTTATTTATTTTTATTAGATTCACAAAACATTTAAGGGCACACATACCCCAGTAAAAAAGCCCTGTCTATATTTATATTTAGTCATAAAATATTTTGTTAACCAAATAACCAAATATTTTATTTGTCACTGCCAACCTTGATATCCTTAGATAAAACTAACTCAACTTGCCAGCAGTGTTGCTGTGGTTATTATACAAAAAAAAAAGGAAATTGAAAACAATAAGAAAAGAATACAAAGGATGTGAATTATCGCTTACTACACAGCCTACAACCAACAGAGTGAAAAAATGTCCACCCCGGATCAAACCCGGAACCTTTGATATTACAAACAAATGCTCTACCATTTAGAGCTTTCCAGACGACACCCAGTCTAGCTTTCTCTTACTCATATGGCATACAACATTGCAGAACAAGATGGAACGTCAATCATGAGCACAACTTCAGAGAATGCTAGACTGGATGTTGTCTGGATAGCTCAAAATGGTAGAGCATTGGTGCATAATATCAAGGGTTCCGAGTTTGATCCCCAGTATGGACATTTTTTCACTTTGTTGGTTGTATGCTGTGTAGTAAGTGATAATTCAAGCCTTTGTATTCATTATTTCCAGTGAATTTCAGCACTGCTGAAAATTTAATTATATATATATATATACAGTGGAACTTCCCTTTAACGAAATCCCTATTTAACGAAGTTTTCTACTTAACGAAATTTTCTGCAGAACTTTGACTTTGAACACCATTAGCATGTAAATTAATCTCCATATTACGAAAAATATATTCTATATAACGAAGTTTATTCCACTTTTGTACGTGTACAGAATTCAAACTAAGAGGTTGCTGTTGGATATGCGAATTTATTTCAGCGCATTGTATGAAATGAACACATTTAAATAATTTCCATTCTGTTTGGTACTAAAAAAAAAAAAAAAAAAAAAAACAATTTTTTTCACACTAAGCAAACATTAGAGTCAGCCTATTAGAGTCAGACAGTTACCTTCCATTGCTGATAGACAATTGCTTTGTATATACATAAGAATGTGCTTCAAAATGCAAATCAAAGAGCATCAAAGTTATATTTGTTCCTGTCATTACAACTTTTAAACTTCAGCCATTAGTCTAAGGAATACTAATAAAAAATCTTGAAGTACATTATCGAAACAGACAGAAAAAAGACAATGCAGTGAAAAAATTAGTTTGAGAACCTGTGTATCAGAGCTGATGAAAGCTAGAGACAAAGCTTTGGAATGTGACGTGATTTCATTGACCGTACACAACTGCTTTGTAAAAGACGGCTTCATAATTGAAAATAAATCAAATGCTTCTGAATCCAATACCTGTTTGTCCTATCTGAAGGAAAAATTTCATGAATTTAAGTTGATTTCTATTTAACGAATTTTCTTCATAACGAAGATTTTAAGTGTAACGATGAGACTTCGTTAAATGGAAGTTTCACTGTGTATATATATATATATATATATATATATATATATATATATATAAATATTCACTGATACTGGGTTTAATTTGTTTCATGCATGCCACTGAAGTTGTACTAATGTTTGATATTCCATCTTGAGCTGCAAAATTGTACCCTTGCCATAAAAGTGAGAGAATGCTAGACTGAATGTCATCCAGATAGCTCAAAATGGTAGAGCACTGGTGCGTAATACCAAGAGTTCTGGGTTTGATCCCAGTCTGGACACTTTTTTACTCTGTTGGTTGTACACTGTGTAGTAAGTGATGATTCACAATACTTTATATTAATTAATTTCCAGTGTAATTTCAGCTCTGCTGAAAATTTAATTAGATATATAAATATTCACTGATACTGGGTTTAATTTGTTTCATGCATGCCACGGAAGTTGTGCTCATGTCTGACATTCCATCTTGAGCTGCAAAGTTGTAGCCTTGCCATAATAGTGAGAGAATGCTAGACTGAATGTCGTCCAGATAGCTCAAAATGATAGAGCACTGGTGCATAATACCAAGAGTTCTGGGTTTGATCCCCAGTCTGGACACTTTTTCACTCTGTATTACTCTGTATTCACAATACTTTGTATTAATTAATTTCCAGTGAAATTTCAGCTCTGCTGAAAATTTAATTAGATACATAAATAAGAAAACATTACAAAAAACTGCCTTATTGGCAGATTTTATGTACACATTAGAGTGGTTTAATGTATACATTTTTCAAAAATTGGGGTGCTTTTACAGTACAGTCCCTGGCTAAATTATTAGACGCAGTTGTTTTTATTAGAATATTTGGTATGTAGTGACCCTAAAGACTAATTCAGCGTGATAATATAGTTTTAATTCATTAAAATAATGTACGCCACATATTTTCTTATTTGAGAAACTGCTTTTGTTGACATGTCGAATTATAACAATGTCTCAAGGTGAACCGAACTAAAACACGTCATGACAGGCTTCAATTACGTGGCTATGTGCGACGATCATGGAGGTGTTTGTGGCATTGTAAAATCAGTTGTTAGATGTTTATTTGTATTTCTATTGTGAATATATTATTTTTAATTGTGAATATATTATTTTTAATAGTCAATTTACTATTTTTAGGTAATTAAAATATGGGTAGAAAAACAGATTTGTCAACAGAAAAGAAAGGCGAAATAAAAGTGCTTTTAAATATTAAAAAAAATTCGAATAGAGAAATTTCAAGAAAATTGAATGTTTCTGAAGCAAGTGTAAGGCGGGTAAAGACGAAACTTGAGCTTGGACAAACATTGAGCCCAAAAACAAAGAATAAATGTGGAAGAAAATCTGTATTTACACCAAGGATAGAACGACATTTAAAGAAGATCTGCGTGGAAAATTGATTTGCTACTACAAAACAGATCAGATCGAAGCTCGAAGAGTTTGATGTTGTTGTGTCAGAACGATCTCTACACAGAAAACTAACTGCTATGAATTTCAAGGCCTTTATTAGACCAGCTAAAAAACCAAAATTAACCGAAGCAATGAAAGCTAAGTGACTGAAGTGGGCTAGAGAGCATAAACACAAGACATTGGAGTTCTGGAAATCGGCAATTATAAAGTTATTCTTATTTTATTAGTACTTAAAACATTTAACAATGTCTGTCTTTAGCCATTAGATAAATTCTTCATGTTAAAAATTATTTATTTCAGGTTTGCTTCAGTGACGAAAGCACTTTTGAAATTTTAGCAAACAAATCCCAGTTTGTGCGTCGTCGTCCTGGTGAAAAGTTCCATCACGATTGTGTCGTGCCAACTGTCAAGCACCCAACAAAGGTCATGGTTTGGTCTGTCATAAGTGGCAAAGGCAATGGATGTCTTTACATTGTCAAAGGAACTATGAAACAAGAGCAATACAAAGAGGTGTTGCAAAGTCGGTTGATTCCACAACTAAAAGAATGGTTTCCAAATGGAGAACCTTTTACATTTATGCAAGATGGAGCTCCTTGCCACACAGCACGGTCAGTAAAGGCTTATTTACAACAGGAAAAAAATCCCTGTATTGGACTGGCCGGGTAATTCACCAGATATGAATCCCATTGAAAATGTTTGGGAGCGGATGAAGAGTGAGTTGACCAAAAAGGTCATAACGAACAAAGCCCAATTGATAGAACAACTTATCCATGTCTGGAATCATCACCCACACATGCAAGAAACTATTCAATTTTGCATTAACAGTATGCCACGACGAATAGAGGGCATTGATTGCCGCCAAAGGAGGCTCCACAAAATATTGATATTTTCGAATTTTAAGTAAAAAGTTTTTCAAGTTCAATAATTTTAATTTGACTACAAAAATAAATAATTTTAAAGTCATTGGCGTGCTTTTTATTCATTCTTACCCTACAATTAATGCTTATTCTGAATTTTAATTGTTTATACAATAATATTATCTCTATGAAGCTAGTAATATGATTTTATACAAAAAAACATGAGTGCGTCTAATAATTTGGCCAGGGACTGTAAATGATAATGTTTTTCAGAAACTGTATGCAATAAGAAACTTTGTTCCTTAAAAATAAGTTTTATATAATTTTTATTGTTAATATCATGATTTGTTATTATCATAAAGCCAGTGGTTATTGGGAATAATTTTAATAATATTGGGTGATCACTAGACTTTGGAGATGAGATTTTGTATAATTCACATGAAGAATCACCAGTCTCACAACAATAAGAAGTGGAAGAGGCTCAAAAGCCCTCCCCATTCAGATGCTGAGAATTTTTGTAATTCACATGACTTGTCAGACTTTTTTTTTTTGACTTCAATATCTGATAATCTTTTAAAAGACAATTATGTACATAAAGAAATATTATAAATATTGATTATGTTTGTAATTAGTGAATTTGCATATCATGGATTAACATCTGGTCTGCAAGTTGCATTTTCATTTTGTTTAATATTTCAAACTTTCAATTAACTATTTTACTACATGCTAGTAGTATTATTGCAAGTAAGATTTCAAGAAATTTCAGTTAATTCTTATGAATTGCAAAGTGAAATATGAAACTGCACTGAATGTCTAAGACTTTTTGTTTCCTGTGAAAACATTTTATTATATGGAGACTTTGGCATTAATAGCTAGCTTGAATGATTAATTATCCTTATAAATATTTTATTATTAACTGATAATTGTTATTTATTATCAATTTATTTAAAAATGAATTTTGAGCATTACCCATAATTTTTTAATTGCTACACCACTGGCCAGTCGTGATATTGTTTTGCACATATACTATTCATGATATTCCCAATGCAATTTGTTCCACAAATACTCATTCCTTCATGAAAGAAATAAATGATCATAGACAAGGCTCAATAATTGCAGTCGCCAGGTCATCACTGGAGACCAAAATACTTGAACTGGCGATTGGAAGCATTAACATTAAATAATATAAGAACATTTGAATGGCCTTTTACTTAATGACTATAAACCAGTGAATGCACCAAAATGCCCCACAAATGATTTTTTCCCATAGACGATAATGTAACGAAATATTTTTTACTGTCCCCATAAATTAATTATAAATGCTACACAGTTCATTTTCAATACCAAACATACCATAGTAACTTGAAATAACATACATCAATTGCACAGCAATCCAAGTATATTTACATGAATTAGAGCAGATAGATAAACTTAATTCATAGACACTTTTCAATTATGTTGGAAATGTTAAAAAGATATAAATTCAATCTAAATGTAAATGCATAATGACAAATTACATGAAAAATAGAAAAATTCTTTTTATCCAGATTAGTATGAATAAAAATATAGAAAAATTTCCTTCAAATATAAAAAAAGTTAGCTAAAAATTATTTAAATTAGAATTATAGGAGCAAACGGCTTGATGCTGCAAGCAAAACTAGAATTAAATCTATATTTAGATTTGTATTTTTTTTTTTTTCTTAAATAAGAATCAATAATTTTTTGAAAAACCTACATCAGGAAGTTATAATTTCTCTGAAATGAAATAAAGAA
The DNA here is from genome assembly GCA_963931845.1 of Maratus michaelseni. NCBI lineage: Eukaryota > Metazoa > Arthropoda > Arachnida > Araneae > Salticidae > Maratus > Maratus michaelseni. The sequence continues at coordinate 125,390,251 of OZ007594.1, read as the reverse complement.
TATAAACTTGTTGAGAATATTACCAATTTTTAAATCCTTCTGACTGTTAACTGTTAATATATCATTAAACATTTTAAAGTTAAACAAAAAATTGAATAAAAGCTTTGAGTATGATATAAAAAACTATTCTGTAATATACTATCTGCAATAATAATACATAAATAAAACTTTTAATAATCACAGAAGTTTCAAGAAAAAAATCTAACAGTTGATTGAAGTATTTTATTACTTTGGCTATTTTTAAAACTTTCACCTTTTAAAATAATGAAAATTTGCTACTAAATTTTTTTAATGGATTTCATCATTTTAGAATTTTAAAGATTCAAATGAGATTGTGGAAATTTCCATAAAAATGTTTAGCATTATAGCAGATGACAATTCCGGAAAAATACAAACCTAATGGAAATGTGCCATATACAATGCTATTCAATATAGTTTAAAAAAGAAAATGTAACAGAAGCATTTTCAAACAGAAACAAAATTAAATAAAATAATTAAACAAAACTCAATTAACTCTAAATGACATAAAAATATTTCTAATTTTTATTTAAAAAAAAATATATATTACCCTCCATTTTGTTTTCGCAAAATTTTTCTTCAACTGTTCGCTGACACTAGCTTGGATATTCTTATCACTGGCAGTATTGCCACTTATCCTAAAAGAAATTTTATCATTAAATACCAAAACAAAATTTTAGAAACTTGCAAAATTTTTGAAATAAAATGTACATACCATGGATGAGCTAATGCCTGTTTGCATGTGTATCTCTTTTCCATGTCAACACAGATGAGGTGGCGAATAAAATCTTTTGCTGAAACAAGATTTTATTTGCCATAAAAATTAAGATTTTATTCACTTTGTTACACAATTTTATTTAACATAACTTGCTTTATGTATGAACAAAGATAAAATTTTGTAATTTATTTTTCACCCATTTCCTGATGTGCTAGAGTTCTATAAAATGTGAACAGTTGCATGTTTGGAGCTTAAATATTAATTAAATTATGATTATATGACAATTTAGAAATCCTGAATAGATACTTTAAAGGTTTAAACAATGCATTTTTCTTTCCTGTTGCTATATCTTAAATAAATAAATCTATTAAAGCATGTGATCCAACCATAAATATTTATTTGTTACAATAATGTAACGTTTGCAGTAATATAAAAATTATTTATTTTCTTTCCTGCCGGCATAGCTTAAAGAGAAACTTAATAAAAATTTTAATTTTTTAATAAATTCATTTGTTTGTGCTTTCTACCAAGCATAAAAAAAAGCAGTAAATTACTCATAATTGACACCATTGCCAAATTCATATACAGGGTGATTCCAAATTCATGGTACAAACTTTAAAGGTTGGAACAGGACACTGTAACAAACAATTTTTTTTATAGGGAAAAGGGATCATAAATCCATTTATAGTGTAAAAAATACAGGGTGTCTCACTCCGATCTAAAGTTGCGTTTTCATTCTTAACTTTAACAGTAGTGAAGATATTTTAACGAAATCCTTACAATATGCTTACGATTCATACAAAGATGAGTCTATTGCAAATTTTGTTAAAATATCTTCACTACTGTTAAAGGTTATGAACGAAAACATGACTTCAGATTGCCATGAGACGCCGTGTAATTTTGACCAAATAAATAAATTTTGGACCCTGCTTTCCTATACAAAAATTGTTTGTTACAGTGTCCTGTACCAACCCTTAAAGTTTGTACCATAAATTTGGAATCACCCTGTTTAGTAATGGACATGTTTTGGAACAAAAGGAGTTGCAGTCATGAAATTTGGTGGGATTTTTAAGATAAACATTAAATGCTTTTAAGATTTTTTTTTTTTTTTTTTGATATTTTTACTTTTATATTTAAAATTATTAATAATATAATAATTTTAAAACAAAGATTTAAATTATATTATCAAAATATTTTGAGAATATAAATTAAATCTTTTGCTGAAAAACAAAATAAATAAAAGGTTTGAGAGTATAATTTTTATCTTATTCCAGCAAATAATAGAGTAGATCATATTTTACCTGAATCTGATATTTCATCCCAATAAGGAGAGTCAAACTCAAATTCTCCTTTTAATATTTGTGCAAATAAGTTGGCATCATTTTCATCATAAAATGGTGGGTATCCACATAATCTATAATTATAAAATATTATTATATATAGATGAAATACTCATACCAATCATAAATTACTCTTTTTCTTACAAGTAAACAAAAAGTACAAATTTAAACAAGTGGGTAAGTGTGATCGAAAATTGCTCAAAGGGTTTCGTTTAATATTCTTTTCAAAACACTTTATCCTTTCTTTAATAAATCCAAATAAATTTCATTTAGCAACCAAAAAAAAAAGTCATGTTTTTTATAAAGTAAAAATTTACCGGTCTAGTCTTCTCGTTTTTTCGAATATCTAAACCAGCCCGATAGCAGGCGAAGCCCGCTATTATATTCTGTCACAATAATATCTGTCATGTAGACTAAATGCGAAATTTAAAAAAAAAAATAATTTCAAAATTAAACATGTTCTACACCCTCAAAATGTTAAAATATGCGAATATTTCCGTAATCGGGTTTTTATCATGATTTAATACGTTCCTCAAACTCATATATTTACTACATTAAAGACGTGAGTATAAAACATCACAAATTTACTGAATGGTGTATACAAAAGTTTTGTATACACCATTCAGTAAATTTGTGATGTTTTATACTCACGTCTTTAATGTAGTAATGTTTCATGGTGTAATCTTCCAGCATTTGTATCATATATTTACTATTCTCTATTACTCATATTGATACTCGCTTTGTATTATTCTGAAACATTTGAAAAATCCGTTAAACTTCCGATGTGACGTCAGATTTTCTTTTTAAGTCTCTAATGATGAGATATTAATCTGCTTTGTGTACATACACATACTCCTTGTATTATTGAGAAATCTTTCTATTTTATTTCCACTATGACCTCAATCAATTTTATTTCATATTTATCTTTTTTCAATTGGTGAAACTTTTTATTTCCTTTTCATTTTTCACGTGGAAATCGTCTGATAAAAAAATAATTATTGTGGAAAGAATTTCATCGTGGATTTTTAATTTTTGGCATCTGCTATAACGAAAAATGTTTAAATTTAATAGAAAAAGGCTGTTAGAATTTTGGTTTTTATCTCTATTTATTAAAATAATACGAATTTTTCAAAATTTTAATATTTTGAGCTTTTTATAGCTGGTATTCATATTTATACACAAAGTTTCAACTCTGTAAGTTACATAGTTTTTGAGAATGACTCTGTGACGGACAGACAACGCAGCGGGAGTAATAGGGTTTCGTGAGATGAACGAAACCCTAAAAAAGTAATAAAAACATAAAAATAGAGAATAGAAAGGAAACATTTTTAATTATTACATTACATTTAGTAACTTAGCTACCAAAATTAGGTTGAATTTAATGCATTCAGTGATCCCTTATACAATAAACTAAATTTACTTTATTTTTTGAAAAGTATCAAGTATGGCAATATAAGTTATTTAATGGTTTTAAAATGCAATCTGTTGAAATTCATATTCTGTCGCCATTGTTCGATGGCAAAATTAATACACTGCTCAAAACAATTAAAGGATATTTGAAGTTTTATATAAAATAAAGATATAAACAAAATTTTTTTTGCCGAAAATAGAAGAAGAAAATCACAAATGCAAATTTTTCTGGTTTTCAAACTGTGGAGTATGCAAATTTTGAGTTCGACGTCAAAAACGTCGCTTCAGCGGCAGCGAATGAAATTTGACTTTCAACTGGATAAAAGAGAATGAAGACAAGGATGATCGGCATTCAGTGATTGCTTTGTTTCGATGAGTACGATGTCTCAGCGAAGTCATTTGACAGATTCAGAAGTTTGGAGAATTGTTGGTAGGTTAGAAGGGGGCCAAACTCAAGCCGAAGTAGCGCAAGCCATTGGAGTGTCACAAAGTGTCATTTCCAGGATCTGGAACCGTTTTTTGGAGAGTGGATGTGCAGGCCGAAGACCAGGGCAAGGTCGTAGACGGGCAACGACGCCCAATGAAGATCGGTATTTAGCGTTAACAGCTCGGAGACACCGAAACATGAACGCTACTCTTCTCCAACAACACCTTCGCTCGGCTACAGGCACCACGATTTCAACTCAGACTGTCCGAAACCGGCTCCATGCTGTAGGTCTGTATGCTCGCCGACCGATGGTATGTGTTAGATTAACATCAAGGCATCGTCGCGACCGCAGGGAGTGGGCAACCGAGCATGTCAACTGGAGGAGAAATGAATGGAGCAATATTCTGTTTTCTGACGAGTCCCGTTTTTCTGTGCATCCGGATAATAGGCGTATTTTCATCTGGACGGACCGTGGCAGTAGGAATAATCCTGCGTTCGTGCACGAAAGTGTCAGATTTGGCGGTGGAGGAGTGTTGGTGTATGGTGGCATCTCCATTGACGGGCACACTGACCTCTACATTATTCGAGATGGAGCTCTGACTGGTCGTCGATATAGGGATGAGATCCTCAGACCTATTGTAGTCCCTTACGCTGCAGCAATCGGAGATAACTTCATCTTAATGGACGATAACTGCAGGCCACATCGTGCAAACCTGGTGGAGGATTTCCTTTTCGAGGAAGGAATCGTTCGAATGGAATGGCCAGTGTGTTCTCCAGACATGAATCCAATCGAGCACGTTTGGGACGCTCTAGGAAGATGAGTTTCTGGCCGCCAACAACCCCCACAAACTCTCCAAGAACTGGAAAGAGCTCTTCTGGAAGAGTGGGGCAGAATACCCCAACTCGTCATTAATAGCCTCATTGAGTCCATGCCTCAAAGGTGTTCAACGTTGCTGGCTGCCCGTGGAAACCATACCCCCAACTGAAAATGATTTTCTTTGAAGAAAACACCTTTTCTTATTCTTTTTTTCTCATATGCACAAATTGTGTTTTTTTCCTTTTGTACACAAATGCGCAATAAAATGCATTTTTTTCTGCCAAACATGTGTAATTTATTCTCATATAACCTACTATGTCTGTCGACCATGTATCAATCAGCTAAAAAGTTTCCCAGATACAAAATCCACCTAAAACTGCAATATCCTTTAATTGTTTTGAGCAGTGTATAATTTCTTCAAGGATGAGGACAGTCAAATTGCAGAATAGAGGAAATTTTTTACCCTTACCCCCTCCTAGAAATTCTGCTCGAGGGCAAAAGTTTCAATGAAGATTTAGGCGATAAATCATTTATTGTTGCTATATTATTATTTTTATTTTTATTTTTTTGCTATATTATTTTAGTTTTACTGACATGTATGAATTACATATTAGCATATAACAGACCCACCTAAAAACAATTCAAAGAAAGAAAAATAATGTTTTACTTACAGAATATATGCAATAACTCCAATAGACCATACATCAACAGCCTTGCCATATGGCTTTTGTGCAAGTACTTCTGGAGCTAAAATATTTTTAAATTGCTAAGATTTAGAGATTAATGCAGCAATATCACTTCCAGATAAATTAAACGTATGAAATTTGTTACTAAACACCATCTGTAATGCTACACAATATAATATTTAATGGCTAACATTTCAGTATATTTATTCAATACAAATTAACACCAATAATATGCTATTTTAACAAAGTGCTACATAGTGCAGAAAACTTAAAAAATAAAATAGTTAGTAAAATTGGTGAGTAAAAACAAAAGCTATTTGTTTACATAACACAAAAGCACACAATCTCTAACTGTATGCACAAAGTTTTAATTCTTCATATGCTAGGACAATGTTAATAATATTTCAGTAAAAATTTCTACATCAACACAATTATTATACATTTTTTAGAAGAAACTTTTTGATAAAAACATTGTATTTGTTTGAAAAGTTAAAATAAATAAAAAACATTGCACACATGATAATCTGTCTTTGTAAGCATCATACTTTTTAAAAGGTGGACGGGTATTACTTAAATTATGAAAATAAAATTATTACATCATAAAAAAACTCATCATGACATCACTACATCATGAAAAAAAATGAAGATTACAGTCTTAATGCACACAAAAAACATTTATAGATGCATTTTGTTCTTTAGCAATATTTTCTAAAAAGTAAGAAAATCTATCTGAACTATCTGATAGTATTTGTCATTTTATAACAATTTTAAATTAAAATCACCCTTTCAAAGTTGCTTTAGTCGATTGTTTGAATGTCGATGATTTTTGATAGTTGAAATGACTTGATTGTTGACTACATGCTTCTTCCAAAAGGGCAAGTCGATAAGTTGCTATTATTAAATCCAGTGGTGCCTATAAAAAGGATGAGGATAAAGGGATGTTTGAGTCACTTCCCTAGACGATAGCCAAGTTTTTTTTTTTATTAATTAATACTTATATAAAGGAAATTTCTTTTAAAGAATTTTTAAAGGAAATAACTATCTAACTTTTTTAATTTAAAAATTGATTTGTCCAAATCTGCTATGAATTTACTTTCAAAAGTATGACAACGAATTTTAGATGATTATTTTAAAGCATCTTATTACTTTTGTATCCATTATAGAAGCTGTTAGTTACCTTTCTATTGATAAAACAGTGAACTGAGAAACACTTTCATTCATAAGGTTTTTCAATTAACTGACACATCATCTATAATGCATACCTGCCAACTAAATTTCATTGAAAATCAGAAGATTTTGGACAAAAAATCAGAAGAAATCAGAAGATTTTGATGAAAAATCAGAAGAAATAAGAAGATTTTTAAAATTTTACAAAACTTTCAACATGGATAAAATAAAACTAGCTAGGATCATAATAAATGAGCAAATTTGAAAGACAAGTAAGAGTAAAATGAAATATTCACTAATTTGCAATTAAAGAATGTATATTGCAGACAGAAAAGAATAATTTCATTACATAAAAAGAATAGCTACAAAAAACATTTATAGTAGATTTTTTACTTTTCATTAAAATACACTTAAAACTTCCGTGATTTGGAATATTGGTGTTAAACTAATTAACTGGTGGTGTTATGCAACACCACTTAGAAAATTTAATCAGTAAGGTATTTTTTGTCGCCATATACAACCAAAACTGAGTAAATATATTTATATTATTCAAAATTGACAACACATGAACCATTAAAATATTTGCAATAAATACTGTATATTATAATTATATGATATAAAAAAATAATAACAAAACATGTAAATAGAAAATTTAGTAAAACTTCGTTATATATTACTAAAAAAAATTACTAGAAAAAAATTATTTTGACATGTTCATAGTAGATTTCTTAGCTTTTTTTAAAAAGTCATTAGAAAATTGTGCTTTATAACATTTATTGTCAGCAAATGATTTCGCAAACAAAATATTTTCTAGAGTTTGTCATGATTGATGACCAGAACCGAGTCTTAAACCGAGTTTTCTTAATTAAACTGAAAATGCTTGCATTCAACACTGCTATGATGAATAGTCAATACAATACAGCTTTTAACACTTTGCAAATCATACCATATTTCAAAATTTCATCAGTGGAACACATCTTTCCTAACAGGGCAATACACGAATTTCATGTTCCATAAAAGATTTTTTTTTTTTCACATTGAAGTCCTGTGAACTGATTCTGCAATAAGTTCCAGGCCACATCATCAATTTTTAAAACAAATGGACATTTTTCCACAAAAAAAATTATACATTGTAAGAAGATTTTTTTGCAACAGCTTTGGGATTAGCCTGCTGTTCACCATCTTGTTTTTTTAATCAAAACATATTTGTTTTGTTTCTCATTTCCAAAATAAATTTCATCCATATTTACTTATTACAAACATGTGAATTATTTTGGAAATGAGAAACAAAACAAATGTTTTGATTTAAAACACAAGATGGCGGGCAGCAGACTAATCCCAAAGCTTAGCCATTTTTTTTTAATTCATTACTGTTATTTTAAATGAAAACAAAGTAAACTTTATTTAAATCTGAATTCTTCTCTTTTTAGAAAACTAATGATGGTTTCATTTTTTAAACAACTGATAAACTATTTTCCTGTTAATAGATAATGTACCACTTGTTCTTCATTATTTAAATTATAACTGAATTGTTATCAAATGGATGATCCATTAATTTTGAAAATTTAAACAACTCAAAGTTCAGCAAGTTTATTATTATTATTAAGAGAAAACTTGCTAATGGTCATCACTGGATTATCTGAGAGACAGCTATCAAATTTTCCTAACTTCATCACTATTACAATTGTAAATTCCACCCCCCCCCTCCTATTGGCACAGAGTTCCAAATATATATATTATAAGTTGCTTTGGTGGCTGCTAAATTTAACAGATGAGAAAAAACAGCCACTAAAAACATTTACTTCTGCAATTTCTTCAAATATTTCTGAACACCATTTTTTCCTTTAAAAAAGGAAAAAAAGCAGAAGATTTCATCTTCTGATCAGAAAATCAGAAAATAAGTTGAAAATAAGAAGAATTCTGAAAAAATCAGAAGAGTTGGCAGCTATGATAATGTGTACTGTATGTTTCAAAATAATTTCTAGATATTCTATGGACTGTAGTCACTTGTAAATAAATTACAGTCTTAAGAGCCTATGCTAGTAACATGAAGACACTCACAAGCTAATGTTAAACCAGTGTTGCTGTTTTTTTTATTATTATTTTATTTGCATTTCAATATTTTTTTTTTTTTTTTTTTTTTTTTTTTGTATAGATAGTCTGGTTTGAAGCCTAAATGGTTATCTTTATACTATTTCAATTTCGATTAATTCTTTTTTTTCCTGGAGGCACTTTCAGTTTCAGAACAGATTCTGAAAGAGAAATTATCCTCATAAGAAAAAACTGCTGCTAAAATCCGAAAATGAAAAAGATATCTGGTTAGACATGACCTCAAATATTCTAAGCAAAAGAAAAATATTAAAAAATATTTAAATGCAAATGTGAAATTTGAAAAGAATGCTGCCATTGGTTTAACAGTAGTTTGCAAGTGTTTTTGCACTACTAGTATAGACTCTTAAAGTAATCTCTACAAAATTTGATGTAGATAAACTGATGATGAGTATCAAAGGAAAATTCAGACTAACTGGCAACAGTCATAAAAGTTATGGTTATGATAGTGTTTATAAGTGATATTAAATAATATAAATTTAATTTATGACTTGCGAAACCTAATTAAAATTTTTTAAATCGTTTTGGAAAGCAAATAGTTATTTTTATAAAACTTGAATATTATAATATATTATTCTAAACTTTTTATGTACAATTAGCCATTTGAGATGTGCCAGATGTGTCTAAATGTCTCTATAAAGTTATTAATGTAGTAAGGAAATGGATTATAAAGAAACTTGCACCTAGCAAATAATTTTCACATTTCCTTCCATCAGTGGTCTGAAGTAGCATGCTACAGGTAGCAAAACTACAGTAGTCACTACTTTTTCTATTAGTTTGCAATTTAATGCAATTTAATGCACTACATTTTGAAAAATGTTAATTTGGCGAATAGCACAATACAAAAAATTGGTAGTTTGTAGCAAACACTGACTTTCAGGGGGAAAAAAGTGTCATTCGTCTAGAAAAGGTGCTCTGTGCAACAATTTGTGAATATCAGCAACTCAGCTACAATGTTTACCAATGTATCATACGACATTATGAATTTTTCCATTGACACTTGCTGATAAATTCAATTGCTAAAATTAAAAGCAAAGAAATTAACTTTCTTGCTGGAAACACTTGTCTATTTACTCACTATTAGATCCTCATGTTTTAATGTTGCTTTTCTTCTTTTGGAATTGTTTTATTTATAAATTTATTTATTTTTTACCTTATGATGGGGGAAATTAATATTGAATTGCTCCGTTCGGCATATAACAAGTAATATGTGCTTAAAGTAACACTTTTAGAGAATAACACAATACTTTTCTTGTATGTCATCTTTTTTTTAATTTTTATTGTCCTCAGTTTTATTGCATTTATTTGATTGTATACCAGCAAATGTGATATAATGAGGAGCCATTCTATAACTTAATCAATGTCCCCAATTTCAAGTGTAGATTGAATCCTTTGACAAATTCGGAAAGTAGTGAACTAGCGACTATTTTTGAAAAGTAGTTTGTAATTGCTACTTTTTAAAACAATTAGTTGTAATTAGCTGCAATTTCGACAAATAGCTGTGGTTGTTGTTTGCTACAAAATAAAATAGTTTTTCAGACCACAGTTTCAGCTTTATTATAAGCAGTTTTTATTATATACGATCAAATGAAATTGCATGTTTAAATGCTAATATTATCAATAAGTAGCAAATAAAAATCAAAACTAGATCCATGTAAAGGTGGTGAAAGAGAAAAACTAATTGTCAAATGTACCTTGTGATTGCAAGTGGTTGATATACAAACAGAGGGCATGTATAAATTGACACTGATAATATTTCAAACACTTTAATTTTAATTTTTAAAACAACTTTGAATTTATTAATGATTTTGAGTAAAAATAAGATTTTATTTTTTGGTCAAGAGAATTAAAACAGAAATATTTTGGTAAAAATAGAAGCCTATACAAATATAAATATACATAAATCTTTCAGTGTAAATTGCATTTGTTTGTTTTGTGCAACTTTTAAAAGACATAATTTAAGGGGCATTTGAAAGTTATGTATGAATTAAAATCACATTTATATACAAAAAATTAATACTATAAAGAAATAACATATATGTTACATTTTTCTATATGTTGCACAACAAAGTATGCTATGAACATCAATAGCTTTTTTTTTCAATAAAAATAATTTTGAACAAAATAAGATTTTCCTTCTTCATGAATTTAGATTATTAAAGGAAAAAACTTATGAATTCACCTCTGTTAAATCCACCAATCATTGTAGGTTGTAAACAATGAAAATTACAGTCCATTGTTGATTTTTCAAATAATAGGGTTTGAAGAATACTTCACATATTGTGGACTAAAATAATGTATTTTGTTAAAGAAAAGGAAAAATCAAATCTAATTAAAAGAGCAATTACAGTTTTAAGCTATGGATTATTAAAACACTAAGTGGTTGCACACTATATGTCCCCATAATATTTAGCAAAAATTTAGTTAGTCCACACAAAGTTTTATTTCTGAAGTTGTGGCATTCTGTGCATCTGCAGATGATTTCATTGGCAATTTATCTCTGAACCAGACATTGTAAGCAGGCCAATGTTTAAAAGTTTAATAATGACCAATGAAATTTGCAAGAAATTCTATTTTAAAAAACTACATCTACACCATATTTCCATACTATATTTTCATTTTCATTCAAATATTGAGAATTTGTAGTCCAACTGAAAATGAAAATATGTTAACAAAACAATGATCTATAATCTGCCAAATTCTGTAATTCACTAAACCTTCAGTCCCAAACTGTGCAGATTTTATAGAATCAGTTGTAAGCCTACTTCATTATGGAAGTGGAAGATCATTTGACAATTCATGTACTGATGGAATGACACACTTTTTTTTTTTTTTTTTTTGCTTTTTAAGTGGTGGCCCCAGTTTTAAGATATCTATTATGTCTATAGAACAGACAGGATGACCATCAAAAGCAACTAGTATAACAAATGTACAAATAAAATTTAATGAAAAAAAAATATATAGAAAATTTCATATAATACTAACGTCAAATTCACCTTCTCAAATTTATAAAACACAATGCAAACACATTGGCAATGTTTGTTAGTAAAATAGGTGCAATAATTAAATAAAAACAGTTTAAAAAATTAGAACTATTTATGATGTTAAATCAGATGTCAAAATACTTTCGGCTAAACATTAGCCTTCATCAGATAACAACCAGTCGAAAAAAGGCAGTTCCGAAGAAGTGCATTGGAAAGGTGGAAAATAGATGAAACCATCCATGAAATGGAGGCAGTGACGGAAGATGGGGTGATACCACTAAACACTGGGAGTGAGAAGGGGCGGGGGGAGGGGGGAGGTCACCAAAAACCAAAAATCCCAGTGACACCAAGTACATTATACCGGTATCTCTACATTAAAGGATTTTCTGGCGCATGCCAACAGTATAGATAGAAACATACAATTTACTTGTGAAATTAAAGAAAATTGTTTACCATTTTTAGATATAGAACTTATCAAAAATATTTCAACACTTAGCATTGATAGAAAAATTTATAGAAAACCTTGCAGATCTAATAACACAATATCCTATATTAGTAATGTTCCGTTTAATTACAAAACAGCAGCATATCGTTTTATATCAAAAGGGTGTTTGAGGTTAGTTCAGAAGTTTATTTAAACGAAGGGTTGAACAAAATTAAATTGATTGCAAATGAAAATGGTTTTTCAAACAAATTTATCAATAAGTTAATTTATGAGTATAGAAATAAACAATCTACAATAGTTAAAAGAGATATGCAATTTTCAAAATTCTACAGTATTGATTATATCCAGACCTGCCAACCTTTGAAAATGAGAAATAGTAGCACACCAAATTCAAATTTATCTGAAGGTTGGTTGGTTGGTGGCTGTTTTTTACGCTGTAAATTTTAAGCGAGCAAATACTAATCTATTAAACGCATGTGTAACTATATCCATAAGCACACAAAGTAGGAGACTCTTTTGTTTTTGCTAATTTTTTTGTTGCGGGTGGGATTGATTAAACATAATTATTCCTATTCAATTAATGCTCTGTCCACTCCTAAGCCAAATTTATGAACTTCACAGTGAATTTTCTGAAAGATTCCAAGGCGGTTGGGGGGAGGGGGGTGATGGGACTACGGCTATATCTTCCAGAGAGAAATGTCTGAGTTAGAGTCCTTCATCAGGTTGAGTAAGTTGATACGACCGGGAGTGGGGGTGTCCACTCCCGCCACTTTTTTTTGCGTCCCTTTGACGAAATTTGCGTTTTTTCGCGATCTTTTGACGAAATTTGCAGTTTTTTTTTAGATTTGCTGATAAAATTTGCATTTTTTTTTCGATATTTTTTGACGAAATTTGCCGTTTTTCGCAATGTTTTTGACGGAATTAGCTGTTTTTACGCGATTCTCTGATGAAAGTTACGTTTTTCCCGCGATCTGTTGACAAAAATTTGTCGTTTTTTCGCGATCTTTTGACGAAATTTGCAGTTTTTCGCAATGTTTATGACGAAATTTGTTGTTTTTTCGCGATCTTTTGACGAAATTTGCAATTTTTCGAAATGTTTTTCACGAAATTTGTCGTTTTTTCGCGATCTTTTGACGAAATTCGCCGTTTTTTTCGCGATCTTTTGACGAAATTTGTCGTTTTTTGCAATGTTTTTGACGAAATTTGCCATTTCTTTGTGATTTTCTGACGAAAGTCACGTTTTTCCCGCGATCTGTTGACAAAAATTTGTCGTTTTTTCGCGATCTTTTGACGAAATTTGCCATTTTTCGCAATGTTTTTCACGAAATTTGTCGTTTTTTCGCAATCTTTTGACGAAATTTGCCATTTTTCGCAATGTTTTTGACGAAATATGCCTTTTTTCGCGATTTTCTGACGAAAGTTGTTGGGGCCGTGGTTAGAATACTTGTTAAAATAAAAAACTTATACAAGTTGCCAAAAATGTGTGCAAGTATGGATTAAGTTCATTAATGGATGCCAAATAGTTCAAAAACAGTTTATTAAAAAGAATTCTTGATCAAAAGTTAGTAAAACAATAAAGGTCATATTACTATCACAGGTTTCAAACTCACTCAACATAGCTTCTGCAGAACATGAAGAAAAATACTTAAGTGGATGGCTGGTTTCATATCAACTGGAGTATTACACAGATTCTAATTCAATATACTAGATGCCATCAAGAGCTGGACCAGCCAGGCTCATAATATTGCACAACACTTAACTTGAGATTACCTGTGCTCACATTACTATGCATCTGCCAACTGCTGTGAGAAGTCAAAGACACAAGAGCTTAAATACTGCTGAAAGCAAGGTCAAAAATGCAGTTAAAAATTATGCAAATATTTACTACTGTAAGGCAGTGAAAACAATTAACTGGAAAAATGACTGACATGAAATGATTTTTCCTGCAACATGTCAATCCAACCATGAGAACCAACCAACCACTTTCACAATGTAAACACAGTCATGTGTGATGTGGCAAATTGCTTATGCAAGCACAAACTCAGTACTTTATAAAATTAAATGTTCATTGTTGCATATTAAGTAAGTAATTTATATTTTTAAACATATACATTAACTATTTAAATACCTATAGCAATTTAAACACTTAGAAAAATATAAACAAGTTAACTATACTTGTTATTATGATACTTAGTGTTAATGGTTGAGCAGAGACACTGGGAAAACTAAATGGGAAAACAATTTAAACATTTTATAGCTTTATTTTACTTTAATTTAACATAACCTATAAATGTATTTAATAAACTTTAAACCAACAAATGCCCCCTTTTCCCAGAGTCTCTAGCTCAGCCAAATAACCATTTGCAATAAAAGTAAAACCTTTCACTTGGCAAAGCCTTTGTAAACATATCAGCTACATTTGCTTTACCTGAAACAAATTTAAGCCTAAACTTATCCAAATTTTCTCTGACAAAATAAAATCTTGTATCTATGTACTTAGTTCTATTATTCTCTACACAGTTTTTAGAAAAACATATTGCACTCTGATTGTCACAATATACATCAGGTTTACTAAAGTTTAAATCGAGAAATGACAGGCAATTTCTAATTCTCAAAATCCAGTTAAGTTCTTTAATGGAATCCGACAATGCAACATATTCAGCTTCCATACTCGACAATGCAATGCATTTCTGTTTACCTGAACTCCATATTATTGGTACTTGATCTACGAAAATGACATGACCACTAATAGACTTTCTATCTATTATATCTGACGCCCAACTAGCATCAGTATACACAGTTAAATTGCTGTCAGAGCTTCTAGAAAGATTTATTGCAAAATCACTTGTATGAAAAACATATTGTAAAACCTGACTTAAATTTTTCCAATGGGACCATGAAGGATTACTTGAAAATTGAGAAAGAGCTATTACTGAAAACAGAATGTCAGGTCTGGTTCTAGATGCAAGAAATAAAAGGCTTCCTATCAATTCCCTATATGGAATATTCTTGGCTTCTTCACCCTCAATGGTCTTGTTTAAGACAACACCTGGTGTAAGTGGCAATTTACACTTTATTCTGGGAATTTCTCTGAATGTTTCACTTAACTTTTTAATGTACCTCTTTTGATGCATATGAACTTCATTGTTAATTTCTTCAAATTCCACTCCTAAGAAGTTTTTAATTTTACCTAACACTTTAATTTCAAACTTTGTTTTAATCAAATCAATTACTTCTTTTAATCTATTTTTATTTTTGGCAAATATGGCCAAATCATCAACATATACCAATATTATAATTTCAGACTTATAAGTATAGATGCAGTTACAATCAATTTTATCAAACCCTAATTTAACAAATGTATCATCTAGTTCAACATACCACTCACGCCCGGCTTGATGTAAGCCATATAAAGCTCTCTTTAACTTCATTACATAACTTTCCTTTCATTTTTCAACAAAACCCTCAGGTTGGTCTATGTAGATTTCCTCTTTCAGTTTAGCATATAAATAAGCACATTTAATATCCAAGTGTTGATGTTCCCAACCTTTTATCATAACCAACATGACAAAGAAAAATCTGACTAATGAAAAAGATATAACTGGAGAGAAAGTTTCAAAGTAATCCACACCTTCAACCTGCCTGAACCCCTTTGCCACAAATCTAGCTTTAAAACTTTTTATTTTCTCATTTTCATCTTTTTTAATGGCATAAACCCATCTACTACCCAATACTTTTACTTTTTCAGGCCTGGGTACTAAGTCATATACTTCTCTTTCTTGAAGGGTACCTAATTCATTTTTCATGGCTTCTAACCAATTATCTTTTTCAGGCAATTTTTGGGACTCTTTATAGGAAGATGGGGTCTTTACTTCTACACAACATGCCTCTAATTCTGAATCCTCCCCCTCACTTTCATCTGCACTTTGAGTTAATTCTTTATTCTTACCTTCAGATTTGAAATTAAATTCATTTGGATTATAAGTTAACCAATTTTCTTTGCAATATTTTTCAACCTCATTTTTACTTCTCAATTTGACTCCTCCCTTTTTGGGGTAATAATACACATCTATTCTACCAGCACTTTTCCCTTTCTTTCTCTCTACCTCTACTCTTTCCCAATTTGTAACAGATGATGTGGGAGGTATATCCTTAGATTCTGAAATGTCCTCATGAAAATTTTCAAGAATTTTTACATTTACCAAATTTTTACTTTCTTTGTTATACGACTTAAAATAAGGGTTTTCCTCATTAATTCTGACATGTTTGGTTTCATCAACTATAGTAGTTCCAGGGTACCAAATTCTATAGCCCAGAGTAGCTGAGGCGTATCCTACCATAACCCCCTTTTTGGCTCTTTTCTCCAACTTATTTCTATATCTACTAGGAATGTTAACGAATGCTGTGCTTCCAATAACTTTAAGATGTCTCACTGAAAAAGGTTTACCTCTCCAAACATTAAGTGGGGCTTTTCCTTTCAACTTACTATGAGGGAATCTATTTTTCAAATAATTCTGGGTACTGACCAATTCTGCCCATAATTCCTGGGGTAAATTTCCTTGCTCTATTAACGATCTTACGCCTTCCAAAAGAGTTCTATTGTAGCGTTCAGCCACCCCATTCATTTGCGGCGAATATGCATTCGTCATTTCACACTTTATACCTTCCCCTCTCAAGTAATTTTCAAATTCATTTGAAAGAAATTCTCCCCCTCTGTCAGTTTTGATTCTCTTAATCTTTTTACCCATTTGTCTTTCCACAAAAACTTTAAAATTTCTGAAATTTCTAAATGCTTGGTTTTTATGACTTAGAAAATATACAAAAGAATATCTAGAAAAATCATCTATGATTGTCATAAAGTATCTAGCACCACCTAGAGAATTAACCGGAGCAGGGCCCCAAATGTCCATATGACAGAGTTCAAGTATGTTTGAAGTATTTATATCTCTTTCTTGAAAACTTACTAGCTTACTTTTTGAAAAATTACAAGTTTCACATTCATTCATTTTACCGGAGACTTTTTCTATACCATAAGCATTTCCTGACCTGGCAAATTCTAGTAAAGATTAACAGTTTAAGTGCCCAAAACGTAAATGCCAATTTGTTACATTATTTTTAGCAATATGTGCCCCCAAAACTTCCCCTTTTCCACAATTTGCATTTATTGAATAAAATTTATTTTTGAGTGGAACTCGTAACATCTCCCCATTAGTATCAGATATTTTTGCTTCATCACCTGTAAAATTTACATTTAAACCTTCAATACATAGACATCTCACTGAAATTAAATTACGACACATTTCTAGAGCATAATACACATTTTTCAATACAAGATTAAAAGGAACAGTACCTGAATTAATAATCAAATTTACGTTACCAATGCCAGAAGTCCTCGTGTTACCCTTAGCAGTAATTGCCTGGCTTTTGAATTCACGAAAGTCCTTAAACACCGCTTTTTCTTTACAAAAATGGTCTGTTGCTGCTGAGTCGATGACAAACTCCAGGTTTAAATTCTCGCTCATCATTGCAGCGGCAAAATGGGCTTGACTGAAGTTACGGCTGCTTTTCTGTTTGTTCCATGAGCCACTTTGGGATCCGGAATTCAATCTACAGAACTTTTTCAGATGTCCAGGCTTTCCACAAGAATAACACCGTCTTTCTTTTTCTTTATGTATGGATAAAAGGGCTTGGTTTCTTGGAATCTCAGTAGATTTTGACCTTTGGCGATCATATTCAGCAAGTAGTTGCTTTCGGACCTCGTTCACTGTAAAATCGGCATCTGGCAGTCGATATAGTTGTATTACCAAACTTTCATAACTTTCAGGCAGATGCTCCAGGATTTGGTAGGCAACTTCATCAGGTGGGATTTCTTTACCGGCTGACTCTAAGTCCTTTGAACTCTCCAATACTCGGTTAATGTAGGTCGCCATGGAATCCATTTCATTATATTTAATATTCATAAATTTTCTTCTTAATGCTGCAATTCTAGCACGACTACAAGGTTCAAAAGTGTTCTTTAGTAACACCCAGACTTCTGATGGTGTTTTGGCATCATATATAATATTTTTCAAGTTTTCCTCGATACTTAAACACAAAATGGCCAAGGCTTTGCTTTCCTTTACCTTATCCACTACAACATCTGCCTTGAGAGCTTCATTCGTCACTTTGTCAGAAGTAAAATCACTTAAGTTCTGACTTATCAAAAACAAATTCACATTGAATTTCCATGACTTGAAATTCTCTCTATTTAGCTTAGGAAACGAAAATGAGGAATAACTTATTTCACCAGTGGCAGCCATTTTTATCTCATAAAGCAGAGCTCATCCAACCACCGATCTGCTACCAGTTGTTGGGGCCGTGGTTAGAATACTTGTTAAAATAAAAAACTTATACAAGTTGCCAAAAATGTGTGCAAGTATGGATTAAGTTCATTAATGGATGCCAAATAGTTCAAAAACAGTTTATTAAAAAGAATTCTTGATCAAAAGTTAGTAAAACAATAAAGGTCATATTACTATCACAGGTTTCAAACTCACTCAACATAGCTTCTGCAGAACATGAAGAAAAATACTTAAGTGGATGGCTGGTTTCATATCAACTGGAGTATTACACAGATTCTAATTCAATATACTAGATGCCATCAAGAGCTGGACCAGCCAGGCTCATAATATTGCACAACACTTAACTTGAGATTACCTGTGCTCACATTACTATGCATCTGCCAACTGCTGTGAGAAGTCAAAGACACAAGAGCTTAAATACTGCTGAAAGCAAGGTCAAAAATGCAGTTAAAAATTATGCAAATATTTACTACTGTAAGGCAGTGAAAACAATTAACTGGAAAAATGACTGACATGAAATGATTTTTCCTGCAACATGTCAATCCAACCATGAGAACCAACCAACCACTTTCACAATGTAAACACAGTCATGTGTGATGTGGCAAATTGCTTATGCAAGCACAAACTCAGTACTTTATAAAATTAAATGTTCATTGTTGCATATTAAGTAAGTAATTTATATTTTTAAACATATACATTAACTATTTAAATACCTATAGCAATTTAAACACTTAGAAAAATATAAACAAGTTAACTATACTTGTTATTATGATACTTAGTGTTAATGGTTGAGCAGAGACACTGGGAAAACTAAATGGGAAAACAATTTAAACATTTTATAGCTTTATTTTACTTTAATTTAACATAACCTATAAATGTATTTAATAAACTTTAAACCAACAAAAGTCACGTTTCTCACGCGATCTGTTGACAAAAATTTGTCATTTTTTTGCGATCTTTTGACGAAATTTGCCGTTTTTTTGCAATGTTTATGACGAAATTTGCCGTTTTTTCGCGATGTTTATGACGAAATTTGCCGTTTTTTCGCAATCTTTTGACGAAATTTGTCGTTTTTTGCAATGTTTTTGACAAAATTTTCCATTTTTTCGTGAATTTCTGACGAAAGTCACATTTTCCCCGCGATCTGTTGACAAAATTTGCTGTTTTTTCGCTTTGCTGCTTTTCGCAATGTTTTTGACGAAATTTGCGATTTTTTCGCGATTCTGTGACGAAAGTCACGTTTCTCCCGCGATCCTTTGACAAAATTGGCGACTTTTCTTCGAACGAAAGACGAGATTGATTTTTTTCGGCGATCATTTGCCGAAATACCGATACATTTAATATCCGAATTTTCGGATTTATGACCGATATATATTTTTTTTTTACGGAAATCATTGTCTTAATTTTTCGAAAAATTCGGACCAGAATCACCCCTGAACGATCTTTTGACGAAATTCGCATTTTTTCAGCAATCAGTTGAATGAAATTCACGTTTTTTTTCGGCGATACTTTGGCGAAATTTGCTTTTTTCCTGCCAATTTTTTGACGAAATTCGCGTTTTTTCAGCGATCCTGTAACGAAATTCGCATTTCTTAGCTCGATCCTGTGACGAAATTCGTGATTTTTCGCTCGATCCTGTGACGAAATTCGTGATTTTTCGCGCGATCCTGTGACAAAATTCGCGTTTTTTTTTTTTTTTTCTCCAGAAAATCATAGTTTTAGACAGATTTTTGTAGCATCGTAGTTTGTGGCTCAAAATCGTAGCAACTACGATTTTTTCGTAGCAGTTGGCAGCTCTGTATATCCCAAAAATTTTTGAGCGGATTAAATACGAATTAAAGAAATATAATGTAACTCTTATCGCAAAGCTCCCAACAAAGCTAAAATATCTGGTACATAGAATGATTGACCCCATTGATAACTGAGATAAATCTGGCATATATATTATTCCTTTTAAAGTTAATGGCAGTTCTAAAACATATTCATATATATAGGCATGACAACTCACAAATTAAAGGAAAGGATTAAAGAACATACAGCTGACATAAGAAAAGGTAAATTATCCACCGCTTTATCCAGATTAAATCAAGCTAAAGAAATTGAGGTATTTTTCAGTAAGGCTAAAATAATTTCACATAGTTCACAGTATAACAGTTGTATAATCAGAGAGTCCCTAGAAATTTTGAAAAGAGGTGATAATACATGTAATGATGTATTGTCTATCAGATCCCATGTATTTGGTTTAATGTACTTGGTGTCACTGGGGTTTTTGGTTTTTGCTGACACCCCCCCCCCCAGCTTTTAGTGGTATCACCCCATCTTCCGTCACTGCCTCCATTTCATAGTTTGTGTGTTTCGCCCATTTTCCACTTGTCCAGTGCACTTTTTCGGAACTGCGTTTTGTCGACTGGTTGTTATCATCTGATGAAGGCTAATGTTTAGCTGAAAGCTCATGTATTTTGACATCTGATTTAACAGCATAAATAGTTTTAATTTTTTAAAACTGTTTTTAATTATTGCACCTATTTTAGTAACAAACAAATTATCAATGTGTCTGCATGGTGTTTTATAAAATTTAATGAATCAAAATCTCACATGTTGCATATACCTTTCTTAAAATAGCTTGACAGAAGTAGCAGTTAAAATTTTTACTTTTTTTTAAACATTTTTTTTTAAAAGCTTGATAAAAGCAATAGTAATGTTTTACATTTTTACAACTTTTTTTTTTAGCCATTTGAGTCCCAAGAGATATTTGAAAAATCTTATTGAAAAGTACAAAGTAGTGATGCAGTGTAGTAGTAGATGCAATAGCACTTGTTTTATTTTAGGTTGAAAAGCACAAAAGCGATGAGATAGTGCTCGTTTTATTTTATGTCAAAAAACATCAAAAGGAGTATAATAATGTTTGTCTTATCTATGTTGTTGCCATCATTAAAATTATTTTAATCTTAGTCGTTAAATAGGGTTAGTTTTATTAAATTACAATAATTAAAGATGATGGAATCTGCAAACAAAATATATACTTATATGGTTTACATAAAAAAAAAAGAATGGGGCTTTAAATAACAGTGAAGTTGAGCACATTGACCTTGGCAGAATCCAAACCCACCAAAATTTACCCATTAAAACGAAATATAGTGGCTCTTTTTGACAGGAAATTGAAACAGCATGATCAATTTATGACAGACTCAAACGGTTAAATCAAAATAACAATAGAAGAGCAAGAATTAACAAAAATACTAAACTACAGGGTTCGGTGATCTATATCAATAGATATATATCTTGATATATATCATGAGATATATCCGGTATTTATTTTCAAAATATCATGAAGTTTGATATTTTTGATATTTTCACGTATTTGATATGATATTTATTTTCAAAATGTTGCGTATAATATTTTTGATATTTTCAATCAAAACAAGTGTAACAGATTTTTTTAACTGTTATAGGCTGTGTTACTCTGTAAACAATTTTTGCTCTTAAAGTGGCTTTTTTAGCACCCCCCCCCCCCCAAAAAAAAAAAAAAAAAAAAAAAAAAAAAAAAAAAACCCGAAACTTTTCCAAGCTTTATGTTTGAAACTGAATTTTTAAATGTAGAATCAATAATTATGTAGAACAATATTTACTTAGAAAAGCCACTGAAAAATAAACTATCTAATTCAGAACTAAAATAACTTCTTAAATCAACATCAAAAACTTTAAAATGCGCTAGGCCTTTCGAAAGATCTGAGTCTTTCTTCGTCAGGCGCAAAAAGACGAGCTTTTACTATGAAAGCTCAATCAGCAGCAAGACTGAAATGAGAGATAAGGGAGAGGAAACAAGCTGAAGTAACAGCCAATAGGAAAGTAGAAATCAACAGCCAATAGGAAAACAGAAGACAACAGCCAATCACAGAAGAGTAAAATCAAAACAATAGAATACAAAATAGAAGGGGAATAAGGAAGGGAAAATAAAATAAAATAAAATAAAATAAATAAATAAAAAATAAATAAAATAGAAAAAATAAATAAAATAAAATGAATAAATAAATAAATAAAAAGTAATGAAAAATAAATAAATAAAAAATAAAACACACAAATATATTAAAAGTGGAAACAGATGAAAATTAAGAATTAAATAAGTAACCAAAATATATAAATATATATAAAAATAGGCTACTATTAATTTACAAAAATAAATTACATGGTAGTACTGAAGAGGTTTTTCCAAGCAGCAGAGAGCATTGTGGAATCAGATTTATCATTAACAATAACTTCACGATGAAGATAAATAGCTAAATTTTCAAGAAAGTCCAGTTTTTGATGATGTTTTAAGAAGTTATTTTATTTCTTATTGTTTCACACCAGTTTCAACTTATTTTATTTTATCTAATTTAGATAAACTTAGCTTCATTAGAAATAATTATTTTCTCATTTTGGTTTTGTTCATTTAAGCAGACCAAGCTTACTATATTTATGTTCAATCTTACTTATAATAAAATCCGAAGGCAAGAAAGTGTCTGTAACGGTTCCGGGCTCGACCACTCAGATCTGCGAATCGACCATAGTTAAACGCCATGTTAGGCTTAATGAAAAAGCTATGCTACATCCGATTCTGCTGTTAAAATATTTGTAAAAGCATATTAGAGCTTTTAAATATTTTAATTTTGTTTAAAACCTTCAAAAACTATTTCATATAAAACACGTATATCAACATTTCTGTATACATTTTTTTCTATAAGCACTTTTCTTTTCAGAAATAGCGGTGAATTCTTTCGTACGGTGGATTTGAGTGATCAATCCAGTACATTGGCGCCATCTACTGGCGTATTTTGAAATTTTGCTTCCGTCTTAAATACAGTAGAGGGCCTATTATGCGAAATCCTCTGGAACAAAGGCTTTCCGAGTTTTGGAATTTTCCGGATTTTGGGTCCTCCTGAAGTTCACGATTATTTGACAAAATTCATGTTTTTTTGTCGTGATTCTTTGAGAAAATTTGCATTTTTTTCTGCTGTTCTTTGACAAAATTTGCGTTTTTTTTCTACGATCCTTTGACGAAATATAATTTTTTCGTGGTCCGTTGAAGAAATTTGCGTTTTCTTTTTGCGATCCTTTGAAGAAATTTGCATTTTTCTGCGATTCTTTGAGGAAATTTGCGTTTTTTGCTATTCTTTGACGAAATTTACCTTTTATTTACGATCCTTTGACAAAATTCGAGTTTTTTTCTGAGATTCTTTGACGAAATTAGCGGGGACGAAATTCCACTTTTTTCGCGATCCCTTAACGAAATTAGAAATTTTTTCGCAGTGCTTTGAAGAAATTTGCGTTTTTTTGGAAAATTCATGTTTTTCCGCGAATATTTAACGAAATTCACATTTTTTAATTTTTTTCCGATCCTTTAACCAAATTTGTGTTTTTTTGTGATCCCTTGAAGAAATTTTACATTTTTTCGGAGTCCTTGGAAGAAATTTGCGTTTTCTTCTCAAGCCTTTGTCGGAAATCGCGTATTTTCTGCGATTTGTTAACAAAATTAGCATTTTTTTCGCAATTCTGCGACGAAATTTGCATTTTTTTTCAATCCTTTGACAAAATTCAAGTTCTTTCCGCAATCCTTTGAAAAATTGTCTACTTTTTCTTCGAACGATAGACATATTTGTTTTTTTCGGCAACGATCGTTCAAAATTCGAGATTTTGTTATGTTCGAATCTTTGGACTGAAGACTAAAATTTTCGAAACCGAATGCCTTAAATTTTTAGGAAACTTCGGAACAGAATCACCCTTGATGAAATAAATATATAACTATTTTTTGATTCTAACGAATCGCAATATAAATTAATTTTAAACTAAAATTTGATAGAAAAATGATTTGTTTCTAATATCGGGAAGAAGGGGGGGGGGGCATGTTCACCCGCTACTGAAGTAACAATATTTTAGTGATTACACACTGAAACACAATAGACTGAAAAAAAAATTAGAAATCGGTGAAATTTTCGAAAAATTTACAAATTTAGAAAGTTTTCGAATTGTTTTTGCTGACTTCGGGTTTTTCCGGATTTTGGAATTCCGGATAAGGGGTCATATACTGTAAAATGATTCTTTCTGATCAAACGTAATTAAAATATAAGGAATACATAGTAGAGCATAATTTGCATTTAATTTTGCTTATGTAATCAAACAATGAGTTTTGTGGTGAGTCAATCTGTTTAGAAACTCATTGATAACACTTTTTTACAAAAACTTTCGCACATGGATTATTTGTCAATATTTAATTTGAATGCTTTGTCCAATCGTTGAACTACTTCCGAAATTTAATACTGAGTAAAATATATATATATATCCTCATCATTTTTACATGTAAAAATCATTTGTCATTTTTAAAATGTACTTTTCTACAGTACAAACCTTTCAATAATAAAATCTTCATGCTGTTTGTTTGTATGAAGTCTTATGAAAAAGAAACACAGATCAACAATCTGTCATTTTTGACGGGGTTATATACTAGTTTTTTCAATAAAAACAAATTACTTTGTTGTATAAAACATAAAATTATCTTAACTTGATTACTAAATCTTAATAGTTTGTTTTTTGTGGGTGTAAAAAGCAAATGGTGTCTGTTTTCAATTAATTGATCATAAATTTTGTTAAGTGAAAAAAAAGATAGAAAAAGACATTTAGAATATTGTTTTATTAAATTTTCATCCTAAATGACATATGTTTTAATGTCTAATTTATATTAACTCTGAAAATATTTCTAATCATCATTCAGTTGGCTATTTTGAAAATATCGGATATATATAAAAAAATCGGATATATATCAAAATATCGGATATTTTTGATATTTTCAAAAATATCATGATATTTACAAACCCTGCTAAACTCTATACTTTTTTTAATTGCTAAAAGGTGTAAAATAAAAACTTTATAAACAGTAAAAAAAATTTATTAGATTGTTTACATGTTTCGGCTCCATCAAAGCCATTATCAAAACAAATAAGAATATTCTAAAGTTGCATGATCTATGATGTAATAATTTGAAATACCATCATTCAATTTTTTACATCTTCTTTCAGATCATGCACATTTTTTATTTTTTATTGGATGTTTATTTCCACATTTGTAACCATGGAGTAACAGCCATAATTTTGTAAAGTTAAATGATGCTGCATTATTACATATTGAATTTTTATGTGTTACAATCTCTATGGTTTCTCTTATACAGTATATATCACTATTGTAAACAGTCTAATAAAACTTTTTTTTAGCTCACAGGCTATCAAAGCCTGAGAGCTAATGTGCCCGCCGGTTCTGTATGTACGTACGTATGTATGTACGTACGTAACGCGATAACTCTCGATAGAAATATCCGATTTGTTTAAAATTTTGTTTATATGTTCATTATGATAAGGCGGTTCCCTGATTAGTTTTGGGGGTTCATTTGTTAAGTATAAAGGGGGGAACGGAGGGGGGCTAACCCCCCTTAATTTAGATAAATGGGGTTTTCAAGCAGAATTATCAGATTTTCTTCAAAATTTGTGTATTGGTTCATTGTGATAAGGCGTTTCCTTGATTAGTTTTGGGGGTTCATTGGTTAAGTATACAGGAGGGGGAGAACGGGGGCTAACCCCCCATAATTTAGATAAATGGGTTTTTCATGCAGAATTATCAGATTTTCTTAAAATTTTATATATAGGTTCATTGTGATAAGGCGCTTTCCTGATTAGTCTTGAGGGTTCATTGGTTAAGTATGTAAAGGAGGAATGGGGGAGTAACTCCCCTTAATTTAGATAAATGGGTTTTCCAAGCAGAATTATCTGATTTTCTTCAAATTTTGTATATAGATTCATTGCTGTAAGGCGCTTCCCTTATTAAGTTTGTGGGGTTTATTGGTTAAGTATAAAGCGTGGGAATGGCGGCTAAACCTCCCTTAATTTATTGTGGATTTCTTTATTTTTCGAGGGGCATTATTCTTTGAAATAATAGTATAATATACAATTAGTGTGAATAGCCTGTGAGCTCAATGCCATCAGTTTAACTGGGCAGTTTTCTTTTTATTACAGTTTATTAAAGTTTATATTTTATTTTACCTTTTAGCAATTAAAAGATGTACATTATTACATGGTGTTTAATTTGTTATATATTTAGTAAATTCTGTTTTAAAAATTTAGAAAAGACAAAAAAAAAAGTGTTTATTTTATAATTTTATAAAAACATTTAACACTGAATACTTTTGTCAAGTCAATCTAAAATCACAGAATTTTTTAATGGTTATTTTTATTTAAGAAAATTATTATTTAAATGTGATTTAACTTTAAACTGCCCCCCCCCCTTACCATTTTGTCTTTATTTCTAATTATCTGTGATGCTACCTGATGGGCTTTTAATAGAATTTCTAAGATTGAGGGTTAGACAGGTAACAGACATATTAGAAAGCTTTGAGAAATTTTGACCATTTAATTAACTTCTTGATATTTATAACTATTACAAAAGATGCAATAAGTCTACTATTCTAATAAAACAATCTATTTTAATAAAAAAAAGTATTGCTTTGTGTGTGTGTGTGTGTCAGGGATGGCTATCGAAATTTAGTGCACTTAGAAATCAGAAAATTTTGGTGAGGATAGTCCAAAGCAGGTCTTGATGCATGTGAGGCTCCGATTTTTAATTTTTTGATAATAAGCCAATATATTAAAAACTCATCAAAAAAGACAATCTTTTTTTTTTTTTTTTGCAAAAATAGGCTGACATGTGCATGTATGCCTAAGACCCGATTTACGCAGCAAAAGGAATGAAGAACTGAATGCTCGTTTTTTTGCTGCTATGTTTTAACCTGCATGGGGCAAATTGCTTGGTTTAGTTAAAAATGAAAGACATATTCTGAAAAATCATACTCTTATGTTGCAATCAGTTAAAAAAAATATCGTTGTTAATCCTTTGAAAATTTTTTTTTCAAAAAGGGTCGTTTCCTCCTTATGGTAATGCCCCTCTGGGGTGCAATTTTAAAGGTACCAACAAACAAAATATATGATGCTCTTAAAGTCGAAACCTTTATTATTATTTTTTTTTTTGACAGTGCAATCGGTTTTTAAAAATATGAATTTTAACCCAATGAAAAACATTGGCAACTGCAGGTCACTTCATGCCTCTGGGAGACTATCTTTTTACTATGCTAAAAGTAACTAAACGTCCGAATTTCAACACAATCTTTTTAGGGCATTTCGACAGACCAGATCTACATCGCCTGCAAAAATTTCGAAACGTCAGAGGAGTAGAAGTATTTAAAAAAAATAAAATCTGAGAAATTTTTGATGAAAACGGCAAATTGTAACTGTGTCAGCACAGCTTTCAGTTCATGTTTTTTCTGCTAAATATGCATATTTTTTCACGAAATTTTATCGAGAGCAGTTTTTAACTGATTAAAATTTCAGAGAGTTTGGAAGATGAAAATTATTTTTTCTCTGTTGTGTTAAAGAAGCCGATGTAAAAAAAAAGTGTGGTGAAAACATATTTTTTCATGAAAATTTTTACATGGGCTGTAAAACCACTATATTTATAACAGATAAAAATTTTAAGAGTTTGGACAACAAAAACTATTTTTTCGAAACTACGCAACATACAACCCTAAGTGAAAAAACAAGAAAATGTCTTCTTATGAGTTCTTTTACAGTAAATATACATATTTTTTCACAAATTTTTCATTTAAAAATAGAATATCATACAAAATTGAGTTAAAGATATAAAATCATACAAAACTGAGGTTTGTTTAAGGTTTTTATCATGGGCCCAGGCAAAGTCGGGTGAGCCAACTAGTTGTAAAATAAAGTTAATTTTCTTTTTCAGAAGTAGAGGAGTAACTTTGGTAGAAAAAAAAATAACTTCACACACTATAGGCAACTTGCTTTTTTAGTTAACAAAAATAAAACTGAAAAAATTACCTTTTTTTTTTACTGTTGTTTTATCATGATAAAAAAAAAAAAAAAAAAAAAAAAACAAGATACAAGACTTTAAATTCTTTTTTCAAGATTCACGAGATTTGACAACTCTAATGTTGAGGCTAAGCAACATTCAGATTACACAATATATAGTTTAATAAATTCCTAAACAGGAAAAAAAATAAAGCTTAAAAGATTAAAGTTTGTGAATTAATAGTACAATTGCAATGAAGGAAGAAGTATAACAAATTAATACAAACCTACGTAACCAGGGGTCCCACAGGCAGTTGCCATTATGCCTGAATCTTCCATTTTGGAGAGACCGAAATCACTAATCATGATCTTGGAATCTTCATCTGGACTATAGTATAGTAAATTTTCTGGCTAAAAGAAAGATAAGAATGAGATGCTAATACTAATTTCTGAAGGTGTGGAAATTAAAAATTTTGGTTGCACACTGCACCTATTTTCAAGAACTTTTTTTTTTTATGTATTAACATCTAAATAAGTCATTTAAAGAAGTCTGAACTAGTAACAGGGTTGCTACTCAAGCAGGAGAAAAAAATTCCCTGACTATTTTTTTTAAATTTCCCGACAAGTGTGGTAATACATATTGGTTGCGGTGAAGGCAAATTAAGTTTATTATCAATTGAAAAAACTAAACTTTTCTAAGTACAGATAAGATTAACTTAACATCCCACTTTTGAATCTTGTAGTAAAGAAAGAAAAATGCTAAAATAATATCAAACAATGTTATTTAATAAAAAATACATAAAGTTTTAACTCGAGTATTTAGTCAGTTCAAAATATAACTTACTGATTGAGATATAATCACATACGTTTAAAAATAAAAGGAATTTATATTTCATCTAGACACCAAATAAAAGAAATGCATAGAACAAGAATAAAATAATTACACAATTTCTTCATAATAGTTTTAATGAAACTTACTGAAACAATGAATTTTTTTCCACTATTAACTGTTTTTTAAAAAAAATCATTGCGAAATCCATTTCTTCACTTTTAAGGTGCTAAAAATATTTTATCAATAGAGTAATTTATTTTAAAAAATGTAAAATTCAATTTAAAAAAAAAAAAACATACATAAGGTTGATCTCAATTTTGAATATTTAGAACCAATAAATTAATATCCTATAACTATAGTTGCTATCTTTTATGCTTCTTCCAATGCCAATCGGATTGGCGTGGGGAAAAATCTGGCTCCGAGCCAGATTCTGGATGGGTTTCAACATCGGCGCCGACTTCGCTCGGTTGGCGATCGCTGCGAAATTCCCTGACTTTTCCAGATTTTGGAGGAAAAAAATGAAGTTCCCTGACTTTTTGTGTTAATTTCCCAATTCCCTGACTTTTCCAGGTTTTCCAGGTGGCATAGCAACCCTGTAGTAAATATGGTTGTTAAGATAAGAAAATTTCAAATAATGAATAGCTAACATCATCAATTTGTAATGACAAATTCATGTCATTCATATTTTCTGAATTAGTGAAATATTACATAATAAATTACTATATTATACGGTACTGGTATTGTAAAACTAATACATCTGCATATCAGGGTCCTCAATGTCCAAAACACATATTTATTTTAATCTCACTTTACATAATTAATATCTAAAATCCATGCACAATTTAGGTTCTCTACATTATATATAAGCTTTATAAGCATATATATTTATAAGCTGCTGCACACTATATATTAAATGTTTTATGTTTAGTTCACATTTTATCATTTTTATAATACACAAGCTAAATATTTTAATGAATCATTTTGTTTATTTTTTGTATACAATTCTTAATGATTCACAATGTTGAGGGAAAAAAGAAATATGAATATATTTTCCAACTAGTGTCTTTAAAAAAATCCAAAGGTAACATGAATCAAAATTTCAACTTCTCATTATTTCCTAGTCTGCATTTATAAAACGTGCGAAATAATAAATAATTTTCAATTGTTTCAATGGCATTTCTTAAAAATGGACAAAACTTACTTTCCATATAGAACTGGGTTAATCCCATGTTTAGTCATACAAATTCAACCACTTCAACTAACTTAAATTTATTTGCTGTCAATGTGTCTGAACGTAAAATAAATGTAAAATAAAAACTGCCCCAGTAGCAGAATTTTCTGTGTTAATCTGCAGCAAACTGAAATTTATCTGCGACCCAAGAATGCCAGACCATGCTTACTATAATAAGAAATTACAGTAACTCATAAACTAAGCAAAATTTGCATTTATAAAGAAAGCATAAGAAGAAAATACAATAAATCTAGGGACAAAAAAGAAATTTTAGTAATTTTTCATAGCCCAGAATTTTGTTTTCAGCTGTTAGATTGATCAGCAAAGACTAAAATAATCTGCAGAGCTGCTGCCGTGCTGTACTGTTTCTGCTGGTGGGTTTACTGCTTTTTCAAACTGTTAGAAATATTAAAACTTTCAAGAAATTTCATTGATCAATTATTGAAAGACTACAAGAAATGGGTATGTTAATTTAGAGTGATCTTACTTTTCATGGAATTCTTAATCTACAAACTTTTGGCATTATTTAATTTTCTAAAAGTTCATAAAACAATATATTGGAAACAAAGTTACATTTGAAAATTCCTACTTTAATTTTAATTATTTTAATAATCAAACATAAAAATAACAGTCTTATTAATATGTAACTATTTCACATTGAATTTAATCAAATATAAGTATAAACCAGTACAGAATACTATTTTTAAAAGTTATTCAACCTTCATATTGATAATATTTTTAATTATTTTCCCAGTATGCAAAAAAGTCTGATTTACCTATGTACTGAACAAATCTGAGAAAATGTTTAAAATTTAAGCATCAGATGTTGTTATACAAAAGAAAATGTCGAAACAGAATTCCCTTTATTAATTCAATAAATTTTCATTTATTTAAAGCATGAGCAGCTCTTGTTACACCACTTATAACACATCATAAATATCATTTGTTTAAAGTGCATGGATAAAAAAAAAATTGACTGCTGTTGGTTAAAACTGGTCTATATCATGTTAATAATTATTATTGCAATGAAAACTTAGAAATAAATGCCCATACATATTGTAAATAAATTGGCCAATATATGGGCTGAACCTATTTGCAAGGGAGTTGAGTTATTGAATAATTTGAATAAAATCTACTTCTCATTCTGTAAGGTCATTTACAACTAAAAAGTGATATCAGCCAGTGGCGTAACCAGGGAGGGTGTCCAATTTAATAGCCAACATGGTTGCACTTCTGTAATGGTATGGGGAGCGATTTCTTTTAATGGTTAGACATTTCCAGAATTCATCAATGGTTGTCAAATATCTGAAACTATCAAGAAACACTTGTCAATCATTTGCTTCCTATTCACTGAATTTTTTGGTAGAGAAGATTGAATTTTTCAACATGACAATGCTTCCAACTCAACGTCAGAGTGACTTAGGTCAAACATGCTATCTGTTTTGAACTGACTAGCACCAAGTCCTGACCTAAGTCCAATAGAAAATTTATGGGGTTTTCTCACAAGTGCAATCCTACCAAAATAATAGGCAGTATTCTATAGTCAAAGACTTGATATTGGCTATTGAGAACATTTGGTTAGAAATCAATAATACAGAACCTGATTTTATTGATGGAACACCATGTTTTAATATAATGGACCAATACTTAAATATAAACTTTTTATTATTATCCTTTAAAAGGAATTTTTTTTTCTTTTGTCAAATTCGATGGTTTGAGATAAAATTTGAAGCATAATTGTGGT
This sequence comes from Maratus michaelseni, assembly GCA_963931845.1. NCBI lineage: Eukaryota > Metazoa > Arthropoda > Arachnida > Araneae > Salticidae > Maratus > Maratus michaelseni. Next base: position 125,358,098 of record OZ007594.1, on the reverse strand, counting down.
AAATAGTTTTAAAACTATAATTTGTAGCAAACATGAAGATGAATTTAAATTACAGTAGGTAATTAAAATCGGTTTTGAAAATTGCTGCTCTGCTTAAACTTTTTACACTTACTGTATAACTAAAAGTAAAAATATTGAAGTCACAGTTTTAGTACAATTTTTGAAGTATCTATAAATAATTTTATGATAAGATATATTTCAAAAGAATGACTCAATTCAGCTTATGAATAATAATAATGATGATGATAATACAAAAGAAAATGTTACCTTTAAATCCCTGTGAACAACTCCCTGAGAATGCATATAATCTACAGCTTCTAAGATTTGCCGAATCAAGTTACTGGCATCTTTTTCTGTATAACTACCCTTTTCCACTATTCGATCGAATAATTCACCACCAGTTACTCTAAAATAAAGAAAATGACAGTAAGTACATAATATGGAATTGGAAAGATTAATAAATTACAATAATAACCCACATATGCTGACCTTCGACTTATATAACTCACACTGTATTTATGCTGAGTTAACACCATCTAACTCGTAATACACTGTAATTTTAAATGCAACATATAGTGTTTTGCTAAATATTATACACTAGTTAGACTTTGCTTATCTAGACCAGCCATACTCAACCTGCAGCCCAGGAAACTTCTATATGTGGCCCAAGGTGCACACCACAATCATCTGTTTATGTTCATAAAAATTTGAGATGTGCATAGAAGGTATTTAAGACATTCACTATTGTTCTATATATTTTATAGGAAGACAAAATTCTGCCTTGTTATTTATATATAAAAAAAAAATAATTAAGGTAAATCTTTTTAAATGTCATTTGCTTAGCCAATTTTTTTTTTTTTTTTAATGTTACAGTGGTGTATATGCTTTTTAATCTTCAATTCTAATCAAATAATATTTAAAGTTTATTAAATTTGCACTAAATATTTTTATATCTTAGGATCATCTTCATACTGAAACTGTATCAAACTCCAAATATTTTCAATACAAACACTTAATTTTGACATCATATTTGGCTTTTTGGTAAATTTTACCTTATGATACCAAATGGGAAGTCATTTAGTCAATTAGTTTAAGAATTATGAAGGTTTATAGTTTGGAACTCCTAATGTTATATTCATTCGGAATTGTTGCAAAACTAATTCCAATGCGGGTAGTTTTTAAGCATAACTTAAGAACTATTTGGTGGAATGAACTGTAATTTTGGATTTGCATATTTTAAATGTCTAGAAATTGATTTCTATTAAAAATTTATAGGTTACAATTCAATTTTTCGAAAATTAACTTTAAAAAAAATATTTTTTCTCAATAAATTTCAAAACATTTTTAGCTGTGACATATGAATTTTTAACAGGAATCTATTTCTAGAAACTTACTTTAAATATGCAAATACAAGACTACAGCTCATTCCGCCAAGTAATTATTAAGTTATGCTTAAAGAACTACCTGCATTATGTTGTATTTTGCAGTGAATGTTTTACAAATGAATTTAACATTACGTATTCTAAACTTTAAACCTCCATAATTTCTAAAATACTTGACCAACTTCCTGTATGGTATACTATGGTAAAATGTAGCGAAAAAGCCAGATATCTCTAAATTGGTGATCGTAAGGAAAATTTTAGCGTTTGGTACAATGTCAGTATGAAGATTAACTTCTTAAGGTTTTTTTTTTTTTTTTTTTAAATTGAAAAAAATTTTAATTGAATGGCTAGTTTCCTTTTTTCTGTGACAATTTTGAGATTAAAATGCAATATGGGTGGTGTCCTCTCTTCTCTCTTCTTTTTCCTCCAATTATACATGGAATAATGAACTGTGAATTGAAGATCATTAATAGCTTTTAAAATAATGTGTTTATATTTACAAAATTTTCAGCAAAATAAAATTTAAAATATGCAAATTATTTTTTTAAAAAAAAGCTTTTGTTTTGTTATTGTATATTTGAAATTTTTCAAGTTTTTTTTCCCCCCATAATTTATGGTTTGGCTGGCTTTCAATGAAGAAAAAAAAAATTAAATATATGGATGAAACAATTGCCATATCATTTTAAATTTCTTAAAACTTATGAGTTACTTATTAACATTACTTTTATTCATTTTTTAAAGCTGTTTGTAGTACTAGATAATTTTTTGAAATTTAATCAAAATTACATCATGATTAACAATCAATGTTTTTATTTAAAATTAATATTGTGAGCAGCGGCGCCAACTCATATGAGCCCATGGGGACCGAGCCCACCTAATAATTTGCTCTTTCAGCCCAAACGATTTTCATTATTCTATTTCATTTCTTGCTTATTTTTCAATCATTGGAAAAATAATTCTTCTGTTGACTTTCACAAAATCATTTTGTTTGAAATCTCAGAAAGGATAAATGGCACACATGAGCCCCTATTCTCGAAAAAAACCTCTCTAAAGAGAAATTTCCTGCATGTTGTAGCAGTAACTATCAGAGATTAGTGAAGCCCTTTTGTGGTGAAAGTATGGGTCGGGATCAATGATCATTTACTTTAATGCCTTTCACATCCATAAAACACTTGATTTCTCCAAGGGTGTGTTTTGGGAACAGGTGAAGTGTTAATAATATTTATTCCTTTGTATTTATAATTGTAAATAGGCATTTTTCTCTTTCTGGAAAGTGGGCTTATCTGTATGCCCTAAATGCCGCCCAGCCTCTCCTCAGCTTGACTGGAAAAAAATTAATTACAAATAAACTACATTCAAAATAAGGTGACAAGATAACAGGGACAAAATTAGGATGCAATGTGTAGAAAGCACTGCCTGCTGGCAGCATGTTAGAATGTGTTTTGGGTCTTTTATCTGATAAGTTACGTCATAATACAGTTCAAATACAGTGCTAGCATAAATGAATGGCCGGATTTTAAAAAATTATATTTTTAAAACTATTACACATATTATGATATGCAGACCTGCCAACCTTTGAAAATGAGAAATAGTAGCACACCAAATTCAAATTTATCTGAAGTTTGGTTGGTTGGTGGCTGTTTTTTACGCTGTAAATTTTAAGCAAGCAAATACTAATCAATTAAACGCATGTGTAAATCCATAATCACACAAAGTAGGAGACTCTTTTGTTTTTGCTAATTTTTTTGTTGCGGGTGGGATTGATTAAACATAATTGTTCCTGTTCAATTAATGCTCTGTCCACTCCTAAGCCAAATTTCTGATCTTCACAGTGAATTTTCTGAAAGATTCCAAGGCGGAACTACGGGTATATCTTCCAGAGAAAAATGTCTCAGGTCGAGTAACTTGATACAACTGGGAATGGGGGTGTCCATTCCCGCCACTTTTTTTTTGCGTCCCTTTGACGAAATTTGCGTTTTTTCGCTATCTTTTGACGAAATTTGCCGTTTTTCGCAATGATTTTGACGGAATTTGCCGTTTTTACGAGATTCTCTGACGAAAGTCACGTTTTTCCCACAATCTATTGACAAAAATTTGTCGTTTTTTCGCGATTTTTTGACGAAATTTGCCGTTTTTCGCAATGTTTATGACGAAATTTGTCGTTTTTTTGCGATCTTTTGACAAAATTTGCCATTTTTCGCACTGTTTTTCCTGAAATTTGTCATTTTTTCGAGATTTTTTGACGAAATTTGTCGTTTTTCGCAATGTTTATGACGAAATTTGCCGTTTTTTCGCGATCTTTTGACGAAATTTGCCGCTTTTCGCAATGTTTTTGACGAAATTTGCCATTTTTTCGCGATTCTCGGATGAAAGTCACGTTTTTCCCGCGATCCTTTGACAAAATTGGCGACTTTTCTTCGAACGAAAGACGAGATTGATTTTTTTCGGCAACCGATACATTTAATGTAAGAATTTTCGGATTTATGACTGATATATTTTTTTTTTCGGAAATCTATGCCTTAATTTTTCGGAAAATTCAGACCAGAATCACCCCTGAACGATCTTTTGACGAAATTCGTATTTTTTCAGCAATCAGTTGAATGAAATTCACGTTTTTTCGTCGATACTTTGGCGAAATTTGCTTTTCCCCGCCAATTTTTTGACGAAATTTGTGTTTTTTCAGCGATCTTGTAACGAAATTCGCATTTCTTAGCTCGATCCTGTGACAAAATTCGTGATTTTTTCGCGCGATCCTGTGACAAAATTCGTGATTTTCCGAGTGATCCTGTAAAAAAATTCGCGTTTTTAATTTTAAATTTTTTTCAGAAAATCGTAGTTTTAGACAGATTTTCGTAGCATTGTAGTTTGTGGCTCAAAATCGTAGCAACTACGATTTTTTCGTAGCCGTTGGCAGCTCTGGATATGTGATATATGAAAATAATCATATGGCCGCCAAGATCCCTGGATCGTACACCATGTGATTTATTTTTGTGGGGTTACATCAAAGTTCTTGTTTATGAACCACTATTTGTGAAAACATTGAAAAAACATTAAAGAACACACCGGCGCTGCATCAAGAAACGTTGATAGTGTAAAACTGCAAAACATGTGGAATGAACTTGATTACAGATTATTTTTCGAAAAAATTGCTACATTGTTTGTCATGTTACAAGAAGTTCACTCATCAAACATTTATAACTGAAAAAAAAACTTGGAATATTTTTCTTTATTTTCATACATTACTTATAATAAAATGTGTAATAGATTTGAAAAAACAAATTTTTAAAATCTGGTCATTCATTTATGCTAAGCTTCTTGGAAATGAAGTACTGATTATAACTGAAGATGTACATTTTTTTAAAATGAAGAACTCTATTCGATTCCAAATTACTTCAGAAATCATGCCTACAAATTTCATACTTTTTATGCATACAAGTGCCTCTGTGAATGTGAATGTATCAAAATGTTTGTGTTGTTGAGTGGAGAAAAATATTTTTTTAGGACAACTTTAAGTGGGCAATTTGACTTATAAAGGTATGGCTAATGCAAGTATAAATATGAGAAACTCACTTCATTGTAACTTGTACAGAATATCAGGGTGCACTAGGTTTCAGCATAGTAATATTTTTTCTCCGATTTTAGTAATTTTTAAAATAGCAAAGTGTATAAATGTTAAAATCCTCTTCCCATGGAAAGACTGAAAAATATTTTTTGCATCCCACTTAAGTCACAGGAAAGGCTTAATCACATTACTATTTCAAACATAAATAGTTTAAAGATGTTTGTGATGAATGGAAAATGTGCCATTAGGAGATACATATATGTAACGCCGTGGTAAACAAATGATAAATGTGTTCATTTTATTTCAAAAATTCTTATAAAGACAGAAAGGTGTATTCTTATTGCCAGAAAATACTGAAAATTCATAAGATTCAAATTATTATAACTCAGTAAGTTTTGTCCGTAATTTTTTTTTTTTAATGTCCTTAAGGTGTGGGGCAACTTTTTCTAAAAATAAGGGAAACAATATGGGGACTGTTTAAAACAATTAAATATCATATTTTAATGTATATACAACCTATTCTTAAACAAATAATCTGAAATATGTACTCAATTTGTGTACTATTTGTAATTGAAAGTATATTTCTACCATCAATAGTTAAAGAGATAGTCACCATTACCTCTATTTTGAATAACCTGGTATACTTTAATTAGATCGTATTTTTAATACACGCATTTCATGGACGATGGAATTAGTCATTTTTTAGTCCTTTGAGTTTTAATTTTTAGTTATATTCATAATATTATAGTAAATATTAAAGTTCATAAAATGAAGACCTCATATGAGAATATAATTTAATAAGATCGCAAATTTATATTCTACTCTCAAAATTTCTAATTTGACTATCTTAACTTTCCAATCCGTCAAAAGAGATTTTGCAATAATTAGAGTGCACTAATCCTGAATTAGGAAAACCTGCACTACTCCCCATAAAATTCAAAATCTAGATAAACATAGAGAATGGCTCTATGAAGTCTCAGCATGCAGTCACACATTCTGCATATCTTTCTAATATGGTTGGGTCTAGATGCCAACTCATGCTACTTCAATTCAATCATGGCAGTTTTCTGCACCTTTCCTGATTTTCGGTGGTCAAATCTGTGGCTTCTTTTTTCCATTAAAACATCTAGCTTCAAAATTAAAATGAATTCTCCTGATAAACTATTACAGAATTTATTTCATAAGAAAACAAAAGTGTAATTTAATTTGTAGAACCCTCATTTGGTAAATGGCGAATGTCATTCGCAAAGCCTGGTGGAAATTATATTGAAACTATTTATAAGATGTTTCACATTTTAAATTTTATTTTGATGTAAATTTTGTTAAAATGAAACCTGGTATTAAAATTATGGTTATTTAAAATAACTAGTTAACAGTGTAATGTCCAAATGGATTCAATTGTGAAAAGATTAATTTAAAAATTATTAAGAAATTTTTTTTCTGAGATTATTACAGTTTACCTCTATCTTATATGGTCAATTGAAAAACTTAACTCGATTCACATCATTTATAGATTATTGGTATATGTCAGAATATTACTGTATAAAAATTCACTGTATAATAATTATATATTTATAAGCATTATTAAGTAATTAAATATTCTTAAGTTAAATTTAAAATTTGTACAACAGAAAAACAGCCAAATAATAAATGAGACAAAGAAATATATAAAATATACTCACAATTCCATTACTAAATAGACTTTATTTTTATCTTCATATGTTTCAACAAGTTGCACAATATTTGGATGTTTGAGCCTGTAAAAAAAATTCGTAGAATTTAAGAAAAAAATGAGAAAAATTAAGCACAGTCTTGGCAACATTTTTCGTTTATATATATATATATATATATATATATATATATATATATATATCTTTTTTACAATTATTTATAAAAGTAAAATACTGATCTATATAATAGATGAAATGAAACTAACTGAAAATATTATCGAAGAAACTTCATTGGTACATTACTTAATTTGCTTTAGGTTTTTTTTTCTTTTGCATATAACAATTAGCCATTTTGAAGAAAGATCAATGATAGCTACATACTTTTTATAGATGCAGTTTATAGAAATAGGGCCTAAAAAACATGCAACTATACACCATTTCCTTATAAATACTTTTAGGATCATCAAATAAAGTAGAAACACTTGAACTCTCTGCTATTTATAGAAACAGTACTATAATGTACAGTACGGGGAGAAAAAGGAAAAAAAAATCTAGACATAAGTTAATAACTCCAGCTTCAAGAGTTACAAAATTAATCTGTTTGCACAATTAATTATTTTTTTTCCGATTTTGTATATTTTTAATAGATTTAACTCGAGGGACTGTTTACATATTTATTTCTGTTTGAACTTAGAAATTTTAAATATAATCATTATGATTTCATTGCTTCATTTGATTTACCATGCTTCATTAACCCTAAATTATAGGAATTCAGACTACTCATTTTAGCTTATATTTTGCACTAGTATTAAACTAGTGCAAAATATAAGCTAAAATGAGTTTGTGGAATATGTCAACACTAAAAAATGTATTTTAAATGTTGAATGCTAAATGCTGTTACAACTACTAAATATATATATATATATATATATATATATATATATAATATCTTTGAATTTCAAAAAACATATCAAGTTCTTGTAACAATCTAATTAAATCTCCAAAGATATAATTAATAATAATGTGTAGACAGAATACCGCATAGTTAATAAATTAACAAGTGCAATCATAATTTTACCATAGCTTGTGCTGCAATGGTAATTGGCCAAAAATACTGAAAATATGAAGAATATTTAAAAGGAGAGAGAGAGAAAAATATTTAAAAAAATAAATAAATAAATAAATAAATAAATATATATATATATATAATAAACCATAAAATGTTAATAATTTGGAGTTGATATCAAGTGAATACAAATGGATTGAGAAATGAAATATGAACTAAATATAATGGAAAATTGGATAACAAGAGATTTAAATTAGAATTGGATATGAAAAAACACATGTAGATATAATTTTCAACCTGGATGTACCCACACGTGTTTTAAAAATAATTCAGTATTTCATAATTATACTGGCATATATGCTAAGATCAGTACAATCATCCAGCTATACTGAATTATTACCAGAAGACAATTAGAAATAATAAAATTGGAAATAAAAAACTTGTAAAGAATAGATAAAATATTTTACTCACAATAATTATCCAAAATCCTTAAACAACACAAGGTCTAATTTATACCAATATGACCCCATGGCGCACATCATAAAATATATCAAATACATGATGATATAGTCAAGTTGAGAGAAATTATTTGAAGGTTAAGTTGAGAGAACATATTTTGAAATATTACCTTAATTATTACATCTTGACACAAATTGATTTAAAATACACAAATTTATTTATGTGATAAATACACTCAAAAACAAATTTATATTTGTGAATATACAAATTTTCCATTTAATTTTAACCTTTAAGGTAAAATTTAAATACACAAGCGATAAGCGCCCTCTATAGGTATTAAAATTAAACATTCAAATAAACTATTTAAAAATAATAATAATAATAAAATATATATAAGTTATGTTTGGGATTTATAATCAACAATGTTATCAACAATGTTATACATGTATAATTTTATGTGTTTTTGTATGTTATTTTACAGTTATTTTAATACAATGCATATTTTATAGACTTTTATAACTGATCATTAGAATCACTTAATATAAAGGTGATCAACTAAACGCACAATCACAGTAACTATATAAAGTGTAAATAATGTTCAACCATCTTAAGTATTGTCCTTATATGTATAAATGGTATATGTTTTAATTGTATTTATATATGTTTTAAATCTGATCATTAGTATTACTTAAAATAAAGGTGATCGGCAACGCACAATCACAATAACTATATAAAGTGTAAATAATGTTCAAACATCTTAATTATTGTTCTTATATGTTTTAATTGTATTTATGTATGTTTTAATTGTAATTTGCTATATCATTTGCTATTTTTTATCGCACACTAAAACAATAATTTATTACACAACATGTTTTTATTTATATGATGTAATAAATGTTATTTAAAAGAGTTGATAATTGAATTTATCAAAAAAATAGGATAACCATATATTTTTGCATGATCTCGAATAAATCTAATATTTTTGTTTTTATTTATATCTGAGCATAGATATTTTATACGATGAAGATAATTGATAATTATATTTTTATAAACTGATTTATGTAAACATGAAGAAAAATTGGTAAAAATATTTACTTTAAATGGAAAATCAAATCTTTTATCATAAATATCAACAATTAATTTCTAATTTTCATTAATTTTAATTTTTAAGTCAAGAAAATTTATATTATTATTAATCAAATCATTTTCGCTTAATGTAAGCTGATTAGGATAAAAATTGAGTGGTGATGTGCAATTTTTATCATTGAAATAAAATATGATAATGTCATCAATATAGCGATAAAATACATAATCATTGTTTAGACCAATATTTCTTTCATAATAATATAAGTAAAGGTCAGAGAGAATACTAGAAGCGGTCCCACCCTGCGGTATTCCCTGGCATTGTTTATAAATAATATTGTCATATATGATGTAATTATTATGCAATGTAAAATTTAGTAAAGTTTTAAAAAAATTTACGGAAATATGATCTTTTAATTTTAATTGAGATTTAAATTCTTTAAATAATATACACATTGTTTTATGTAAGTCTTTTATATCAATGTTATTAAATAAATCATTAAAATCCAATGTTTTTATGAATTTTACTGGATTGATATTATTTACTAGCCGCCACTGGCGACCAGTTTGGTCTCCCTTAAATGTATGTTAAACATTGCAACACGTTACATTTATTCATAATTTAATTTTCCCTTAATCCTTCGCCAAATCGGAAGATTCTAATAGACAAATTGTCATGTTGTGACATATTGTCTTTCCTTTCCACACCATCGTAATATTCTCATATTTTATTTATCTTTCAAGTTCATCCAATTTAGTTATTTATTTAACTGTTCATTAATTTTGATCCTTTTTAACCTGTGTTTACATTTCATTTTATCGATCGTCCTGTCTGCGTTACGTTAATTTAAAATCTGCCATTCTCGTTTCTCTTTTGGCCCAGAGCCAAAGTGCGCAGACCCAGACATGCCTCCTCTTTCTTCATTTGTGACCGTAAGCCAACGTACTTCATTGAAGCGGTTCGTAGTTCCTTCACCTAGGCAGCCGGTTTTCACCGCGCATGCGCGTAAGGTCTCGCTTCCGTCTTCTCCTTGGCGCAACGTTTAGGCGTGCGCATCTTCCACTTGGCGCGGTCTTGGCGGTTTTTAACTCCCGCAATTTTCGGCAACCGCGTTTTAGCTCCTGCAGTCAGTCAGTACAGAAAGCAGCCTGAGAGATGTAGGGTGTCTCTCAATAAGGGCAGTGCCCAGGTTCTCCCGGTGCCGTGCGAGAATGCTTCGAGTGAATGCAGCGTGTAGCACAGAAGTTGGACAGAGCAAGATGTGAGGTTTCTCTAGACTTGTACAAAGAGACAAGCAACTACACAAAGTAGTTAAAGTGACCCAGATGCCAATCCAGGGATCCCAGTAATTCCAACTAAAGATGCAAATAAAGAGTAATTAATTCCATGCAACTTTGTGTCTTCCCTGATCTACTTACTGAAGGTATGTCGTTACTAATGTTTATTATCCTCTCTGTTCAAGACACACGAACCTGGAAAAATCCCAGCCACTATTTTATTACTAAGAAAACGATCACTTAAGCCTTAGCTTCTAACGTTATGACAAGTATCAATTCTACAAATTTGGTGCTCGTGCCATGTGCACATTTAGTGCTACGTGTCTTGAAAAAAAAAAATAATAATAATAATAATTGATGTATTTCCTTAAGATAATTTTAATATTAACAGAAAATTCTGTTCAAGAAACTGAAAATATTTTTACGGAACCACGTGCTCAAGCGCACTTCCGTCAGTTTTCCGGGTTTAAAAAAAAAAAAAAAAAAAAAGATATAATACATAAATTAATGAAAATATGATGGATAACAAATTTATTTAAAGTAATGGAAGAAATTCTAGATGAATAAGATTTAATTTGTGAAAACGTGCCACTACAATCGTTCTTTAAAAGTGATACTAAAATTTTTGTATACTCCAGTATTTCAAATTTAATGTGAAGAAATTTCATTTTATATATGAAAATACCGACTTTATATGCCTCTTCTGCCAAATTTCACAATATTTTTATGATTCAAGTCATAGATGAAGATGGATTAAAGTTTGGTGTATTTTCAATGCAAGGCGTTCCTGTTGAGAAAAATGACCTTGTTCACAACTTATTCTATTTTTAGAATGTACCAAAATAATTATTACAATTTAAAAGTAAATGGATATATAATTTTTGCATTATTTCTAATATTGTGGTTTTGAATGATAAATACAAAATGATATTCATCCTGTAGTCAGCTACACATGCAGGACAGAGTATCAATAATTGCAGTATGCTGGCATACGCAAATTGTTATATCAATGAAGTTACCACATACATCCACATTTAAAGAAGAAAGAATTAAGTTAAAACAACATTGTTTAATGTAAAAAATATTGCAAATATATCTCAAATTTAAAGTTAATGTTTCTCCAGTTTGTGTGAAAGTATGAAATTTTTAAAATGAAGCATGCATCTAATATATTGGAAGAAGCTTCTATATTTTATGAACAAATCATCGTTTGTTCACTCAAATCGTTCTTCACAAATTTTTCTTCACGACAGTCTGTCATCTAGTCTGGATTTTTTTTTCTCGTCACTCACTTTGATGTAGGCTACTTCTCTACTCTGCTACACCAGCGCTCAAGCATCTTCTCCATTCACAATCACAATGATTGTGTACATAAATTATTTTACATAAAAGTTTACCTAGGTGCAGAAACAAAAATACAACAAAGCATGAGAAGCTTCATTGTGTCTACAGTTTTTCTAAAAGTGTTCCAGAAATTTTTATCTCAAGTAGTGTGCCTAATAATATATGCTGATTCTTCTATATAGTGTTACATGTGTGTACCAAAAATTTGTTTAAAGATGCAAGATTCTCATCGTAGTGATGACAAATTTGTCATGTTCTTACTCATCCTGTAATATAGACTAACTTTTGGTGACACCTTTCAAAAAGAAAACTTTCAGTGTACGAACAATTTTGTGCTAATCAACCAAATCTTTGGACAGTAGGACACTTTATTCGTCCAAAATTTGTCAAGTGCTTCAAAGTTTACTCGTATAATTTTTCTTCTGTCTTTGTGCACATCATGAATCGCAAACAAACACACATTTGTTGGTTGTTTTGGAGTTGCAGCCATTCATACAGTGTTTTTTTTCTACAGTGTATGATCTGAGATGTGGGGTAATCTCAGTGACAACACGTATGTATTTAATTCATGCATGTCACGCATTAGGTGCTCATCGTAATATAATTTTTCTTTTCAGTGTTTTTATAAGTGTGTATATATTCATGTATATTTTTATTGTATAATTATTTTCTTTGCATCTTTTGGTATCATCACATGCTATTGTTTTACAAACATAGTGAAATTCTTAATTTATTGCATTACATTTTAAAATTTTAATTGCTTTTCCGTATTGTTTTACTGTACTCAATATTTCTCAGTTTTCAATTCATATTAACTTAGTGGTGACTTTAGGTCACATGATAGTCATTAAGAGTGTAGTACTCAGGGTTGTCAAACATAATTTTGTGATGTTCTAATGTAATGTTTTTCAAAATTTTTTAACTCATCTTGAAAATGACTGTCATATTTTATTGTATCATGTCCATGATACATAGTTATTCGAAGGAATTTTCCTTTTATATTTACATTTCTTTTCATTTTCAAAAATCACACTTTAAATTTTTCTCACTATTAAATTAGTGATTGACAAAGCATTGATGAATTTTCAGAAATTCTCTTTGTGAACTACAAAATTTCTCACACTATATGTTTTTGTAACTCCAATGTTCTTCTCATGTATCTAAGATAACCTAGTATGACAAAATATTTAAAAAAAAAAAAAAAAAAAAAATCTTGCACTTAGGATTACTTAACTTACTTTCAGAATTTACCTATTCAATAATTACCTTTTTAAATCACAACTATTTTCCATTAATTACACATTTGTAATTTAATAATTTTTAATGGTATACCTTTCTTTTGAATGAAATATTGTCTTATAAACATGCTAACAAAAATTCAAACAAAGCAAAATGAAAACAATAGAATAATAAGTGTCATATAGACATATTTATGATTAATAGTAATGAATTTTTGCAAAAGGTTAACCTTATGATATCTTATTTTTGTACGTACATAATTGTGAGCTCACACTTTATTCATTAATAATTACTTTGATTTTATGTTGTATAATGTATGTTTAAAAATTTTGTTTGGAATTATGCATATCTATTTTGTTACAGGATTATACTTGTAAGTATAAGGGCTTTTAAGTAATCAGTACTAATGTATGATATGCTTTTTCTAGTATTCCCTATTTTTTTTGTGGTACCACACACCCCTTTAAATTTTCCCTTTATTTTAATTCACTTTTTCCTTCAATATAAAATATTTAAAATGATGTAATTTTATCCTGTATATCTGCATGTTGTACTAATAATTTTACTTAGCTACCCACCTGTCGGGTATCGTTTGTACCCCCTGTAATCCTGATGGCATCTGGTGATCTCTGATATCTTCACGCTGCACGTTCTCATCTACAGTACTATTACGTTTCAATGTTTAACAGTAATTTGTTTTCATCTCAGTTTTGGTAAGTTTTTTTTCAATTTTTCTAGTCTTGTTTTCTTGAATTTTTTCATGTATTCCAATTTACTGTGAGAGTAATTTCTGTGCTTCCATTTTTTTTCTATCGCATTATTCTTATATTTAATTGTTACAATAGTCCAATGGTGACTTTATGTCACAATGTCGTCTTTTAAGATATGACATTCTATTTTGGGAAGCATAGTTTTGTTTGTACTTTTTATATTCTTTTATAGCAGGTTCAAGGATGTCAAAATTATATTAATTTTTCTCAAATTCTATATTGCATTTGACCTTTGTGTCATATTTTTGAGTATCGTATCAATGATACATTTTTTATAAAAGAAATTTTCTTTTATTTGCCCCATTTTTCTCCTTTTTTCAATAGTGTCAGTTTCCTTTTGCGAGTTTGCTGTTTCAGGTGACTGCATCCTGAATTAGTATCAGGATACAGAATGGTGAAAATCATTTTTAGGAAACATTCTCATTTTTTTCCTCAGTACATATTTTGTTTTAAATTAATTTTTCTATTGATATTTTTAAACTTGTTTGTTTTGGTTCTGAATGTTGTGTTGTGTCACAGCACCATCTATTTCACTCTTTTTCCTCCTGGTTGTTATGGATTTTGGGTCTTTTTCTTTCCCCGCGTTACCCGCCATCCCGTTCTGCGATGACCTGGCGGACACACACACTCGATACCAAATGGTATTTGTAGGTTCGTTGGCAGTCACGTCTTCTTCTGTAGTATTGGCTCAGTTGGAGGGGATTGTTCACAGTACAAAATTGTGCTGGACAATCAGCAATCGCATAGGAGATGAGGTTTGGAATCGTATGATAGAATCAATCTATGTTTCAATATCACAGTTAATGCGTTGTAATTCCATGCATTATCCCATTCTTTCGAATTTCTTTTGTATTCGTGGGGGAGTATATGTCATGTTGTGACATACTGTCTTTCCTTTCCACACCATCGTAATATTCTCATATTTTATTTATCTTTCAAGTTCATCCAATTTAGTTATTTATTTAACTGTTCATTAATTTTGATCCTTTTTAACCTGTGTTTACATTTCATTTTATCGATCGTCCTGTCTGCGTTACGTTAATTTAAAATCTGCCGTTCTCGTTTCTCTTTTGGCCCAGAGCCAAAGTGCGCAGACATGCCTCCTCTTTCTTCATTTGTGACCGTAAGCCAACGTACTTCATTGAAGCGGTTCGTAGTTCCTTCACCTAGGCAGCCGGTTTTCACCGCGCATGCGCGTAAGGTCTCGCTTCCGTCTTCTCCTTGGCGCAACGTTTAGGCGTGCGCATCTTCCACTTGGCGGTTTTTAACTCCCGCAATTTTCGGCAACCGCGTTTTAGCTCCTGCAGTCAGTCAGTACAGAAAGCAGCCTGAGAGATGTAGGGTGTCTCTCAATAAGGGCAGTGCCCGGGTTCTCCCGGTGCCGTGCGAGAATGCTTCGAGTGAATGCAGCGTGTAGCACAGAAGTTGGACAGAGCAAGATGTGAGGTTTCTCTAGACTTGTACAAAGAGACAAGCAACTACACAAAGTAGTTAAAGTGACCCAGATGCCAATCCAGGGATCCCAGTAATTCCAACTAAAGATGCAAATAAAGAGTAATTAATTCCATGCAACTTTGTGTCTTCCCTGATCTACTTACTGAAGGTATGTCGTTACTAATGTTTATTATCCTCTCTGTTCAAGACACACGAACCTGGAAAAATCCCAGCCACTATTTTATTACTAAGAAAACGATCACTTAAGCCTTAGCTTCTAACGTTATGACAAGTATCAATTCTACACAAATCATGAACTTTTGCGATCATGGTAGCATTTCGCATATTTTTTGGGCACAAATGTCACATACGCACGTTGGCGCGATTCCCACCCCCCCTCCCCCGCCAATTTGGCGAAAACTTTGTTATGGAAATTGTTGTTTATTTACTTTTATTTTTTATTTTAATTCTATAAATTATTTTTGATATGTATATCAATATTTATTTACAACAAACTATCATTTATTTATTTTTATTCTTTTTTTTAATTATGAGTATTTTTGTTAGCCGGGAGCAGATGATAATTCGCCAAATATCGTTCCCATCACCGTCATTCATACTACAATTAATTTAATTTTAAATTATAAACCTGTCACTCATTTCATTTAAAATACTTAACTTTAATCTAAAATGCTTATATTACATAAATTTAAAATACTTCACACTTTTCATTTAAAAGAGAAAATAAATAAATAAGAAATAATATCATAAATCAAAACATTTGATTTCAAAATCAAAGTATCATTTCTAATTTGTACACGCGATAAATAAAAGCTGTATTAGCGATTTTAAAAATGCTAAAAATCTGATTAATTAAATATTATTACATGAGTTCAATTTACGTCAAGAAAAGAGTTGTATAGCACATAATTATGGTAAGCTTTGATTGTCTCACTGGTGCGAATTATTTTTTTGACGCGAGGCAGCGGTCCAAAAATTCATTCGCGGAGAACTTGCTTTGCGAATGATTACCTCCCTGATTTAATATTTTAAATGTTCACGACGAATCAATCTTTTTTTTGTTTACTTTTATGAATAGAGAATTTGAACTGCGAATCTTTCGACTGAAGTTATTGCAGAATATATACATAATTGAACGCAAGTCATCTCTCAAATATTAATTTATTTTGAACGATCTTTCTTAAAATGTAACTTTTATGCAGTTTATTCGAAAAAATAATTTTGAATAAAAATGGCCGCTTGGCATATGAAAAAGCGATGCGGCATCCCGGAACTGTTGAGGACAGTCACATGACTTACAGTTTTATTATAGAGATTTTATTAATAAGCTGAAAACTGTTTTTTAGGCAATGTTGGTTATTATGTTTTATCGTTATATCATATATCTGCTTTAAAATATTAAATAGTAAATTGCTTGCATTATTATTATATGTATTACACCCGATGGTAACTGTGCGAAATTTAATTGGATTTTTATGAAATTTTGGAATTATAACAAGATAAGGATAATTTAAATTATTACATTTGATTTTTAGTAATTTGTGATAATTTAATAAATTTCTATTATTAATTTCAATATTTAATTTAGTTTTATTAAAAATATTACTTGTGTTAATTGCATTGTGAATTAACACTTTATAGTACTCTTTACAAATAATAGCATAATTATTTGGAGATTTATCTACATACGTAATTATAAATTTGTTTTGTAATTCTGATATATGTTTATTTATATTTTTAAAAGCTGCATGTGTAATATGTTGATAATTTTTTATAATTTCATTTTTAAATTTATCTATTACAGAAAATCTCCATTCACTAAAATACTTGATAGGTTTATTGTAATCAATAAGCAATTTTATATATAAATAAATCAATATCTTGAATAAACTGCAATATTATGGATTTGATATTACACCTATATGGAAGGCGAAATTTTGTTCCATTATGCATTAAGTTTTGTAAAAGAGGTTGTTCTACAATATTAAGATCACCAGTAATAATATGACCATGTGTTGTATTTATGTACTTTTGAAATTTTGGGTCATTACAATAACAAGGGTAATTATTTGAAGAGACCATTTGTTTTGCAAAAGAATTGTAATTAAAAATTTTACGTCCAAGTGTGCGATTATATTTATATGTATTGTGAATGGTAAAATTTTTTATTCGAAAATTATTAGTAGTGTTGTTTATGATATTATGTAAATTTATATTATTAAATACATGATTGGAAAAATTTATAATTAGTTGTGTATTATTAGTTTTATATTTAGGTTTATTAGAAAGACTTGTATTTAATAGGTTTGCTCTATAATGAAGAATATGATAAAAGATATCACAAAAATGTGGAGAATATTGATTCTTTTTAAATACTTTGAAATATTGGTTTAAATATTTCTTTTTAATACTAAAAATATGTTTTCTTATAGCAATCCAACAATAATCATTACAAAATTGTGCCTCAAGATCATCAAGCTCTTGTTGTATCACAATATTATCAGTGTATATTTTGTTATTATGTTTACCTCTACATGATCTTCAAGTTTTTTTTATGTTTGAAAAGTTTAATCCTGAATAAAGATTTTTATAATTTTCATATTTAGTTAAATCTGAAAAAACAGGATGTGATTTTTTGTATACTAATTGATTTAATCCATAAGGATAGGTAGTATTAAAATGTCTTATATATTTAGATTCTAGAAAAAGTCGTTCAGTAAAATTTTTTTGTATTTTAAGTATTTTAATAGTAATATTTTTAAAATCATGATTTTTGAAATGAGTATATTCAATATTATGAGTAGTTTGAAATTTAGATTTTTTAAATTTATCAATATGAGAACGATGTAAATTTAGCCGTTTATGTAATTTTTGACAAGACTGTCCAATATATTCCATATTACATGAATTGCATTTCAATGAATAGATTACATTGTATGCTTTGCAAAATTTTACCAAATTAAGATTGTGATTATTTGAAATCTGGGACTTATCAGTTAAAGGACATGTAAGGCAACGCTTAGATTCACACTCTCGAAAACATAGTACAGGCTTGGGACAATAGAATAGGTTATCTGATAACGATCCAGGAAGATCCCTAATAATCTTCCTGTACCGAGCATTAGTCCTGGATCCACCAAGGCCTAAATTGCCAGTATCTAACATTTTACTCATAACTACCATATTGTTTGAAAGCAATAAAAATTGCAAGAGATACATAGTAAAAATTATAATTATAACATCAAATAATAAATTTTTTTAAACAACTTTGTTTTTATAAAGTACTCTTGAATAACCATAAAAGAAAAAATTATAATAATAAATATTTAAAATAAGATTAATGATTGTTTTATACTTGATTAAATATAATAAAACTATTTACATATATACATAAAGTCCCATTAAGCAAAGTAACATCAAAAGACAACAATCTAAAATCCCCAAGCAATAATAAGTCAATACAAAATTAATGTTGACAAAAAAGAACCTGAATAAGATGTTATAAAGATGCTCTCTCTCTCTCTCTCTCTCTCTCTCTATATATATATATATATATATATATATATATATCGAAAGTGAAATTATTTATCCAGAAATCTATAAACATACAGCTGTTTGTTAATTACTTTGCTACCAGTGTGGCAAAAATGGAGATCTTCACTTATGTCAACACTACTAAGTGTGGCAAAACATTCTATGTTCAAACATTTTCTAATATTAAGCCTAATGAGTGAAAAAAAAGTGCATATGAAATCTATCGACTTTTATTAAAATACTTTGATTTTTGCTTATAATTATGTTTAATTGCCAAAAAAAAAACTAAACGCAAGTCAGAACAAGAAGGAAAAATCATGCATCCAGCATAAATTATGACACACTTTATAACACATCCAGGAAACTAACAAAACTTCATTGTTAAATAAGGTGAAAGAAGATATGTTAATAAACAGTTTAAAAAACCCATAATACTTTAAAATTCAGTTTCAGCAATTACCATCCATAGTGAGAAAAGTAGTTGAATTATTTTGTGCAGCCCTGTATAATGATCTATAGATTTACATATATTACTACATGCATACTAAAATTTAGCTCAGTAAGAAAATGCATTGCATAGTTGAAAATCCACTTTTAGTAATTTCGCCAATAGATGGAAATGCACTCGAATTCTTTTGTACAGCCCTGTATATTATCTAAAGATTTTTATACACACTGCATATTAAGCTAAAATTTAATTCAGGTAAACAACTCACTTTCATCAATTACCAACCATAAACAGCAATGCATCCATTACTTTGCATAGCCCTGTATATGAATTTATAATGTACAAACTTCTCTTAACATACTACATATAAAAAATTTAAATTACACGGGTGGTTTTATTACTTAAAAGATGACAAAATTGTGAAAATATGTTAAATTATATTAATGTTAATTACACCAAGCACTTTCAGCTATAGGGGAGACTGGTGATGCACACTGTACCTATGGGCACAGTGGACCATCCCCTAATATTTTATTAATTTAAATTTTTTTAAGCTTCTCTTCTATCCTAATAGACAACAGCACTGGATTCATTATTTATAGCCTTCAGAACACATGTTTAGCTCAGAGTGAACCATTTTATCTTGATTGGTTATTTTGAGCTTCTAAAAGTAAAAATTTCCTATCATCATATTTTGAACGCTTTCCAACATAGTTGAAAAGTGTTTATGAATTCGGTTTGTCTGTCTGTGACATTCGCATAAATATATTCGTTTTGTCATGCAATTGATATATGTTATTGAGGTTTACTATGGCATGTTCAGTATTGAAAATGAAGTGTGTAGGTGTAGAACTTATAGTCCATTTACTGGGACAATCAAAAGAATCCTGTTACATTATGGTCTATGGGGGAAAATCATTTGCGGTTTATTTTAATAATGTTTCACTATTTCAAACATATTGAAATGGATATATATCACTAAGGTGCATTACAAGAGGCTTACTATAGAATATTGTGTGTATAGAATTCATCGTTCATTTACAGGGACACACAAAAGAATTAGATTAAAGTACTGTCAGTTAATAATAATTGCTGGAAGTGAGTTTTCAGATGTGATACACATTGAAAAAAATGAAACTGGTAAAGCCTTGGCCAGTCAAATCACCTGATTTGTATATAATAGAGAATGGGTGGTACATAATAACATGAAAAGATTATGCAAATGGATGACATTTTATGTCAAGGACAAGTTAAAAACAGCTATTATTGAAGCATGGAACTATACTGATATGAAATGTATTCAAGACTTTATATGAAAGCTTGCTACATGCTACAGGCGGGTGGAGCAAATATTAAGAGACAGATTTGATAAGAATCAGGCAGAAATGGGGGTGTCATTCATTATACACACCATTTTTGATTTTGCCGAAATTTTTATGACAATTTTTTCTAAAGATTTTAGAAGATACCTATATATTTATTTTCCAAAAAAAAAATTTTTATGACCCACAAAAATTCCTAAAGCTGGTCGCGACCCAGTATTTTTCTCAAATCGACATCTTTCTGTATTCTATTATCACAGTGCATTGAGCATCAGTCAAAGTAATTCTTGTGTTTACAACATGACTTTTAGTAGGTAAATTGAATTATTTTGTAAATTTCAGTGCAACCCTGGCAGTGTTCGCCAAATTTTGTTGCAGGAAGTGAAAAAGCACCATATCCGAGACCTTATGGACCCCATGCACTGAGGGTCAGCTACAGTTTTGGGGTTAAACTTGTGTAGTACTACTCAGTATTAACTTAATTAGCTCATTTGTTGCAAGGCTCACCCTCAGTGTTGGCGAAAAATAGGTACTTTTGTATCTAACGAAACCAAAAAAGTCCTTTTGGTGACCCTGCATTTCAGTGCATTGAGGGTCAATGTGGAACTTGATAATTGGATTTCATAGTATGAGACCTGTCTTTTAACAGACAATTGACAAAACTTTGGCTAATGGCCATGCAAACAAATAGGGCTTTCTTCAAGACATTGTGGAAATGGAAAATATGGTAACAAAGCATTTCTTGTTTGAACAATTAGTATAGGGGACTTTAAGCTGAAAGAGGCCATAATTATTTCACAATTTATGTATCAAACATGTAAAAAGCCTGTATAAGTCTACTTTTTTAACATACAAAATTTGGAGGTTCATTGTACATAATGTAGAGTTTAGAGTATAATATTTTATATTCCATATGTCTTTATTAAATTGAAACTATATATTTTACAGGATACATCTCAAGCTTTGTGCAGAATAAAAAACACTGGTAGAAAAAGGGTTAAGCTTAGTATATCAAAAATGGCACGAAATGGATTTTCAGTGTAAATATAAATGTAAACTCTTAATTCGGATGAATCTTAAATTGTACTATATAATGTAACAAACAAGAGTCAAAATAAGAACAAAAATTGTTTTGGGGAGTTTTCAAACATTCTAATTCTAATGGTGACCAGAAAAAATTATGATATTTCTATTTAGGATTTTTTAACAATTGCATTATAAATTAATAATATATATTTAAAAAACAATTTAATCCAAAATATACATGCATGCTATGAATGGTGTTTTACTAAGTGTGATATAAAACAATAGTGACAAATGGCAAATCATTCTCTAGCAGGTCTACATAACTGAGATTAATTGGTTCAATTCATACTTCAATAACTTAATTTAAAATGATTTAAAATCTGTATTTATTTATTTATTTTATTTTGTTTTTACAGTCTGGACTTTATGTAACAAAAGTATGGTATACCATTTAATTTTAAAAAGTCAGGTTTCTTTTTTTTTTCTTTATGTAGATAATTTGTTATGACAAAATAAACATTATACATTTATAAAGAATCATTTATGAATGAAAATGATAGTTTCTTATTTTCTTTGCATATAAAATATTATAGCCCTAGTTCAGAATTTTTTTTTTCTCCCTTGTCAATCTTGGTTACCATCTGAATAAGGTGATATGATGATAAAAACAGAAAATAAAGTTTAACAGTAAAAACACTTGACTGCAAACAGTTAATTTTGATGTAAATAAATGAAATAATACAATTTAATATATTTTCAATAAAAATAAATCATAATCAAAACACAGAAATACAGAGAAATTGTAATATTAGAGTATAAAACCACATATCCAGAATGGCCAGCATCAAATGTACTTTTTTCTGGATAAGTGGTTGGGCATCAAAGCATATCCCATTTGATCAGATTTGTAGAATATACAGTAGCGCTCAAAAATATTTTGACAACAAGAAATTCTTTATTATTACGCGTTACATAGTGCTAAATAAAAAACGTTTTAGTTTATTGTTAAGTATGATGTGATTGCAGGTAATATGTAAATAACAAGTCTAAACTTGTTTGTCACAGTAGGCGCTGAATCACAAACATGTCATATCTTGTGCTCAAAAGTATTTTGACAAGTCATTTTGTTTCGAGTTTTTCAAAGTGTCGGTTGTAGTATTATTTGATTTGTGTTTATATCAGTTTATTGTGATTATCTTAACATGCCGAAGGTGAAAGAATATTCAATGACTTTAAAAAAGCTGTTATAACCGCCCTAAAACAAGGAAAAACACAAGCAGAAGTTGCACGTAATTTTAACGTGTCTCGGCAGCTTGTTAGTATATGGAATAAAGTGTTCAATAAACGAGGGACTATCAAAAACAAGTCCCGAAGTGGTCGTCCGAAAAAAACAACTCCTACTGTTGATTGCATAATAAAAAGACTATCCGCTAGTGATGTTCGTAAGTCGGCAGTAGCAATAAAACGAGCTGAAAGAAAATTACGACACGGATATTCATGTTTCAACCACCAAACATCGTCTAATATCTTATGGATTACACGGACGTCGACAGAAGCCTCTTATATCTACAAAAAACAAGAAGGTACAAATTGCATTTGCAAAACGGCACAAACTGTGGACGAGTTCTGAATGGTCTCGTATTTTGTGGAGCGACGAAAGCAAATTTAATTTAGTGTCATCTGATGGGATTAAGTACATTCTACGTCCTGTTAACAAAAAATATAATATCCGATACCAAATGTCCACCATCAAACATGGAGGTGGCAGTGTTATGGTTTGGGGCTGTTTTTCACACCATGGAGTAGGACCGCTAGTTCGCATTGAAGGGAATATGGATCGATTTATGTATGAGAACATATTAAAGACGCAAATGCTGCCCTATGGTAAAGAGAACATGCCACCTGGGTGGTACTTTCAACACGATAATGATCCAAAACACAAGTCCAAGCACATAAATGAATTTTTGAAAAGTAAAAAAGTTAAAGTTCTCGAATGGCCAAGTCAAAGTGCTGATCTATCCCATAGAGCATCTGTGAGAGGAGTTAGATCGCAGAATAAGATGTAAAAATTATTCGAATAAAGAGGCTTTATTTCAAGCTCTTAAGGAGTGGGAAAAAATTCCTTTGGATCGAATACAGAAGTCAGTCGACTCGATGCCGGCTCGTTGTGAGGCTGTTATAAAGGCTAATGGATATGCTACTAAATATTGATTCATTTAAAAATAAAAATGATGTTTAAGTGTTAAAAATTTTCATTTAATTACAGTGTCAAAATACTTTTGATAAATCATGTTCTTTATTTTTAGTTTGATTTTGTAATTTTGCTATCAAACCACAATTTCTTTTACAAAAATATGTAGACAAATCAAGTTTCTTCCAATAAAAAATAGTTGTATATTTGTGTCTTTTATTTGTATTAAATAAGCCCAATTATTGTCCTTGTCAAAATACTTTTGAGCGCTACTGTATGTAGCTGTGCCATGGTTTCCAATTTCCAAATAATTACTAGATTAACCAGATTTAATCAAGATTAAATATTAATCAGTGTTTAAAAGAAGGCAGTTTATGGAAATTCTGTGGAAACAATTCTGCATAAAAATCAAATTGTTCTTTATATAAATGCTTTCATTTCAAATCCAAAATTTTGGCATAAAGTTAGCATGTGGTAATGTATTAAGCAATGCACATATCAAATTAGCATTGTATGACACTTTTTTCTAATTATGAAGTCACTGGATTAGATATATTATTCTATATTTTTCATAAATTTCAATTATTATACATTTTTTAACACTTTCCAATCTAGTTGAAAAGTGTTTATGACTTCGGTTTGTTTACCATCTGTCCGTGCTCTAATTCATGTAAATATACTCGGACTGCCCTGAAGTTTTTGTATGTTATTGTCATGTACTACAACATGTTCCCTATTTTAAATGAAGGGTGTAGCACTTATAGTTTTATTACAGGGACAGTCAAAAGTATTCAGTTACATTACAGTCAATGAGAAATAATTGTTTTAAGTGAATTTTGATGATGCTAAACCATTTGAAACATGATGAAATTGATATATATTTATGAAGCGTATTAAAACATGCTTTTTTTTTTTTTTAACATGGGGTGCAAAGCTTTTATTATTCATTTACAGGCTCAAACAAAAGAATTCTGTTACACATTGCTCGACGGGAAATATAGTTTCCAGTATAATTTAATGATGTTTCACTATTTCAAACATAATAAAAATTATATGCATTACTGAGGTGCACTATAAATTGCTCGCTTAAAAGTATGGTGTATATTGTGTTTATCATTCATTTACAAGGTCAAATAAAAGAATTCTGTTACGCATTGTTCAATGGGGGAAAAATCGTTTGCAGTGTAATTTAATGATGTTTCACTATTTCAAAGATAATGAAAATGATATGCATTACTAAGTTGCACTATAAATTGCTTGCTTAAAAGTATGGTGTGCATTGTGTTTATCGTTCATTAGCAGCGACACACAAAAGAATTCGGTTACTGTATACATACGATAATTACAGTATATGTGTGATAAGTGAGTTTTCAAGTTTGGTTTGCATTTTTAAGTTTAACTAAATTTTTTCATATTATGTGGTGTGTATAAATTCGGTTGATCATATACAGGACTACACAAGGGAATTTATAAGTATTATGCACTATGGGAGTGAACTGCTTAAGGGTAGTTTTTAATTGTATTACGCATTTTCTTGCTGAACTATATTTAGTAGACTAATATAAGTTTGTGGAATATAAATAAATTAAGATACAAAGCTACACAAAGAACAATATACACTGTCATTTACGGCTGGTAATCGCTGGAAGTGAGTTTTAAGTTGCCTTATGTGTTTTTTACCTGAATTAAATTTTATCTTAATATGTGATGTGTGCAAAAGTGTTTAGATAATATACAGGGATGTACAAAAGATTTCGAGTGCATTTCCATCGATTGATGAAAATTACTAAATGTGAATTTTCTAACTGAACTAAATTTTATCATGCTATGTATTATGTATCTAAATCTACATATCATATACAGGGCTGCACAAAATAATTCAACTACTTTTTTTTTTACAATGGAAGGTAATTTCGAAAACTGTATTTTCAATGTGGTATGTGTTTTCTAAACTGTTTACTTACACATCTTACCTTATTTAATGGTGAATTTTCGTTACAGTTTTCTCGATGTGTTGGAAAGTGTTTCATAAACTATGCTGAACGCATGATTTTTTGTTCTTGTTTTTTTTAAATTGTGGTTTGAAAAGAATTATTAAACATTTTTGCTATGAAAAGTAAGAGTTTGACAGAGATTTGAACACACAGAAAAAGTTCAAAAACCCAGCACGCTGCCAACAATGCTGCTGAGCAATTTCCATGGGAAGTAATTTATCAGATTATAAACTGCAGCTTTTTTTCCGAAGACCCCATGGATATTGCATTTTAGCGATACACAAATGTTCACTACATTCTGTGTTCTCAATCTCGGAACCTCCTCTTGTAAGTAACGAAGAAATATTGGAGTTTATTATTTTTTTGTTCATAAAATAAATACACTTCTATTCATAAATTAAAAATACCTTCTAAGTACTTTAATTTCATTTTCTAATGAATCTTCTTTTCCTTTTAATGCCTTTTTATCAATACACTTGATCGCATACATTTTTGAGCCTTCATCTTTACTTTCTGCTAAAACTACTTGAGAAAATGCTCCACTAAAAAGAAAAAAATAAAATTTAAAAACTATAGCAAATTTTAAAAATAACTTTTCCTAATGATTAATTTAAAAATAATAATTACAAACTTTTAACTAATATCATAAAATTGTATTATTAAAACTAATATATATGTATATTGTTACATATAATATATATATATATATATATATATATATATATATATATATAACAACTTTTTTATTAAATATATATATATTTAAATTAAAAAGTTGTAAGACTGTAAGAAAAAGTTGTAAGGTTTATGACAGTCTTAACCCTTTGCACTGATTTGTTGGATGAGACCCAACAAAGCTTGTCACTCAAATTATTTCAGAATTAAGCATTGGCTACCAGGATTTCAGAACAAAATCTTTAATATATATTTTTTAGAATAATTGCAATAAAAATCTATGACAAAAAATTTTGTTAGAAATAACAGTAGCCAAAAAGGCGAATGCTTAATCTCAAACAATAATCTTCAACAAGGGCAAAGGATTACAGGGATTCGACACCATTCGTTTTTCAAAAAATTATGTAAATAACAATTTTTTGCTTAAAATGAACTTAGAAATCCCATGTATATTTTCGCAAAGTTATATAAAGATCAGCTAATTATAAATAAAGAAAAGGGCTTTTAACTGCATCCATTTCCCTTTAAATGATTCAGTTGCAATTTTTTAGTTTATTTTTCTCAGTTTGTGTTTTTTCAAAATATAATTCTCTAAGTGACAAAACTTCAACTAATATTTTTTAATTGACTTGTGACTTTTTTCAATGTTTCTTAATGTGCAATTCATAAAATTATGGATCAGATTTTTAATGATATAAATAGTTTACTTTTTAAAAATAAAAATGGCAAATAAATAGTAATTTTTCTGCACTTTTATATATATCATGACATTTTATTTTCTCTTTAACTAATTAACTTTTAGGAAATCTGGTTCTTATACCCTCTGGCTTCCCAGCAAAGAGGCAAAACTGCAATGTTATTTTCGCTGTAATTTTTTTAAAAAGGCTAAAAAATAATATTTTTTCAAGATGATATAAAAGAATTAATTATGTATATGAATATAAGCCTTGAGAGTATTAATCATTACTCAGTATTTTAAAACTGCATTATATCTGTAGAATTATAATGCAAAATAATGTTTCTATTGCAGTGAAATCTACAGCTTAGTGAACGTACATATTTTAGTTCCCTGCACTGAGAAGGTTAAAGTTATAGAGCATGCTTGTAAAAAAAGTATTAAGAAAAATGTTGCAAAAAGTTAAAATTGTGAGAAGTGTGGTTTTAAAGTTTTCTTTAAAAAATGAAGTTTTGAAATTTTATCACAAGAATTTTATTTTTTCTTGATTAAATCTTTTTTCTTTCCCAAAACCATTTAATAATATGCCAAAAAAAAGTACTATAAAATATATTTTTTAAATAGTTAAAAGGGTACCGAGTCTGCTTAGATGATTTCACCAGAGTACCCATATTCCTAGGAATAATCAATTACAATAGCAGCTCTTTATATTGCACTTCTTGGGAGAGAAAAACAAAACTAGATATAATAAAAGGCTTAAAGAAAATTAAAATAAATTATAAATTAGTGTTTTATATTTGCTTTCAAAATGACAATGCATATATTATATGTATAAAACAAGTAACTAACAATAATTAAATCTTTATTGTTAAAATGCAAAAAAGTTTTCTTTTTATTATTTGATTACATATTTGAATATGCAATATAACAAGGACTGCTGTATTTTTACAGCATAAATAACAATGAGGATGATAGTTTAAAATACAATTAATTCTCATTAAATGAGTTTTTTGCTATTTATTCATATGAATATCATATAACTTTATTTTTTTCAATACTTAACAAATTATTTCCACATACATAGGTCTTCCAAAAGTTACATATAGTTGAGAATTTTTAAATAGTTTCATGTGATTTACAGTAACTTCTTGAATGATACTTTTTTAGAACATTCATTAATAAGGATAATCCTGATTCAACAAAAACTAAATAAATATACATTCAAATTGTAGAGTCGTCCATAATTAGTGTCTTATATTTTTTTATAATAATGAATTGTCGACAAATTTAAATAATAGCTATTCTGGACACTAAAAAATGAATGATATATGCAAAATTGGTACTTGTCTACATTCCCCTCGACCACTTTCAATAAGAAAATAACTGCCGGCAAACAATGTGACAAAACGTCAATAATACAAAAGCGCGACGTTTTGTTTGATTTCAAACACAACACTAATGCACAATGTATTTCATTATTTCATTTTTATTTATTTTGTGGATAAGCCAGTTTAATTTTTCTAATGAAGGATATAAATTAACTGTTATTTCTCTGTTTTCTCTTACATTTCGAAAAAAAAGTGATAAAGCTCTGGGATTCACATTCATATTAAAGATCTTACTTAGATTCATATTTAAGTGAGTTTATGGGATGACGAATTCATAAAAATTATGACTATTTTATTGCAATTTTGAATAGCATTCAAAATGTGGCTGTCAGTATGATTGCTGCAAATTTTGATAATTTTTTTTAGCTCATGATTTTAAGGCTCTACCTAATTTTTATGTGAATTTTATATATATGTTGTTTATGGTTATTGCATACCTGTTTACATTTTCTGCTGAATAAAGATTAACATGCTCCTTACAAACTTCCATTATTAGTAGTGTTTATTACATCCCTCCAGAAAACTTAACTATAACAGTAATATACAAAACCATAAACAAGGAATTCCAATGCAAGGGCAGATCTAAGGGAGACGTCATGGGAGTTTTGACTCCCCTCTGAGTAAAGAAAATTTCTATTAAAAAATATTTTTATGCATCACTACCCCATTCAAATTTGATACAGCCTTAAGATATCACAATTTTTCATGAAGCGATGTGATCAATAATAATAAAGAGATGTGATCTTTAATAATAATAGTTATATATATACACTAGTATATAACCCTCGTCAAAAATGATGGATTGTTGATCTGTGTACCATTTTTATAAGACTTTATACAAACAGCATGAAGATTTTATTATTGAACGGTTTCTATTGTAGAAAAGTACATTTTAAAGCCGGTAGATGGCGCCAAAACAATATAGGTGTCAACCATTTTAATCAGGTGATTTAAATTGGCGGCTAAATCATGATTTAAATCAACTGATTTTTTTTAAATCATAAATTTACTAACTGTTTAAAATGACATAAAAAAAAAATAAAACCTAATATTAACATAATTTGGAAAGTTTCTATGGATATTTTACCTTATGAATAAACAAAAAAAGCTTTGAATAATTGTTTCTAAACTTAATTCCTTATCCATATAAAAAATTAAATACAGTAAGTTTGTAAAAAACTAGTATGTACCCTGTAAATAAAAAATGACTGATTGTTGATCTGCGTTCCATTTTCCTAAGACTTCATACAAACAGCATACAGATTTTACTATTTAAAGGTTTGTGTTGTAGAAAAGTACTTTTTAAATCCGGAAGGTGGCGCAAAAACAATATTGTTCGCAACAGTGTTTGTCTGTTTATATCTGGGGTTCCGATGTTCAATCAAGTTTTTTAAGAACTTAAAATATTATAATAGGATCTAATATACATTTTTTATAGGAAAAATATGCTGAACAGACATGATTTGAAGTAGAAGATATTATCATTTAGCTGTCATATGTTACCATAGGTTTTACTTACCCATCATACGTAGTATAGGGTAAGTCTTGTAATCGTTTTGAAAAGTGAAAAAAAATTTTTTGACGGATTTACACGTTTCAGACACTGGAGATTCCGAAAAACATTTTTTTAGAAAAAAAATTTTGCCGTCCGTCTGTGTGTGTGTCTGTAAATGCTCTATCTCCCGAAAAAATTGAGATAGAGACTTGCAATTTGGTATGTACTTAGTATGTAATAATGGGAAGAAGCCTATTTCATTTCAATAACCTCGATTAACCGGAACTATTTTTTTCGGATTCTCGAAATATTCGTTCTGATAAAAGGTATATAAAAATTTTCGAAATTGTTTATTTTAAGAAATGAATATAAAAGACAATAAAAAAAACATAAATTTTACATAAAGCATGAAGTCGATCGGATAATTAGTTGCTGAGATATTTGGAATCCTATTTTCCACACTCTTCGATTTTTCATGACCCTGTATTTCATCCAAATTTCACTTTAAAGATATATTTTAATTGGAAATTTGACTCTTAATCAGATGCAATAAACCGCTAGTTAATAGGATTATTATTTTTGGAGTTATAAGGAAAAACCTCTTTCAAGCAATTCAGTAATCGAGCCGTTAAAGTTTATGACGTCATCAAGCCACGATTTTATTTGAATTGCAATGCATTTTATAAGTAGTTTACACATTTTTATTTTAATATTTTACATTATGCATATCCATGATCGGTAAGTATTACGGTGGCCCCCAACGACTAGTTTCATTAAGCCTAACATGGCGTTTAACAATGGTCGATTCGCAGACCAGAGTGGTCCTGCCCGGAATGGTTACAGACACTTTCTTGCCTTCGGATTTTATTATAAGTACATAAAACTTTTCAACCCACAATTTATATATTCACATAACTATTAAAGAACAAATTACTACATTAAAAGTTGCCTTGTAACATATATATAACAGGGCAGTAACCTGTTGGTATAGTCAAAAGTGGATTTAAAATTTTTTGGTGGGGCTAATTCACAGCTGTAGCTGTGTATTAAAATCACAGTTTTTCCTTCACTTTTAATGATAGTATATAAATATAGACAGAAGTAGAGGACAAGTTCTTCCTGTCAAATTTTTTTATAAACAAAGTTTTAAAAAGTTTAAATGTAATATAGATTATATTAATATTAAAAAATTATGAAGACGAAGGCAGGGTGGGCTTCGTCTGGTTACGGCCCTGGTATATACAACAGCTTTACAACAACTAAATCAATTTTCTTTTTCTTTTTATCTGAACCTCTATAACTTTAAGCAATTAAAATTTATAGAGGTAATCCTTTAAAATTCCTACATAAATAGCCTGTTGATATAAAAATACATGGACCAGATAAAACTTATTAATATGCATGAGAGAGGGGAGGGATTATGTTCTTTGTATCACCAAATTACTATTGTTCTGATAGCATAGCAAAGTATCATATATATTTCTTAGACTGTTTTAAAGATTAACTGTAAGCATAAAAATTAGTAGTTCAATAGTTGCTGGCTGTTTTAACGAAAACCTGGGAATTATTTTATTGCTATTTCCTCTCTGCTTTCCCATCCTCTCAATCCATAGCATAAACTAAAAAAGTATTTTACAGAAAACAATGTGTTTTTAGCAAAATATTTAGTAATTTATAGCATTTAATAATGAATTGGACGTTCTATGTTAAAAAATCCAAAGTTTCATATTGTCAGAGTTTAAATTAGTAAAGATTTAAAAAAAATTAATTATATTCTCATAAATAAAACACATACCTATTTTTGCCAGAATGGTTTTTTCTACCTTTGGCAAAAACTTGCCAGCCCTAGCAGGATAGATGGACAAGGCATTCGGACATGGTTATTGGCTGAAAATCGTGAATTTATAATGAATTTGACGTCATGCTTGAGTATTTTTGGCATTGAAACCCATTGTTTGGAGAGTGATTTTTTTATAGAAAGTGGTCAACAGGAAAATAGACAAGTACTGCAAAAATTACTTAAGAAATTTTGGTACTACTTTGTTATAGTGCTCCCCCCCCCCTCCCCTCCCAGAGAATAAATCACTAAGCTATTGAGATGTATCGCCAAATTATAACACATATATGACTTTATAATCATATTATGATGAATATGACATTTCAAAACATATATGTTCAAGTCATAGTCATTATGACGCATTATATATATATATATATATGACATTGACATGTATAGGATGTACATATAAAGTATACATGACATATAAAATGCAAATACTATGTGTATTATATTGACATATATGGGCATTTAGAATATATTATATGTGTGTGTATATGATGCTTGGCAAACCATGTTTAGAAGGCACAGTATATTTCACTATTTAAATATCTTTTTAAATATATATATTTTCAACCATTTATATATGAGCAATTTTTATGCTATTAAAAGTTGTAATAGGAAATTTTACACTGAAAAGAAAAAAATAATCCTCATTTACAGATAAAAACATAGTATATTTACTTTTATTACTTTATAAGAATTGGGAGTAAGTAGTTGACAAATGCGGTTGCCAGGTCGCCAATGGCTACCAAGTTTTTTTATTTAGCGACCAAGTTATAATCTGCAAATTTTAATATAATAATATTCAGAATTATTTGACTGACTTTGACAGCAAAATAGACAAAAAATCGTTTTCCTGCTTCACTATTTCTTCAATGCCCCCCCCCCCCCCCCTATCTGGAAGCATTTATCAATCAGCATTCCCTGAACTTGCTGGTTAATTCAGCTTTTAAAGTTTTTTTTTTAGAGATATATATAATTTTGAAAAGTTTAATTAGAAAACTTTGTTCATATTACACTGATAAACAAATATTGACTTTTTATTTTTTTTCTTAAACTTGAAAGCTAATATTCCAATTATATACACTCTTGAGTAAATAAAAATTATATTAGAGACTTTTACTTGGTTCTTAGTTTTTTTTACACGAAGGACATGTATTTATAGGTTATTACGATTTATCACAATTTAGGAGATCGTACAATAATGCATTATAATAATTCATAAATGTTAAATTTACCAGCAGTATACTTGTACACTGTTTATACACATTTTCCATATATTTTCTACACATTTTACGCAGCTGAACACAATTTCAGTGTATTAATTTGAGTATATTAGTGCCTATTTTTGTGTTTATAGTTATATTCAGTATCTTCTCTCTTGATGAACCAACAGTAATCGGCATGCATTGCTGTATTCCATTGCGATCGATAACGAGACTCCATAGCAGAAATTTGTTGGTGAAATCGTTCACCATGCTCGTCGCTAATTGCTCCATATTATCTGGGAAAAAGTCAATGTGAGAGTGCAAGAAATGAAGTTTTAATGACACGTGACAATTTAGCTTTTTAAAATTGTTTACCATATTTTGAACTATACACTTGTAATTTGTAGCTTTGTTATTCCCTAAAAAATTATGCACTTGTAATTTGTAGCTTTGTTATTCCCTAAGAAATTATGCACAATGTCCTTGAATGAAAGCTGTGCATCTTTTTCTACTGTCGTAAGAATACTTTCAAACTTTTCATTTTTCATAATTTTCCAAATGTCTGGACATACAAATACGCTTTCTTTTATTTTGGCATCCGATATTGATGGGAACAAATTTCGGATAAATGCAAATGCTTTACCGTCCTGATTAAGAGCTTTCACGAAACTTTTTATCAATCCCAACTTGATATGGAGTGGTGGGAATAATATGTCCACTGATGCTACAAGAGGTTGGTTAATTACATTTTTATCACCAGGTTCTAGAGACTTCCGAGAAGGCCACGTTTGTACAAAATAATATTTATCTTTTGCCCGACTCTCCCATTTACAGATAAAGCATGAATATTTCGTGTAACCTTGTTGCATTCCCAGCAGATTAGAAATAACTTTCAAGTCAGCACCAGTTTTCCACTTAAAAACATTGTACTTCAACACAAGTAATAGTTTCTTCAGGTTATCATATTTTTCTTCCCCAACCTGAAGCATAACCTGCAGGAATGGAGCTATATTTTTTTCCAGTGTGAAGAAGTACTGCTTTTAGACTCATCTTAGACGCATCAATAAAAAGTCGCCATTCCTCTGGTTTATGACATAGATCTAAATATGCCATAAGACTTGGAATGTTGTTGCAAAAGCATATTTCCCCATCTTTTTCATAAAAATGTATGAAGTCTTTATGTCTGTCACTGAATATAGAAATACATACATCACTAACCAACACATTCCACTCCTGAAGTTTTGATCCTAGAAATTCGGATTTATTCTTTCGTAACCCCAAATCACGCACAAGGTCATTCAACTTTACTTGCGTTATCATATGAGGCTTCAAATATTTCTGTGGTGGAATGTAATCCATTTCTGTTTCACTTTCATGACTGCAAAATGGCATGCATTCTTCATCAACTGAAAGATGTAGTTTACTGGCAGATGTGCCACAGGAAGCACGCCACTGTGAGGTACTGGCCTCATAGCAGAATCAATGTTGGCATACTGAATATGCTTCTGCTTCTTAAAATTAATTCCTTTTGCTGTTGGAGTCATACAAAAATAGCAATCTTCTAAATGATCTCTGGGTTCTCTCCAGATCATTGGTATGGCGAAAAGCATTGAAATCCCCTTTCCCTTAATCCACTGTCAAACTCGGGTAGAACAGCGCAAACAACAAAAGTATTGTGCCCATGGCTTACCCCGATCACCAATTTTGCATACAAAGTAATGTTTATAGGCAATTTTAATTAAAGAAGTAATGTTTCTTCTGCGAGTACTGCTCATAACGTCGCCACAAATACAGGAAAAACTATCACTGGAATTAACACACGTACGAGACATTTTAAAAGCACCCGTTCGTGAGCTAATTAAATGATACGATGATCAATTTTTTACAAAGGACAAAGAAAAATCTTCATTGCACCACAATGTCTTACGAAACACATCTTATTGGAGCCTAGATGTATTATAAGTAGCAGGTAATTGTTCACTTTCAGGGTCATTAGACTGCAGAAACAAAGTACTTTAAAAGGCAATAAAATAACATAATGAGATATATTTAAACACAGATATCTCTGAAATGGAAACCAACTTTAACTTTTTGTGAATATTTCCTAAATTCCCAAGGGTATGGTTACTTAAATCTGTTAAAATTTTCCAAGAAAAAATTTCTTGTTTATCAGTGTTATCATTCTAAACTATGTAACTAATAATTCTATCCTATGCTTGTTATTATTTTTCCTCAATTAATATAAGCTTTTATGAAATTTGTGCTTTTAGAAAATCAATGATGGGATAATTGGGGGAGGGAATAATATATTTTACTGGTGACTAGAATTTTTTGCTGGCTACCAGATTTTATCAAATTTGTAAAACCCTGATTGGGAGGTAAAAAAAAAAAAAAAAAAAAAAGGAAACATAGGTAATGTTGTATATGTTTTACCAAGAGTCTTCCAGCTACAGCTACAAACTGAATAACTCATTTTTAATGAACGAATCTTCTCTCTATTTCATATATATATATATTTATTTATCTAGATCCAAATACAAATGATGGGAATTATTGAGAGGAATATTTTCTTAATTTATAATTTGGGTCAGTGAAAAGGTCAAAGTATAGTGGAGACTGGTACACACTGGACCTATGGGCACAATGGACCGCCCCCTAATATTTTATTTATTAAAATTTTTTTTAAGCTTCTCTTCTATCCTAATAGACAACAGCACTGCACTGACTATTTATAGCCTTCAGAAAATATGTTTAGCTCAGATTGAACTATTTTATCCTGATTGGTTGCTTTAAGCTTCTAAAACTAAAATTTTTCATCATCATATTTTTATTTTTTTAGTAATTAAAGGCTGTAGATAAATAAGATAAAACAGTTTTTTTGCAAAGCTAAGATACTTGTTTTTATTTAACTTTAAAGTTAATATGTTTAAGAGAAAGTTATAAATAATATTAATATGATTATTTATTGAACTTCAACATGGGGCACAGTGGACCACCCACTCTTGGGCACAGTGGTCCACAATCCACTCTGCTCCTGTAATGCAGAATGTTCAAAATACTTAATAATTGCTTATTTTCTATAAAGAAATATTGTTTTAAAGTAGTCATAACTTAAATTAAAGTAAACAAAGAAAAATAACAATTTATTTAACATAGTAAGAAATATTTTGTTTTGTATTTACTGCCTTTCATAAATATAACTGTAGTCTAATTGGTGATGATTCTATTCAAGTAAGATTCATGAGACGCAAATTGAATGGAAATTAGTTTATTTTTCCCGAAACTGTAGAGGAATCTGTTGTTGATATCAATGATTTTATAATGTTGCTCCAAGACCCAAAATTATTTCAGGAAAATTCCAGGTTCAATCTTATTCATAAGAATTTTGGAATTTCATTTGCAAATTTTAATGTGCACTGATTTTTTTGTACTTAAGTAATAACGTCAACTAAATTGCAATTGTTCCTGTTATTATTTTCAAAATATAATTAATTATTTTTGTTTTTGTTTAAAAATGTTACTTGTAAATTTATATTACTATGTTATTTTGCGGGTAAAGGGGAAATAAAAAAGAATCAGATGAAAAATAGATTTATATTGTATTTCAGATAATACCTAATAGCGGTCCACTTTACAAGTGTATATAATTTTTTTTTTTTTTTTTTTTTGAAAAATGTATTAAAAACTATGTTTTGAGAAAATTATGATTAATGTATAAAGTTATAAAGGTTTAAGGAATATTCGAAAATATTTTCATACAGATCGGTTTGTCCGTTAAAGAGAAAAAAAAAAATTAACTGAAAAAGTGGTCCACTGTGTACCAGCCTCCCCTACTCCTTAAGCAGAAGTCACTTCAAATACCAAAACAAACATTACAGATTAATGACTATCTCAGAACAATGATGACTACTTTCCTGTATTAATAGTGATGTTGCATGAAAAAAATGCATGCAAAATGTTATAGATGTTGATTTTAAAATTTTACACCAGATTTTCCCATAGCTTTAAAATAAGGGCAGGATGAATAACACACTTTTCTCATTTTTATGGCCATTCTTTTAATTTCTAAAGGCACTTTTAATATTTAAAAGTTGTGGTACTCTTTTCAAGTCATGGCAATAAATCAGTTTGTAGTTTGTACTACTATTTTGCAAGCATTTTTTTTTTTTTTACAAAATGCAAGACAAGCAAAATATTTTTGACTGAAGGCTAGAAGGGAGCTATTTTCTTAAAACCAAAGGGCAGCCAGTGTGCTGCACCCCAGCACCCTGCTGAAACTCTTTAGGGGTAAGCTTTGCTTATACAACATCAAGTCAATTTTTCAGAATTTCTTACAATGTATAATAAATAAGATCTTGGTAATGCAATACAATAAATTTAATAACCTTTATTTAAATTTGAAACTGATTACATTTTTGGTTCTATGATATTAAATAAGAAAGCATTTTATATTAGCTACAAATGATATGGGGTAAATACTTCAGACTTTTATTAACAATATTTAATGCACACTGCCATGTGCCATATTTATCCAATTCATTTTTTTTTTTCAAAAACTTTTGACCTAAGAATGGAGAATGCATTATACACAAGATATTTTTAACATCTGATATAACCACAAATGCTTTCATTAAGTCACTGAATGCAACACATGAATCTTGCATTAAAATTGTATGAATATAGATGTAGTAATTAAATTCTTTTCACTTATTATGAGCAAATTTACAGTATCAATTTACAGTGTTGAGTATTTTATATCAAAGTTTTTAATGAGAGAAAAATATGCAATACAGAATTTTAACTTTATCACTATTATTATATCGATTAATAGGGAGGTGACCTACATGTGAGTAAATAATTCCGATTCGAGTGGGGTGGGGGAATTAAAAATCAAAAATTCTACAGATTTTTTTTTTCTTTTTATTCCTGGATTTCTTGAGCTGTTAAAATAGGGTGTCAATGATTTTAATCAGATGATATAAATCAGTGATTAAATCAAGTGATTTAAAAAAAAAATTGTTGATTTAAATCAACTGATTTTTTTTTTTTATCCTAAATTTTCTAAATGTTTAAAATGATATGAAAAAAAATAATAAAATCAAAGATGAACATAATTTGGAAAGTTTCTATGGATATTTTACCTTATGAATAGTAAACAAGAAAAGCTGTTAATAATTGTTTCTAAACGTAATTCCTTAGGCTTGTAAAAAAATTAAGTTTGTAAAAAGCAAGTTTTTGTTGGGCATTAAAAGTGTTTTATTTAAGAATGATATTTAAATCTAATATAATTTGCAATGTCATAATTTCTTTTAAAGAATCAAATTATTCCTTCTTTTACATAAAATAAGACTAATCAAGTGTAATACAGTTCCCTCTAAGTCATTTTTTAAGGGTGCAGCACCCTATCCTTTATTAAATTGGCAAAATGCAATCTTTTTTTTTTTTTTTTTTTAAATAGTGAAATTTATCTTTAGTTGTACCCAGAAATTTCTTGTAAAATACTTCTCCATACCACAGTATTTCAAAATCCTTGTGCTCAAGACCTTGCAAAAATATTGAACGTTATTTATTTACAAAAAGCAGGAAGTTATTAAATCATGTGGTAATTTAATTATATTTTTCAATTTGTAATTCATAAAAAATATTAAAAATTAATGTCACTTTATTTATCATATTAAAAAATTATATATTTTTTCCACCTTATATCGTTAAACACATTACCTCAAACATTTGTTATCTATATATTATCATTAAACACATAATATATTTCCTCATGAAATAATGCCCTTTTTGGAAACTAGCACCTTATTATAAAGTATTAATGTACATAACATTGTATGCAACTAATGAAATTACTAATTTGCAGTTTTTATAATTTCTGTAATTACTAACTAATAATTATTTTATTAATTAAAGAATAAAAATATGGATATAGTTCCTAATAAGAGGGTTAACTGTTTTGGAAAGCTGAAATTTTTGGTAGCTATTCTATATTTTAACGCAGAAATAATCAAAAATCTGATTTAAATAAAAAAAATCAGATTTTTTATATATTTTTTACATTGTATGTTAAAATGGCATGGTGTGCATTATACATTTATTATTATTTATTTTTTCCCTATTAAAAATAGTAGGTGTGCATTATACTGCATTGTATTGATTGGGTAAATAAGAATGTATAATAGGTATATCTATAAAAATATTTTTTTTTTTTAAGCAAAAGAATGTACTAAATTGTATATTATATGGACTCTGCTTTTTTTTTTTTTTTTTGGTCAAATTTAAATTATAACAACAATTTTACCATATTTATATTTAAATTATAATATATTGGTTAACTTTGTTATTAAATCTCTTGGCAAAAAATATTTGGTTCATCAAATTAGCAATTAAATTAGTTGATGAAAAAGGGCAAAACTGTAAAATTTCATTGGTAGCCAGTGGCCATTATTGACAATTTTATTAGCAGGCACTTTTTAAAATTGGTGTCCAAAGTTTTAAATGTTAAAAATGCTAAGCGATAGGGATTTTTAAAATTTATTTTAATATTGTTAATAAAACATTAAATAGATAATATTTTAATATTAACATTTTCTGACCAACAAGAGCAGAATCATTAATAGCATAGAGAAAAACTTTATTGTCCTAATAGGAAGTGTCAAGGTGAATGGTCAGTAATTGTCATAGGGTGTTTCGGAAGGGGGGGGGGGGAGATTTATTACAGGCATTCTGCGAAACAATATGACGGGCATTAAAAGCACAATGCTTTTGAGCATATGGAGTACATTTCTAGGAAATTTTCAAAGAAGATGATCAGCAGATAATTTTTTAATAACTATATTTTTCATTTAGTGGCTGTGTTGTCAGTGGCAACCACTAATTTTGCCCTTTAGTACATAAGACCCTTACTTTGTTGCCAAGAAAATGTGACCAAGGTTAATCAATAAGGATAGACACAATCATCAATTTGTAAATTAAGAACCAACATGGATATGTCAAACAAACCGTACAAAGTTAATTAGAAGATTTTTTTTTTTCTGGTTCACCTTTATGTTTAAAAATTTTACAAAGCCCTTATACACATTGACACTATAGAGGCTTTTTAAGAAAATAAATAAATGCAACATTTTTATAAAAGGATAATTTTATGAAACAGTCATTTAAATTTTAAAATAAAAAATATCAGCAAAGAGTTACAAATTTCTCATCTGCAAATTCAATTTATAATAATATTTTACACATAAAGAATTTTATCATTAAATTTTAAAGGAATTATGTTGCAGAATTTTAATAATTATCTTTTCGCAAGAAATGAAATAATTTTTTTTATAACTATATTTTTTCTTCCAAAAACTGTAAAAAATATTAAAGGATTAAAACAAACATATTATATCACTGTTAGCTTGAGAATTAGACACAGGGTTTTATTTAATATTCCTTTCAAAAAACTTTATCCTTTCTTTAATAAATCCAAATAAATTTCATTCAAAAAAATAAATAAAGAAAAAGTCATGTTTATAAAGTAAAAAATTACCAGTCTATTTTTCTTGTTTTTTCAAAAATCTGAACCGGTCCGATAGCGGGCGAAGCCCGCTATTACAGTCTGTTATAATAATATCTGTCATGTGGACTAAATGCGATATTAAAAAAAAAAATCAATTTCAAAATTAAACATGTTATATAGAGACCTTCAAAATGTTAAAATATGCCAATATTTCCATAATCGGGTTTTTATCATGATTCAATACGTTCCTCAAACTCATATGACGTTTTAATCACCCCATATTGATACTCTCTTTGTATTATTCTCAAATATTTGAAAAAGTCCCTTAAACTTCCAATATATGACGTCAGATTAATTTTCTTTTTCATTCTCTAATGACATCACATTAAATCCGCTTTCTGTACTTAGACATACTCATATTGGAACAGATGCTTTACACTCACGCAAGGATGTTTGGTGCGATTTTCAAGCCCGCGCCAAACCACTAACTATAAAGCTAGGTTGCCAGTAAAGGAAAAAATCCCCTAAATTTGGTGACTTTTTTCCTTTTAATAACAGATTTTTTTAAAAAACTGTGCGTGAGTGTATGACATCATAGCCCTCATATTAATAGTATTATTGAGAAATGTTTGAAAATTTCCATTTTATGACATCATGTTAATCTTTTTTCAATTGGTAAAACTTTTTATTTCATTTTCATTTTTCACATGGAAATCTTTCAATAGAAAATTAATTATTGTAGATAGAATTTTATTGTGGATTTTTAATTGTTGGCAACGGCAACTGCTATAACGAAAAATGTTTAAATTTAACAGGAAAAGGCTGTTAGATTTTTGTTTTTTTATCTCTCTATATTAAAATAATACGATTTTTTCCAAATTTTATTATCTTCAGCATGACAGTAGGTATTTAGCTGTAAGTACACAAAATTTCAAGTCTGTAAGTTATACAGTTTCTGAGAACCGGCTCTGTGACGGATAGATAGAGAAGCGGGACGAATAGGGTTTCGTGAGATGAATGAAAGCCTAAAAATGACCATGAAATTTATTCAGATTACAATAAATATATTGCATTAACTTTATGTAAAAGGAATATTCTGAATTAAAGGAAAAAGGGTACTTCTATGTTAGCCGGGTGCCAGTGATCACCAAAATTTTATTAATCTTAACAACCCATTTTTTCGCCAATCTTTTAACATTAGCTATTAAAAACTAGCCAATATTTTAACATTGCAATATAATATCTTAAAAAACTGAATTAAAAGTAACTAAAATATAATCATAATAAAATACGTAAGCACAAAGATATCAATAAAAATTACAAAATCTCACATTAAAGTTTGCAATTCAAATTATGCCAACTGAAACAAGATTTGGCAAGTTATTACTGGTGCCCAGCTCATATGAAAGTACCAGAAAAAGAATTTGATAGCTAGAATTTTACTAGATTATTTCGATTTCAAATTAAAGTAGAAATATTTCTTAGATAAATATATTGAAAATAAAACAGAAGCAATCACTTAACTTGATTTAAGAAAATAATTTTACAGATATGTATTTAATATAACTTCATACAAATACACTTATTATAAATTATACATCAATTAGTACACTTTATGTGGGATAGCAAAATTTTTAAGCAGTTGTATCGGTCTATTTTACTATGATAGATGAAGTTAATGAACATTGTAATTTAGGAATAATATTGAAAAGGAATTATTTATGTATGCAAGATCGAAAATAAAATTATATATTACTATATATATATTCTACAGTATCTAAAGAATATGACTTAATGTTTCATTAAATGAACTAATAATCCTATAAAAAGGTAAGGACAACCACAATACGAAGATTAATTGTTGTAAAATTTCAACATCGCTAAATAAGGTGAAATATTTTATACCACCTTGCTTCAAATGCTATTATACGTTTACACTAAATAACAAGCAATTGACTATAAATTTTTTAACTGATCATTATTTATTTGTTCATTTATTTTTAAGGAGCATTACAGTATAAATGAATGATTTTATAATATTATCTACATATTTTAAATAAATTGATATAAAAAATATGAAACAAAATTTAAAGTCTCAGGAAATTAATTAATAAAAAGCCAATTTTTGTGTGTTTTCCGTATCGATGAAAAATGCCGGTATATTTACTGTTTACCTGTGGTGAAAATATGGAAGGATTTCATTACCGATCTTCAATTATCCTTAAAATTTAAACGTTCGCTTTAAGGTTCACTCATATCTGTAATATTTAAATCAAGTTACTCAAGTAGAAATGCACATAAAAATAAAATAGTCAAAACTTACGTCCCGAGAAGGTCTTTAAATTCATATCTATCTTCAACACTAACCGTCTCTTTTTTGCGTTGAGCATCCTTTTTCCCAAACAAAGGCATTGTGATTTTGGTGATTTTCTGAAAATTTAGATCATAAATTTTTATATAAGCGAGATAGTTTCTCTAGGCCCAAATCACTTGGGTTAAAACACAGGCACCTTTAACTTGATTACACCGCTATAAGCATCATTACGAAGAGGAGGAGCACAATTCTTGCGATGTAGCAAAACAGGACATGGCTGTTGATGACGTCATGGAAATATGGAGAATGAGTGAATGAGAAAAATATATTATGGTGAAATACTTCGACTCAGATCTCATAAAGTAAACATAAAATTATACACAATAAACAAAATGGATGGTGCCCTAAGACAAAACACACTTGCTAGATATGCAACACGTTTATACTCCAGTATTTGGTCCCATTCCACTGTAGAGCATTTTACCGCAAGCCAAGTTGAGTAGTTTCGGTATCGGAATCTGGATGCACAGTTGAAGTGAATGAAAATTCAAAGGGACGGGACATGTAAACAATATTGCAGCGAGAAAAAAAAAAAAGAAAAGAAAAAAGAAAAGAAAAAGAAAAAGAAAGAAAGAAAAAGAAAAAAAAAATGAAAGAAAATCAAATAAACTTTTTTTAGCATTTTTTAAACAAAATAGATCATTTACTTTCGAAAATTTATTTTTTAAAATATATTCAGATAAGTTTTTTAGACATAGGTATGGGTAAAATTATGAAAAATAAATAAGTAATAAATCTCATAGTGTACATAATGAAAAGTTAATGGATATTATTCCATACTCTGTTATTTTAATATTATTTTAGTAGAGTGCCTTGATCTGAAGAGTTAGAGGTGTTTGTCCAAGCTGTGGCAACCCACATTTATTCCATGACACATGTAAATCGGTCTTGATCATGGAGATAGAAATAAGTAACATTGGTATGACTAAAAGAAAGTTTTTGGAAAGGTTAAAAGAGCATAAAAACGACATAAAATTTGGTAAGTTATCCACTGCACTCTCCCGGTTTTACGCTAAAAATAATGATACTGTAATTAATTTCGATAAAGCATAGGGAATCATTGGAGATTAAAATTAGGAAGGATTGTATTTGTAATAACTTTTCTTTCAACATACCTAGTTTATGGAATACATTTTTAACCCCTTGTTAATTCATAGTTTAGTTTTTCGCTCTTTGGCAACAGAGAGCGCCCGCTTATTTTATTTAAATTTTTCCAAGCTGTTGTTTTCAATTTTCTCGTGTCGAAAATTAAAAGGTCCGTAGTCGTTTGTGTTGTTCTTCTTCCCCGATGATGGCTTTAAGTTTAAAGCCGAAACATGTAGGATTTTAGCTCTTTTATGAGTTTAAAACAATTTTTACACTGATTTTAGCAATTAATAGGCACAATTTGTGCAATTTGTGTTTTTAAAAAAAGAAAAAGCAATTTTTCAACTTTTCCCGTCAAAGTTAAAAAAGTAAAATTTAACTAAAAGTTTCTGGTTCGAATCGGATTAAAATTAGGTGGTATATATTATATACCACCTAATATAATATACCACCTAACCACGAGGGGCGTCTTGCTATCTGCCCCTCAAAGGGTTAATTGAGCTTCATACATAAACAAATTCTCTCAGCCGCTCTTCCTCCATAACTCAACTGACACATATTTAGCAAAGAAAGAATCCCAAACGGAAAAAAATTGTGTCTCAATTGAAGAAATGCATGTAAAATCACCTGACACACTCCTCCCCTCCCCCCTTATCAATGGTCTTTTTTTTTTTGGATTTGGATTGTTTAAATGAATTCACGAACATTGAAACGACTTTGGAAAGTTTTACAAGAGATATCGGGAAAAATTGACATGACTGTAGAGAGGAAATTCTATTATCACAGAACTTTCAAGCCAGAGCTATAGCTAAAAGTCAAAGCTTCCCAACAAAGTAAAATTGTTCCAAAGAATATGTCATTTATGCATAGAAATTAACTTTTAAAATTGTTTCCATAAAGTGTGAACGACCTTCTGTATAATAC
Organism: Maratus michaelseni; assembly: GCA_963931845.1. NCBI lineage: Eukaryota > Metazoa > Arthropoda > Arachnida > Araneae > Salticidae > Maratus > Maratus michaelseni. Next base: position 125,313,105 of record OZ007594.1, on the reverse strand, counting down.
AATTAATATTTGATTCAAGCCATACTAATGTTAAGAAAAATTTATTTTAATTTTATTTTTTTAATTAGTTTTAATGACAGTTTAAAAAGGTAAAAGCAATTGCAATGATTTTTTTAACAATTGAATGAAATGTTTTATACAGTAATGTTAAACTAATCAGAAAAAATACCGTGGAAGTTATGATGCTGAAAAATTAAATTTTACAACTGAAAATCATTAATTTATTTAAATAATATATTCATCTAAATAAAAAAAAATCTATTGTATATGAATTTTTTATTTGTTTTATTTTATAGTTTGTTCTAAAGTGTAGCTGTGAGATAATCTTTTGAAAGCACCTTTTCAAAAATTTCGGAAAATTTACATTTCTTCATATCTGGGCAATCAACTAAAAGTTCTAAATATGTATGCTAAAAGTTTTCAATTTGGCTGAAATAAGTCAATTTTTCGGATTATATTAAATATCAGTAATTTAACATTATTAAATACATAGAATATATAATAGTATATGCGAATACGAACAATATTAAATACATACCGAAGCGCACACGAAGACACAAATCCGGTCGTGCGTGTTAAAAGTCTCTCAGGACTTGGGTTCGGTGGTCACCTACGCGGCCCTCAGGCGTCTGGCGGCGCAGATTTCTTTTATACCTGTTGCTGAAAACCTATAAAACTCGATATAAACATAAAATATAAGCGTAATTTTTTTAAATACTGTGCTTTTCCAAACACTGCGCGGTTCTCAATGTAATAGACGAATTTTTGTAGCCTCGAACGCAAAGGAAGAATATTGTTCATACAAAGACGATTCCTAATATTCCCAGATTAGCAGTTCTTACGCGAAGAACTGTTCAATGAGTACTGTCACTGACATTCGGATAGGCAGCCGGGCAGTGTATGGAAGGGGTACCTTTAATGTTTAATTTGTTAGAAAACGAATGTAGATGCTTTGTGATGTTTTTCCTCTTTTGGTCTCGGGTAAAAGAGGATAAAAATACTCAAAGAATAGCTTAGCAACTGTCTGTTATATCGGATTTGAGAAGTTTTGGAACTACAAAAGAAATAAAATGACGGCTAGACATTTGAAACACAACTTTTTTCTAGTAATTTCAGAATAGTATTATAATTTAAGAAGCAAAGTTATTTTCTTGACTTTTGTAGAAATTAAGTACTTTTAAAAATAAACTTTGAACAACTTAAGTCATTGCCAAGGCCCCCTGTGTCAATGACAGGTTGGTGCTACTTCCACAGTAGCTTTCCCTTTTATTCGCCCCTGTTTACTTGTAGTCCAATCAGGTTGCCTGAATCCTTTTGTGTAATACGGAGCATAAAAAATACTCTAGTCGTGACATTAGCTGCCCTTTCTTTATATAGAGGAGTTTACACTGGATTAACTGGGTGAATTAGCTCAGCCATATTCGTCCGGGATTGCTCAGTTGGTAGAGCATAATCAGGGTTCAGCCAACGATCCCGGGTTCGAATCCTGGCCCGGACTTTTTCGCCCAGTTGGGAATATTACATCTAATAGACGAGTTTGTTTGATTGGCGGGAAAAAGGGAGACTGGTTAACAATTTTTTTTCTAAAAATGCCCTTTCCTAATGAATAAGTGCAAGTAGATTTGCAAACTGCAGTGACTCAGGGTACTGGGGGAAAGGAAACCATGAGTTAACTTGCTTGCATATGACAGGCAGTTACTTAGATATTGCAAAGGACAGTTGCAAATGGCGCTACAAATCAACCATTGGAGGTCAACAGAACAGTTGCGAATGCTATTTGTGGCAGAGAGGAATGTGGGTGTTGGTAGATGTCAATGTCAACGGGGCAGTTAGGGTTGGCGGCTGAGAAGATTGTCAGCTTATTGCAATTTCCTTGGATTCATCGTAACTTGGGTCGCATTTTCACGGTGGTCTAACTTGCATAAGATCGACTCGAAATGCACAAGATTTTATCCAAGGAGATTATTTAAGGAGATGTAGATATCGCCTAATAAAATAATCCAATTTTTAAGAAAGTAAGGTTGCTGCCAATAGACCAGTTTACAAAGATTAAAATTGTTGACAACGGGAATGAAGAAGGAAAAATCCTAGCATCCAGATTTAAGATATCCAGACAGTGCTGGATTAAGACGTCTAGAAGCCCTTAGGCAATTCAAGTCTCGATGCCAAAGGTACCATCCTCAATTTTCAAAATGAAATTGTAACTTGTAATGACTAAATTTGTTACGTATCAAATTTTCAAGTATTAGGACAATATTAGGACAAATTAGAATAAAAATTCAGTGCATCAGTTTAATTGCGAATTATTTTAAAGGGGGGTATTTCCGTAACGTGTAGTATAATAAAAATTACAAGATTTTTTTTTATCAGACAAGTTATCGATTTAAACGATGCATCCACCAAGTAATTAGCGTAATGTTCTTTCAATACATGGCTAATAACAATAGAATAGTGCTAATCAGAAAATCTGAGCGGGAAATCAGATATACTTGAAATTCTCAGGCTACGGTTCCCATGTACGTTGATTACTCAGCCTATTTGGTAATTTGACACTCAACCCAAAGACTATGATGCCCTTTGAAAGCAGAAACTGAAAAAGATTTAGCTTTCAGGATTTTGTTTTCTAGAAAATCTTTTTGTATAAAATAAAAAAAAAAGACAGCTAGTGGGTGCGGTACGCGACAAATTTGGCTGGTATATGCATTTTCAGAACACAGAATGATGTTTTGCACAGTTGTAGTTGAAACATCAGAGAACATTGTAGGAAGGGTAGGTATTCAAAATTTCACTTAGAATTCATGATGGTGGCTGTTTTTCAAAATAATATCTTGCTGCCAAACTTTTTCAAAAACGTTCAAGTCATATCTTGTTTGGTGTCATTTCAAGATGCTTTGACTCATAGAAGACGATTATAATGTCAAAATAAGCATCAGATATCAAAATAAAGTGAAATGTTATAATTTTATTACATAATTACACAATATGACAAATGTAAATTACAAAATCTTTTACAATTTAAAATTAAAATATAAATAATAAATAATTTATTTTCTTATAAATTTTGAAAATTTTCTCTACAGTTTTTGCATGTAAGTGTACATGGGACACCGGCAGTGTTGCAAGATCACTTGCGCGACACACATCCCTATTTGAATCCACATTTCAGAAGTTCTCTGTAGGATTGTCAAGCTGCTAGCTGTGTAGACCAATGTGGAGGGCACACTTTACCTTGCTTTGTACAGCCCCAATAATCTGGTGATGCTATATCAGGGATGACGCTGTCTGTCTAACCCTGATATCCATATTGGTATACTGCTCAAAGCATTTGAACGCAAGAGTATTTAGAAGAGAGGAGAATTCTCGTAGGGCAATGGAGTTTTCTGCTCACATTTTCTTTGCCGTTTGACGAATAGGCAAATAGCTTTGGTTTTGGACATACCGATCCGTACAAAATATGAAACACCCTCAGTCACAATGCTTTTAGACAATAAACGAAATATATTGCTATTGTGACAACAACAATATCTTAGAAAAGTAAGGACATTTTTAATGGCGTGGCAGGCCACATCCTGCACATGCAAGATTATCTGATCATCTGCTTCTTTCATTTTTTCATACGAAACGCCATTTAATTGTGCATCTTGGTTTTAGATGAAAGAAAATGAGCATCGATGTTTGTGACAGTATCAACTTGACTGAAATTATACAGAGCAAACTCTCCAGAAGAATGGAAATTTCTATTTAATTTTAGTCATTTTTATGAAAGTCAGGCAAGTTGCACGGTAGTTTTGTTTCTGGAGTTCCTGGCGGAGATTACCAGATACTAATTGCTGTCGAACTCAACTGTATAAGCTGTTAGCAGTATACCAGATCCACATCAAATCAATACGACCGGCAGATAGACCAACATTTCTTAACAACGCATTCCGATACTCTTTTCGCAATAATCTTCAAATGTCTTTGAATAGTGTGGTTTCATTTGGTGTATCAAGGTTGAATTATTATACATATTTCCATTACAATGTCCATAGAATTTAATAAACAGAATACAATTTAATAGAGTTTTATTAATTCAGCTAGGATATTTGTCAAATCACTCTTTTTCCTGTTAGTAAGTTTTCATTTACAGACAAGGAATATGGACATGACTGATTTTTGTGGGAAAAGGATTCATAAAGATTCAACCCCCTGTTCTGACAAACAATAAATAATTTGGTGAAAAGCTGTTCATCAGTGTGCTTGCTCTTGATTTCAAGCACAGATTTAGTAGGTTTTGCTATAAATAGTTTAGTGTTAACTTTTATGAAGGAACAAAAATTGTTTTTGATTTATCAATAAGCCTTTACTTTACAAAAGTTTTGTTACTACCAAATCCCAGAGAATTTAAAGTGTTTATTGACTATCAGTCTGCTGTTGACTGCAACGAAATCGTCGAAGTGGATTTTCTAATTCTCAGAAACTCCCTTAACGCATACATTTCATTTTCCTAAACATGTTTCGATATGTTGTGTATTGTTCGTGATGTTTCTCAAAGTTCTTACATTTGACAGAAACGAATTCATTTAATAAGTAACTAGCGGAGCTTCGCCCGCTACGGTGGTCGGTTTATTCCAAACGGACCTCGAATTAAATGAACTTAGGATTGGGCGTCTCACTGTCTTCGGATCGGGTCTCTGAAAATCGCTGCAAAACTCGGAACAACCTTTCCACCCTTTTTCAATCCCCCTAATTCCCTTGAATGGAGATCGGTTCCTTCGTCATCCCTTTTCACTTCTTGAATTTCGGTTCCAGGCAATAGTTAGCCAGGAGGGTGAGGGCTAAACAGGCTTCCCGTTTATGTGGGAATCGTGTGGAATATCTTTTGTGGAAAAAATAATTTGGAATCTTACAGAAAGCGCTTTTCGCTTTAAATATATGGATGTGAAATAATGGGAAGGAATGATTAACTTAATTTAAAATAAATAATGAACATAAAACTTATGTTAAAATGACCTCTAAAATATATTCAAGGAAATGAATTAATGATATATAAATTCTTTGGAGAAAAAATATTAATTAGTCATTAAAAAATAAATAAAATGTTTAATAATCTCAATAATTTTAATTCATTCTATAGACAATACATTGATATAGCCACATGTACATTTTCAGGCTGATTCCAAGAAGAATTTTTTTTGTAAATTGTACGGATCGCTGAAGAAATTTCCGAAAATTTTACAATATTAACTGAATTGTATTTTTAATATATTATATTACAAACATTTATTTTTTCATTTTAAAAAGTCTGAAATATGACTTAAATATATCACAGAGGTTTGGTAATTTCAATAATTATTTAAAAATTTATGAGAACTCGGAACTACACCACATTTCACTGGCGGTGGAAAGGTTTCAAAAGGTATTAGCCCCTTAACAACTGAGAATTAACCTTTGCCTGAGCATCATTAGTGTTTTCTTTAACTCTTCTACTACATTACTGATAGAAATTGAACCTCGTTATCTGATCTTATTGCTTTCGGATATCTACCAAATTGATTGTTGGCCATTTCTCTGTAATTCATTATGTGCTTTCATTTTTTCAAATACTTCATTCTTATGTGAGAACAAATATATTACAGTGAAGCTTAAGAAATTATCTATAAATGTCAAGAAATATGTTTTTCCACCCATAGTGGAGGTTCTTATTGGTTTGCTGACATCTGTGTGTATCCCATCGGGTACCCTTCTTGTGAAATATGTAGAGCGCACAGTAAGGAGCTTAAGATGCTCCAACCAAATAATGTAATACATTATATAAAATTGCGGTGAGTAGAATGTGCTTGTAAACCTTAATATGAATATATATCTTTAATCTAAATTATACGTCTCAAATGAATCCAAATGATATATAACAGAAAAACAAAGTTTCTTTCAGTGACAAAAAGAAGACACGGTGCCCTTACTATAAAGGATTAAGTATATGAATTACTCATGAAGAAGTGACGAGCAGGGAATACACATTAAAAGGTAAGCGAATTTTATTTACCTTACCTGAATGTTGATAATATTCTGAAGAATTTCTTTAGGAATTATTTTATTTGTTATGATTAGAAAAAAGCCTTAATAAGCGAACGAGAATTAACGCTAACGAGAATTAAATTTATATCAATTACAAAGTTCAGCAGCTTTGTATCGCACAGCTTTCGCACTTTCCATTCAATATACCCATTGTTTTTCGGAGAGAGTATTACAGATAGATTTGCACCACGTTTTCTAATCTGTTTATCTTTTAGTAGATGATGTAATAAAGATTGGAAATACGCTGCGGAGTTTAAAAGACAAACTTTGCAGATGATTGTGTCTTGGCCAGGTCTCTCAAAATTAAGTTGTGGTTATGACACGCCCATATTATCTAAATAATATTTTCGAACTGTTCCGTAGACGTTGTTCCACTCCTGATGTGTATTATTTTCTATTGGTACCGTTGTAATATTCTTGTCTACGGATATTTTCAATATTTAGTCCTGATGTGTCATGCTCGTGTTGATTCATCAAATTCATGTTGTTAAAATTTTCACCAATGTTACTTCTTACCTCGAAAAACTTGAAGAAATATTCAAATTTACTCGATTGAGCATTTGATTATACATCATCAACTTACATATCATCAACGTTTCTTTCTGGTGAATAATGTTGGAAATATAATCGAGAATTAACGCAAAATATATAGCGTCCTTGATTCGCAAAAGGATTTATTGTAGAACTGTTTAATCTATTATATTAATAAGTTCATTTTGGATTATTTTTTTAAATAATGATTGTGTATTCCCTTATTATGCATATTTTGAAGTTTATCTTGTATTAATAAAGCAAACTTTCCTCGCATGTCAAAAGTACTAATTAAATTTCTATTATGCGTGTCCCTATGTGTTTCTAATAATTCGTATTAGCTTAAGAATCAAAGAAAATAATATTAAAAGTAGTTGTGTCCTGAAATCACCAAAACTTGCGTTGTGTAATAAAATTACACAAGCCACTGCTGTACTCTGTCAAACATGAAATGTAGTGTTATACATATGATATGTATTGCAATGTAATGGTGCGTTCTTTAATTGCTGAGAGTAGATTACACTCTAGCGCGGGGTCCAATTATAATCAACCGATGCGGCTGGCCCTGGTTTTATTCTCAGATATCTATTTTAACGTAGCCAAAATACTTATTAATGATAAATGTGTCTCACTTTAAACATGTTGCAACACGAAGGTTTCGACAAATATTATTGATAATTATTAATTTCAGGGCTTAAAGTGTTTATTTATGATAATGTTTCTGCTTTAGTCAAATCTGGTTAATTTAGCTTTTGTGCTATTCTTAATTTTTTTTCTTTAGTCTGAAATGTGATGACTGATGTATTCTGAAATATCAAATTCCGAGAGAGGGGGGGGGGGGACAGCTGCCTCCTAATATCACACCTGTTTTATGTATTATTTCTTGATGATTGAACATCATCAGTTGACTGATTTTTATGACGGGTTATGTTGCACTACATTTGTAAATACACGGGAGAGTTCCATAGAAAATCTTTGCATATGATATGAACAAGTCTCGGCTATATCTCTCAAAACTAATTGTGACAAACCCATGTGTAGTAATTGTGACAAACCCATGTGATGTAAATAAAGTTCTATAACTAGTCTGTTGAAGCTGTTGCACTTTTGAGGTGTATAATTGTCTGAGTGCAACGAAGACTCATACACAACGCAGTATTACTTTGCCCCATATATAGCTACGATGGATATTAAAACCTTTCGTCAAGCATAACTCAAAAAATATTTAACGGATTTCGTTCAAATTTTTACAGCAGGTACCTATAACGGTGACAACGACGTCTATTTATTACCAAGAATAAATGTCAAACCGTTTGGAAATTATGTTAAAAAAATAGATAAAAAAGCACAATTAAAGTACATACGTCACTAAATTTTGTGCGTACGTCATTTTCACCGGCGGGAGATTTTCGTAGACAATCGGAATTGAAAAGTTCATGGAGTACATGGAGCAAAAAAATATGCACGCGCTAATATTCAGCACAATAAAATATATTTCAATTTAGTAGAAATCGCAAATTAATCTGGATTTTTTTCTGTTTGAAAGAAAAACCCCGCAATAACTTGGTAGACTTGGTATTAGAGATTTGGCGCAAATCTCAGCAATAGCAGCTTTTTTTTATTTCGCGTGTGTAAATTAAAAAAAAAATTCTTTGGTGTTTAAATAAAGGGTTTCGATTTATGGCATTATTTCTTTTTTTTTTCTCTTTTTAGCATTTTAAATGGGATTAATGAAAGGCATGTATTTTAAATTAAATGAGTGAAAGGTTTATTCTTAAATGAAATGAATTCAATATGAAAATGTTATAGGAACAAAATTTGGCGATTTATCAACTGCGCCAGGAAAACATAAACGTATCAATATACCAAACGGTATGTAGTACGTAAATGAAACATTTATAGTATAATCACCCATCGTACAAGAAAAAAAACTAATATTCTGCATTCAGAGGGGAAAATCAATCTCCTGTGCCGTAAGATTTGGCGAGTTATTTTTTGGTGATAAGTTTTTCGATGTGATTGTTGGGATCTGCAGAATTTGGCTTACTTTTTCTAAATAGTATTTTTTTGCAGATGTAGTATTATGTAAATATATTTTTTTGCAGATATTTCTCTATTTTGTATATATATATATATATATTAAATTGTAATGGCATTTGGAAAAGAGATTTTTACCTTTTTATCTGTGCCTTCGGAAATATTAAAAAATAAAAAAATATTTACATATATCAAGCGTATAATGTTATGGTTTGCATTTTTATACGGACCACTTCTTCATTTTTAGATTTTAAATGCTATTTATTATTTACTAGCCGTTTATTAATTGTTTACAATTTACTCCCCTGACAGTAACAATTATTTATCACAAAAATGCCTCTTAGGTTTGTTAAATAAGTTTGTTTATGTATTTTCATTACTTATTAAAATATCGAATATGGCGATAAAATTTTATTTTAGCATCGTGCTTAAATTTTTAAGATGGTGCAAAAACATGTTTTAATAAACGTATGTTTGCAAATATTTGAAAAACATGTTTTACCGCTCTCTTGAAAAATTTTGTAAGATGCTAAAACTACCTTTTGGCACCATTTTAATTTTTTTTCGCCAACCGACATTGGATACAAAACTTTTCCCCATTCAGATACACAGACAAGGCTGGTCTCAAACAAGAGTAAAGCTAGCAACAATATTGTTTTAACTCTATAAGAGTTACAATATTGATATTAAATGCTCCGATTGGCTTTAGGCCCAATTACGAAAGTTTCTCCTAAAAAAAACTGTAGAAGAAGTCTTTTACATTTGTTACAAATGAAGTTCGGTCTACAAAGTATTAGTTAATAATACAAACAACACTAATGGCATGGAGGCAAAAGTTTTAATTTATATGTATATATTCGAAACCCTCCCCCCCCCCCCAAAAAAAAAAAAGAAAAGAAAAAAAAAAGAAAGTTACACTAATGAATTTAAAATGGCGTTAAGCCACGCTTTCTGACATAAGCAATTGGCTGCAAATGCGATAACGAAACTTTCACTTAACTTAATAACATGTAGCTAATATAGCCCTCAGGGTACTTTGCAGTTATACAGACCTTGTGGTTTTTTTTAAAAAGCTTCAGACAATTCAGGTTTAAGAAGTTGAGAGTTATTGTCAAATGATATAAACAACTATGAACACAAAACTGATGAATTATTATTCAGGTATGTATAGATCAGTTTCAACTGACGTCACACCCTAGCAACCACCTTAGCAACCAGATTTGTTTTTTGTTTGCCCATCAAAGATGGTGGATTGTGATTGGTTAGCTCGTAACACAGTCTACAAATCCACGATTATGATTGGTTGATAACTTTTGGTGGGCTGGTGATCACGTGGTTGAAACTGATCTATTTAAAAAAAAAATTGCATCTGATTACACTTATTAGATAAATTACTTCTGTTTGCATTTAATCGGCTTCTGTATATTAAATGAATTGTTTAAATATTGGGAAGAAGTGGCGAGAGGTAGAAAGACGAGTAAACAAACGGGTAGACAGACGGGTAGTGAGATGGTAGAGAGACGAGTAGCGACATAGGTAGGCTGACGGGTAGAGAAACGAATAGATAGACAGCTAGAGAGAAAGGTAAAAATAGGGTTGACAGAGGGGTAGCGAGATGGCTCACGAGACGGGTAGAGGCACCGGTAGACAGGAATGTAGCGAAAAAGGTTGCGAGACGTGTAGCGGGGTAGATAAAGAGACGAGTAGAGAGATGAGTACAGAGACGAGTTGTCTGACGGGTAATGAGATTGGTAGCGAGACGGGTAAAGAGTCTGGTACAAAAACAGACGAATAGTGAGACGGGTATACAGACGAGTAGAGAGGTAGTAGATGGGTACGGAGATGGGTAAGAAGATGGGTAGAGAGGCGTATAGCCAGACGGGTAGAGAGACAGATAGACAAGTTGTGAGACAGATAGACAAATGGGTAGAGAAGTGGATAGAGACACGGCTAGACATACAAGTAGTTAGACGGATAGACAGACGGTTAGAGAAATAGATTGGCGGGTAGCGAGACCGGTAGAGAAATATAGACAGGTAGCGAGACGTGTAGAGAGATAGACAATCGGTTAGAGAAACGGGCAGAAGAACGGATAGGGAAACAGGCAGATTGTGGAGAGACAGACAGACAGGCAAAAGAAAAGTCTGCGGATTGGCGCTGTAAAGGCGCAGGGGGCAGAGCCGCCTAGAGAATAATCAAGAAGTATCTGTTAAGCTTAACTTTGAAATACATATAATTTTTCAATTTTGCCGATACGGAGATTTAATGTAAAAGTTATTTTACAAAAGTCATCGAAAGATTTTTTGTATACTTTAATAGTAATTTAGACTATAGTTTTGCAATCTGGTAGCAAAGCATGCTATCAATGTGGTTTGAAGTGTAAGTGTTTCTATAAACAGTTATACAAATAATAGATATATAATCAAGGAAGAAAAATTTTAAATTCACACACAAAAAAAGGTGCAACAATGAAATTAAATTTGCGTTAAGTCACGCTTGATAGAATAATCTATTGACTGCAAATCCAATTACGTAACTTTAAAAAGCTTGGCGTTTTAAAAGATCCGGCGTTTTTTTTTTTAATTTTTTTTTTCAAGAAAATGAGATTCTTTGCCACATGTTAAAAAAAAATATGACAACACATCTGATGAACGGTACTTCTTTTCTATTTTTTTAACAGTGTATATGAATTTATATATGATATTTTGTAATTCTATCATTTAATTTGCTCTTTTTCTTTATATTGTAATTGTTAACCCTATGTTCTCAGCAATATCACTCAGACTAATCCCTTCGAGGGAAGTCCTAGTTCTATATTGGTACCGTTATCATATCCTTCTCTACAGATATTTTCAATATCTACTCCTAATGTGTCATTGTCATGTTTATGCATCAAGTTCGTGTTGTACAATTTTTTACTTGTGCTACTTCTTACATCGAAAAACTTGACAAAATATTGACATATACTTGATGAAACATTTGATTATACCTATCAGCTACATATCTAATTATATTATCATAGACATTTGCTTCTGGTGACTGATGTTGGGAATACAATCGAGAATTACTGAAAAATAATTAGCATCCTTTCCTTGATATGCAAAATGTTTTATTCTAGAATAGTTTGATCCATTATATTAATACGCTAATTCTGGATTCTGTTTTTATAAATAGTTATTAGGGTAAAGTACCCGATTGCCGACACCTTCCTAATGCCCTAACGTCAACTTGAAAAAAAAAATGATCGTATAAATTCGAAACTGGCGCAATAATGTCAAAAAATGTTTTTTAATATTTTGGTGCCAGTTTCGAATTTATACGATCATTTAAAGCCTTATATATTTTTTTAAAGTTGATGTTAGGGTGTCTATATTAGGAGAGTGTCGGTATTCGGGTACTTTACCCTATGTGTTTCCTTATTTTGGATTTTTTGCAGTTTATCTTCTATTAATGAAACAAATTTCTTTACAAATGAGCTTTCAATTATACAATGCTCCTATGTGTTTTAAATATTCATTATTAGCTTAAGAAAAGATTCATTTTAGAAAATAACATTAAAATTAGTTGTATCGTAAAATCACAATTTTTTTTTTTTAAAGTTGATGTTAGGGTGTCTTCATTAGGAGAGTGTAGGTATTCGGGTACTTTACCCTATGTATTTCCTTATTTTGGTTTTTTTGCAGTTGATCTTCTATTAATGAAACAAATTTCTTTACAAAGGAACTTTCAATTATACAATGCTCCTATGTGTTTTAAATAGTCATTATTAGTTTAAGAAACAATTCATTTTAGAAAATAACATTAAAATTTGTTGTATCGTAAAATCACAAAACCTTCCGTTGTATAATAAAATTACACAAACCACTGCTGTTCTCTGTAAAACATGAAATATGTTATATGTACGATATAACAATGAAATGCGTTGATGTGTGCTTAAAAAGCTGAGAGTAGATTACACTCTAGTGCGGAGTGCAATTAGGAGCAATCGGTGCGGTCGGCCATGTTTTTTTCCCCCACACATGTATTTTAAAGTTGCCAAAATAATTTGGGATGTAAGTAGCCAGAGTAATTAACGATAAATATGTCTCACTTTAAAAATGTTGTAATAACAAGGCTTTAAAAATATTATTGATCATTTTTAGGGTTTCGTTCATCTCACGAAACGCTATCACTCCTGCTCTGTTGTCTGTCCGTCACAGAGCCGTTCTCAGAAACTATGTAACTTACAGAGTTGGAACTTTGTGTATATCTAGCTGAATACCAGCTACGAAACTCAAAATATTAAAATTTGAAAAAATCGTATTATTTTAATAAATAGAGATAAAAAAACCAAAATTCTAACAGCCTTTTCCTATTAAATTTAAACATTTTTCGTTATAGCAGTTGCCAAAAATTAAAAATCCACGATGAAATTCTTTCTACAATAATTAATTTTCTATTGAACGATTTCCACGTGAAAAATGAAAATGAAATAAAACATTTCACCAATTGAAAAAAAAAGATTAATAGGAAATAAAATTGATTGACGTCATATTGGTAATAAAACGGAAATTTTCAAAGATTTCTCAATAATACAGGGAGTATGGATATGTGTATGTACACAAAGCAGATTAATATCACATCATTAGAGAATTAAAAAGAAAACCTGGCGTCATATTGGAAGTTTAACGATTTTTTCAAATATTTGAGAATAATACAAAGCGAGTATCAATATGAGTAATAGAGAATTGTAAATATATGAGTTGGAGAAACATATTGAATCATGATAAAAATCTGATTATGGAAATATTCGCATATTTTAACATTTTGAAGGTGTACAACATGTTTAAGTTTGAAATTATTTTTTTAAATATCTCATTTAGTCCGCATGACATATATTATTATGACAGAATATAATAGTGGGCTGGTTTAGATATTCGAAAAAACGATAAATAGACCGGTTAATTTTTTACTTTATAAAAACATGACTTTTTTTTTTTTTTTTTTTGAAAATGAAATTTATTTGGATTTATTAAAGAAAGGATAAAGTGTTTTGAAAGGAATATTAAACGAAACCCTTTGACCGATCTTCGATCACACTTACCCATTTGTTAATGTCTGCGCTTAATGTGTTTATTTAATAATAATGTTTGTATTTGAGTCAAAACTTAACTTTTGTGCTATTTCGAAATTTTTTTGTTATTGTAACATGTCATGAATGATATATTCTAAAATATGAAATTCCTTGGGGGAGAGAGGCACCCTCCACCCTCCCTCATATGGCACCCCTGAATACAATAATTGGTGGGATAATGTTTATACATAATTGGGGTTATTTTTTTCATAAATAACATATTTTACGATATAAAGCAATAAGCAACTCTATTACTTAACAAACAAACATTTAGGCTTTTAGAGTCTTTGGAGCTTGATAAAAATTTTGACATTATGAGTAGTTCTACAGTTGTGAAAAATATGGCTCTGTACAATAAAATTATAATAAATACATGGGAGTTAAAGTTTCGTTTTTTAAATTTTATTTTTGACCTTTTATGCTCCACCTCGCTTATTTTCCCTTTTAAATAAATCTTACTTTTTGTTCAAAAGTGTTTTGGAATAGAAATTTAATGGTGTATGTTAATTTTTTGATAATTTTAAGCACCCCAAAGTCATGTCTGAGGTGATTTGTTAATTAAGAATTTCTTCTAAAATATATACAAACATATTTACTTTAAATGATATTCTTTGACACGAAAACATAAATTAAATCAACATCCACGATCGTAATAAATGTAAAATAGAATAAATAGAAATTATAAAATGGCATAAAAATGATGTAAATTTATTTAAGACATTTAATCTTAGGGAAAGCGTATGAAATTTCACGCACATGAAAGAAATGAAAAAGATCTTTTAAATAAAAGCATAAATATGCAAACTGTTATCATCAGAAGTATTTTCTATTATAGAATGTAATAAAGAGTTTGTTAATTGTATATGTTTTTAAGTATCAAGAGTGATTTTTTTTTGTTAATCAATGCATTGGTTCTTCTTTAAATGTTACGTTTACGAAATTACGGGTAGCAGCTAGTAAAACGCAGAATAGGTACATAAAATAGGATTGAAGGATAAATTATCATGAAAATCAATATCATATGCAATAAAACCACATGTTATTCTATCTTTATGATATGAATAATATATTTAAGTACAATAAATACAATCTTTCATCGCAATTCTTAACTAAACCCGGGAAATTAATAATATCAACTTCATGGTAATATTCATACAATATTCCGTCAGATTTTATTGAATTTGTCAGACTCTAAACTGAGACAATGAATGCGCTTCTAAATAATAGCCCAAAGCATTTCTGGAAATAGACCCAGAACTTGCCGTAATTTAACGTAATTTAATATCGTCTCATGTTAGATACTTCCTTGACATTATCCAATTTAAACCATTTATTCTCTTCTATGCTAAGTTTTCTATTTCACTATCAGAGTATGCTCTACGTCATACTTAGATAAAAATAAGGATTGCTGTAACAGCATTGAAGATAATTTTATAAAGATGTATTTAAAATGATAACAATCTGTGAGTATGAGTTTTATCGTATCCTAAAATAACTTTTTTAAATTTTAGATTTATTTATTATTAATTAAAATTAAATGAAAAATCTGATCATTGATTAAATTATACAGAAAAATTCGAAAAAAAGTCTAATTTTTTGTCAAGGACGAATTTGTTTTAAAAAAGATTAATTATACCGGATTACAGAATATACTACCTAATGTACAGAACATAGTTTTTATTTTATTTTTTCTAAATAAATGTTGGTGGAACACAGAAGCTATAAACTTCATAGATTGGCAGCTCTATTTGGCTTGACTCTGACATAGAGGAAAAATATTTTCTTATTTGAAACTCTAATAGATTTGTTACACGTAAGATATCTTTTCAGATTCAACTCCAAGAAGCATTTTTATAACAATACCAATTATGTATTCGAATAAAATTTTGAAATTTGTCGAAAGAGATGCTTTCGTATTAGCCGTATTCAGTTAATAGTTGAAGAAATCGACACAGATTTTACTACTTACAGCAGCCTTTTTTGATCTAATTATTTCAGTGTTTAAGCGCGTACATATTTGCTAAATTTGTGTTTTATTTGTGTTAATTAATTAATTTATTGATAAAGTGTAAATTTGGTTTTGGAATATTAGCCGAATTAGCCTGAACTATTTATATTGTTTTAACGAACCCTGTAAACGAGCTATAAGAGCTACACATACTCTAAAAACGACATTTTCAAAACTGAGCACAAAATACTCAAATCTGAGTATGTCGGATAGTCGAAATGGCTCCGATTGAAAATTACTCAAGTTTGAAACATGTATATACTCATTTCTGAAAACATGCACACACTCAAGAATAAAAAATCAGGTGCTCATATTTCAGCATGTCCATGTTTCAAAAACGCGTGTGTGCGTATGCATAAGAAGAAACTTCATCCAAGAACAAACAAGCTTTTATTTAGAAGCTTAAAACGATATCAGGTGCAGATCTGGTTTCACACGAGTCATCTTTTTAGTTTTGATGACAGGATTCCCATTACAGCTGAAGCAGGATGGTTAGCTTTTTTAAATATTCATTCCGAAATAGTATAAGAAAAGAATATTGGTCGCTTCGCCAATACCAGGCATAGATTCGATTTGATTACAAACTTAACAAACCAAACACCTTTCCAGCGTCCCTCTTTCGAATCCTCTCTGAAGCGAAGATCGGCGGTATTTCATTTCAGGAAGAGTAGGAATACATGGGTCACGTGACGGCTCGTGCGCCAATCGAGAACCGAGATTCTATGCGAAATGCGCCAGAATATTGAAGTAAAGTGGTTTCCGCTAAGAAATTGGCGCCAAAGAAGCGTCGAGAAGATTCTACAATGTTCGGTAAATTAGCTATGACCCAGATTGTTTTAAGCTAACTGATTATCGTTAGTTACTGGTTTGAAAATATGGAATGATTTTTACTTTCATGAAAGGAAAAAAGAAAATAATAAAAATGGTTTATCGAACTTGGATCAAAGCCAGAATGGAATTAAAATAAAATGTTTTACATTTTAATATAAGAAAAAGATTTTAAGATTTTGAGAGTTACTTTTAATGTCTGAAATTATTAAAATAAATACAGCCATTTTAGGGATTTAGAAAAATAAAAAGGAAATAATGCGGGTTTTTTTAAAAGGTGAATATTAGGAAGTTTTTTTTTTATAATTTAAATATAAAGACGTCATTTATTTGACTAACTAGCAGCAATTAAAATATTGAATTTAGATATGAGTTTTTTGGAATAAAATAGAGTTAAAATACATTAATAAACGGAGGAAATAAATATTATAGAGTAATTTAGAATAGGATGGGACAAAAATAATTTAGCGTATCGCGATAAATTTTAAATTTTGTTATATTATCCTGCCCGACTCCGCCCCCCCCCACTTAAAAACTCTAGACTGAACAAGCTGTTTTATAAAACGGCACACAGTGGGGCCTTTTGCTGATTTAGCTGGCCAAAAGTCAATTTTTCAAAACACTGTTGATGAGAAAAATATGTAGCTAACTGTGGAGGTAAATAGTTTGGGAATCTCCGTAGAGTAATAAAATTGGTCTATGTGCAATCAAATCGGTGCCACGCAAGTTAAAACTTGTTAAATTTTTACTTATATGAAATAGTTATGGATTATGAAAGACCAGGAATATATGTTTATATCTCACATGAATATGTTTATATTTGCTTAATTAAAATATATGATAAAGCGACATGAAATGTATCGCATAGTTTGGAATTTTTTATCGTTAATTTAAATATTCCATAAGGGATTAGTTAACCTTAAGGGTGAGATCCGATGATATTTTTTACATGACTTGAGAGTTCAAGATATGTAGTTAATAACTTTCAAAACAATAGCCGCTAATAACCACTAATTTAGAAGAATTTCTTTCAAACGGAAATGTGTATGTTTCTGTAAATGATAATGTTTTCATTTACCCCCTTTTTAAAATGTCTTCTACGATAGCTAAATTGCAAATGTTGCCACAAATTGTCATCTGCAGACATAAAAGAGTTCAAATGTGCATATCTGATCAATAAATTTATATCTAAAATGAAAATTATATCAAAATAAATCCGGTTTGATCATATAAATAACCAGAATTTTGAAAATTTAGATAAGACATTTTAATTTCTCGAGGATTACCTTGTCAACAAAGATAATTATTAAGAAAAGCAAAAGCATCAGATAAATCTTGATTTAAATATTTTTTCTAAGAAAAAGGTTGATCTTGATTTCATTATAGTATTCCAATTGCAGTAAGTACGTTCAGGTTGGCCTCAGAAATTTTTCTGTGATTTGTAGTCAAAGAAGCAAAAGAAGCAAAACCGACATAGCAAAGCAAATCTTGAAATCCTTTCTAATGCTACCCAATCATAATAGTATGTTACTGGACATAGGAATACTTTTACAATAGTCAACGAAATGACATGGATTCTATATCTTGCAGCTAAAAATAAACAGGTGTTATATAATTATCCTGAAACAACTTATTGGAAGTTCTTTACTGTTTAAGCTTTATCAATGTTTGTTGAAGCAAATATCTCGAAAATGCATTGTAAAACAGTCAGACATTCACATAAGAAAACATATCAGTCGTATATTTCGCTACAAATGGAGATAACTATTACCCAAATAAGGGCTCCTACAAAGTTACAGAGACTTCTGGAGAAGTTCAGTTGCAACGTTTATTAGACCTGGCCATTAGACGCTTCTTGCACTATCTGAAAGAAGTTAAAGATACAATGAATGATGACACAACGCTGTGTAAAATTGAAAGTGAGGATGTGATGGCTTTGAACAAAAATAATATGAAAAAAGCTAAAAAATTATATCAATTTTGATGGCAACCTTTTTTTGGAATTCATTTGTATTTTTCCAAATTGTAGTTCAGTCAAAGAAAGAAAAAATCATTTGGCAAAATCTAACATCTTCCACGCCTTAGATTCTGTCGACCCATAAGAATTACGATTGTAAAGGATATCTAGAGAGTCGAAGTTTAAGAAAAATTGTGCAACGTGGATATTCTAAATTTGTAACTGCTCAGTTAAGATCCACTCTTATCTTGTATGAAACGTACACCAAGTGAAAAGAAAATCTAAATCATTTTTATAGGCTTTAGCACGACTTATTATTGTTGAACATTTGTATGCAAGAGCTCATCAGAGTCAAATAGAATCGGTTAGTGATGAAAACTATTACGATGACAATTTTGCATCATCTGATGAATAACCATAGATTTCGTTATCAAATATGTATGTATATATATATATTCATTTATCTAATGTGATATTTGTAATATTTTGTTTAAATTAAATAAAAAATATATGTGATTAATAAATACTTGATTTCAATACACTATTGATTTACTCTGTAAAAGCGTAAATGAAAAATTTCCATTTTAGGAAAGATTAAGGTATAACACTGCTTAAAAAGATAGCTTTCTAAAATTGATACAGTTTTTTTAATCAACTGTAATGCAATTTAAAATTGATTTCAGAACTTTCAAACACGCAAGAAGAAAAACGTAAAATAATCTATATCTATGCATAAAAATATACATTTCAAATTTAAACAAATTAGAATATGGAGATATTCTGTAGAAAAAATTAGTTTTATATGGATGGACAAAATACAATCGCATTCAGAGAATTAATTACTGGTATTTTACTATAATTAAAGTTAGTGTTACATGTTACAGTGTCTTTCACATACCCTGTATATACAAAAAAACTTTTTTTTTCAAAAACAAATTGCTATAAAAGTATAAAAATGTGATAAACTAATAAAATTTAAACGTTCCATCATTTTTTCAGGAAGAAATATTTTTGGCCGGCTAAATCCGTCAAATTCCCCACTGTGCGGCGGTTTCAGACAAGAAAAATAAAATAAAATTTTGAAGTAGTTTAGAAGGAGTTCGTACTGGCATTGGCGAAAGAGAAACAAGAAAAAAGAACGAAGTATAATAATTTTGAAGTTAAAAATTTTAGGAAGGATGAAGGAAGAAGGATGTGAAAGAAGATCTCCCTGCAATACAATAAGGTTACAAAGGCTGATATTTAGCTTACAATCAATAAGTGTGAAAATATAATACAATGACACAATAAGAATAATAAAAAGCAACATAATACTAATAGAATTAATCATTTAATAAATAAATAAATAAATAAATAAAATTTCTCAGGTGGAAACTGAAAAATTTCTGAAAAATCTGAAAAATCTTGTACTTTTGAAAATAGTGTAAAGTTTTTTAAGTCCTAAAACTGCATTATCAAAATAAGAGATTATGTTCATCTAAAAAGACAATCCTCTTTTGTATCACAAAGTGTGTTATAACATTTCACAAGATTTCTCATTTGAAATCTTTCTCACTTTCTTTCTATACTCTTTTTATTTTTTCAAAATCAATTGGGTATTTACCCCATTCCAATTTACTTGAAAACTGGTTTTTTGCCAATATGGAAATTAGAGCAAAATGATGTCACGTCTTAATTTGTTGATACCACAAATAATAACAGCATGCTTTTTAAAACTGATATCACTTATATCTTTTTTCATAATAATACTCTTAATCATCATAATAACAAATATAGAGTACTCTCAAATAAATAGTAACAATAATAACTAATACCAATATTCTCTAATAACAAAAGTAAATAATAATAATTATAAATTCAATATATTTTAACAATCACAGCAATATATCACATTATATTTTTCAATAGTAAAGTCGTAAATATCACAGAGAATTAACATAGTTTTAATTAGAAATTTTTGGTTGAGGGGAAAAAATTACATAGCAAATTAGATTAGTTTCCTTATTTTTGGAAGGATAAGGAAACATCTTTTTGCTAGATGAAACACATATAAAAAAATTAATAACAATAATGTTTCCAACACTACATGAATTTAGTAGCCTAAAACATTTAGAAGAGGGCGATCAACCAACAATTTCAAACAATGATTTTCCCTTTTTGACACTCTTTACCTATACCATATTCAGTAAATTTAAGACACAATAGGTAGAACTTACTAATATTCTTCAAATGTAGAATTATTTTCCTTCTCTACAATTGTTTACTTAAGTAACTAAATAAAGACAAGACTTGAATTTAAGACTTTAAATAAGATCTAAATGTAATTAATTAAATTTTAAACACTATATTTGAAATACTATTATTGCAACTCTCCACTACAATATCACACAAGGTTTACATAAATATTAACTTTCAAGAATATAATTTAAGACTTTAATTGAAGTAAACAAAGTAAATATAGTTTATAAAATAATATGATTAAGATTTAATATCAAATTTTAATATAAAAATACAGTGAAATACGTTTAACACGAAACTGAGGGGACCGAAATTTTTTTTCGTGTCAAAAGAATCTCGTGTTAACAGATTCATAAAAAAAAAAGGACAAAACTCACCAATATTTTCGATGTCGCGAAATTTTATTTCGATTTCCAGTTAAACTATACTAGTAGGTTACATCCATTAGAATAAAAAACAAGCAAAAATATTATTATTTTTTGGGGAAAAAATCACATATCTTTTTTTGAAGTGTCTTTTTCAGAACCATATTGTCTACAAATTGTTCGAGATCATCCATTGTTTTATTCATCTCTCCATTCGAATGCGCATCTAAATAACTGCGCATACTTTTAATCATTTTCTCCATTTCTGAAGTAGAGGGGACAGGAACTGCATCATTGATTCCGTTGTCAGATTCATCGTCGGAATCTACAAAGGTGGAATCATTTGGATTATGAACGATCTCCAAAATGTCTGTGTCTGTCAGAATCGGTGCTGTAGACACATCATCATCGACTGCAACATATTCATTTAATGATATTGTTGGACAGTCTAGTAATGTTGAGACTTTTTCAAACATTTCATTAAATGTCGGCTCAGTCTCAATATCGGCTGATTCTTGAGGTGCCAAAGAATTTAACACTTTGGAGACTCCCGCATGACGAAAACAATTTTCAATTGTCATAGGCTTCACTAAATTCCATGCTGAGCGCAACATATGTAATGCATCCAATAAATTAATGGAGAAATCTTCTTTTGCTTCGATCGCGACTAAATATTTGCGAAGCAATTGCTTTCGATAGTTTAATTTCAATTTTTGTATAATGCCTTGATCACATGGTTGTCAAACACTTGTGGTATTTGGAGGCAGAAATATAAGCTTTATAGCTTTTAATTCAATATAGAGATGTGCTGGACAGTTATCAATGATAAGCGCGACTTTACGCTTTTCTCCTAAAAATTGCTTATCCAATTTGATAAGCCAATCATTGAAAATAGTGGCCACCATCCATGCTTTTTTGTTTGCCGTATATTCAACTGGTAATGTTCTTACATTTTTAAAACACCGCGGTTTTAAACTTTTACCAATGACAAATAAGGGTAGTTTTTCAGATCCATCCGAATTGCATCCAACCAATACTGTAATTCTTTCTTTAGAGATTTTTCCTCCTGAACACGACTGTCCTTTAAACGATAAAGTTTTATTGGGTAAGCAGCGATAAAATAAGCCAGTTTCGTCGGCGTTGAAGACATCTTTTGGGTCATATTCTTCAAGTATTGAAGGCAACGTAGATTGCAACCATTCTATGGTCATAGTTGGTAAAACGTTATTAGCTTCACCACAAACATTTTTTAACACAATGCCGTTCCTTTTTTTGAAACGTTCCAACCAGCCTGGATTTGCCGAAAATTCAATACGCATTTGTTTTGCCAGTTCATCTGCTTTTTCCAGCAATAAAAGACCTGATATAGGAGCATTCTGAGATCTAGCTTGTTTGAACCAAATAAGCAAAGCTGTCTCTAAATCTTCGTGCTTAGCAGTTCTCATGCGTTTTCTCTCTGGTTCGAACACACTGCGCTCAAACATTAAAGTAATGTTATCTCTGTTTTTTATTATCGTTGATAAAGTAGAATTGGCAATGCCAAACTCTTTGCAGATTTCTGTTTTCGTCCTGCGTTTTTCATCAACTGCATTAAGCAGCTTCATCTTCATTTTAAGCGAAATAGCGGTTTGTTTTCGTACCGATTTCTCAGCCATTGTGCTCATAAAACATAAGCTATAATAAAATCTTACCGTTGGCTACGTCACGAGTCAACACCCTTTCAATCCCCAACAAGAACTGGCGCGTGATGTTAGAGCGCAACGTATTTTTCCTTCCCCCCTGACAGCTGAGCCACCCGCATACACCACGTGAGGAGAAACATAAACCTAAACCACTCTCAATACGTACTTTTCCCTCCCCCCTTCACCCCTCCTCTCCGAAGCGAAGCGAGAGTGAAACCTGATACCCCTCCTTTTCATTTACAAAACATACAAAATTCACTGATTTTCACGCAAAATTCAAGGTTTTAACACAAAATTAACGAATTTCAACTCAAACTAGAAGAAGAACCGATTCCCGGAAGTTAAACAATTGCATAAATAAATTCTACAGAGACGTAGCAAACATGCCACTGAAGTTTGAAAGCGAATTCTTTTCGTGTTAAACGATTTTTGTTTCGTGTTAAAAGAAAAAAAAATGCATTAAATTGCATAGTACACTGCCCGGACCGCCATATCGTTTCGTGTTAACCGATTTTTCATGTTAAGCGTTTTCGTGTTAAACGTGTTTCACTGTAGTTCATCTACTTTGAAATTTATATTTATTACTTTTAGTTTTTTCAAAATTAATTCTTGAAAATTCCTAAATTCAAAATATATAATTTACGCCAGCATATATTACAATTTATAAACTCAAGAATTAACAAAAAACAAGCAGCATCCTTGAAGGGGTTCGTTTGGGTCATAGAGTTTTAGAATAGGTTTAATAATTAAAGCATTTTTTAATTTGTCAAAAGAATTTTGGCAGTCTGCATTCCACTCCCATATTGAATTTTTCTTTAGTACTTTATTTAGAGGATATCTTAGTTCTGCATATTTAGGTATAAATTTATGATAAACGTTAATTGATCCTAAAAATCTTTGTAATTGCTTAACATTGGAGGGTGGTTTTAATTTTTTAATGGTTTCAATATTGGCATTAGCAGGAGTTAAAATTCCGTTATAGATTTCATAACCTAAAAAGTTAATTTTTTTGGGCCAATTTACATTTGGATAACTTAAGTTTAATATTTTCTAATTCACAAATTTTGAAGATTCTACTTAGATAGTTAATATGTTCTTCTAGAGAAGAGGAGAAAATTATGATGTCATCAAAATAATGACAAGAAAAGTCTATTTTATATTTATTCAAGATTCTTCTGATAGTTCTATTAAATATTGAGGGGCCTGTTTTTGTACCGAATGGGAGAATCAGCCATTCGAATAAACCAAAATTCGTAATAAAAGCTAATTTTTCGGTATCAGAGGGATGTATGGGTATGTGCCAGTAGCCAGAGGTGGACATACGGAATGAAGAGGCTCAGCGTTTCTAAATTGTTTATTTTTATATCTTCTTTTACCCTATTAAATAGTGAAGTTTCGTTATATTATTCTGCACTTGTTAGAAAGTATTTCATAATCTATGCGGGACGCATGATTTTTCTTTCTCGTTATTTTGATGTCTCAGAAATGATCGGTATTAGCGGTCAGTTGACACTGCATTTTCAGGACAGTCCTAGTTTACATGGATGCGCAGACGGATGATTTTTTTTCTTTTAATTATGAAAAAAATACGAAACATTCTTAGCACGTAATTTAATATATTACAAAAGCCCACAAGAGTTTACGTTGTTACTGAAACCCACAAAAAATCCTGAAGTATGACCTTTTCTTCGACTTTCAATGAGATAATATTAAGACTAGTTTTGAGTAGAATATTGTGGTATACGTAATATTGCAAGTAGGGTGAGATTCGTTAACATTTATTGCTGATTAGCCTCTTCAAACACTCAATACATTGGAGTAGCGATTTCATCTGTATGATTTTTTGACAATGGCAAAACAAACTGGTACAACACACTTCACAACTGAAAAGCAGAAACTGAAAACTGTTGACTTTCAAGGTTTTGTTTAAATCAGGTTGATCAAGTGAGGTCTAAAAATACTTGCATGCAGATTGAATCTCATGATTTATTAATTCATATAGGAGTAGGGGATAGTTCTGCGTAGGGTCTGTGGCATTCTTTTGATTGGTAAAACAGCCCGTGGAAAAAAAAATTAAGAAACTCGTTGGAAGAAAATAATTGCTATAACTACTACTATTTTGATAGTTATTTTTAGGTGCGTTCGTAATTATATAAATACGTAGCACCTATAGTCGTCGTTTGGTCCGTCCGTCTGTCCGTCCGTCTGTCTGTCTGTCCGTCCGTCTGTCTGTCTGTCCGCATATAACAACGCAAAAACTACCCAACCAAATGGTTTGCAATTTAAAATATATTATCTTTGCAGAATTTTGTCGAGACATTTCAAATTTTATTAAAATCGAATCAAAACTTTAGGAGATATTAATAAAAATATTTATTAAGAAATTTGATTTTTTTTTTTAAATCGGTGCTTTTTTGTTAGAGGAGCTTCCGATGGATGTTAAATCGTCAAGCGACCGAGATACTTATTTTATTACAGAAATTAATCTGCAGACGATATAATTCATTTCACAGAATTAAAAATCATCAAGATCTGAATATTTATATAACTAGCTGATACATATATATCTGAATATTTATATAACTAGTTAAGATATTTGTATGAACAGTGTCATAAAATATATACTTAACTAGCTGTTTAGCCCGTTCTACGCACGGGATATCATGAATTTAATTCTAAAACGTGCGTACGAACGCACCTCGTTTGTAACGTTTGACGTACAATTTCCAACTTGTTTAGATCACGACATTGTATTTTGATTGCCCGAATTTTGCTTATCAATTTTGCTTTATAAATTGTATACTGTTCTTATATCACAAAATTACTGCAATTTCTAGAGTAGTTTTATCACACTATTCTGCTTGTCAAAGCAAGTTTTTTCTTCTTTTTATCCGCTATACCTTTTTTTAAAAATTTGAATAGGTTTGAGTAGATTATTATAGTATACAGAATGTTACAAGAAGGATGGGAATGATTTACGTTCATTGCCGATTAGCCTTTTCAAATCCTCAATTAATTGGCGCAGCGTTTTCATCTGTATGCTGATTTGACAAGTTAACACTATGGCAGGAAAAACTGGTACAACACACTTCACAACTTGATTTTCTTCAATTATACAGTATAAAAAATGATTTTAATAACATAGCTTTGCCATTTAATTTCATGGAGCAGTTGTTATACGTTACTTACTCGCTAATAAAAAAATATTAAAGGTATAATTTGTAAGTCAGTAATTGTCATTTATTTGAAGTCGTAATGATGATTACGATCTTAAACTATCAAATATGATTTTGTAATTGTGCTATTTTAACCACTTAATGCAAATGATATTTTAACGTGTGCTCGTAACGTTATATGTTTTGACGTCTCCTTGTAGTATTCACAAAAGAAAAAAAAATACTAGTTTAAAACTTATTTTGTTTCTGTTTTCCTTTCACGTTTGTAAAGGCTTTGTAATGTGTATACATTGGGATGATCTCTAGGAAGAGGGGATATGAGATATACGTGATATGTTTGTACAGTCGATTAAAAGAAGAAATTTCTGAACCCCCAATCACCAAATTATCGCAGATAGATGAGATATATACCATTCGATAGAGAATTGTGTCTATTTCCCGAATATGAATGTACATTTAAAAAATAAGGATTATTACAAATTATTACCTACATATTAAAAATTGTACCAATAATGATTTTGCAATTAGTAACACCCATTTTTGACAACCTTATAGATTGCCTTGAATCAAAGCACCCCGAAAAAAAGTACAGTTTATGTACTTTTTATTAAATCTTCATTGAGTTATGTCAAAGTTTGAGCTCGCTAGATTGTATAAAATGTACATGATAAACTTTAATTTATATACGTCCAAAATTTTTAATTTATATACTCTCAGAAAATGAATGCACTCAAACATATTCTTCGAATTGTTTTAATTCAAAGCATTTTTTTAATTTTGAAAATTATTATTAAATTCATATTTAAAAATGTGAATTATGACCTATATAAAGCGAATTTTTACGTAAAGCGAAACATAATCAAAATTATGGACGTATAACTTTACAGCTCATTAATTTTTCGAGATATAGATAAAATTTGCTTTTCGGCGATCTAAAGCAGCTTTACTTAACCTGCGGACTTCGGATCGCATGCGGACTGCCGACCTTTTACCTGCTGCTCGATACATAATCATTAATTCATATTTATAAAGTTTTGAAATGAGCATAAAATTGATTAAGTGTGCTTAAACTGCCATTTCTAAGTTGAAAACCCTTAAATTTTTGACATAAAAAATTTAATTATTGAATATTATTTGTTGATTATTAATAATATGTATTTATTAAATAGAAATTACTTAGAAACTTCATTAGTATTGTTTTATATATTAAGATGAGAAGACAAAATGTATCCTGCTATTTATATATTTATAATAAATTTCAAGTTGTGTTAAAAGATCTTAAATGCCATTTTTGTAATCAAAGTTCTATGTAAGTTCCATTTGTATTATACTGGTATATGTATGTACAGGGTGTCCATAATTAAACGACCCTACTTTAAAGTTGTCTACAGAAGAAACTATTGGTCAGAAAGTTGTGAAATTTTGTGAAGGACATAATGAAGGAATGGGAATTTGTTTAAGCGAAAAAAAAATTAGTTCAAAATTTCTCCACTAGAGGGCGTTTTTTAATGAATTACACATTTAGCATACATTTACGATAGTTTACATATTTTATTGCGACAAAACATGTCTTACATGACGGCTATCATTTTCAGCTACCGTCTGGAATCGTAAGATAGCATGTTCCACAGTTGACCTCAGTGTTTTCTGGGAAATGCTAAAAACATGTTGCGAAAAAAGTTATATTCAACATATTTTGTTGTAATAAAATTTGCAACCTATCATAAATATATGCTAAATGTGTAATTCATTAAAAAAACGCCCCCTGGCGGCGAGATTTGGAACTAAATTTTTTTCGCTTAAACAAATTCCCATTCTTTCATTATGTCCTTCACAAAATTTCACAATTTTCTGACTAATAGCTTCGTCTGTAGACAACTTTAAAGTAGGGTTGTTTAATTATGGACACCCTGTATATTATTTTTGAACAACAATCAAACATTAGTTAAAATAGATTAAATTTTCACCATATATTTTTGCATTTAAAAAAGGTATACTTATTACATGGAAATATGGCATTTTTACTCAACTTTTGCTATCTTACTATTTCAATTATCTTTTTGGTTATATTACTTCTTTTTAAATTATTATGGAAATTTTAGAGAGTTTTGCGGCCCATCTATCGTAGTTAAAATATGTTTGTGGCTTGTATATCTTATCAAAACATGCACAGAAAAAGCAATTCCCCAAAAAATTTCATAAACCTTTCTTTTGTATAACAAGAACGAAAAATCATGCGTCAAGCATAGATTATGTAACACTTTCCAACGCTTCCAAAATAATTTTACAAATCATACCGTTTAATAAGCTGGAAGATAACATCTAAGTAAACAATTTGGAAAACGATTAACATATTTAAAAACATAATTTCAGAAATTTCCAACATATACAATATTCGGAAAAATATCCGAATACTTTTATTCAGCCCTGTATCTATAGATTTGTATATATACTACATAGGACGCTAAATTTTAGTTCAGTTAAGAAACGCATAGCACAGTTTAAAATTCTCCTTCTGGAGTTTCTGTCAATAAACGGAAATGTGTTCGAGAATTTTTGTGCTTCCCTCTACTTTTGTGCTTCCCATTCTACAGAATTTATACACACCACGTAATAAAAAGTGAGTTAAATTTAAAATTGCGCTCAGTAACTTAAAACGCACTTCCAGGAATTATTGTTAGCAGACAGTAGAGAATGCTTTTGTGTGCCCCTGTAAATGAACGATGACTGCTATACACACAGTATTCTGTAGTAAGCCTCTTGCAATGCACCTTAGTGATATATATAAATTTCAATGCGTTTAAAATAGTGAAACGTTATTTAAATAAACCGCAGACGATTTTTCTCCATAGACGTAATGTAACGGAATTCTTTTGACTGACCCTGTAAAGTAACTATAAGTGCTATGCGCACCCTATTCCATATTAAGCTTCTTGTAATGCACCTTAGTGATATATATCAATTACGATGTGTTTGAAATTGTGTAACATCATTAAAATAAACCGCAAATGATTTTTCCCCATAGACCGCAATGTAACGGAATTCTTTTGAGTGTCCCTGTAAAAAAACTATAAGTGCTACACACTTCCGTTGAAATAGGGAGCATGCTATAGATAACGGCAATAACATATACAAATTTCAAGGCAATCCTAGTATATTTACGGGAGTTAGAGCACGGACAGACGGTCAGACAAACCGAACTCATAAATATTTTTCAACTCGATTGGAAAATGTTAAAAAGGGAGTTTATTTTATATTTATAATTTCTGTATAATCTTTCTGGTAGCCATTTGAATGCTATTTGTACTTTTCCTTGTAATATTTAAATTTTATTTTCCGAAATTGATGGATAAACTCTAACACATTTTCTTTTATAACTCCATGAAAATTTGAAAAAAAAGTATATAAACTAAATCTTTTTCCGAGTTGATTTGATTCGAGCTACTCAAATATGGTGTCAAAACTGAGAGTTACCGTCTAAATAAAATCAACGTTGATACAATCTTTACTATGTTTACGACCCCTATTTCAAAAACTACTTTCATATTCAGAAAAAAATGACACAATTACCAATCTAATGATGCTTCTCGCATTTCTCTGTGATAATTTAGTGATAACATAGTATGTGATTTACTGTTAATTGTTTTGACCGACGGCTATCCATTTAAATATTTTTAAATAATCAATCTTGAAATTAATTTAAATAACTACCGGAAATAAAGATTTATTAAGTTGTATTTTATATATTTTCTTACATTTGTAAATTATCTTTTGTTTCACGATGTATGCAATGGTTTTATCCCGTTTCATTATCGTTGTAATCCACATATCTTTGTAATAGGTTCATGTAATTATCATTCAAAAATCTTTAAAAAAAAATCTTTTACAATAATAATAATATGTAATTTAAATTTTGTAATATTTATTGTTAATGAAATATAGGAATAACTAATGGTCGTTCTGGTAGTCAGAAAGATTTAAAAATTAATCTAAAATTTGGGAGAGTTGGCCATCCTAGTGTAATGAGATAAATAAATTTTTAAGTGATACTTAAAAAAAATCTACTGATGTTTTGAGTTTTCATTTTTATCCAATTCTTGGTAATCTGAATTAATAATACTTAGTAATGGAAATACAGTGAATCATATCGAATTCTTCATGAGAATCATACTTATATTACTTACAGTTTTCGAGAAAAATGGGAAAGACAAATCCTTGACTCCTAACCAGAGTTTTTAATAAGTACTTATTATGATGAACTTAGATAGTGGATAATAATAATAATAATAAAACACACTTTGATCGTTTTAAATTTAAAAAAAAGTGCAGAAATGTCTGTACAGAAAAAATAATAGCATAAAAAGTTAAAGTAATAATAAAAAAAACTTTAGTAAGCACGTCTTTGAAAGCTCCCGAGTCGTAATCGAGTTTGCCAACTGTTCGTTTGAGGCAGTTAGAAAATACTGATACATGGATAATTAAGGTGATGACAATGCTTTGTACTTAAAATTAAATTCTGGCTTTTCGCATATCTTTGTGATTTCCGTGAAACATAACACTTATAGTGATATGAAAGGATTCGAAAATCGTTTTGGTTCAGATTGGCGGTTAATCCAATTAATTTTATACTTTATTTAATAATTTCAATTTAATTTTTATTTAATTATCTATGAAAAAAAACTGAAATCAAGAACAATTAAAAAAGAATTTTATTATTAATTAATTATGAATATTGATTATTTTGCTGAAATTTTTTAATGTATGAGGACTTATACTTTTTTCTCACAAAGTTTCATGTTGTTAATAAATGTATGATTAAGTTCGCAAAACAATCTATGCATGAATTATCGTACTTAAAATAAACACCAGAAAATAATAATTTCATAACTAGTGCTTCTTTCTACATTTAGATTTCATACGCAATAATTATGAAATTTTTTTATTTTCATGTTCCAATTTCAGGATCTGCGATACTCTTTCTATGAATAAATATATTAAAAACAGAAAAAAAGAGATTATACTTTGCAAACTCATTCATATTTTTAAATAATTTTCATTGTAATTTATTAGTTTCGCAATAAAATTTAAATCGAAGTTTAACTTTATGACTGCTGAAAAATCATACTTTTTGTATGGATATGAAAAATTATTCGGAATACACGAGAACTGTTGCCAGTAAAAACGCATAGCTTGTAAAGTAGACTTAAGACTTAAAATAATTCAGAAAAAATGTGACGAGTTTCTGATTAATAAAAAATCCTTAAATATGGACGATTGTTTGAATAATTCGTATAATATCTTATACGGTAATACGCATACTATAACAGTGATACGATGAGTATTAGATGACATATCTCAATAATTGTCATGATTTTAAAAATTAATTCAGCGTAACGCTGATGCGCAAAATGAAAGTTTGCAATATTTGACGTTTAACCATATGCAGTTGTAGTGAAACATGTAATGTTCAGAATAATATGTAGGCACGATTACGGATAATGACACATGGTATGCAAAGTTCGAAGTTTGAGTTCAAATACTGAGTAAAAAAAAGTTTTAAAAAAATTCAAATCTGACAGTGATACAATGAGCATGAGATATATATTTCAATAATTGGAATCATTCTAAATATTGATGCAGAATGCTGATGTGCAAAAAGAAAAAAAATCTGCAAGATTTGGCCCTTAATCATACGCACTTGTAGTACGCACGTACGTACTCGTACGCACACGTGTCTATTTCATGATAATATACAGGGTCAAAATTAATGTCAGGAATGTAAAGGCAAGTAGAAGGGACCTAAATAAGCAGATTTCATAGGAATGTGGGTGCGGAAATGCAGCGTTGAGGCAGTAGAGGGCGCTGTTGAGTTCGGCGGATGTAAGCGCTTCGTTGGCTTGAATCGTCATTCCCCGCAAGGATTTCGAGCAACAATCATCGCTACATCAATGTTGATCTTGTCGACATGCATTTCCTGTATGGAGCTGCGCAAGAAAATGGCGCGGCTGCTCAAAGAATGACATGGAACGATTCCCGGGTAGGAATCTGCCGGATCGCCGAACATTTGAGCGTCTTCATCGGAAGTTGTTTTATGCTTCCAGGCGTGATACGCGCACTGGAAGATATCGCAGACTTCCTGCAGTGGAAGAGGCTGTATTACGCACCAGAGAGGATAGTCCTTCGACAAGCTCGAGAGCTGTTGGGTGTGAACCATGTAACTGTTTGGAGGACTTTACATAAAGACGGAATGCACCCGTATCATTTGCAGAGAGTGCAAACATTGCAGCCTGACGATAATCCGTGCGGGGAATGAAGATTCAAGTCAGCGAAGCACTTTTATCCGCCGAACTCAACAGCGCCCTCTACTGTCTCAACGCTGTATTTCCGCACCCACATTCATATACGAAATCTGTTTATTTAGGTCCCCTCTACCTGCTTTTACATTTATGACACATAGTTTTGAAGCACCTTGTATATGAGCGATCATGGATGATGTATGGTAGTGAAAGTTTCATGTCTGAGTTATAATATTGAATACAATATATATTTTAAGGGGTAATGAAAATTGTTCCATACTTTTCAAAAATAATTAACTTGTATGAGAAAGATATAATACAAATAAATAAAAACAAAAATACAAATAAAATTGGAACGCAAAACAAATCGGACATTCAGATTTAAAAACAAAGATTTCATGTACTATTTAAATTTAATATTGTGGAAAATGCATGTGCATTTAAGTGATTAAGGTTTCGATATACGTGTAAGGATTTAGAAATAAATGTACAATTTAAAACTAATTACAAATGCGCATGAGACAAAATCAAGAAGAGTAGTTTGTATTAAAATCTGAAAAAATTTCAGACTTCAATTTTAATCATAGAAAATCTCTACTGAATTAATTGTCTGAGTGCAACGAAGACTCATACACAGCGCAGTATTACTTTGCCCCATATATAGCTACGATGGATATTAAAACCTTTCGTCAAGCATAACTCAAAAAATATTTAACGGATTTCGTTCAAATTTTTACAGCAGGTACCTATAAAGGTGACAACGACGTCTATTTATTACCAAGAATAAGTGTCAAACCGTTTGGAAGTTATATTAAAAAAATAGATAAAAAAGCACAATTAAAGTACATACGTCACTAAATTTTGTGCGTACGTCATTTTCACCGGCGGGAGATTTTCGTAGACAATCTTAGACAATCGGCACTAATATTCAGCACAATAAAATATATTTCAATTTAATAAAAATGGAAAGTTAATCTGGAATTTTTTCTGTTTGAAAAGTATTAGAGATTAGTAAGAGTAGTATTAGTATTAGAGATTTGGCGTAAATCACACCATTAGCAGCTTTTTTATTTAGCGTGTGTATGTTAGGAACAATTCTTTGATGTTTAAATAAAAGGTTTCGATTTGTGGCATTATTTCTTATTTTCTTTTCCTTTTTAGTATTTTAAATGGAATTAGTGAAAGGCGTGTATTTTAAATTAAATGAGTGAAAGACGTGTATTTTTAATGTATGTATTTCAAATGAAATCAGTGAAAGATTTATATTTAAATGAAATGAATGCAATATGTTATGAGAAAAATATTTGGCGATTTATCAACTGCGCCAAGTTAACATAAAAGTACCAATACATATGTGGGTACTTCTCTATTATCCCGTCGACCACTTTTCATAACAAAAAACTATTGCCAAATAAACGGGAGAACGTTGTCATTGAAATATCAAAATACATAAATAAATAAAATATAAGAATTTAAGGACACAATTGCATATTTTAATGAATGAAATAACTAATGTAAAATCAGTAATACATAATGAAAAATACACGCAAATGTCGCGTTAAAAACCACTTGATGACGTAACAAACACGTATAATGCTTCTGATATCAAGTAAATGGGACTGCATTTTTGGCGTTTAATCTAACAGTTTGGCGATAGTTTTTTGTTATGAAAAGTGGTCGACGGGATAATAGAGCAGTACCTCTATGTGAAATGAAACAAGGCACAGATGTCATATACGCACCACGTTGGCGCGATTTTTCCCTCCACCAGCTTGGGGAAAACTTTGTTTTTGAATATTAGTTACAAATAGTGTGACAAATAGTACACGTGATTTTTTATTTCAATATAAAAATAAAATAACGTAATAAATGAAAACAGCTTCTATTATTTTAAAAAAGGAAATAAAAATAAATAGATAATAGTTTGATATAAATAAAGGCTCGGATGTCATATACGCACCACATTGGCGCGATTGCAACAAAATGGCAATTTTATGCCTCACATGGTAACCCGGTTATTTTGTTTCAATTGTTGTTTATTAACTTTTATTTTTTATTTTAATTCTATAAATTGTTTTTATTATATATATCAATATTTATTTATATCAAACTATCATTTATTTATTTTTATTTCCCATTTTTGAATAATAGCAGCTATTTCATTTATTACGTTATTTTATTTTTATATTGAAATAAAAAATTACATGCTATTTGTAACTAATATTCAAAAACAAAGTTTTCGCCAAATTGGCGGGGGAAAAATCGCGCCAATCTGGTGCGTATATGACATCTGTGCCTAAATTAATATTGATATACATATAAAAATAATCTATAGAATTAAAATAAAAAATAAAAGTAAACAAACACAACAAACAGTTTTCGCCAAAGGGGCGGGGGAAAAATCGCGCCAACGTGGTGAGTATATGGCATCTGTGCCGGGATTTTTACCCTTTTATCTGTGCTTTCGGAAATATAAAAAAATTAAAAAATTCTTATATCAGGTGTATAATGTTTTGCATTTTTATACGGACCACTTCTCCATTTTAAGATTTTAAATGCTATTTATATCAGATATTTCTTTCTTGAGATTCCCACAAGTTTTTTCCGGTAATTTTTTTAGTTCGCTTATTAATTGTTTACAATTTGCCCCCCTGGCAATAACAATTATTTATCACAAAAAATGGGTACTTCTCTATTATCCCGTCGACCACTTTTCATAACAAAAAACTATCGCCAAACTGTAACGCTAAATAAACGGGAGAACGTTGCCATTGAAATATCAAAATAAATAAAATATAAGAATTTAAGGACACAATTGTTACTTTACTGAATGAAATAACTAATAAATCAGTAAAACATAATGAAAAATACACGCAAATGTCGAATTAAAAACCACTTGATGGCATAACAAATACGTATAATGCTTCTGGCATCAAGTAAATGGGACTGTATTTTTGGCGTTTAATCTTAGTTTGGCGATAGTTTTTTGTTATGAAAAGTGGTCGACGGGATAATAGAGAAGTACCCAAAAATGGCTTAGTTTTGTTAAATTTGTTTGTTATGTATTTTCATTTCTTATTAAAATATCGAAAATGGCAATAAAATTTTATTTTAGCACCGTACTTAATTTTTTAAAATGGCTCAAAAACATGGTTTAATAAACGTATATTTGTAAATATTTTAAAAAACATGTTTTTCCGCTCTCTAGAAAAATTTGTAAGATTCTACAACTGCCTTTGGCACCAACCAGTACATGATACGGAACTTTTCCCTATTCAGATACACAGAAGAGGTTGGTCACAAACAAGAGTAATGCTAGCAACAATATTGTTTTAACTCTATAAGAGTTAGAAACAATAATGATATTAAATTCCCCGATTAGCTTTGGGCCCGATTACGGAACTTTCTCCTAGAAAAAAAAACTGTAGAAGTCTTTTACATTTGTTTCGAATGAAGCTCGATCAACAAAATATTAATTGATAATACAAACAACACTAATATTAACATGGGGGCAAAAGTTTGAATTTAAGTATATATATTTGGAACCATCCCCCCCCCCCAACCACCCACCAAAAAAAAAAGAAAGTTACAGAAATGAATTTAAAATGGCGTGAAGCCACCCTTTCTGACATAAGAAATTGGCTGCGAACCCGATTACGAAACTTTCACTTAACTTAATAACATGTATCTAATAGCCCTGAGGACAATTCCCCTTCCCAGTTATACGGACCTTGGGGCTTTTTTAAAAAGCTTGACGCAATTCGGGTTGAAGAAGTTGAGATTTACTGTCAAATGACATAAACTACTATGAAAATAAAACTGGTGAATTATTATGCTGGTTTATGTATGTATTTAAAAAAATTGCATCTGATTACACTCTTTAGATAAATTACTCCTGTTTGCATTTAATAACAGATAAACGGCTTCCGTTTACTAAATTGTTTAAATATTGGGAAGAGTTGGCGAGAGATAGATAGACGTGTAAACAAACGGGTAGACAGACGGGTAGAGAGACGGATAGCGACAGAGATAAGCTAACGGGTAGCGAAACGAATAGACAGACGGGTAGCGAGGCAGGTGCAAAAAAGGGTTGACAGAGGGGTAGGGAGATGGGTAGGGAGACGGGTAGCGTGGTGGATAGAGAGACGAGTACAGAGACGACTTGACAGACGGGTAGAGAGAGGGGTATATAGACAGACAGACGTGTTGATAGACGAGTAGTGTAACGGGAAGCGAGACAGGTAGAGACACGATTAAAGAGTCGGGTAGAAAGACAGACGGATACTGAGACGGGTATACAGAAGAGTAGAGAGACAGTAGACAGATGAGTTCGGAGAGAGACACAGCTAAGACATACGAGTAGTTAGACTGGTAGACACGTTTGTAGGAAAGCATGTTATCAATGTGGTTTGAAGTATACGAGTTTCTATAAATAGTTATACAAATAAACAAAGGAAATTTTTTTAATTCAAATATTAAATATTTGATTTAATATTTCAATATTTAATATTTTATTTTTTAATATTTTATTTAGATATTTGTCACAAAGAAAATGTTGCAAAAATTAAATTAAATTTGCGTTAAACTACGCTTGCTAAAATACGCTATTGGCTGCAAATCTGATTATGTGACTTTAAAAATATCGTTTTAAAAGATCCGGCGTTTTTTTTTTTTTAAGTTTTGAGCAATTCCCGCTTAAGAAAATGAGATTATTTGCCAAATGTTATAAAAAAATGCATATGAAAACATAACAGTATATGAATTTATTTATGATATTTTGTAATTATATCATTTAATTTGCTATTTTTCATATGTTGTATCTTTATCTATCTCTTGTCTATCATATGCTGTATATTCACTTAGATTCTTGTTGATATCTTCTTTATATCGTAATTGTTAACTTTATGTTCTCAGCAATATCACTCAGACTAATCCCTTTGAGGGAAGTCCTAGTTTTAAAAATTTGCATTCAGTCCAATTTTAAACCTAAAAGATTCACCAACTGTGTAATTCAACTAATATGAAAACAGATAAGCGAAATTCAGATGCCAAACCTTTTAAATCTATTTTCGCAGTTCGTGAGTAGGCTTCATAAAACCTGATGTTTAAATATTGACACTTCACTAAATTGGTGTAGGAGCTATTTTGGCGTCTTCTGTGAATTGAATCCTATTACAATTGCATGCGTGGGAGAAACGAAAATGTTTTTTAACGAATTTAATATCAGGAGAGACTCTGAAAGCACATGGCCGTTTCTCTGACGTACGTATATTCGTTTGTTCACAATATCCATAGATTTATTTCACCACTTCCTCTCGCAAGGGTAAGCAAGTAAGATATACGTAAGCAAAAAATGAACGTATTTCGCTGATAAATAGTGAAACACCATTTACGCTTTTCTCACTTATTCATTTTCATTTATATGTTTTTGAGTGTATTTCTCA
Source organism: Maratus michaelseni (assembly GCA_963931845.1). NCBI lineage: Eukaryota > Metazoa > Arthropoda > Arachnida > Araneae > Salticidae > Maratus > Maratus michaelseni. The sequence goes on along the minus strand of OZ007594.1, from coordinate 125,275,373 downwards.
TTTCATTTTGCACGTATTCTAATGATAAAATACTTCGTTTATACAACGCAAATACATTATTAATTTCATTCATAAGTTTCCTTTCAGAAATATTTTAATTTAGAAATTAATTTTCGAGCAAGAAATTTTACTTTTTTACTAAACTTTTTTTTACTAAATCTAGATTTCAAAACTATGCGATATCAGTTGCTTATTATTTGCTGTCGCTAAATGTTATTTTTTATAAAACTCCTTGATGATGAAAAAAACAACAACATTGCTGGAGCGAATATTGTTAACTTAAATCATTAACTTCAGTGTGTTGAGTTTGAAAAAGGATTATGATACATATGGTTGATGATACGTCGGGATCATGCTTCAAGAAGAGACATAGCAGATTTCAAAACTTTAAAATATAGAGATGCTACCGGCAAAATACTAATATAACATCAAATTTAATAATGCTTTTCAATAAATTTTATAGAAATCTCCGACACATGAATTTTGTCCCTGAGCTCCTCATTTTGTGGTCAAAACGCTAACCACTGTCAGGTTTGTGGAAGTAAAAAAGAAAATAAAAGATCTTTTTTCTTAAAAAATATCACACTCTTTATTATTTATTTATATTTTCTACATTTTAGAGTATAAAATATTTCGTTGTTGCAGTTTCACAGCCAGTTAGTCTATTTCGGCGAACGTAGTTTGGCGCATAATTAACTCCATATTGTTGTTATCCATTATTATTATTTCCCATTATTTTACACGTTCCAACATTGTTGAACAGTGTTTATGAATTCGGTTTGTCTGTCTGCCGTCTGCCGTCTATCTGTGCTCTAACTCGCGTAAAAATAATTGGATTGACATACAATTGATATATGATATTGATGTTTACTATGGCTTGTGCGGTATTGAAAATGAATTGTATAGCATCAATAGTTCATTTACAGGGACACTCAAAAGATGTGGTGTATTTTAATGATGTTAAACTGTCTAAAACATACTGAAAGTGATATATATATATAATGGAGGTGCACTAAAAATGTTTACTATAGAATAAGGTGTGCATAGTATTAATCGGTCCTTTACAGGGGCACAAAAAATAATTCGGTAACAATATTTTCTGTCAATAATAATTGCTCAAAGTGTGTTGTCAGTTGTGGTAGGTGTTTTTGAATTGAACTAATTTTTTGCATATTACAGCGTGTATATAAATTCTAAAGATTAAATACAACAATGCACAAAAGATCTTGAGAACATTTCCGTTTATTGGCGTAATTTGCTGTAGGTAATTTTGAACAGTGCGATTCGTTTCCCGACTGAAGTAAATTGTAGAAAACTATGTAGTATATATACAAATCTATAAATCTTATACAGGACTGCACAAAATAATTCGGATGATTTTTTGACCATTAGCGGTAATTTCTGAAATTGGGTTTTCAAATGTGTCACGCTTTTTCTAAATTGTTTATTTAGACATCATCTTTCACCTTATTAAACGGTGACTTTTTTTTTATAGTATTCTGAATGTGTTGGAAAGTGTTTAATAATCTATGCTTGACGCATGATTTTTCGTTCTTATTAACATAAAAGCAGGATATTTGATTACTGGAGCGATTTGTAATCGAACAGTTTTTCATTTTTAGATAAATGAATTTAACCTTGAGTTATAAGAGATTGTTGTCTCAGGATGGCATTTTTTATCTATCCTACGCTGTCGCATCCGGAAATTCGCTTTGAAACTTTAGTTTGTTTTTAAATATACGCACTCGGAAAGTATGAGCTGAATTGAATCGAAGTATAGAATAAATCGAACTTTTTAAAATCCGCCGGCAAATTGCCCTTGTTGTAGAGAAGCTAGTTATAACGAAGGCCGTGTATAATAAATAATTTTCATGCTCCCTTCAGCTTCGTTACAAGCGATTTCCGCTGTATATAATTTAAAGAAAATATGAAGTTTTTGTATATTTTTTCGTTGTCCTTTATACATGAATGTGCATCGAAAAGGAAACAAAATCTGCATCATCCCGCATTCATTATTATCTCGTTTATGTCATTTTCTACAATGGACTTCTTAAGAAATGAAGGATCTATTTCACTTTTGAAAGAGTCTAACTTTTTACGAGTGATTGTCAGCAATGTTTGTTTAGGCAAACAGAAAACTAAATACCCATTCATTTATTTCATTTCTGTCTAAACATGTATTGTTACTGCCAGCTACATTTTGAATTACTGTGTGTCTAACTCAGCGTTGTTTGGATGCGAATGGTAGACATTTTTAGTACTTCCCGTGATGTCATCAAATTTCACGGAAAGCAAAGTAGGTCCGTTGAAAGTATCTTTACAACATCTTCGTTATTGGTAAAGTTAAGTAGGAAAATATCCGTTGGGCTTCGAGTGAGGACCTCTATTTTTGACTAAATAAATAAATTATAGTCCTTTTCTTTTTGTTTTGGCGTATATCATCAATTTTAAATGTTCGTAATAACAATTATGATGACCAACATATGAACCCACATAGAAAAGGAAAACAAATATTTTGAGTTAACTTGCATTCACTATTTTCTCGGTTACGTTATTTTATATAATAGACTACTCAAAAATTGGAAGATCTATTTAGAGGTCTGCACGGGCCCGGGCCTGGCCCGAGACTCGTACCCGGCTCGGCCCGCGGGCTGGGCCGGGCCGGCGGAGTGAAGGTGAATTTTCAAACGGGCCGGGCCGGCAAAAAAATTGAACGGGCTATCCGGGCCGATAAAAAAATTTAGCGGGCCTACCGGCCCGATATAAATATGCAAACAGAACCGATAAAATATGAGCTATTTTCATAGAATACGGTTTTCGCGAGAATAACTATAAATGAGCGTCACGAGACCATGCTAGTTTAACAACATAATACAGAAATGCAAGTTGTCCACCGTAGAAATCGACACCGGACGGTTACATGGGCTTAATATTTTTTTAGCAGACTCGTGCCGGGCCTAGATGAGGCTTGAATTGTTTTCCTTCATAGTCGTGCCGGGACGGAACTGGACTTAATTTTTTTTCAGGATGTGTAGGGCAGGCAATATGATTTGTAAAAGTATTAATAGCGATAATGAACTTCTGTTAATGTAATCTTTAACAAAATATACCTTAAAGGTGGTTCTTAAATTCTTACTCAATAACGCGAAACCTTGACTCATTTTCTGACTAATTTTTAACTGTAAAGTCATAAAATTGACAAGCCTGACTACTGAAGGGATATGAAATTGAATAGCGTTTTCCATTTTTGAAAAATAAATTACTTGTCGATATATAAGAGATCCTTGTCACGTGGGCTTCAGATTTTTCCCCTTTCCCATGCTGTCGCTTCCGGAAATTCGATTCAAAACGCTAACTTTGACAGTATTTTCTCAAAGATATATTGCTTTTATCAAAAAATGGATAACGCCGTTCGATTACATAGTTTCTGAATAAGAACACCTGCCAATATTATGCGTTTCCGAAAAGTAATGAATTTAGAAATGTATCAGAAAGCAGCTCCTTTGGATTTGAGAAAAGCTTTAATAAATGACAGAGAAATATTTTTATCAATCTACTTTTTATTATACAATACAGCTTCAAAAGTTATGATGTTTTGACACTCTTTTTTTCTGTTTATTCTAAACTAGATTAATTTTTTTGAATCCTTATTTAAATGTTGAAAGTCTTAGAATCTAAGTAATTATTAATGTTGCTATTGTGTATTTTCTGTCTTGCGAACACATCGCAATTTTAAAATATACTGTAAACTTTTCCCATAAATATTATGTATGCAGTATTCTTTAAAGGAATCTTAATTATATGCTAAAAATCTCAATTGTTTCAAAATAGTAGAAATTGCAGAAATTGTGTCAGGTCATATCGGGCCGGGCCGGACCTTTTTCCGTTGATTTCCGTACGGGCCGGGCCGGGCCATGAACTGTGAAAATATAAACGAGCCGGGCCGGGCCATGAACTGTGAAAATATAAACGAGCCGGGCCGGGCCATGAACTGTGAAAATATAAACGAGCCGGGCCGGGCCGAACTTTTGATTTTTGCACCGGGCCGGGCCAAGAGATAGGTTTCTTTCGGGCCCGGGCCTGGAAATTTCGGCCCGTGCAGATCTCTAGATCTATTGTACTTTCGAAAGAGTCTAAACCACTTTCGAGTGGTTCTCAGCGATGTTTGTTTAGGTAAAGATAAAGTAAAATATCTATTCATTTATCCCACTTTTAACTAAATAAACACCTGTTTAAAACGTGGTTGTAGGCTGCATGCACTTAGTATTGTCGATGTCTCATTTTGAGTGGTGAACAAACAATGGAAATTGCCTAAGAAAATAACTAGTTGAATAAGCGTAGGATGAAAGACGACGTAAAATATTATCAATTAAAGAAGTATCAATATTTATTCAAATAAAATCAATATCAATTACGGAAATATTTTTTTGCAAAAATTTCCACAAACTATTGCTTTATGGGAAAGTGATAACATTAAGGGAAATACTAGAAGTGCACTGTAATTCGGTCAGTTATGCATATGTACTTTCAGATACATTCTGCATTATAGAATGCCAACGTCAATTTTCTTTGAATGCGAAGAGTGGTCATTTTTAGTACCTCTCGTGATGTCATCAAATTTCGCAAAAAGCAAAGCACGTCTGTTGAAAATATTTTTACAAAATTTTCATTATTGGTAAAATGCACAAAACTCTGAGTTCGGTTTGGAGTGAAGTACCCTGTATTTGTAACTGAATAAATGAAGCCGTTTACATAAAGAATAAGTCTCCATTTTCCAGCTCATTTTGTTTTGTTTTGACATATTATTATCATCCTTAAATGTTTATAATAATAATAGTTTTGGCAACTTGTGTATGACGCTTTTATTATTTTGAAGCAATCAAACTGATTGGAGAATAAATCACACGAGTAGTAATTTTTTCAACCGGGGTTAAATGTATCCAAGACAGGACTCGAACCTAGAACCTTTGGCTTAAATAAAGTCCATTGGCAGTTATAGCCAAAGGTTTTGGGTTTGGGTCCCGGCCTGGCCACATTTTCACTAAGGTGGGAAAATTAATATTCCTATAATCTGTGTATGAATTCAAATACAAAAGGAAAACATATTCTTTAAGTAAATCTGCTTTATTTTTTTCGTTCACTTCATCTTCTGTAATTGGTTCCTCAAAAAAATGGAAGAATTATTGCCCTTTCGAAAGAGTTTAACTTCTTACGAGTGATTCTCTACGATGTTTGTTTAGGTAAAGAAAAAAAAATAACTAATCGTTTATTCCATTTCTATCTAAACACCTGTCTGACGTGGTTGTAGGCTGCATGCACTTACGCATAGCCGATGTCTGATTTTGAGTGGTGAATAAACAGTAGCAATTGCTTGCGCGTATAACTAGGCCAATAAACGTAGGATGAAAGACCACGTAAGGATAGAAGTATCGGAATATTTTGTTATTATCTTTATCGCGACGAATTATTCAGTGACTGTAATCGAACTGTCTACGAATGCGCTATTGATACATTAAGATGACGCAGGTGACGAGGAAATTCTTATTAATATTTATGATAGAAACAAAGCGAGGAAAAAGAAATACGTTTTTAGAACTGGAAATCAGAAATCCCATAATTACATGGCAAAAAAAAAAAAAAAAAAAAAAAAAAAAATGTTGATTTTACAGTATAATATTGGCATCCCAGCTGACAGTATTACTGCTTATTTTACTGTTTATTACTGTTAATTGTACGGTACAATACTGGCAGCTGGGATGCCAGTACTATACTGTAAAATCAACAATTTTGTTTTTGCAGTGTATTAATCACATTGGCACAGACAACGGAGGAGAGTGCCATTGACCTATCTGGATTATAAAATTTTCTTTACTTCAGATGATTTTGAAAAAGAGAAGTACATTTTATCTTACCAAGTGGCTTTTAAATAAACGCATACTTTTTTAAAATCCGCCATAATAAACATGAATTGGTATAAACTAAAAGCCCTTGAGCCTCCTGTGCAAAACGTTTTAATTCTAATTTTCATCCACCCCTCATGTAAAAAAATAAGACTGTTCCAAATCTCCATTTTCAAAAAACCTATAGAAGCTTATTTTTGTATTTTTAATACGAGGGTTATTTTAAAAATAAGATCCGTTTTGCAATTAAAAATATATATACTAAGTACATTTAGAAAATTTATTTCTTACAAGACTATTCATACCTTTTTCTACTTTTCTACATAGTTTTCATGTTTGTTGAAACAATTGTCGTAACGCCCTACGAGTTTTTATAACCCTTCCTCGCAGAATGCCGCCGCCTGTTAGGAAAGCCACGGCTTAATCCCCGTTTCCACTTGTCAGTGTTGAATAGCTGGCCGTCCAAAAACGATGTCAGGTATCGGAAGAGGTGATAGTCACTCGGCGCAAGGTCAGGACAATATGGACAGTCAAGACAGTAGTTATACTAACAAAAATAACTAATTTTAAATCAATAAATTTTGAGACGACGATATTCTTTCATAGAAGCGCTATAATTACCACCATTTTGATTAAAAAATACTTTATTAACAGAGAGCGGCATTGTTTTAAGTAAATTTTTGGCGCTTATAAGGCCTTTTTTGGCTAAAATCTCAAGCTAGAATTGTATGAAATTTGCTATAAAAAAGTTTTAAAAGTTAGCTGGTAGGAAATTCTCCATTTTTCTTTTATTTATTTATTTTTTAATTTAATGATATACAGCGTCACCTAGTGAAAAAGTTTTAATTATTTTTTTTTTCATTGCAGAGCTTGTTTCCGCATGCTCTAAACAGTATAATTACCAAATCTTTTAAAAAATATTTCAAATAGTTTAGCTTGTAGAGACCTTCAAACGTGCACTTTAATTATGGCGACCCTGTATATTCTCACAGAGTATGCATTTCTACAGTGTAATAAAAACGTTTAATAATGATATGGATGTCTATTTAGGAATTGTTTATAATAACAGGATGGAGAAATGTAGTTCTCCAACCATCTTTTTGATTTTTTACTACAAATATACATCAGAAATTTACGGAATACTGATATTTCTGATTTTAATATGAGGGGGTTAGAATGACAGTGGAGTAAGTCAAAATTTTGAAAAATCAAGATAAAAATATTTTCACTGAACGTATATTAATTTATGTTCAGTGAGACAGTCAAATTAGTCGTAGTTCACTTAGGGAATCGCTAGAGGGAAAAACTAATTGGACTACTTAATACAACGGCAACACAACAAGTTTCACAAACCCTTCATTTCTCAAATTACTAAATATTGACTTACTCCACTGTCATTCTAAACCCCCTCATATATCATATTTGACACTGTTGAAATCCGTGTTGCATCAACAATAAGAATCAATTAACAATTATTGGAAATTGCCAATCAGTAAAGTATATTTGTTTTTACAACATCACTCCAGTTATGTACATTGTTACACAGACACTCGCTCTCCAGAGATTCTATGACTATTATTAGTCGGTCACAATACTCTCCAATATAGTGTCATATACGATTTACAATCGGGCAATTATCTAGAGTGCATCTTGACAACATTTTTTATTGTTACGAACGTGGTTCAGCTGCTGGATTTGACCTCATGTGAGCGGGGACAATTTTCACTTCCAGACAGTAGAGAGAGACAGTAAAATTACGAAAACGAACAGTTTGTCACAAACAGCTTATAACTGTAAAATAGGAGTGTCCTAAATAATAATATAGACCAGTGACATGTTTATATTTTAGAGTATGTCACTGATCTAATAGAGTCACTAATAGAGGCGTTTAACTAATATGCAAATTTGTTGCGTTTCTTTTGTAAAATGATTTTTTATATGTGTTTATGAAAATCTCAAAGTTATGTTTTTCCTGAACTCAGTTTTGCAAAATTACCATTTTAGTTATGTGTCTTTCAGTGATTTCATTGCAGTGTAGCTGTAGACTTATTTGTATTAGTATGCACCTAAACGATCGCAGATCACGCAAGTGGTATCAGCGGCATGTACATTGTTAAAAAATAAACAAACAAACAAAAGAAAAAACAAATATTGTCTATGGCAAGTTTAAATCTAACCATCCTTATTATCAACAAACTATACATAAACTTAACGAATAGCATAACTATTCACAGGACCTTTGAAGCTAGATTCCAAAACGAAGCTAAGAATTAAAAAAATGTTAAGGGATACGCAATATCACTGCGTCCCTCCAGAAAAAAAGAACATATTGATGATAAATATATAAAAATTACATTATTTTTGCAAATGCAGCACTTATCATACAATAAATAACAACAATAACAGAAAAAAACTATGTAGATCAATAAGTAGCCTTTTTTTACGAGAGATTACGTAACATTTACTAGATCTACATTTGTATCATATTTAATGAGTAATATTACAATTATTTTCCCTTTGTATTATTTAAAAGTAAGAATAATTTATCGTTTCAGTCTGTTTATACGATGCGTAAAAAAATTACAAAAGTTCCAGTGAAAAATATACAGAAAACTTTTATAAATAATTTATCATCCTGTTTCTATTATGATGCATCTCTAATTTCCGAACATCAATTCTTGTGAAATAGCTGGCTTAGGCCGCTTCAATAAAAACCAAGAGAGAAAAAACATGCGTCAAGCATAGATTATAATCTATGCTTGACGCATGTTTTTTTCACAGGTCAACACAAATCTGGGGTTTGTGGAATAGCACTTTTTTCTTAGTAAATCAGTCACGCTGATCACAAATGTGACATTAGTTTTTTTGCTATCACCCACAGTTTTTTTACAAAACAAAAAAGGAAGGAGTGCCTCTTAATAAAATTAAGGTTAATATTTATTAAATAAAATATATTTTTATTAAAAACAAAAATTAATTTCTTAGTAAAATGACATTAATAAATGTTATAATACATAAATGTTAAAATACAAAAATGTTAAATAAATAATTGATGATAATAATAATAATCGATTGATAATAATTGATAATAAATGTTAAAATACAATGCTGCACTAAAAGATGTGAAATATAAATATAGATGACGTCACTTTATGTGTTGATATTTGCTTGAGAAGGCGCAATTTTCTCCTGCGGATTTGTAGTGAGAACGTATATTTATTTTGTTTGTTTATTGATATCTTACGTTTGTTTTGTCAGTTTCTTATAGCAATATGACATCAAGTGGTTGTATAAATAACCCGAACTCATTTTGTTACATCTGTGGTGGATACGTGGTCAAACAAAGGCAGCGGAACTTAACCGATTTCGTTAAAAATGCATATTATGCCTACTTTGGTATGAAACTTGGTGACCAGGAAAAAAAATGGGTCCCACATATAGTTTGTCATACATGTGTTGAACAATTACGGAAATGGACTCAAGGTAAAATAAAATATCTTCCTTTTGCTATTCCAATGGTATGGCGAGAGCCAGCTAGTCATGATGATTGCTATTTTTGTTTAACAAAAGTAAAAGGCTAAAATAGAAAAAACAAAGAAAATGTTGTGTTCCCATAAATTATTTCAGCTATTAGACCTGTACCGCACGGTCTAAATTTACCTGTGCCGTTACCTCCTACATCTCTTGATTTATCATCTGATTCTTAAGAATTGAGCAGTGATGAAACCAAAATCTTGTACACAAACCAAGCAACTGATGTTGAACTACAAATATTCACACAATGTGAGTTAAACGATTTAGTACGCGATTTAAATCTTTTGAAACAAAGTGCTCACGTGTTAGGAGTGGAACAATACAGAAATCGATAAAAAGAATTTACCAAGCAACGATCGTTGAAAAAATGCTTCAAAACTATCAAAAAACTAGGTTGTAACATGAGTTTAAAAATACATTTTCTGCACTCCCATCTTGAATATTTTCCTGAAAATCTTGGTGAAATGAGTGAAGAACAAGTTGAGAGATTTCACCAGGACATAAAATGCATGGAAAAACTCTATCAAAGACACTGGGAAGTCAATATGTTGGCAGATTACTGCTGGGGACCAAAAAGAGACACTAAACCAGCTTCAAAATCGAAAGGACAAAAGCGTTCTTTTGATGATAAAGAAAAGTAATTTTACTGTATATACTAGATTATAATTCCTTATAAAACATACACACACATTTATATATGTATATATGATTTTATTTATTTATCTGATTTTTTTGTACATTTTTAAATGAATGTTGTGTAAATTCTATATTCTCAAATTCCAAATTCTTAGTTTCTTAATTGTAAAAAATCCTGACGTGACACATAAAAATGGATATTATTTTTGAAATAAGCATAGCAGATTTCTTACAATTTACATAAATTCATGAAAACCCCAGACAAAAAGTTAAATTTTGTAGGCCTGTGTTATGAAACACTTTCCAACATTTCCAGAATACTGGAGCGGAACTTCATCACCGTTTAAAAATGTAAAAGAAGATTTGTAAGTAAACAACTTAGGAAACGCATAACACATTTGAAAACGGGATTTTAGCACATACCGTCCATACTGGGAACAGTACTAGAATTCATTTGTGCATCCCTGTACATGATCTATAGAAATGTTTGTACACCATATTGTGTGCTAAAATTTAGTTTAGTTACAAAACGCAAAACACACTCGAAAATTTCCCTTAAGCAATTTCCATCAATGTCCGGAAATGGACCCGAATATTTCTGTACAGCCATGTTTATTATCTACAGATTTTTATACACGCCTTTATTAAACTAAAATGTAATTCAAGAAAAAAACGCATAACACAACTGAAAACGTACTTTCAGAAATTACCATCCAGAGACGGCAATTATCTCCAATTCTTTTCGTGCGCTGATAGGAATTTATTTAAATTCTACAAACATCTCTTAGTGTACTAAATGTAGTTTATCGCTTATAGACAGAACTATCAACGATTTTTTTTATGTCCTTGTTAAGTGAAAGATAACTGTGCATGTCATTCTACATTCAGCCAACGTCTTGTAGTGCACTTCAATTCTAATCTTAATCCTAAACTATACTAATATTATAAAGAAGTGACGTTTGTTTGTTTGTTTGTTTGTAGGGAGTAATCTCTGGAACTACCAAACCGATTTCAAAAGTGATGGTGGCAAATTGATGGTGACAATCTCTGCTCCAACAAAGGTTATATTTTCTGTCGGTGCCACTACCCCGACGGGGGTGCAGGAGCGTAAAGCGTTCTAAAATTGCGATTTTTTATACTGTAGGAGCTAGAAACTTGAAATTTGGCATGGTAGTTACTTACAAGGTGTAAATGCTATCTAAGAACAAATTCTAAAAAAAATTCGAAATTTAAAAGGGTGGAATGAGCAAAAGTGTCCTAAAAGCATTCTAAATTACAATTTCTATGGTATCTCTTAAACTTCAGAACCCTTTTCAAAAGTGCTGGTGACAAATGATTGTGATAGTCCCTGCTGTAGCATAGGCTATATTTTATGTCAGTCTCACTACCCCCAAGGTGTGCCGGAGCGAAAAAATATTCTAAAATTACGATTTTTGAAATAATGAAGGAGCTAGAAACTTGAAATTTGGCATGGTAGTTACTTACAAGATGTAAATGTTCTCTAAGAACAAATTCTAAAAAAATTCGAAATTTAAAAGGGTGAAATGAGTGAAAAGTTTTCTAAAAACATTCTAAATTACAATTTCTATGGAATCTCTTGAACTACAGAACCCTTTTCAAAAGTGATGGTGGCAGTCCCTGCTGCAACATAGGCTATATTTTATGTCGGCGCCACTATCCCCAAGGGGTGCAGTAGCGAAAAACGATTACGATTTTTGCGATACTGAAGAAAAAGAGACCCTTGAAATTTGGCATGGTAGTTACATCTAAGATGTAAATGCTTTCTAAGAACAAATTCTAAAAAAAAAAAAAAAAAAAAATTAAAAGGCTGAAATCAGCGAAAATAATACCGAAATAGAAAATAACTGAATTATTTTGTGGAATGATAAATGATTTGCTCTCTATATTTTACAGAAAGCATGCTTTAATGCACCGCAGAAATGGATACATATTTTATTGTACTGGAAATAGTGTAGCATCATTAAAATACGATGCAAACAATTTTTCCCAGTAGAACATTATGTAATCGAATTCTTTGTGTGAGACAAAAAATAATGTTAAATGCTTTGCACTCCATATTCTTCAGAAAACATGTTTTAGTACAACTCAGAGATGCATATCACTATTATTATGTTTGAAATATTTCAACATTGTTAAAATACACCGCAAACGATTTTACCCCATATACCATAATGTGACGAAATTCAGTTCAAATAGAGTTCTATAAATCCCTCGAGAGGAGTGTCTGAATTCAACACTGAGTAAATCTCAATAACATATATCAATTACTTAGCAATCCGAATATATTTACGATAGTTAGAGTACAGACAGACAGACAAGCCGGAGTCATAAACACTTATAAGTATGTTGGAAAATGTTTAAAATAAACATAAGTAGTTTTCATATTTCAAATGAAATGAAAACATATCGATAAAACGAAAATCTGTGTTTCGTTGATAGATTTCAGTTTAGTGCCAAAGTGTGGCACCTCATGTTTAATCTGATCTATGATTAATCTGCTTTTTAACACTTTCCAGTTGAAAAGTGTTTATGACTTACGTTTCTCTGCCTGCCTTCTGTCTGTTCTGTAACTCTCGTAAATATTGCCATATAATTGATACATGATATTTAAGTTTACTGTGATACATACCAAGATGTCGACCGAGTTCGTTGGCCAGTTTCAGTTGGCCGCACATACACGCTCACGCACACGCACAAATATATACGCACCCTGTATATTCAAACATAATACTATATAATTTTACATAGCATTACTTCATTTCATTAGATAATTCTGTATTTGATATTACTATTTTGAAATGATTTTCCTACTCGACATATCCATTAGAAGATGCAAGGTTTCATTGCTTTGAAATTTTAAACAGATTATTTACTTTCAAAACTTATGCGAAACGGTATATTCCCTCTCTAAACGTATACATTATTTGCAATGTTTAATTTTTAAAAAGCATCTCTTCTACCACTGAGTATTATCCGTTCTTTAAACTTTTCACGAGATGTTTGGGAAGAAAGCATGTACATTTTAAAATCGATACATTGATCGCCAAAATAGCTTATACTTTTAGTATTGTGAAAAATCTCAGAGAATTGGTAGAAAAGGGTGAGAAATAAATCATGTGATACAACAAAGAAATTACACTTTACTAATAAAAATTTATTCATTTATAAATATTTATGTTTTTTAAAAGTACTGTTTATATTATTTTATATTTAAAATCTGACAAAGATGTGCAACAGGTTATTATTTTAAAAGTATGAAGTCAATTTATTTATTTATTTTTGTTTGTTTATTATTATTTTTTTTATTACCCCATTCTATTTCGGATTCGAACCTGGAATTATGTTCTCTGATTACTATGACATTGTGGAGTAATATTTAACAATATGGTTACAATAATACTTCTCAATACATATTCTTTTTTTTTCTCTCATAACTTAGTAGGCTATGTACTACACTGTTAAAAATTTGCAGCAAACTGTAATATTTAACAATATGGTACACTAATACTTCTCAATACAAAATCTTTTTTTTTCTCTCATAACTTAGTAGGCAACAGTATACACTGTTAAATATTTGCAGCAAGCTGTAATATTTAACAATATGGTACACTAATACTTCTAAATACAAAATCTTTTTTTTCTCTCATAACTTAGTAGGCAACAGTATACACTGTTAAAAATTTGCAGCAAACTGTCCAGTAATTTGACAGTTTTTATAGAAAACGGTTACATAACCGTAATTTAACTCTATTCTGACCATATTATTCCCCATATTATGGTGAGAATAGAGTTAAATTCTCGTTATGTAACCGTTTTCTATAAAAACGGTCAAATGACCGGACAGTTTGCTGCAATTTTTTAACAGTGAGGACAATGTATACAAAATCCAGTTAGATTGAGAAAGATATCGGCGATATAGTGAGATAAATTTCAGTTAGTTTCTAAATTACTTTCTTTTAAATTTGTTCTTAGACCCCCCCCCCCCCCCACTCGAGACTGAAGTTTCACTGTAAACCGTGAGTTCAAGCAAGCTCTTTACATGGCCGAAGCAGAAGAACGGCTAGTATTTTTTCTAAAAAATGTCTGAAATCGAAAGTTTATTCATCATGTCCAAATGTCCCAATTAATTAGGACACTACTGTACTTTTTTATCTTTTCGAGAAGACATTTCATTTCATGATATGTTCATACAATTGGAAGGGTCCGTTTTTATTGGTGGGATAATGTAATTACCTAATCTCCACATATCATTCATTATTATCATACATTTTTAAATCCAATTAAAAATAAATTTCTCCTTTACGGATATAATTAATTAAAACTTCATTTTCCTTTTAAAAATAGATTAATTTCTTCGTCTCTTTTTCGGTTAATAAATATCATTAATTTTAAAGTATACCACATTTCTAGCCGCTAATAAAAAAGAAAACAAAATCAACTTTTCTATCAACAGTGTAATTGCATATTTTTCTGGCCGTTAAAATGATCAAATAAAATGAGTGTTTTACCATATGCCTACACATATAAATCCTCATAAACTGTAGCCTATACAAGTAATTATTTCACTTGCAGTTCGTCCTTAATGATGTGCTTTATTTACGATAAAATAGCGTCAAGCATTCATTACTGTGTCTGTTTTTGTTTCTAAATATACATTTCCCAGTGCTCAGCCTTGCCATCGTAATATACACATTAAAATTTCAGTTAGGCCATTTAAATTGCTTGGCTAGATTGAAAAAAATATATAATATTAAATGTGTTATCTGTTAGGTTGTCATAGAGCAGAAGGATTTCCATTTTGGATCGATACATCGTATTTGAAGTACTCAACTGTTCATAACTTTTGAGATAATAGTTATAGCATTCGCTCTCTGTCTGTTGGCTTAGTAACTACTCGCCCCTTTTGGGTCCCTCTCTGACACTGCTACCTTATTTATCTAACCGCATGATGTATGTCTTCGGAAATAAAATTAATTCGATGTGGACTTTCTGCATTTTGTTCATTTCTTCAAGACTTCGTATCAAAGAATTTGTTTGCTGTGGAACAGGCATGTCAAACACGTGGCCCGCGGGCCACAACTGGCCAGCCGGCAACCTATCTGTGGCCCGCAAAGCCTTTGGCATTTCACTTGTGTTTAATTTCCTTTGCAGGAATACACTTGCTCTTAGAGATGGCAAACATCAGAAAGATATGTATATCAGTGTTACCAGTTTGGTGTGCTTTATTAAAATTTAGTATACTACCGCTATTTTTGAATAGTAATATTTGTCTCATTTATTCTGTCATTAAATAAGGGGGATAATTCTCTTCAGAATGTGGTAGCATTCTGCAGTTAAAAAATCCCTCCCATCTGACAACAGTGATGTAGTACATAGGATAGATATAACTCAATTTTACGGTACAGATATTACGGTATAGATATAACTCTGTTAACTCGATTTTCACAGATATAACTCAATTTTACATTTTAGCACAACAAAAGTGGGTATACTAAGATAACCAATCAGAACGTAGAGTCTGAAAATTTAAAGATTCGTAAAAATTTTAAAGTATTTTATTTATAATTTTGATACAGGGTGTTCATAAAAGAGCTTAAAAAATCATATCGAGTTAACGGTATGAGTTAGGTCATGTCAGTTAATTTAGAAGAAATCAGTAGCTCATCAAATTTTATCCACACCAGTTTCAGTTTTTTTTAACACTAGGTAGCGCTGCGCGTCATTGACCTTGAAGTAACGTAGCAGAGTGTCAGTGTGTTATCTGGCTTATAGAAACTGGATCTGTTACCATTGTACAACGAAACTTTCGGCGCGAGTATGGTGGTAATGCGCCTACGGACAAAACAATTCGTCAGCGGCTACGTGTATTTAAAGAAACCGGAAGTGTGTTAACACAAACGTCGCCTGGTAGGCCACGAGTGTCAGAAGAGAACGTCGATAGAATCCGTACTTCATGTGAACGAAGGCCGACAAAAATAGTTGATAAGTAGTAGGCCTTACTCAGGCTTTCAATATACGTTATTTTGAAGACGTACAGATAATATTACCTATCAACATTTACATTACATTAATGAAGTGTTGCCTTAAAATAATTTTTTTCCCATGAAAAGCCCATGTAGTCTTCAGTTGGGCATACTCAAATCAACTGTTCATAAGGTGGTTCATAAAAGGCTCCGCCCAACTGCGTACAAGATAGGCACACATTGAAATCTACTAAGTGGTAAAAATCTTGACAAATTTACCTTTGAGTGCATATATATAACATTAACCAAATTTTATGATTGAATTAAAAAATTTTGCTTAAAATCCTCGGAGTTCTTTTATGGACACTCTATATTTTAACATTGTATTTTGTGACAGTCTCAATGAATAAACAAACCCAGCAATATCTGTTTCGTAAAAAATCTGTTTGATAGTACAAAAGCTATGATGGAAACTCTTTTTGAATTTTCTTATGCGTTGCGTATATACATAAATAGGGTTTACTTCATAACTCTTTGCTTTTAGTGCTAAAGTTAGATTAAAAGTAGTTATCATTACTTTTGTTTTTGATAGCATATAAATTTTGTGTCATGAAATTAATAGGTCAAATAAAATTATTCTTTTGTTTCGCTTGGAGGAATTTTACTATTACGTCAAGAAAAACATGATCAAAAGATTTAATTTGATATCGCAGTTTTTCCTTGGTATTGTTTTCAGTTCATAAAAAATACAAATAATAGCTAAAGAATCTCTGCTGTATTTAAATTGGCTCTTTTTATTTCTTTCATGTAATTGGATAGGCAAACGCTTGTATTTTAAACTTTGCCTGGATCTTCAAATGGTTTAAAATAAAGGTAGGAAGTCGATAAAAAGTAGATTAAAATTCTTTAATCATGAATATTTTTTTTCGCAATTTCCAATATGCATCAATGACATGTGAGAATTAAAGGTTTTAAAAATTGAATATTTTAACACATTTTTGTACTTACATCAAAAACACTTCGACAAAATTTGTAAAATCTTTGCTTTTAAACCTTTCGCATGATGGAACGGTGAATAAAATATACTTGGAGGCACTATGGTCCCTGCATGGATTCTTCTCTACACGATTTACCTTATATTCCAGGGTATAACGGCAGATGAAACAAACGTATTTCGAACCAGAAATTTTATTAAAAAAAAATAAAAGGAAGTATGTTAACAATACAGATTTAGAAAGTGCCAAAATTGCGGCTGCTTTTTCATTTGCTTGAAACCGAATCTCTGCCGAAACATGCCGAAAGCGAAAACGAATATTCGGTTGGACACTAATAGAAAACCCTTAATGTAACTATTCTAAAATGATTGTATTCTAGATTTTAGAAAATATCACTGTAGAAATAAAATAATTATCAGAAATCACAGAAAATTACAAGTTATAATTTCACGCTGATTGAATTGTAATAGTTCTAAAATTTTTCTAAAATTATTTGACTGTGTATCTACATGGTTTAAGGACGCTATTGATTAGTATAAATATATATATATATATATATATATATATATATATATATATATATATATATATAAAACAGCGGCTCACACCTTCAAGAAAAAAAAATCAATATTAATTCTGCATTGGCTTAACTGGGCTTAGTTTGGCTTCTGCATAGCCACTTAATATTACACGTTATTTTGAAGACGTACAGATAATATTACCTATCAACATTTACCTTAGCATTAATGAAGTGTTGCCTTAAAATAAATTTTTTCCCATGAAAAGCCCATGTAGATGAGACGTTTCCAATAAATTGTGTATATTCCTTGGAAAATACCAATATTCTAGTTATGGTCTTACATTTTAAACCTTTTCATTGTAAAATTCAAGTTTCAGCAATATTGGTATTCGTTGACTTGATATATAAAGTGCCCATAGGCGTAACTAGTGGGGGGGCCGGGTGGGCCGTGCCCACCCCAGGTAGTTCCAGTGCCCACCCCAGAATTTCAAGTTCACGTGAAAATTTTATGACTGTGATATGGTCAAAATTTTAATTTTCAAATATTTGAATGATTATACCAATAAATTATACTATATATTTCTGATTTGAGAACTAATGTAACGAAAACGACTCGCACGCATATGTAAATGTGTGTGTGTGAGGTATAAAAGAAGTAACAGACAAAGAAAATCCTATTACTCTTCTACATTCTTTGCAACAATTATATGACCCGGAGTCTATAGGGTTCCAAAAGGAACAAAGTGAAATATTATCTGAAAGCTCTAAATCTGAACGAGAGTTTTCTTTTTTTGTCACGAGGTGATGGGGAAAAATCAGTTCCAGATGTCCAGTTCCGTATTCTTTCAACTAAGTCATCTTCTGTGGTGAGAGCGGATGAGAGAGAGAAGGGGATAGTGGGGGGCACAGGTGCCCGAACGGTTTTTTTTCTTACAAAATAATGACCAATTTAAAAAACAGGATGTAATTGACAAATTACTGATCAATTAATTGTCTTGTCTGAGTGATGAGATACGGCAAAAGTCGTAAATGAGAACATCATCGCGGGGGGCTTACCCTTTACTTTGAGGGTTAAGGTATGGCGTTTTTTTTGCAATTTGCCTGCGGCTCTAAGCGTGTGGGATTATTTCCCTTTTCCAAGTTTGCATGCGTAATTATCAGCGCGCAAATAAATTCTGTAGTTTTGGAAATTTTTGTTTGTATTGCTGCATGCTGCTTCATGGATCGAGGCTCTTTGCTTCATGTTTCTGAATGTACTTTTTGTGAGTAAATTTTTCCTTATCAATCTTTGATATTCTGAATAAATAGAAGGGCTTAGCGAAATAAGATGTTACGTAACAAAAATAAAATTCTGAGACAATTTAAATGAAAGCTTTTAGTTGCAATTTTTATTTTATTTTTGTTCTTGTACCTTGTATTTAGTAAGTTAACAAGTAGTACTAAGCTCTCTCAGAAAAACTTAGCAATATTTAATTTTATAATATAAAAATTATTAATAATATTTAAGTTATTTTTATTAAAATATTAATTTTTAATAAATAATATATCAGATTTTAAAGATTAATTAAAATATAGGTATTTTACCTTTACCATATGACATATTATCTCATAACACTCTCATCGAAAAAATAAACTGTATTTTGAGAAAATGTAACATAACAGGTTCTTGCTCGAACCTCTTTAATTAATGTCATTTATTATTAAAAAAAAAAAAAAAAAAAAAAAAACTATTTGGTAAAGACAGAAATTTATTTTTGAAATTGTCAAATTTAAGCTTAAATTTTTTTTTTTTCAAAATTTTAGAAAAATCCTGTATGTTTGCAACTTCTAAAAATGATCGCCCGCTGTGGTGCATTTAAAAATTTCATTGATAAATCAAAAGGAGCAATAAGTTTTTTTTGCCGAGTTGCCAATTGAATAGAATTTTTTTTTCTTACTGACTTACTGTTTCTTTCTGACAAATAACACTATATAACAGTAAAATTTTCCTTCTATGTCCTTAAAAATCTCTTTTCAATTTTGGAATATTTATTTTAAAATAAAGGAGCTCTTATAAATTTATTTTAATTTAGAGAAGGAATTATGGAATTTAACGTTTAATTAATTAATAATTTTTAAGATCATCCTCTTCTTTAAAAAAAAAAAAAAAACTGAAAGCTTTTTTATTTTATTTTTGTGTGTAAAGTTTACTTGTAAAATAACTCATTGTTGTACTCATTCCTCAAAACACAAGTATTTGTGTTAAATATGGTGTACAATTTACTTTAAAGTTTATTTTTGAATACTTTTAAATCTTAAAATACATTAATATTAGGCCTACCGAATTTTCAGCATCTGGTTTACAGATGTCGAATATTCGCTATTGGATCAAAATCACTAATCGATGCATCTCTATAAGCACCTTTCAAATGTGATAGAAATAATTTTGAAGAATACTTTTGTTTTCCCATGAAAAAAAGGTAAAACTTAAGCTTTTTTATTTATTTATTTTGGGCGAAAATTATTTCTGGTAAAAATGTTTTCCATGTGAGTTCTCTTTAATCAAATCTCTTTCTGCTGAATTCTGATGGAGCTAATTAAATTTAAAATCAATCCACTACTATAGAAATCATCGTAGTTTTAAAATTATAATGTACTATTAAAATTTAAGAATATATATATATATTTATTTAAACTTTAAAATATTTCTGATTTCTTTTTTTTTTTTCAAGATTTTATACACTATTTTATGTGATATGTCAACTTTTGAAAGGACTATAACTTATACAGTATCGAATTTAAAAATTGTTTCTTATAAACATATTTTGCACATGTTAAAAATTGAGGATTTTATGCAATAAAACAGTGGAGTATCCACTGAATTTTAAATAAAAAACGCATCGTTTTCAGTAACGGTTTCGAAGATTTAAAAAAAAAAAAAAAAAAAAAAACATAAGAAAAAGTAAAATGCGGTCTATGTAGAGATTGACCTCATATCCAATGCAAAAAATAAAATAGAAAATCATTTTAAAAATATGAAAATGCAAACTATAAATATTGGATGTTTTCGCGTAAGTGAAGTACCCCCCCCCCCCCACCCCACCCCACCCACACCAATCCCCTTAAGAGCTCAATCATACATCCTCCCTTTTCATTTAAAATAAACGATTTATGTGAATACTGTAAATTAAAGGTGAGTCAAATTTAAGTCATATTTTAATTTTCCTTGTCAGAATCTCAGGCTGACGTATCATTTTTACTGCAGTTAAAGGAAACACTAATTGTCTTTTGCTTATTTAAATGTATTCGTCCCTCAAAATAAAAACTAATCTTTTCCTTCCACTCCTCAAAATATTCTTTTTCACATTCTTACATTTCTTAGAATTTTTAAACAAATTTAGAGTTTACATTAATGATTTCAAGAAAAAATTTCTCAAATTTTCCCGTTTATTCATTCTTAAAATAAATAGATTCAGTTTACTTTACCTGCATAAAATTACAGTGATCGGAAAACTTCTACATTTTAGACAGGTTTCAGTTGTACACATTTTTCAGACATGTATAAATTATATCTATATGGTATTCGTTCTATCGGAACCACGAAATTTTTCTCAAGACAGTTTTCTGTAATAGACACGTAATAGACACAATTCAACATTTTGCTGTTGGAGAAGTGGAATTCGGTAAAAATCAAAACATTCATTTTTTTTTAAATGAATTTTGGAGAAGTGATAGTTTAAGTGCTGTGTTTAAAACCGGGACATTAAAGAGATGTATTGGGACACCCAGACATTATGCCTAAAATTGGGTCTCTCTCGGAACTTCTAGTCATCTTAAAAATTTCAATGGCACAATGAATAGCAGTGGTGCCGACTTATATGGGCTCGTGGGGCTTTAGCGTCAAGCCCGCCCAATAATTTGCTCCCCTGACCCACCTAATTTCCCTTGTTTTATTTCACTACGTATTTATTTAAATTTTTAAATCTCTGAAACAAAATTTCATTTTCTATTAGTGGACAACAAATAAGAGTGAAATATGCCAGCCCAGGATATCGTCGGGATAGCTCAGTAGGGAGAGCGTTGGTACGGCAAACCAAAGTACCCAGGTTCGAGTCCTGGGCGTTAGTCCTGTGTGCCTTGGATATAATTTACTCAGTTAAATATACTTTCCTCTGTTCATTATGAAAATTTCATTTTGATGACGTTGAAAAATAGCACTGACATCCGTAACAGAGACATCAAGAGCACTAAATGTTCTTCAGTACACATATAATTATTAAATTTCTCTCAACAGTTCAATTTCCTATATACTTGATCAGCAGTATTGTTGTCGTACGTAAACCAAAAGGTAAATGCTAGAATCATGTGAACTTTAATGACTATAAAATAGATTTGTTTGAGAAAGAGAATGTATACGGAGCATTTAAAAAAAAGATTCTAAAATGTATACGGCGAGTAACTTCGTATGCCCTCCACTATACTCCTTTTGATCAGTGAGTATAAATCAGTGAGTGAACATTATCTATATTTTAGTGTCCTAATCCTGATAATTATAAAGCTCATAAATGACTGAAATGCTTTGCTTCTTGTGTTTTTAATTTGTATTGATATTTATGATATTATAGTAAATATTAACGTTATTATGCAAAATAATTCACGAATAACATAAGCAAATAATAAAACGTGCCGTGCTATTTTGCTTAAAAAATTTGGGCCCATACAATATATTTCAAAAGTTGGCTCCATTGATCAATGGCATTCCTAAATAATAACCTTGATAATAAGTTGTTTCTAATTTTAAGTCAAAATTTTCATTAAATTAACGAGTTTGGTCTCAATGCAGTTTTTTTTAATATTCTTGTACGCATCAGTGGCGCAGCCAGAATTCTGCTCAATGGGGAGGAGAGGTTTGAATTGTTGATAATGGTGGTCGCTGGTTACTTGAATCACCGGCTAATCGAATCAGTTTAGCTAATGAAGTAATAATCATTTTTTTCCCTCGAAGAGTAGAATCAATAGTTACGTTGACCATAATTCATTTCAGCAACGTTTACTTATATAAGAGTTAGAAAACATAAAATGCACCAATGAAATAACAAAAAACTGTTAGATTAATATAGTATTTGAAAAATGAGGAGGCAAACTTAAGAAATGGAAGGGAATAGTACAGCAAACAATTTTTTGTACAGAAAATCAGGAATCTATTTTTAAATCAGAAATACATAGGATTTCATTCCAAGACAATCCCGAATTCTTGTTCTTAACTTTAGTAATAATAAAGCAATTTTAGCAAAATTTCCAATAGACTTTACTTTGCGTCAGATGTAAAATAACACGAGAAGAGGTAGAATTTATTATAATCCGCGTCCAAACAATGCCAAACTAAGTATTCCATATTTTAGGATGTAGTTGACATTAAACGCGGTATCGTTGACTGAATTACTGACTGTGCACTTCCAGCACTTTATTTGACATCTAATTTCGTATACAGTATACTGAAAATTTCGTTAAAATATCTTCATTATTATTATTAAAGCTCTCTAAAAATACTTGGATTCGACTTGACTTCCTATATCCTATATTTTTCAATAAATAAATGGATCGCGACCTGGTTTCCTATACAAAAATCTTTAATTGTAGTGTGCTCTACCACCTTTTACAGATTGTCCTACTTTTTTTTTAAACACATTGTTTATGTGTTAAGTATGTGTGCTTTCTAAATATTATTTGTTTTTAACCTTTTTCATGATTTTGGAGAATATTTATCTATTAAAACACACATAAATAACGCCTGCATTCAAGTCTAAACATACACACAAATATTATACACACATACAAACTATAAATACAATAAACCCAACAAGTGTGAAAAATTAGCCAGAGCCAGGAATCGAACCTAGGACCACAGCATACAAGACTCATGCTCTAACCACTGAGCTACCCCGGCCACCTGGGTCTGCAATTTATTAGTGAGAAATTGCAGACCCAGGTATTGGCCGGGGTAGCTCAGTGGTTAGAGCATGAGTCTTGTATGCTGTGGTCCTAGGTTCGATTCCTGGCTCTGGCTAATTTTTCACAATTGTTGGGTTTATTGTATTTGTAGTTTGTATGTGTGTATAATGTTTGCGTGTATGAATGTTTATCTATATTTAGTTTTCTGTTAGAAACACCTATGCAGAATGAAAGATAGGTTGTACCTGCCTTCGACCGTGGAAAAAAAAGAAAATACATTATAATAACATTTTTGAAAAAAGAGGGTACTTTTTAACTTTCTCTGCCCCTTCCTGAAAGTAGGGACGAAAGGATCTACTTATATATACTTTTATTTAAATGAAATACATTATAGCTAAAACTCTAAAATATATTCCAGTTTTTACTTCTTATCTGATTTAAACACGACTGTAATTTTGTCCACATGAAAAGCAATATGTCATAATTTTGATGATATAGAGGCAGCATTATTTAAGATTTAATAAGTGTAGATCAATGTGTAACTAATTTATTACTTATTAATTTCAGTTAAAGCATAATTAGCATAAGTTTGTGTGTAATTATAGTAAATTTTATAAATTCTATGAAAATGCTTCATATTTAACGCTTTTCTTTTGAAAACCTTGCTCATAGGCATGTATCTGTAAGTCAAAGTCAATAAAATTGCAATCAGTACTTCTTTCCTCCGGGGAACGCGTGGCATGAAGAACATTTCGAGCTACCTTAATAGCTAATGAACTACACTCTTTAAATATATAGCCCCCCCCCCCCTCAGGAACAAATTGTTCGAATGAAACACTACAATAATCTGTTCAATCAAAAACACATTTTACATTTATATCTTTATAGCGCATTTTCTTAGTTCTTACTTTGTCAAAGATTTTTACCTGCATCACTCACATACCTTGTTCTTAGAAATAACTGATAGCAAAAACACAAAAGAAGATGCACATGCAGAGATCTGTTTGGGCTCGGTCCTGGCCCGAAACCGGACCAACCCACGGGCCAGTCTCCGGCCTATTTTCATTCATGGCAATCGGACCGGGCCTGGCTTCCTTTTTTCCAGGCCGGGCTGAAACTGGAATTCATTCTTCCTAAAGGTCTAGACGAGTTGAAATTTTCGGGTCCTGTTTTTATCAAGCCCATATGAAAATAATTGGCCCTGCCTATCCTGACATGACCCATGCAAAAATCAGTAAAATTTCGATCGGTCCAACAATTTTTGCAAAAAATGCATATATTTTTAAATCGTCATTGTTCTATATTAAAATTTTCAATTTATTCTTTTTAAAGAATAGTTCATTTTCTAGGCAATTAAAATTAAAGTACAATAAAGCGTGTGAAAAAAAACCTGCCCATGACAGAATCCTGTTTCAAACGGAAAAATGTATTTATCCATGCAAAATGAACATAATAATACGTGAGAAAAGAATGTAATATATTTACAACCGACAGTGTACATGCTAAGAAGGTAACTTTCCTATAACGGATATTTCTGTTCTCCTACGTGATTCCGTCTTAGATATTTTTACTATACTATAAGAATATTCAGGTTTTTAAGTCTCCAAGCCATGTAATATGGATTAAAGTTATTAATAACAACTGAGTCATTTGCATACAAATCGAGATCCAGTAACAAAATAAATATCTCAGCACAAAGCGTTTTTTAAAAAACGAAGAATGCAACAAACAACATGAAAAGAAAAACTAAAATAAATATTTTTGTCAGAACTCCTCGTAGAAGACAATTTTTAACCATACGAGTGTAAAAATATGTTTTTGTTGAAATTCAGGCGAGCTGGGAAGGGATAATTACGTTTTTGTATGAGCCAGGCCGAGCTCGGGCCGAGGTTCTAGCTTTTATACTGGATCGAGCCAATAAACTATGTGCATGGCCCGGACCGGATTCGAGTCTAACTTTTAGCTTTTTTTTTTTTTTTTTTTTTTGTGCCAGGCCGGCCTAATATACATACATATATTTTTTACGATCCGGATCGAACTTTTAACTTTTATACCCGGCTGAGGGGCAAAAAAATTTCTACAAGTCGGGTCGCGCTCGAACCTAGAAATTTCTCCGGTGCAGATCTTAACAGAAAGTCTCAAACTGAGAAAAACCTATAAACATATATTTTGTTTTTTTTTCCTCCTGGAAATTGATGTCTATTATCCTTTTGAACATGGAGCAAAGACAGAAATTCAATTTAAAAACTATCCACTGTATAATACTCAAAGCGTATGACGGTCGAAATAATGATTCTTTTACTGTAAGATGTCTGAAAAATGTAATTGCTACCCTTTTTCAAAACAAATGACAGTTTTCACTTAACCAGTGCATCTAAGATCTAATATACGCTTCCACAGTTTAAATATAATATTCGCGATCTAATTGAATCACTTTGTTGAATATAATTTGATTCAACAAAGCTGCGAATTTCAAATAAATTAAAAAAACTTAATATTAACTTTAGTGTCGATTCATAAAAGCGTCTAATTTGCTTAACTAGTGATTCATATAAGCGGCAATTATAATATTTTTTTAACTCTGGAAGGGGTTTTACCTCTCCCCCCCCCCCTTGGGCTGTGCCACTGGAAGCATACACACATACAAAGGACTTATGAAGTTGGGGGCCTGTGCCCACCCCACAAAATAGCTCTAGTTACGCCTATGAAAGTGCCGATATAAAGTTAAATTCAACATTTAAACAATATTGGTTTGTAATAGGACAGTTGTCATAATTTTCAGTTTCCGGTTTCAGTTACCTCCGCTCTTTATTATTTTTATTTTAACCCCTTTTTTTTTAACCTGACACTTTAAACTTCACCCTACTGTGTTTTTATGCCATAATCTTTTACACCAACGTGATAATGATACACCGACGATACGCATTGTGCTATTGTAATACATGGGATAGAATGCCAAATGCTACACGAAATATTCAAACACGTGTCCATTTAATTAAATTTTGTTGTGAAAAAAAATTACAAGGATTAATTAGGAAGACTAGTTGTTAGGAAAGTTATTGAGACATAAGTCTAGTTATTAAAACAAATTATTAGAAAGACTAGTTTCAAAAGAGAAAATGTTAAAGATTTACATCAACAATATAGTAGTCATGTTTTATAGGAATTTGAGTTTTTTTATGGGAGCCGTGCATGGTAATATAATTTAAATACTTGATGAGTTCCTGTTAAACATCGATATCTATTCTACTGAACAGTATATCAAAATTTTGTAGACATCAAAATACAAATATGAAAGTTATAATTCGGAGAATCAGGTATATGGATCGATAGACAATATTAGAGGGTTTCGTTACATCCGTCCCGAATTTGAAAATTCCATTTGAAGCACATCTGAAAAACAATAGAAATCTGACAAATAATTTTTATCGATCCGCAACCCTAAGCGACAGATTTGAGCTCGAAATGGATTCGACCACAATCCGAAATAAGAAAATTAATATTTACAATTATAAAAAAGTAGTCAATAATTTACACAGATAATGTAAATTTTATCTTTCACGTAGAAAAATGATATATATAGTAGAACTTTTCAAAACAGAATATGTTCATAACGGAAATTTATATGGATATCATATAATATACCTGACAAGATGAAAACCCGTCTGAAACGGGTTTTTTCTGGTCTCTTGCGATTTCGTCTTAGCAGCTTTTACAATAGTCGATTCTAGTAAATTCGAAATTTTAGACCGAGAAATTGGTTCGAATTATAAAAATAATTCGTTAGTTAATTATAATTAATTATAATTAATAGTTAATTATATATAGTTAAATAATTCGTTAGTAAATAGTTTTCATACTATCACTAAAGAAAATTTACTTATCTAACGTTGGAAAAAGATACCGTTTCCATTATTCGAATTGTATCTTTCCTATAATTCGAACATGTTGATATATAATGGCCTATGGTAGTGTAATATATCTTTCACTACAATCTACAATAAAAATTATCTGTTCTAATAATTTAACAATATCGCAACACTATTGCAGCCTATATCTTTCCTATAATTCGAACATGTTGATATATAATGGCCTATAGTAGTGTAATATATCTTTCACTACAATCTACAATAAAAATTATCTGTTCTAATAATTTAACAATATCGCAACACTATTGCAGCCTATATATATATACAGGCTTTACAAATTTGATAAAATCTGGTAGCCAGCAAAATATTTTAGTCGCCAATAAAATATATTTACTCTCCCCCTACCCCGTCAATAGTTTTAAAAAAAAAATAAAAAGTTTTGTATGAATTAACTGAGAAAAAATAATAGCAAGTATAGTTTAAAATTAGTAATTAAACACTTTAGAATAGTACATAATTTAGAAAGATAATACTAAGTTTTTTAATGAAGTTATTATCTGTAAAAAAAAAAAAAAAATAAGTACTGTAAAGACTGAATTAACAGAAAACGGAAAATGCTGATTGCTAATGCTTCAAATATCCGGACAGTTGAGGTACAGAAAATTCGGTTACATTATTTAGTCGATCTGATAAAAATTAAGAAAGTTACGCCGCTTTAATTTACTTTATTATCTCATACATAAATCACAACTTGCATTTTTAAACGGGATTATCTCAAAACTGTGTTTTTAAAGTTGGTGACCGCACGATAAATCGAACAAATCTTGACGAATTTTTAACAACCATTTTATCTAGAGAGTAATAGTTTCTTTTGGCGATCTGATGATTATTTCTATTTTTGATAAACTATCAAAATTCCAATTTTTTTAGTAAAAATTGGTGCTTTAACCTTGAAGTACCGTCATTTTGTTTAAAATTAATCCCCCCCCCCAAAAAAAAAAAAAATCGAATGATTACTCTCTAGTTTTAAATGTTCGGAGTAAATACATTATGTTTTTTTTTAAAATTTCAGAAAACATTTGACAGAGATACGGTACCCACCGTGGACAGCTACTAGAACGGGATCTCCCGGGGACACCCAACTTCACTTATTACAAAAATCAATTTCTTTTCTTTAATGTGTAATGAACAAGATACAAAGAGAGTTTTTTAAATGTCTTTTTTCTTTTTCCTGAAAAAAAAAAAAATCTCAAAAATACACCTTTTTTTCTCTCAAAAATACACAGACTTTGCAGGTATGTATAAGCCCTTAACAAAACTTTCAACGGTTATTATTAAAAGTTATTATTTTATACATTTAAGAATGGAAATGGATTCATCAATGTGTCAGAGGATAACCAGTTTAAGTTTGAGAAAAGCACTGGAAAAAAAATATTATTTGGAATTTATTTGGTTAAATATCCAACAATATTTGGCCGCAGATATTCGGCTACTTACTGTTCAGTATTCTGCCAATCGAATATTCAGAAAAAAGACCGAATACTGAATGGTGACCGAATATTCGTTAAATCCTTACTTGAAAATGAGGCATCTGAAAGCTATGCTTGAACATGTATAAAAAAAAACTTATTGCCGAAATGCATAATATTATTTTGCTGGAGTCTGTAAAAATTTCCATATACTATATAATTTTCATATATAAATTTAGAAAACTCAAATGGATGTCATATCTATTTATAGTTATTTTACGTCAGGAAATTTAGAATCACTTCAAAGGAAAGATAGAAAAAAAAAAAAAAAAGAAGAATAACAAAAATAAAAAATGAAAAACAGAAAAGGAAATTCTAGTAAAATTAATCACTTGCAAAACAATGGGAAACTAAGAATAAAAATCCACAGTGAATATATGATAGCTCCTGTTTCGTATAAAAATAAATTGTTCCTTAGTTTGGACGTTCTCAAATTATGATGCACGATTCGTTGGATCGAGAAAGACTCGTTATTTTTCAAAGTTACGTTTATTTTCGAATGAATAAAAGCGAGAGATACACATGCACGTCCAAATTTGAAGCACGGAACTGAAAACAAAGATAATACGTATCAGGTTAAATTGCAACTGTACACTTCGCTTTTGAAATTAGAGGTTTTATTTTTTTTTAAATCTATTTCATAAGGGGTCAGGAACCTTTAAAACCTCAAAAGTCAGCGAATATTTAAATAATAATAATAAAAAAGAACTATTAGACTTACTTGGATAAAACTTACATTTCTACATTACCCTTTCGAATTTTGCATTAAACAATAAACACGTTTGATTTTTATTAATGTTTGATCACACGTAGATGCATATATGATGTGCTATGCTGACGTAACTGAGTCATGAACTAATCGTATTTAATGTTTATATAAAAACAAATTACCGCCAGTCCAACCCGAACATATCTCGTGGTCGTGTGGCACGTGGGATTTCTGTTACTGTAGTCGATGCAGGATTTTAACAGACGCCATACAAATCTTAATTATTATTTTTTTTAATTAAAAAAATATTGAATTTCCAATACTATAAAATATTTTAAAAGAGTAAAATATAAAAATATAATTTAAATATAATATAATATGATATAGTAAAAATATAAAAATATAAAAAACAATAAAATAGAATTGAATTTTTTAAAAAATTATTTAAAATTATCTAAAAAAAAAAAAAATTGCGCGATTCCACCGGAAAAATTTTGCCTTTCAAATCTCAAGAAAGCTATACTTGTACAACAATGGCACAAAAATGGCATAAAAAACCTCACAAATTTCCTAAATGCTTAATATATTTTTAGAAATCCGTTAAAATATTCATATGCTGTATGCGCTTCAGATCTAAATTTATAAATCTCAATGATATACCGTATTTATTCGTGTATAGTGCGAACTTTTTTTTCTTTTTCAAAATTTTAGGGTTAAAAATCGGTGCACGCATTATGCATGAGATATTTTCGAAAATTACAACTTAAAATCATACATATTTTTATTAAGTCACTGAAACACCATTTCTGGCATGGAGCTTTTTACATTTTTATTTTTCTTTGCTTCATAATCGTATGCAAGACACGGCATCTAATTTTCGAGCTGTAGCTCTTTTGCCGTTTTTAGCATAATGTAACACTTGAAGTTTGAAAGCGGCGCGGCGGTCTAACTTGTCTTCTTTTTCATAGTAAGATTTCTGAAAACAGAATTAAGGTATAAGTACGCAATATGGAATATATTTATTTCACTTTTCACAATTTTTTCTTGTTACCATGATTGTCTATTTCAAATGTCGATAAATATTTTAAAGCAAAGTTTCTAATGTGAGAAAACTATACATTACAAAAATCTTAATTTTATGAAAGTTTATGGTATGGTAAATATACAAGAGTAAACACGAAATGATCGAGTTTTTTTCAACACTTCCAACATAGTTGAAAAATTAATTTGGTTTATCTGGCCGTCTGTCTGTCTGCGCTCTAACTCGCGTAAATATTCTCGGATAGCCATTTAATTGATATACGTTATTGGGGTTTGCCATGAAATGTTCGGTATTGAAAATGAAGTGTGTAGCATTTATAGCTCGTTTACAGGGACACTCAAAATAATTCTGTAACAATGTCTGTGTAATAAAATCGTTTGCAGTGTATTTTATTGATGTTACAATATTTCAAACACATTGAAATAGATATGCATCACAGTGGGGCACTACAAGACGCTTACTATAGAACAGGGTATGTACCTTTATTGTTCATTTACAGGAATACACAAAAGAATTCGGTTACAGTACTGTCTATGAGCAATAATTGCTAGAAATGCGTTTTAAATTAAACTAATTTTTTGCATATTACTTGGTGTTTATAAATTCTATAGATCATGCACGAGGCTGCACAAAAGAATTCAAGTACCTTTCTTCTTATTGACGGAAATTGCTGAAGGGGAATTTTCAACTCTGTGATGCATTTCCTAACTGAACTAAATGTTTGCATACTATGTAGTATACATAAAAATTTATAGATCATATATAGGGCTGCACAAAACGAATCGGATATTTATCCGACTATAGATGATAATTGCTAAAATTGCGTTTTGAAATGTGTTATGCGTTTTCCAAATAATTGTTGCTCAATATCACAAAGTATAATTTAGTAATGTTCAGTATAATTAGGTAAAAAAACCTGGTGGGTGGGGCTAGTTGAGCCAGTGTTGGATTCAGACACTTTTCTCCGGAAGGGATTTCTGTGTCTCCAGGGGGGGGGGATTATAAAGCTAAGGGGAAAATTCCACTTTTTGACCATTGAAAGCTTAAAATCTGAAATCTTCCGGGGGGGGGGGGAAATCTTCCCCGGGCCACCCCCTGAATTCAACACTGAGTTGTTGATCTTAAGCCAAAAGGTAAGGTAGGCCGTCCGGTTTGACCTTGACCTTGTTTACTTAGACAGTCTCCTTCCAGGATTGCACTTAAACTCGAAAGGTTTCGCTGCGTTTCCTGGAGTGGTCATCCCATTCTATCATCTTTCAGCTTATTAAATGGTGAAGTTTTGTTATAGTATTCTGTTAGTGTTGGAAAGTGTTTCATAATGTATGCTTGACGCATGATTTTTTTTTCTTGTTTATTTTGTGAGACAAGTTTGTTACAGAATTCTCTTCAAATTCTTGGATTTTCTTGCCGTTTAAATATTATGGAGCGCATTGTATTATACACGAGACACAATTTGTTTCGTTTTCCCAGTCGAAAACCCAAAAGTAATTGCACTCGACTTTTCGAATACTGATGTACGTGTTCAAAAAGAACAACAACAACAACAACAAAAAATAGGGAGGGGTGATTTTTATAAATTTCTGACACAATGGAAATACTGGACCTCGCTTTTTGAAATTGTAGATGCTACTTTTGCACTACTAATGCTCAGGGTCGGACTGGGCCAGGGGAAAGGGCGCAGACCTTGGATTTTCAGAGGGCGCGAAAATGTTAAATAACTCATGTCAATCTTACTTATTTTTTCTGTGTTTTACTTGACAAGAGATAACACATTCGCATAGCACTAAGTAAGAAAATTGTTTAATATAATTGGGTTGTCTGGAAAGTTCTTGCCGGTTGGGAAAATCAATTCGTACCGGAAAATTCAACCTGTTAATTATTATACATTTGAATCGAATTTAATGTCTAATACTTAAATGGTAGAATTTTCCGGTACTATTTGATTTTCCCAACCGGCACGAACTTTCCGGACAACCCAATAATATTATTGAGTCTAGAAAGACGACTTCGCTATATTCCTCGTGTATGTTTGATGTTCCATCAAATCTTTACAATGCTACACAATTTTCCAAAACATGTTATGTAATGTTCAAAAACGCTAGAAAGTTGAAAATAGTAGTTGAACACATTGTAGTAGATTGACTATAGGTTACGGCTTTCCTACTTTAGCTTTTTTGTCAGTAGAAGATGCCTTACAAAGTCATGGGAAAAAAGTGATCACCCTTACTAATTATCCTGCAAATAAGATATAAAAAACCATAGGTACCAATTTATTGGGAATAATATCTACTATTAAATTCTATTCATAAATTTTGTTTCGGGGATTGTCTACATATTAAAAAAAATGCACGAACCATGATTTTTCAAATGGTAAAACCTACTTTTGACACTCTCTTTGAGTTCCCTGGATCAAGGTAACTTGGGAATATACTTCTCTTAAATCTCCATAGCCTTATAAAAGAAAATGTGTTAGGGGTTTGTCTAAAAATTTCGAAAAATAAAATTAAAATCCTACAAGAAAAAGTAATGAAAACATTCATTTAGACACCAGTAAATTATACAGGAATTTTAAATTTATAATTAACTTTCTTTCTATAAAAGTAAATACAGCAAAATGTTTCAGGTAATATATTACGATTTATTTTTTGTGGATCTTTTGAAAACAGAAGAAGGTTTTCTATATCTCGAAAACTAATTATTCAAATGAGATGTAAACTTACACACTAGTGATTTTTTTATACAAAAATTAATGCAATTCATGATTTATAATTTTTTAATGTGAATTTATTAATAACTTTAAAAAAAATGTCTTTGAATACAATAAAAGCCTGGAATATGTTTAGGTCAATTAAGTGTATTTCATTAAAAAATTAATAAAAATTCAATCGGATGATTTTTATAAGTTTGTCAAATGTATTTAACATTAGCATCCTCAAACTTTAAACTCTTCTAATTCTATGAATATTTAAGATAAATACTATAAACTATACCTTTCCGCCAGCTGTCTCGATCCAAGGAACTCAAATGGGGTTAAAAAATGCGTGTTATGGTTTTAAATTCAAAGTCGGTATAATATTTAATATGTAGACGACTCCTGAAACATTATTTATGCATAGCAGAAATTAGTAGACATTATTTCCAATCGATTGATACCTATAATTTTTTTTACAAATATTTTTACAGGAATTAGTAGGAGGGGATCGCTGTCTTTTTTTTGTCCAGGACTTTAAATTAACACTTTAGTCTAGCTTGATTTTTTTTTGTCCAGGAGTGTAAATTAACACATTAGTCCAACTTGGTATATCCATAGTCGTGTCCATTAACAACAACAAAAATAACATTGCTTTACTTTTTTAGTAATTTCAGATTTTATTACAAGCTTAACGATATATATATATATGTGTATATTACCGTCATCTTTCTGTGAGTTACGACTCTTCCCTTTTTTATATATATATATATTTTTTTTACTCAAGCAAGACAGAATTATTGGGATATCATTAGTTCATTGTTTTCTAGCTTCGTTAGCCAACGATTGAGTTTGGCAGTCTTGCGATTGGCAGTTTGGCGATTGACATTGGCCAAAGATTTTTCTATTAGTTGGACCAACAGCTAACACTGCGTCTGAGTCAACGTTTGGCTGATCTTTGGTCTAAAGATATGAGTTGTCATTTGACCAACAGTCATGTTTACTGGAAAAAAAACTGCGCTAATAATAACAATAAAATATGATAATAATTGACCTTATTTTAATTAGAAACTTAATTTGGAAATTTTCCGTCCCTTAGCTATTAGGCGGTCAACCCAGGGCGGTCACCCACAGTGTTGAATTCAGACACTTTTGTCCGGGAGGGATTTCTGTAGCTCCAGAGGGGGGGGGGGAACTAATTTTTAACTAATTTGTCGATTTTTTTAGGCAAAAATTAATTATGCTTCTAGAATTACTGAATAAAATTGCTAAATATTTGTTTTTTCTTTAGCAAAGTAGTATATTTAAATGGGATCTCTGCAGGTGTCTACCTCATCACACACACACAGAAAAAGATTTAATATGCAAACTTCGTTCAAAAAATATTTATATCTAAAACAAAAATGTACTTTCCGTATGGAAATGGAAATAGAAATTCTGAAGTTAAAACTCATGCTTGATTTTTATTTTATTTCATTTATTTATTTATTTATTTATATATTTTTGGAAAAAGTACCACACATTATAGCAGTATTTGAATGTTGAACTATATGATGAATGTATGATGTATTACTGTTTGTATGTAAATGCGGAAAGAACACTTACTTGTGAAAATAATATTAGACTTGAAGCATTTGACCTAAGGAGAGACAGGAGGGGGAAGAGGTATTTTATCTGCTTTAAAAATTACTTTATGCATCCGTTAAATACTGAATTGATATCGCACTATAAAAAAGTTTCTACTGAAAAGATAGATCGGAAATAGCTATTAGTAGTCTTAAATCACTGAAATAATTGAGTAAATTTACTTTTTTCAGAACACTCTTACCATGATTTGCAAATTTTTTATCACAATTAGAGATCAAGGGAAATATTTAAGTTTCCATAATTGAAATAAATCCCCCGGGGATTGCAATCCTGTAAGCTACAGGATTTTGCAGTCAGCGTTTTTTTTTTTTTTTTTAACTTACAATAGTTTCTGAATAGTAATCATCGCTTTATTAAATGATCGATTTTTCTGTGATGAAATAAAGTAATTTTTTATTGAAAATACATACCAGAATTTTCTATTAGTTATTTAATTACAGAAATGCTGTTATTAAATATATCTAAGATTACTATGCGAAAAATATAATAGGTTTTTTTAATTAAAAAAAAAAAAAAAAAACGCTGGCCGCGGGAATCTGCAGCTTGTAGAATTGCAATCCAGAAATGTGATCGAGGTTGTATTCCTCGAAAAGAAAGAGTATGTTTTCCAGTCAACAACAAAATCCACACAAAACGTTTTGGTTTTCTAATATTTATCTCTTTCTTTTATCAAACTGTTTTTCGAAAAGCATACTTTCGATTATAGGGACATTCAGGGCCGGCTTTAAAGGGGCGCAAGTTCGGTGACCAATGTTGAATTCAGGCGGTGGCCCGGGGGGGGGACATCATCCCTCTGAGCCTGGAAATGTCCCCCCCCCGGAAGATTTGAGATTTTATGCTTTCAATGGGCAAAAAGTGGAATTCCCCCCCCCTGGAGCTACAGAAATCCCTCCCGGACAAAAGTGTCTGAATTCAACACTGTGGGTGACCGCCCTGGGTTGACCGCCTAATAGCTAAGGGACGGAAAATTTCCAAAATATTTAGCCTAAATGTAAGACCTAAAACATATTATTTTAAGAACCAATGAAAAAATTTCTCGCAGGGCGCGGGAGTAATACCTGGGCGTAGTATCCACAGCGCGTCAGGGCTTTTAAAACTTTCCCTATGAACAAGATCTTAAATAGTACGCAAGAAGATTCCTCAATAGTATGCAAACACGTCTGCTTTGGTTTCCTATTCAGGAAATTCCTTCGATGTATCTTCAATTTCTTCATGATAATAAAAATCTCTCTCTTTTGACATTTGTCTTAATTGATGATTATTCGTAAGAAAATTATCCAAATTTAGTACAATAATCAGAATGTATGCTTATAGCCAGGGGAAAACATTGCAGTGGCTTAG
This sequence comes from Maratus michaelseni, assembly GCA_963931845.1. Lineage (NCBI taxonomy): Eukaryota > Metazoa > Arthropoda > Arachnida > Araneae > Salticidae > Maratus > Maratus michaelseni. The sequence continues at coordinate 125,239,047 of OZ007594.1, read as the reverse complement.
GGGCGCAAAATTTTCCCTGGCTGAGGGCGCACCGGCCATCGGGCCGATGGGCCGGCGGGCCAGTCCGAGCCTGCTAATGCTTCATTACATCGCCGCCATATTTATCATTTATACTCCATCACATTTCCTTTGTGATTTTCCGAATAGAATCTGTCGCAAAATCGTTTGAAAATGGTTTAAAAATGGATTACGGTGCCTCATCCGTCAGCTTATTTTCACGACAATCGATATATATATGTGTAGATGAAGAAAAATATTAAAGAAAATTCTAGTAAAATTAATCACGGAAACCAAGAATAAAAATCCACAGTGAATATACGATAGCTCCTGTTTCGCATAAAAATAAATTGTTCCTTAGTTTGGACGTTCTAAAATTATGATGCACGATTCGTTGGATTGAGAAAGGCTCGTTTTTTGGTTTTTTTTTCAAAGTTATGCTTATTTTCGAACGAAAAAATCCCGAGATATACACATATAAATTAGAAGTACGGAACTGGGAACAAAGATAACTCGTATCATAATAAAATGCAACTGTATGCCTGTTTGAAATTAGATTTATTTTTTAAGAAGCAAGAAAAAGTTCTTGAATTAAAAAATAAGATCATCCGTTATTAACTACAGCGCAAATTATCATAAAAAAAAAATTACTGGCCCCAATCGATTCGTTATGATGTCTACCAGTATCACGATATACTTAAAAATTTGCTTCGGGGGGGGGGGGGGGGGACGGTCTACATATAGAAATCGTAACAAACTTTAAAATTTTCAATCCTAACACCTAATTCTGACATCATATTTGGATTAGTGGGATTTTTTCTTCCGATACCAAACGTGAAGCCATTATGTCAAGTCGTTTAGGAATTCTGCAGGTTTAAAGTTTGGAATTCCTAATGTTAAATTAAATTTGAAGGGTAGCAAAACAGATTGCAATGCAAGTGGTTTTTAAGCATAACTCAAAAACTCCATGACTAAATGAGTAATTTTGCATTCGCATATTCGAAACTCTTACAAATTGTTTCTGTTAAAAATTCACATGTTACAATTCATATTTTATTCAAAATATAATTAATATTTTATCCAAATTTATTTAAAAAAAAATGGTAAGCTACGAATTTTTTAAGATAAATCGATTTCTAGAGGTTTCAAATATGCGAATACAAAACTACAGCTCATTCTGTTAAGTAGTTTTTGGGTTATGATTAAAAAACTACCCCGAATGCAATCTGTTTTCCAACGATAAAAAATTAATTTAACATTAAGAGTTCAAAATTTTAACTTTCATAATTCCTAAACTATTTGACCGAATGATTTCACGTTTGGTGTCTAAAGGTAAAATGTACCAAAATATCCAAATAGGATGTCAAAATTAGGTATTAGTATTGAAAATGTTAAATTTTGTTACAACCTATTTATATAGACGATACTCTATGCAAAATTTAAGTGCAGGATTAATTAGTAGACTTTCTTACTAATCGACTGGTACCAGTCACTTTTTTATATAATGATTTGGGGTCTGATTTACGGGTCAGATTTACGGGTCAGATTTTTATTTAGGGGTGCGAACTGTGTCGCACTTTATTTCGCAAAAGCTATAAAAAATATTCAAAAGCTATTAAAAACTATAAAAAAGCTTCCACAAGGCCCGATTAAGGCATTTTGAGATACCTGCACAATGATTTGTGGAAGCTTGAAACTTTTATAGTTTTTTTTTTATAGCTTTTGAATATTTTTTGACACCTTTTGTAGTAGATTGCACTTACGGTATCATTGAATGAAATAAAGTGCGAACTGTATCGTACTTTATTTAGCAAGCTATAAAAAAATATTCAAAAGCTATTAAAAACTATAAAAAAGCTTTCACAAGGCCCGATTAAGGCATTTTGAGAAACCTGCACAATAATTTATGAAAGCTTAAAACATTTTTTTTATAGCTGTTGAACATTTTTTATACCTTTTGTAGGAGATTGCACATACGCTATCACTAAACGAAATAAAATGCGCTTCTAGCACTTCCATCTAGCTCTGTCATCACATTTTACACAAAACATAATTATTATTTTTAAATGTTTGCTGAAATTGCTTCATTGCTGTTACAGTTTCATACTAAAATCCGGATGTATTGACTAAATAAATATTTCACGATCTCAGTTCCTTTTACAAAAAAAAAATTATTTTGCTGTATATTATGAATGCTTAACCCCCCTCTCCCCCTTCATCTTTTTAGAAACATCCTGTAGATTAATTTGATTAACTGAATATTGCTTTAAGAAGGTCCGGGACACAAAAATCTTCAAATTTTTGAAAAATATTTCACTGCATTAAAAAATTCCTTGTTTTTATTCGCTTAAAATGATGTTTAAATCATGTTTCTATCATAAATAGAACAGGATATATTAAATTTTTAAAAATCTAGCTTTCAAGTAGTGGTTGTCATGGAAACGTTTTTGCGTTTTTCTGCATGATGGGTTCTTTCATACATTCTCGTCTTTAAATCGTTATAAGTAAAACAGCTAAAGATAAATAGTTCAAACTTGGAACATGTCTTTTTTAGTTATTTTACTTTAATTTTGATTCAGCAAATTTGAAAAAAAAAAAATTACTTTTGAAAATATGATTTTTTTTTTTGTTTTTTAAAGTTACATAATTTTTTTAAAAGTTTTTACTTTAAATATTTTATTTTATTTTAAATTAATATTTTTTTAAAATGCCGAATCAAAATTAAAATTTATATATTTCTGTTTATTTAAATGAAAAAAAAAATTGAAATTCTACAAATAATATTTCGAGTTATAACAATTTTAAATTACCCCATTTTTTAAAATAAATTTTAAATTAAAAAACATTTAAAAAAATTATGAGAAGTCTTATCATGTGATTTTGTTTACTAATGATATGGTTAACCATTACAAAAGAATTCAAAATTTCAACTCAATAAATATATATGTTTTTTAAATGTGTCCCGGCCCCCCCTTAACCCAATGTATCGGGATCCAATTTTTTATTTACTTTGAGCGTATTATTAATATGATAAAGCGCTAATCATACAAAGTTTTCTGTAAAAAAAAAAAAGAATAATTTAAACAGCGAACTAAATGATGATTTAATATTGGTCAACCTCTGACACTGCATCTTTAAGTATTCAGGGCAAACGCATAAAGATTAGGTCAGATTATCATATTTTCTCTAAGTAGTCTAACTCGCTTCATTCGTCACGAGTTTGACATTTATGTATCAATAATTAAGTCCCTATCGGGGTCATTTACCTTATATGCATTGAACAAGTTATTCTGGCTTCTTTGAACGCCTACTGAGCGAATGAATGCCCCTTATTTTCTTGTCTGGGAGTGATAAGTGAAAAGTAATTACGATATAAGCTGATAAGAAATTACAATGTTAGTATTAAGAGGAAATAAATTGGGTGTGAAAGAAATTATGATCTGTGGTTGATTTCTTACATGTATTTAATTAAATATTGCCTTTGGAGATTACGTGTGGTTGATTTTTAAGTGTCATGACAACGAGAAAATTTGGTGATTTTTTTGCTAATGAAATACTTTAAGCAATTTCATATTATTTTTACTAACAAGAAATAATATGTTCTTTACAGTATATAAATAATGCAAAAAATATGCAATCAAATATGTTACTAAAAATATATTTGTGTAATGGCGCTTCATATTAGCTACTAGATATATGCAAATATTAAAAGTTTATTTCAGTTCTTATTTTAAAGTTTATAGTAATTAATTAGTCGGATGTGCCAATTCCAAAACTTTCTTCTGTCTCATACATGTTAATACTTCAAAATTCGCTATCACATTGCCTATAAAATTAATATTTTTCGTCACTCTGTTGTACTTCAGATGCTTGCGAATCGCCGGACTACATGGATGTGAAGCACCTTTCGCGGCACGAGCGGCTGATGTACAACACAACTCTATAAAAAATCGAAAAAATAAAATCGCTATCACAGCGCCCCCTTCCGGCTGAATATCCCCAAATTCAACTGGGACCTGCTGGCCGTACCAAATCATATATATGAAATTTAGTTCAATTCTGTGCATAACTTCATGCTCTTTTCAATGATACAATAATAAAAAGGGAACAGAAATCGTTATCACAGCACCCTCTTCCGACGGAATACCCCCAAATTCAACTGGGACCTTCTAGACATGGCCAAAAGCACATAAATGAAATTTGATCAAATTCTATCCATAACTTCATACACTTGTCGATGATACAAAGAGGACACACACACGAACACACAGATACACGGACAGACCGACACTTTGTAAAAACATGTTTCTTGGGATTTCTCTGACCCCTAAAACGTGTAAATCAGGAAGTCGAAAAAATTTCGATTACATTTCGGATATCGAGAAATTTTTCAATTAAATTTGAATTCGAAAAATTTAGAATAAAAAAATTATTCGATTAAAAATTTAGAAAAATTTCGATTATTTTCTACTATTATAGATAGAAGAAAGTAGAAATTTACAATAATTAAGAAAATTATGGATACCAAATTTAATATTTAACTTTGAATAAAGCATATCCTGAGAGAGATGGAGTTGATACAAGTTTTTCTGGCTACAAGGACGCCTTCTGAGCGAATAAGTGAAATGTAATTGCCTCTATAAGCTGATAAGATATTAGAATGTTTGTACTGAGAGAAAATAATTGAATTTTATAAAACTATGATCAGTGGTTGATTTCTTACATATTTAAAAATTAAATATTACCTTAAGAGATTACCTTAAGAGATTGTGGCTCATTTTTCAGCTTCATTCCGCCGAAAGAATTTGGTGATAGATTCTCTAAAGAAATACATTAATCATTTCACTTTTTTAAGCCAACAAAGAAAGAATATATCTAAAATTTGTAGAAAAGATGAATAAATTGTAGAAATAGGCAATAACAATATTAATAAAGATCGTTCAAAAAATAACAAAAGCTTCAAGACATATATAATTGGAAAATAAATCATTGCACCGATGAATAGAATAATAACATGTGCGTGTGAAGATGCACTGCAAAAAAAAGTGTTGATTTTACAGTAAAATAGCTTCCAGTATTATACCGCAAAATTAACAGTAAAATAAACAGTAATACGCTACCGCGTATGCGCGGTAGCGTAATTACTAATATTTTACTGTTTATTACTGTTAATTTTACTGTATAATGCTAGCAGCTATTTTACTGTAAAATCAACACTTTTTTTGTAGTGTGGTCCGAGACACAAAATTTTATTTCTTTTATTTATAAATATTTTTACTCGATTTTTAAACATACACATATCTATATAGTCGAACTCGTCTAATATGAGCACAGCTAAAACGAGGACACGGTTAAGAGGAGTAATTTGTACGTTAAAAATGGATACAGCAGAAAAATCAAAATTTTGTGACTTGAACACCTCTGAAGTCTTCGGTAACTAGTCGAGCTGTCTAACTACACCTTTGAGGTAGTTAGAGAGACCAGAATTATAAAATAGAATACACATTTCTTGACATTAGGCAGCGTCTACAGGCTGAGAAGAATTGTGCTGTTAAACGACTCTCAAATAATCAATTGTCAATGAATGAGGTGTCGTTCTGCAAGTTGCATTTTTTTAAATTCATTATATTTAACCTTTGAAACTCTCAACATGCAATTGGATTTTTTTTTTAAATATTAGTAATACTGGATAGTTTCAGGATATTTAACTCTTGCGGAGTGTAGCGCAAAATGCGTTTTCTCACATGCGTTTTTCCACACCAGGCATTTTTATTTTCATTGGAAACTTTTTATTATATCAGGAGGCTCCCCCCCCCCCCTCCTCCGCCTTGAATCCATCATTATCTCATTAATTCGATAAATGTTATTCTCTAGAATTCAGTATCATATTGTTTTTGCCTAAAATACACTGGCCTCCAAAAGTTAAGGTACGACCAGTCTTTTGTGTTTAATTTGAAAACAAATGAACAAAAATACATTAAATTTTGAGGAATTGTGCTTTAAATAGTTATTTATCGAATTTTATTTAATTTTAACGTTAAACATGGTTTATAAATAAAAAATTACATTTTTTGCAAAAGTCCACTATTTGATAAAAAAAAAATAATAGGCAGTTTTTTGTGAAAAAAAAAATAAATAAACAGATTTTAATAAAGCATGTGTCTGGATCTACTTGTAATGCATTTGTGGCATCGACTTTCCATACTGCCAATTAAGGACTTACGTCAGCCACATGTCTGTCGAGATAGTCCCAAAGATGCTCTATCGGATTAAGACCCGATAACTGAGCTGGCCATTCCATTAGCTCCGAACCTTGATCCTCAACATATTCATCAACAACTCTAGAGTATTACGATCGGGCATTATCATTCATTAACACTAATTCATCCCCAACAGCGCCATCAAGGATCTCGTCCCGATATTTCACAGCAGTTAGAGTATTCATGGCGGTTACTGTGGCCACCGGAGCGATTCCAGCTCAAACCATGATTACACCTCCTCTATAACTGTGTCTTTCAACATTGTTATATAGAAGCTGATGCCTTGTTCTCTCCAGATCAGCACACGAACTGAATTCACTCTCCAAAGCAAACCGGGGACTCATCTGTGAACAGTACGGAAGCCCATTGTTGTGTGTTACAGGTAACGTGCTCTCCTGGTCAACATAAACGGGCACTTCTGAGTTATCGAATAAGAGGGCCACACACAACGGGTCGTCTTGCATAAAGTGCTCAAATGTGACGACGTCTATGCATCGTAATCGCAGGTATTCTCATCCCTGTTGCTTTACGATGATCTGAAATGAGCTGAGCCACAGTAGTGATGCTCCTCTTTCGGGCCAAAAGAGCTAGAAAGCGATCTTACACAGGGGTTGTAATCTATGAGCTGGCTGGAACAAGTCTTCTTGGTACTGAATTTTCGGATTCAAATTGATCTCAGAGCCTTTGAACCACACTACGAGACACATTATGACGTCCAGCAGCACCAGCTTGTGATAACCCCATTTCCATCCATCCGATTGCCAGCTATCTTAATTAATCAACTAAACGACATTTCCTAGACATGGAAAACACTATTTTAGTACCAACAATTCAAGATCAACAACCATAAAAACATTTTCACACAAATTCTAAAAGTGGGATTTTCTCAATTTCCCTTGACAGCCATGTAAATGTTCAATTCTTTAAAAAAAATAGAGATGGGCATAATTGTTTCATAATGTTTTATTGAAGTTACTTATGATCATTCATGTAAACCATGTTTATTACCTTTATTTTCTTTCTTTTAATAGTCAGCGTTAAAAAACTGGTTGTACCTTAACTTTCGGAGGCTAGTGTATATACAAATATTGATTTTATGATAAATGATAATTAGTTTAAAAGATTAATTTTCCTCATAAATATTTTATTAATTCTTGATAATCCTAATTGTTAAATTCATTTGAAAATAACAACTGAGACCTCCCATGAATTGCTGCACTACTGATTAAACGCAGTACTCGCCGCATACATTTAATAATTATGTCTATGTGTTTTAATCCACTTCCTCAATTATCGAACATTCTCAGGTATATTATATCTCCAAGAACTCAATTAGATAGGGTTATCGAGAATCTACTACTATATTTATTTGCTAAGTTATCCATCCTGTACATTCATTTAAAGAGCATTATTTAACGATATTAAAATATAATTTATTCATTAAATAACATTTAAGTTTAGTGAACAACAGGTATCATTGTAATTTTATTGATATTATTACTTTTGATCATACAATTTAAATCATATAAATCTATATATTCCAAGTATAGATGACAATATTGTCATGATTTCTGTTAGCTACTTTGAAGTATCTACCTTGTCCTTTATTATTACGCTATATTCAATAGTTATACGTATTCAGATGATTAAACATTGCTCAAATTACTCTATTACAAAGCTTTTAAAATGAATTCGAGTGTAATTGATTTTGAATATGATAAGGTATTCTAGAAAATATGGATTTCCTACGTGTTTTAATAACTGAAAAGATATATATTTTCTAAAATAAAATTATTTAGAGTTTAAATGCTAAAGAAGAATTGTATTTGGAATATCGTTTGACACGGAAATTAAAGGAATACTAAATCTATTGCACTGATAAAATTTGCATTTATCATAACTTTTGTCAAAACAGAAGAATATGCAAAATATCTTTATTGTTTTTCAACTTTTGAATAAGTTTAATTCTTTATAAGCTTTTATTTAACTTAAATATTTGAAATTTGCCTCAGCCCCCCCTCATGGGGCAGGGGCAAAAACATTTATCCAATAAGGGTATGTATATGTCATCACGTATGTAATCACGTAAATGTCATTGAATTTCCATTGAACATTGTAAATGTCATTGAAGTCCCAAATTGGGTTTTATTTTTTTCTGTGTATATGGAACTTACCCTAGCGGTTAAACATATGAACGTTTAAACGGTTTTCGTTCATTGCGTGAAAAAAGATGTCTTACTCTTGCTGGTCTGCGGGTCAGAGACATTGAGAAACCCCCGTTAGAGTGCATTCTCGTGGTTTATAGGGCTCATTGTAATCCCTGTCTTGAAACAAACACGATGTCCCCCATAATTTACCAGCCTTGCAGTTCCTGTGCAAATAGCGGATACTCCCCCCCCCCAAAAAAAAAAAGAGAAATATATTTTTTTAAGTTTAGATTTTAGTTGTTTTACCCTCAATACGAAAATATTAATTATGGAATGTTTTACTGTGGCGTAGCGGGTAGCTTCGAAGCTACCTTTCGCATGTCTGTAACACACGCACATAGCTTATTTTGATTTATGGTGAGGCCATATCGTCCGAAACATTATTTTTGCACACGGCCGCAGAACTCAGACTTACATTGACATTATATATTATAGCGACACTGATCAATCTAACTCCTGAGAAGTTGCATAATCATACTTCTATTGTATTTAAGAATATTTGTTTCGATATTAAAAACATTTTGAAAATACATTTTACAGAAAAAAGAAAGAGAAGACAAGCCATTTTAAGAATGTGTGATTGCGTTCTAAAACCTGCAGTGACGATTATTTGTCCAGGCAGTAAGTAATCGAAATTTATAGGTACTTCACACAAAAAATGAAATTTGTCAAGATTAGCAAAAAAATCGTAAACGTAAAATCTTGTAATGCCCATATACTTTGTATAAAAAAAATCAACTTGCGTTATACATTAACGCAGAGTTGAAAACATTAGTACCGTGGAAAGAATAACATTTGCGCTCGGACGCAATATTGAATATACGCACACACAAAGTGAATAATTGTTACTAAGGGAAAAAAGAGAAAAACATACTTAATAAGGATGGACAATAAATCTGAAAAGTGTATATTCTCCTCCATTGTTTAAAAAGTCTTTACTTTCGTTATATATTTGCAATAAGCCTTTACAGGAAAAAATAACAAGATTCTATCTATGTATGAAACATATTATTGCTACACAGTAACGCCACCGAATTCCAGCTTGTTCTCCGTTCAGTGACGTAAGACTCATAAGGTCCATTGCCATTGGTAATAAAAGTAAATACGTATACTTGAAATATACGTATACATTTACCGTTTTTTTCCCCAGAAAGATCTAGCCATTACAGGAACACAACGATTAATAACTGACTTCATTTTTAGGTGCGTTCGTAATTATATAAATACGTTAGCACCAATAGTCGTCGTCCAGTCCGTCCGTCTGTCCGCATGTAACAGCGCAAAAACTACCCAACCGAATGGTTTGAAATTTAATATATATAATCGTTGCAGAATTTTGTCGAGTCATTTCAATTTTAATGAAAATCGAATTAAAACTTAACAAGAACGAAAAATCATGCGTCAAGCATAGATTATGTAACACTTTCCAACGCTTCCAAAATAATTTTACAAATCATACCGTTTAATAAGCTGAAAGATAACATTTAAGTAAACAATTTGGGAAACGCATAACATATTTAGAAACATAATTTCAGGAATTTCCAACGTATACAATATTAGGAAAAATATCCGAAAACTTTTATTCAGCCCTGTATATGATCTATAGGTTTGTATATATACTACATAGGATGCTAAATTTTAGTTCAGTTAGGAAATGCTTAGCACAGTTTAAAATTCTCCTTCTGGAGTTTCTGCCAATAAACGGAAATGTGTTTGCGAACTTTTGTGCTTCCCTGTATATGATCTACAGAATTTATACACACCACCTAATAGACAAAAAGCGAGTTAAATTTAAAATCGCGTTCAGTAACTTAAAACGCACTTCCAGGAATTATTGTTAACATACAGTAGAGAATTCTTTTGTGTGTCCCTGTAAATGAGCGATGACTGTTATACACACAATCTTCTGTAGTTAGCCTCTTGTAATACACCTTAGTGATATATATATAAATTTCAATGCGTTTAAAATAGTGAAACATTATTTAAATAAACCGCAGACGATTTTTCTCCATAGATGTAATGTAACGGAAATCTTTTGACTGTCCCTGTAAAGTAACTATAAGTGCTATGCACACCCTATTCCATATTAAGCTTCTTGTAATGCCCCTTAGTGATATAAGTAAATTTCAATGCGTTTAAAATAGTGAAACATTATTTAAATAAACCGCAAATGATTTTTCCTCATAGACCGCAATGTAACGGTATTCTTTTGAGTGTCCCTGTAAGAAAACTATAAGTGCTACACACTTCCGTTGAAATAGGGAACATGCTATAGATAACGATAATAACATATAAAAATTGCAGAGCAATCCGAGCATATTTATGGGAGTTAGAGCACGGCCAGACGGCCAGACAAACCGAAGTCATAAACACTTTCAACTAGGTTGGAAAGTGTTAAAAAGATATTAAGAAAAGTTTTCTTCATTCTATTAACTCTTATCATACATAATCTATATAATAAACGCAAGTCAGGTGACTGAGGAGAACAAATACGGGTTGACCATTTCTTTTTTACATACGCCAGGCGGCCATTTTTATTGAAACTTATTTTTTCAAATAAAACTACATAAAAAGTTCATTTTTAGAAAGATCGTTCAAAAAAATTGTTTGTTTGAGAGATGCATTACATTAAAAAATGTATAGATTCTGAGATAACTTCAGTTAAAATTAGGTTAACAGACCAATATTTATCCCAATATCTATTAATGTAAATAAACACAAGAGATTCGTTCATCGTGAATCATAGAAATATTAAACCATGGAGGTAATCCTTCGCAAAGCAAGATCTCCATGGTGAATTTGTGTCGAAAAAAAAATTCGCATCTGTAAACGTGGCATACGTAATAAGAGACAAGAAAAAGATGCACATTTCGCTCATAACAGATGATATAATTATTTTCACTGAAATAATAACGAAGATTTTTCTTTACATTGTAAAACTATTTATAATAAGAATGTACCTCATTTATCACGTTTAACGTACAATTTCCAACTTATTAACCCTACAGTGCATGAATTTTTCTTTTAAAATTGTGTTTTTTTATGCGTATATTAAGAATTCGACACCAGAAATTTTAAGATAGATTTTTAAGTTAATTTAGTAGCATATTTATGTTATTTTTACAGGATTAATATTTCTATATAACTATAGTGGTTGCAAAGAGCATGATTTATTTATTAAAAGTTAAATAGAAAGTGTTGCCAATTGGCTACAGCTACAGTATGCACTGCAGGTTTAAAACAGCGAAACAGCAGTGCGACTGGTGAAATAGTGCTAATGTTGTTCAAAAGATCCCAGAAAGTTTTCACAAATTGAGGAACAGTTTTTCGGTAATATTGTGATATAGTGAAAACAAATGAAACTTTGTTCTGTGTAATCCAGATTATCGTTTATGATTTTTGTGTTCATGAATTAGTGACATTTCTTTCCTTTACATATTTTTTTATATTCTTAATACATAAGCAACAGTTATAAATTCAGCATGCAAGAAATGTAAGGTTATAAAGAAAATTTTCATACGATAAATTGTGTTAATTTTAAGTATTTTTTAGTCATCTGGAACAAATGTAGCATTGCATTTTTTTACACGAATTTATTAATTTTTTGTACACGAAATTTTCGAGAGCGTATTTATCGTGTAAAATCATAATTAGATGTATTTAAAAGTAAGATGCGCTTTTAATATTGCATTGTGCATTCGTAGGCAATGATGAATTCCTGAATTTATACTCAAATGTGACACACAGTGGGCCCTTTTTACTTACCCATCATACGTAGTATAGGGTAAGTTTCGTTTTGAAGTTAAGTATCGTTTAGAATCGTTTCGTTAAGTATCGTTTTGAAAATCGAAAAAAAAAAATGACGGATTTACACGTTTCAGATACTGGAGATTCCGAAAAACATATTTTTAGAAAAAAATTTTGCCGTCCGTCTCTCTCTGTGTGTGTCTGTAAACGCTCTATCTCCCGAACAAATTGAGATAGAGACTTGAAATTTGGTATATACTTAGTATATAATAATGGAAAGAAGCTTATTAAATTTCAGTAACCTCGATTATCTGGAACTATTTTTTTCGAACTCTCAAAATATTCGTTCTGATAAAATGTATATAAAATTTTTCGAGACTTTTTTTTAAGGAGTGAATATTAAAGACAATAAAAAACATAAATTTCGCATAAAGAATGAAGTCGATAGGATAATCAGTTGCCGAGATATTTGTAATCACTTTTTCCATACTCTTCGATTTTTCATGACCCTGTATTTCATCCAAATGTCAATTCAAATATATATTTTAAATGGAAAAGAGATCCGACGCAGTAAACCGTTAGTTAATATGATTATCAATTTTGGAGTTATAAGGATGTTTCTTTTACGCAATTCAGTAATAGAGCAATTAAAGGTTATGACGTCATCAAGCCAGCATTTTATTCGAATTGCAATGCATTTTATAAATAGTTTACACATGTTTTATTTTCTTATTTTATATTATGCATATCCATGATGGCTAAGTATTACGGTGGTCCTCAACGACTAGTTTTAAGATTTCTTAAAAAATATGTACACTGTGGTGCTGCATGTTCACTGCTTATATATTGTCTGCTTGATCTATTTCAACATTGGACTCCCACTCCAGCATCAGTTTATCTTTATCAAAAAGCTTTGAACAGAAATAAAAGCAGAATTTAGTTCAATAATCAGGAGCATGAGTAATTTTTCTCTGTAATTTTACCGTCCAAACTTTTACAGAGAAATATACACTATCTGTTCAAAGATGACAAAATTATCATTATAAACAGGTTCAGACTAGAGTAATCGAGATGAATTGACGCTGACGCCATTGCTGGTCGGGATGACTTTAACCCCTTCGCGACGAGTGTCTTTTACAGAATTTTTAATCTTTACCACCGGTTTTTTAAAACAGAAATTTTCGTCTAATTGAATCGCAGAAATGCTAAGATTTAATAAAGCAAAGCTTACAATAAACAAGAACGAAAAATCATGCGTCAAGCATAGATTATGTAGCACTTTCCAATGCTTCCAAAATAATTTTACAAATCATACCGTTTAATAAGCTAAAATATAACTTCTAAGTAAACAATTTGGAAAACGCATAACATATTTAAAAACATAATTTCCGGAATTTCCAACATATACAATATTCTGAAAAATATCCGAATACTTTTATTCAGCCCTGTATGGCATCTACAGAATTGTATATATACTACATAGGATGCTAAATTTTAGTTCAGTTAGGAAACGCGTAGCACAGTTTAAAATTCTCCGTCTTGAGTTTGTCAATAAACAGAAATGTGTTCGCGAACTTTTGTGCTGCCCAGTATAGGATCTACAGAATTTATACACATCACGTAATAGACAAAAAGCAAGTTAGCATTAAAATCGCGTTCAGTAACTTAAAACGCACTTCCAGGAATTATTGTTAACAGACAGTAGATAATTCTTTTGCGTGTCCCTGTAAATGAACGATGACTGCTATACACACAATATTCCGTAGTAAGTCTCTTGTAATGCACCTTAGTGATCTATATAAATTTCAATGCGTTTAAAATAGTGAAACATTATTTAAATAAACCGCAGACGATTTTTCTCCATAGACGTAATGTAACGGAATTATTTTTACTGTCTCTGTAAAGTAACTATAAGTGCTATGCACACCCTGTTCCATATTAAGCTTCTTCTAATGCACCTTAGTGATATATATAAATTTCAATGCGTTTAAAATAGTGAAACATTATTTAAATAAACCGCAAATGATTTTCCCCCATAGACCGCAATGTAACGGAATTCTTTTGAGTGTCCCTGTAAAAAAACTATAAGTGCTACACACTTCCGTTGAAATAGGGAACATGCTATAGATAACGACAATAACATATAAAAATTGCAGAGCAATCCGAGCATATTTACGGGAGTTAGAGCACGGACAGACGGCCAGACGGCCAGACGGCCAGAGGGCCAGACGGCAGACGGCCAGACAAACCGAAGTCATAAGCACTTTTCAACTAGGTTGGAAAGTGCTAAAAATAACTGGTGGGAATAATCGAGGATTCTGAGCATCTTATGCGTCACGTATACGTGTCGCTCGTCCCCAAGGGGTTAATGTTTCGTGTTAGGGTCAGATTTGGGTTGAGATTTGATTATTTCGGGTCGGGTTCGGGTTGACCTGATTTTTCAAGAGAAAGTCTTGGATATTTTTAAATTGGAAAAAATCTATGTTTTCGAATATTAATGTGTGCATAATGTTCATGTTTATATAAAAAAGATAAAATTGATATAGATATATAATTGAAGACTAGTTTTCTATCTATACTATTAAAATCCGTGCGCGTATCTATGTAACGTCAAAATCTCGAAAACCACAGGGCGGAAGACTACGAACTTTTGGAGCTGGTAGGGGCCCCATGAACGATTGGGACAAAAAATTCTAAAATTTTAAAAAGATTTATGATACATTAAATATTAATTAAAATCCATCCACAAAGAGATCTCATCAAAAATACGCTTTTTTATCTTCGGTTGGTTGGTTGTATAAAATCTCCGCAGAAGTCACTAAATAAATCAAGGTAGGGATCATTGCAATTGCGATTGCGAGTCGAGTGTTTAAAATTGATGGATAAGAGATCATATGACATGTAGACAATCATCTTAATTATTAACCGTTGCCAAATGCTAAAAACTTAATTTTAAAGGATTTTATCGACTTAATGAATGATAATTAGCTGGGTTTAAGGGTTTTTTTACATGACATATATTAGTATGATAGAGATTATTAATACAGAAAACTTTATTTAACAGATTATTTGTTAAATTTGTGGGGATGGTGAGGGATTAGGGATAAACGACTTTTTATTAAATATTACATTTATTTTACTTGACCACGCGCCACCTGGTGGCGGCATTTTCATTAATTTCCTCCTTATTAATAAATCGTATATATTATTTCTCCTGTCAACATCCCTTTTTCTAAGACAATCCGAAACGTAGAACAACGAATGAGATACCATATGAAAGGATTTTGAACAGGCTTCTGACATAGTACACTTACATTTTCCTAAAGCATGTTTTTTGATTAAAATTTGCTGATAATTAAAAATTAAATCGGCATTGATTTCATGAAAGAAATGAAAGGTTTTCTTCATATTACTGTTGCCACAAAAACAAAATACTGCATTATCGGATGACGTCATCCTCTAATACAATTAAAATACGATTGTTAATTTATTTCTTGCGCGTACGCGTACTTTTTGAAAAATATCGAGCTTTTAATCGCGTTTTTATTTAATTTTTATCCGTGCGTCACCTATTGTTTATTTGTTTTCTTTGTTTAATCATGACTGTGTATATGCGTACTGTATCGAAGCACCAGTAGATTACGTAATTTAAGGATTATCTTCCATTTAAATATCGAGTTCATTATAATTCACAAAAATTGTAAGTACATTTTTTTTAATCGTAGATGTTAATACGCCAGCGAAGTCTGACGTCACTTAAATGGCTGCTGGACCACAAAGTTTGAACATCCCATGTTTAAGTTCCCATAGATTTACAAAAAAGTGGTGTACCAAATATTGAATTATGTATTTAAGACATTTCGGAAACAGTTTTGCAAAATCTGAGGAAATACTTTAATATTAATTCACTAAACGTCTCATTCAGTGTTTCATTTTTTTTTTAAAATTCGTTTTTTTTCAGTATAGGGGTCTTGGCAACCTAGAGAAATGACCTTGGCGAGAGAAGAAAAATTGTCAACAAATTTTCTGGCAATCTATTCCCATTTTCTTATACACAAGCAATCATCATATATATGATTTCTGTTGTCAACAACCCTTTTTCTATTTACATACAAAACATACTATGATGAATGAAGTATTATTCGAAAAATTTTTGAACAAGTTTCTGACATGGTACACTCACATTTCGTTAAAACACTTTTGTTTCTTCTAAAATCAGTTAATTAAAAATTAGTGCTAAAACGTACCAGGAAATAATCTGGATGATTGTAGTGCGAAAGCTTCGCACGGGTCCTTCTGGTCCAAATATACTGCTCTGATTTCAACAGAACTAATTACATTTAACAAATTTAACATTTTTTGCTTCATCCGTAACGTTTAATCGCTGTTTATATAGATAATACCGCTATTTTAGAATAACAGTTTTCGTAAAAATTAAATTTATGTTCCTAATAAAAGTACAGAGCCCGTATTCAGTTGATGAATACCAACAGTCAAAGTTAGTGATTTGTTGTGCAGCACTTAACTGCGCACCTCCTCGCGGATAGTTATTTAATTGAGCTTAATTATTACTTTTTTAAAAAATAAAGATTTTTTTTTTTATCACAAACATCAACAAAACTTTTTATTCTATATATTCCCTTATTCTTAAAAATAATTTTATCGTCTGCTGCCATAGCAACATGATAAATTAAATTTCATTAAAAAAAGGCACAGTAGTAGAAAAATATTTTGCTAAATCGAATAGCTATTGAACAACACAACACTTTAATAGGGGAATTCTTATTTCTTATTTAGATATTTTAAAATTGTTTGTTGTCACTGTGTTATTATGCTAAGTTTTGTTTCATATTCGATTATAATTATGTCTATTTGATGTAAATTTTTTACGTGCTACTACTTTTTACTACGGATTTTTGGTTGCGTAAATACTGATTTTCAAAAGACATAACAAATCTTTATGTTCATAAACTTTAGCTTGGTTGTACTGATTTTTATTTTTAATTTTGGTTTTAGAATTAAATTCATGAACTCCCGTGCGTAGAACGGGTTAAACAGCTAGTAATTGTATTAACATATAGATTAACTTTCTTTGACTTCGGGTATGGGTCGGTATTGGGTTAAAGTGTATCGGGTTCGGGGTCATGTTTCCTATTAATAATTATTTTTTGTTCGATTCGGGTCGGAATTCTTGTTGACTCTAAGCAGATTTTTCGAGTTCAGGTTGGGTACAATCCAAATCCGTACACTACTCTAGTTCTGACCAAAATAGATTATTGTTATGTACATATATTTTTTTTATATTAGTTTATTTAAGAGTTCTACCAGAATTTAATAAACTGTCATTATAGACAGATTTTCCTGTATTATGCAGACTATTTTTAATGCGTGTAAAATATTAAATGCATGGTATAAAAATAAGAATCGAAACTACGTTATAATTCTCAAACAATTTCAGTGAAAAAAGAAATAATAATCTGCTACAAAAGAGGAA
Organism: Maratus michaelseni; assembly: GCA_963931845.1. NCBI lineage: Eukaryota > Metazoa > Arthropoda > Arachnida > Araneae > Salticidae > Maratus > Maratus michaelseni. The sequence continues at coordinate 125,221,342 of OZ007594.1, read as the reverse complement.
GTTATTCATTTTTTTAACTTTTCCAAGCATGAATATTTATGATATGTTAAAAATCCTACTTTGAACTTTCAGAAAATATGAAAACTTTTTAATGAAGTTTTGCTTTTGAACAATGGTTAAAAAAAGTAATTTTTCTTCAAAGAAGAAACTGAACTTTTTAAAAACAACTTTTCTTCTAAATTTGGATTCGAAAAAAGACGCTTTCTTTGAAAATTTTGCTATGTCTACTTTTCAAAATTTTATTTCTTGTTACAATCTCTACGGAGATTTTGCTAGTTAATAATTTCTTGTACATGAATTATTTGTTTTTTTCTTTTTAAATCAAAGCATATTATGCATATAGATAAGTTATTATTTTGGGAATCATTATTTTTCAATCTTTGTATTGCAATAATCATAATATCGTTAAATCCTACGATTTTAGAGAAAATTACTCGCATTTTATTTTTAATGACTGTTGATAGATTTTAGTCAGAAATTTTGTAGGTTAAAATCTTCTTCATTTTGTTTCTTTCGAGATTTTATTGAACAGACAACAAGGTTAAGAGGAAGATGTTTTCTTATACGTTACGATCTATCTAGTAATATTTAATAGTAAACAATAGTGCAATTTTTCCCTCGGCGCCTTTGTACATATGCTCTTTGCCGTCGAGATGCCAGTTGAGCTTTAAGAGGACAAGGGAATTTTTCGTCTTAAAAACATAATATATGAATTGTTTTCCCCCTTTTACGTTTAGGAGAAAGTTAGAAATAGTATGTAGGTTTTTTACATAAAAAAAACGCACATTTTGAATTTCCAAAATTATCTAGTAGAATTTAATAAAAATTTAAAACAATTTTGGAAGCAACAGCTTATGGATAATGATGCTGAAATTTATTCGCATTAAACGCCATGTCTATTAAAACCAACTATTCTTCTCTCAGTGCCTTTTTACATGCTCTTTGACAGTAAGATTACAGACACAGGCCGAAATATTCAGGCACGACCCCGGCCCGACCTACAAAAACAATTTATTGGCCCGACCCGGTATAAATGCTAAAAGTTCGGCACGAACCCGGCTCGGCACACAAAAAAATAATGGTCCAGCCAGGCTGAATGCCTAGAAAACATGCCGATATTTCTGAAGCAGCATTATCCCACAATTAAAATTATTCAAACTTACCTTGTGCATAGATTTTATTTTCATATTATGTTTGAAATGCATGCAATATAAAATAACAACAGTACACTGTAAAAAATTCGTAGTAAAGTATCCGGTCATCCGACCGTCTTTATAGAAAAACGGTCGAATGACCGGATACTTTTATGCAATTTTTTTACAGTGTATTAATGACCTCTTAGACAATGAGGGGCCCTCTGTAATAACAAGGCAAGTGAAAAATGGATGGAGAGCTACAAAGCTTTTAAATTTATTTTTAACATTTTAATTTAGGATAAAACTTCTTTGTATATATCCCTATTAAGAAGAGTTTTCTAGCATAAATCTGAAAACTGAACTACAAGGTAACTCCACTTGTCTTGTTATTGCAGAGGCCCTCATATTATGTACATAAGCGCTAATTAAAATAGTTGACCTAGACAATTACCTTCGAATGAAGATTCACTCAGAACAATCAACGTAGGTTAAAATGAAAGAAAAAATTGTAAAAGGAAATCATAATTTTAAAGATCTACACAGAAAAAAAGACTTTACAACTATATCTCTGTAATTTTTTTAAAGCAAATTAAATTTCTAAAGATTTGGCTAAAGAAATGTACACAGTTACAATAATTTTTACAAGAATAAATAAATAAAATGTCAGCCCAACATGGGCTTGAGGGGAAGAATTTAGACGTCTGCGTGAGACCGTGCCTGGTCCGTAACACGAGCCCGCCCCGGGCCAGATATATTTCATTGGACTGAAGCCCGACTAGGCCTAGACATCAATATTCCAGGTCCGTGTAAGATATCAGTTTTCTTTTTGGGTCTATGTTTTTCAAATTTATCTTAAACAGGGAGGGCCTCTGAAGAGGCAGAGACTTCTTAATTGTTCAACACAGATTTCTATGCTGACGTATTTAAAATTTGCCTTGTAACGAGAAGTTATGACAAAAAATACTTATTTTAACCTTTTTAAACATATTTATATTCTTCATTACTTCGCCCTTGGTTGCGAAGTACATGTACCATTCGTTCCAAAATGCTGCCCTCCCTGGATTTCTTTCTGCCTGTGCCCATGTAAACTATGTGTTTTTTAATGAATCTCTATTTGTATGTAAATATCTCAATTATCATTAATATTATTAATTCATATTCCAAAGCTTGGAAACTTAAAAATCTGAAAAATGCTGTACAGTAAAATCTTCTAAGACGGAATCTCATAGAAGAGAAGAAAAATTCGTTATAGACAGGTTCCCTAATTAGCAGGTATCGTCTGTTGTAAATGTATTAAATTATTTTCTCGCGGATTATTTCATTCATTCTGCAAGACATTTTTCCGTTTGAGACAGGATCACTTCATAGACAGGTTTCTTTTTACAGGTTTTACTGGACTTTATTTATTTATTTTTTTTTTGCCTAGCAATTTATGTATTATTCTTCTAAAAAGATTTTTAATTGCAGAATAATGGCGATTTAAAAATATGCACATTTTTTACAAAAAGTGTTATTTTTCTGATTTTTCCACGGGCCGGGCCAATGAGAATTATAAGGATAAGGGCTAAAAATAAGGACTGTTTCAGGACCGGGCCTGGAAATTTCGGCCCGTGCAGACCTGTAAGTTGAGCGATGACAGCAGTTGAGCTTTAAGAAGGCAAGTAAGTTTTTCGGCTAAAAAAAGTATATTTTATTATTATTTTTTTTGGTGTTGGAAATATGTAGCTTTTAGCATTTAAAAACACCCCCAAACATTTTGAACGTTCAAAACCCAAATTTGTATTAAAAATGTGCATTTTGACTAGGTTTCCCTCGATGTTCCGCGTTGTATAGCGGTCCGTGGTACGAAAGATTTCTCTTAAGTTTTTTCATCTGAAAACAATAAAATAAACAACAATAATGCATAGTGTTTGTTCATATAAAACTATTTTAATTTAATGTTTTGAGCGATTTCAACATTAAATAGCGCTTAAAATAATTCTTCGATTTAAAAACTGTCTGCTTCAATGTGTTTATACTTTTTTCTATATAACTACCAGTTTTCATGTTTTTAAATACAATAGTTTTTTTTTTAAGTATGAGCCGAGAAAGTGAAAATGTCACAATAAATTCAATTATGGCAGTAGTATTAGTTATTTTTTTGTAGAATAAAGAGAAACAATATGGAAAGTTCGTCCCGTGTATTTAAAATTGTAGGTACACTTACATTATACAAATATCAGCATCGATATATAATTTTGAAAATTTACTGATTTTTTCAAAATTGACGTAAAGAGCGTGTTACGAAATTAGAAGATTACGAAAAACAATTTGCGTTGTTTTACCCGATGCGCATGTTGGGATGAAATGCGCATGCATCAAATTTTATGATAAAAAAAAGAGGTTGAAATTAAAATTTTGGTTTTGTACTTGTGATTTCTTTAAATATATTGCATGAAAAAGAATTATCAGAGAAAAAAAAGGAGAAGGAAAGGAAATTTTATTTTGTAGAGGTTATTGTAAATCTGAAAGTAAGTCGTTACACTAATTAAACATTCTATGCCCATGATACCTAAAGCCAAAACAAGAAAATAACAGCAATCTGTCAATTACAATGTTATACTCACTCTTTACACAGAAAACACGTAAAGTGTATAAGAACCGCCAAAAAAGAAATGAAATAAAAAATATTGCATATAGTTTGTGGTATCTGGATGCAGGAATCTGTTATTAACTATGTCATATCCACTCTTTACAATGACATATAAAAATATTGTAAACAGTATATGATATGGGAGACAAAGCAGATATCTCTTATTCATTATGTTATAACCGCTTTTCGCACCGACAAAATCATTACAGAAAGCACATAATGCGAACAAGAACACCAAATCTGAAATTAAATATAAAAATATTGCATATAGTGTGTGGTATAGGAGATACAGAAATCTGTCATTACCTATGTCATACGCACTCTTTACATCAAAATACATAAATATTGCTAATAGCCTGAAAGATACAGCGATCTGTTATTCATCATATTATACCCGCGTTTTGCATAATGGACATAATTGCAGAAGGCACACAAAAGGTACTTGAATTGCCCAAAACTGAAAGGAAATAAAAAATAGAAAATCTGATGCTATTAAACGAACAATTCATGTAAGTATAAAATAATATTTGGTTAAGTAAATCAATAATGGGGATTTTTGTTATGTAACTTTTAAAACATCTTTTTTAAGTGGTTGGAGGTTGGTTTGAAAACAACTCCAAGTTCGAAAGCAAATCAGAAGTCTCAAACTGTGGTAAGTGGGTTAGTCGTAGCTTTAACTCATGCTTTGTATTGCTCATTGTGCAGAATCACTTCCACAATCCCCTCCATTTTCAAAGCTTTTATTTCCACAATGGAATTTCTGGAACCAAGGTTCAACTGTGTCTTCACTATTCATCCCTGAGTCAAATACGTGGTTGATATTGCGAGGCGTTTCCGCTGCTTTTCGTCCCATTTTGATTCTGTACAAAAAATTGAAAGAATTTACTTTTCAGGCTTTTGAAACGACTTTAAATAACTTTGTACAATGACGAAAAATAAAAATATATTACTTAATAAGTAGACAAAAATCTACTCTTTAAAGTAACATACAACAACGCATCACTCCATTAAAAAATATCAAAAAAATTCTGCTGGAAAATTTCAATAACAGAAACCGCCATTATTTTTTTTATACAGGGTGATTTTTTTTAAAGTTGTGAAAGTAAAACTCTATAACAAAAGAACCACTGATCCAAATGCCTGAAATTTCACTAGTGTGCTCCCAAAGCAATGGGAATTTTTTTGACGTAGTTAAAAAAACTTAAAATCCCACCGACAGATGGCGCTGTCTATGCAGCAAAGTCGAGAGACGAGCTTGTGCACGACACACATACAGTGGCGATAATAAAGTGAAGCACTTACATCTCGTCTCGTGTTCATTATTCCACGGATTTCCTCGCAATGACTGTGCCATTGACGGACCATGCGTTGTTAGAGAAACTGTATTATCAGAGTAATGATAGCGCAGAAATTGCTCTTAAAAGATTTAGGACTTAAGAATTTAAGAAAAGGTCCAATGACGATAGAATAAATACGGAAGATGGTTTTGAAATTTGAACAGACTGCTTCACTGAGCCTAAAACCCGGTAGAGGAAGGAAACCAGTTGCTGTTAACCTACAGCGCCATCTGTCGGTGCAATTTTAAGTTTTTTTTAACTACACCTAAAAAATTCCCATTGTTTTGGGAGCATACAGGTTAAATTTCAGGTCATTTGGATCAATGGCTCTTTTGTTATACGGTTTTACTTTCACAACTTAAAAAAAAAATCACCCTGTATAATATAATGTATTTGCATATATGTATAGTTTTTCTTCGAAATGAATGTGACGATTTTGATGAAAATGACGGATTAGATGTATCTGCAAATAAGTTTTTCCCAATAGTCCGAGTGACGCTCGGTTGACTACCTATCTAGAATTAGTCAAAAGTTGTAGCACAATAATGCAAAAAATATATAATTATTTATCCCGTTATGTGCATTATAGTGTGATTCTTTATTATTTGCAGATGAATCTGTGCGTAACATTGAGCTTACCAAATATTGATAGCTATAAAGACTTTAATTATAGTCCGTTTATGTAAAAAGATTATAACATTTTCAAAAGTTATGTAGGAAAACGTTGATTATTATTATTATTATTATTATTATTATTATTATTATTATTATTATTTTAAGCAGCTAACAAATTAAAATAAAAAATGTAGGGAAAAATGGTCAAGAACAATATTTAATCTATTTTCTTTTCTTACTATTTTTAAACAGAAAAAATGTAAGATGCATTCGAAACTGCAGCATCAGAAAGGAAAATTCATACGTAATGCGTATGTATGAAAAAGCGCTAGTTATAAAATAGATACTTCTTTTGTTTATTTAAAGTGGAGTATATTTTATTTAAAATTTGTTGTGGTTTTCGATTTTAATAATGTATTTCTATGTTGATTTACAAAATCCTGCTTTAATACGTATGTTTCTTATAGTTAACCCCTTAACATAATGAGCAAAACTTTTAATTAAAGATTTATTTGAAATTACACATAATTGCATTACTGATCTGAAGTATTTATTAAAGATATAATTAATGTAAGGCATAATGCAAAAATAATTGTCAACAATTTATTTCAGAACAAAAAAAAAAAAATTTAAATAAATATTGCAGTTACAACTTTGCTTTTAACATTGAAATACTCTACATAAGCAAACTCAATGACAACGTACAGTAATTTTGTTTTCTTGAAGATAGGTTTTTTTTTTGTTGTAAATATATTATTACCATAAAAATTTTATGAAATGGAAATTCGAGACAGACTACTATTTTTAAGCAAAATCTGTTATTAAGCTTGTCTTCTGGCAGTCAAAAGAGACTAGTTAGAGAATAGGGATAGCCCTTAGAACATGCAATCGGGTGAAAGCATTTAGTCAAAGGTTACATCACAGCGAAAGAACTCTTTTCACGCTAAAGATTGACGTTGTCTGGTGCAAGTTGGAGCTTTTCATCTAAAATACAGCCTGAAAATTATTTCAAAGGTTGAAAAAAGAAGCTTAATGCTTAAGTTTTTCAATGTACTGTTGGTAGAATTTTGAAAAAAGCTGGTTATTTTAAACCGGTTTTCCTAAAGGTGCCAAACAGTAAAATTGCCAAACAGTTGAGATTGATGGAATTCTACAATTTAATAGCCACCAAACTCCCCAGACTTTAATCATAATAATATTTAGCGAATTATCAGTAAATATAATTCTTTCTAAAGAGTATTCAATCTGTATTATGGAACGGAAACTTACTGTTGTGGATTTATGGGACAATATGTATGCATGATTTTTGGAGTCTTTTTTACTTCGTCGGTTTTAAAAAGAGATTACAAGAGTGTATTTCCACAAATGGTGAAATGATTAAAAAATAAAGTGTAAAAATTATAAATTAGACTTCCTTGAACAAAATAATGTCAGGTATGCTTTAATAAATGTTTTCCTTATGTAAATTAATATGTTTGCCATTTTTTTGCTTCCTACTATATTTATGTAAATATCTTCAGAAAAAAAAATCCACATATTATGTAAGAAAATATTAGCCATTGTGATTTTGAATGTAATTTACGTAATTAAATAGAGTGAAGTGGACTACAATTAACTGATTGCAGGTCATGTTTCACATTCACGTCAAAAATTAGCTAAGATATACAGTGGGAGAAACTAAGGTATTTAAATTCGTAATGATACTTGTTGCCCAGCATGTGGATATTGTACTTTAATATTATGATGTTCCTAATAATCTCAAATGAATAATTTAGGTAACTATATTAATTAAAGCTTTAAACGACAAATAAAAAATAGTTTTTTTTTTTTTTTTTAAACATTTTAATAGTATATATTATCTTTCCGGTTTTAAGTTTCTTTCCAACACAAACGCGGATAAAATATATGTATTTGCTTAAGAGTTATGCAGTTCTCCGTTTCTGGTACACGAATCCTATTTTATGCACCGGATAGGATGAAGAAGAATAACTTCGTTATTTTCTTGAAAACTATAGCTCATTAATGTATGGTTCTTCTAGTGCCATTTAGCGTAAATATGCCTATTTAAAGTTCTATAGATTTTTAGTGCATATTGCGATAAATTAAATGACAATGAAAAATTTTAACAATTTAAGAGATTTTTAAAAAGTTTCTTAGAATATCTTTATTTTACTGCAATAATGCACCTATTTAAAGATCTTTAAATGCTACTAGAACTAAATGAGGTACGACTGAGTACATACTTAATCAATCAATATCTTTCTAAGAATTATGACGTTGAAGCTGTTACAAAATTATAAGTTAATGGTAATTGAAACTGGAGATGGAACCGATGATAGTCTTTCTTGAAAAAAAAAAAACTGTGTTTGGTCAAATAAGAATTTACGATTATTTATAGAATATATCCCAGTTCTTCTTATATTTTTCCATAGAAATAAGCTCGAATCTTTTTGTTTTTTCAAATTATCTTTTTAAGCGCTAGCATCCGTAACACTGCAAATTTTATTTTCGCATATAGATACCTAAAGAAACAGATGTACTATGTCCATCTTGACACTTCATTGAAAGAAATCCTGTCTTTTGGATAAGTCGAAAACTAGGATGATATACCTTTATTATGGATGATCATTTTTCACATTATAACATTTCAGAAGTGTTTCTTAAAAAGTCTGACATTTAGAATCATTTATACCAACAAAATCGTTTAATAAGAAAAAAAGATTTTCACAAAAATGGGCATAGGACAGATGTGCTCTCACGTATGGATATATTGAAGCAATTCTGATACAAGTACGAATTCAAACATTGGCTATAGCAGATATGACGCGTTCACATAGAATGACAGATGTTTAACTGTCGTTTTAAGCTCGGATCATTATCTTTGTAGACATGTGCATTTTTATAACACGACTTACAGCACTTACGTCCTTGCTTTACTGCTGGAATGTTGGGCCAACGGACAGCATGATGCATAGCACCGGTTTCCACCCGAACACCCAACTCAAGCAGCATCGTCATCAATATAGGCTGGCTTCCACCAATACTTTCCAGCCTATCTTGATCGCGTGATATTAAAGTATCATATCCGGTATCTTCCGTTAACTGCACCTGAAAGCATTAGAAATAATAACATCAACTATTGGGTCATTAAAAATTATCACCACAGGAAAAGCAATGTCTGGAGCAATATATAGCTTGAATTTTGAATTTCGAAATTTGAACCTATTTTCATATTTTTTTACTTGGCATATTTCTCTGCAAGTGCAAATGATTAAGTGCCAAAATTTGTAGATTATTGTTTTGCGCATCTGTATAACGCATCATTTCTTACTTTCTCCTATACTCATATGAAAAATGTAATGGATTCGTGAAAAAATTTGACTACCTTGATGGATTTTCATGGAATTTAATTTATGGATTAATTTAATTAATTATTAGTTGAATTAATTTAATTAATTATCATTAATTTAATTAATTGTCAATTAATTTAATTAATTCATGGATTTTATATTTTTGATGAATTTTCACGTTTCTAGATGTCCTGATTTCAATTTTTCCATTTTTGGAACTATATCTGACTATTTGTTTAGCTTATTTCTGTCTGTATGTGACACAAATTTTGTGGTCGTTATAACTCGAGAAATGATGTACGGATTCCATGAAACAATATTTAATTAGAAATTACTATAGATTGTTAATAATTAGATTTTGGTGTACATTGCCTGCTAGGTCGCACTGTTATGCCATACTATTCACGAATTGTGTCATCAGCTATATCTCGTTATCTATCGGACGGAATTGTGCCAAACAAAATATGAGGTGCTTATTTTGAACACTATGCTGATTCAGTTTCCCACATGATTATTCAATAGACAGTGATATTATGCTATGTTTTTTTTCGATGAACATTATAGTTATACCTCAGTTTCTATTCGGAAGAAATGCACCAAATTTTATACTTGAAGTTATTAATTTAAAATATACATGTTGGTCCAATTTTTGCTTTGGATAGCAGTAAAAACCTTATTTATTGTACCATAACCCTCCGGTCTACTATTTTTAAATTACTGATATAAATGCGACAGGGGTAATGAAACAACTGGCACAGAATGCTTTTATTTTAAGAAATATAACTTCCGTGTCTTATTATTTGCTTCAGCTAATACCTCACTTCCTCGAGAACAAATTTATTTATGCATTAACTTTTTTCGCAGGGTATCTAAGAAGACAACCTTATTACATGAATAAACACAACAAGAATATGATCCAATAATAACTTTCATACATTTAAATTTTATGGCGTAATTTTGAAAAAAAATTCCGGTGTTGACAATAATATTTTAATTATTGTTATTACTATTTTGTATTTGATCGATTTATGGGAAAAGACAATTTAAAATTTTCTGATATCAATTTGATAATTTAAACTTATCAGAAAAGTTAGTATGCACACACACAAAAAAATCGGTTAAATGAATTATTCTGTTCAAGAGGACGCTTACTGAAAATAGAAAAATTTGGATCTAATTGCTCTGTATGTCTACGATTTTGTGATGGAAATTGAAGGTCCTTGAGTCATCCATTTCTCTAGATTGGAGAATTTTGCAACCAGTGTACAGCTATGCAGCATAATATACAAATATGTTAAAAATAGCTTTTTTGAAAAAAACATTCGCGTAAGGATCCATGAAGAAGGAAAGAAAATTGGAAGAGAATTTTTCGACTGCCTTTCGACTGCTTAACTTTTAACCTAATAGATTTCGGATTGGAAAACTAAAATTCATGTTTGTTTTCATATTGGAAGCAATTTTATGAATCATATGAGACGGAAAATGATCGAAATTTACCACATCATAGTACATTTACAGCATAAATATTAAAATATAAGTAATACAAAAAATAAAAATTGGATTTCTAGCACAGAAGATTTGCCTAATATACAGGGTGATTCAAAACTGGAGGAACAAACTTCTAGGAGGAGTGGGGTACACCTAGACGATTCGGAATTAAATAGCAATGCAGGGTCGGAAATGCAATCCTAACAAGATAGGGGGGTTAGTGGAGGCTAAATCAACGTGATAGCAAATTGACATTTAATGACCTATAAGCTTAAAATAAATCATGACTTTCCTGATAATAAAGTTCCCCAAAGTTTTTATCCCGAAAATTTTTGTTTATCTTCCACCTTATCAGAGGTAGTAGGGGCATTTTAAAATGGCGCATCTTCGCTGCTTCCGCGAACGTCCGACGGATGCCCGGCGTATTTCAAAACATCCGACATTCCATGCGATGTTCACGTTACGAATCTTTGTGAAACTTCAATACCATGACTTATTTTAGGCTTATGGTCTCTGAATGTCAATTTTCGATTACGGAGATTCAGTCCCTAACCCTCTATCTCGTTATCTTTCCTGTTGTCATATCTTTAAACAGAAACAGAACAAAAATTATATATTTTTAAATAAATGCACTAATTCATGCATTCTGTCAAGCGTAAATAAAAACGGCGAATTTTGCATAATCGGAAACTACGCCACATTAACGTATTGTAAAGGAATTTTTTTGGAACAACATAAATTGCATTCATAAAATTAGGCGTGATTTTTAAGATAAACATTGAATGCTTATAAAAGAGTGTTTGTAAAAAAAAAACCGTCTTTACGTTTATATTTATTCTAATAAAATTTTTATGGAGGAATTAACCACAAAATATAAAAGGAAAAGACAAAAATATTATATTCATCTATTAAAGGGCACTTATTTATTAAAATAGATTCTAAATAAGCATCGCAAAACTTGGTTTTCTTTTATAATGGAATGAAAGAATAGATTGCAGGAGAAATTAAATAATCAAACTAAAATAAATAAATCAATCAAACTAAATAATTTTCCCCTGCAATCTATGCCATCAATCCATTGTAAGAGAAACCATAGAGATTATAACACGTACAGATACTATATGTAACGATGCATCATCATTTAATATATCAAAATTGTGGCTCCAGTTACTCCATGGTTACAAATATGGCAATAAACATCCAAGTAAAAATTAAAAATAACTTGCGTAATTAAAAAAAAAGTACATGAAAAATTAAATGATTGTGTTTCAAATACCTTCATAGACTGTGCATTTATAGAATATTTTTGTTTGTTTTGATAATGGCTCAGATTGAGCTGAAACATATGTCAACAGTCTAATAAAACCTATTTTGCTGTTTATAATCTTTTTATGTTACATCTTGTAGCAATTAAAAAGAAGTATATAGAAATATCTATATAAGCTTAAAAAAAGTATTTTTAACTGAAAGTACTTAAATTTTAAAACATTCTAAGCTTTACGTTGAATCCAGATGTTAATACAGCCATTCAAGATTCATCATAATTTAGTTATTTAAGGACCTGGGTGTGCCTATGTGATAGCGGGTGCCTACCCACCGCTTTTAAAAAATTAAATAATATTTAATAATATATTTAAATTAAAATAATATTTGGCCCACTATTTTACTTTGATTTCAATATTACTAATTTTTGGCGGTAACAACAGCAACAATCAGATACTTTTTATGCAATCTTTTTGCTTCTTTTTTTACTTCTCTTTCTGCGCGTTTTCTTTTTTTTTAAGCACCACTAGAACCGGAAAACTTATTTGAAATTGTGATATTTTAAAACACAGACTCCTCACGCTCTACCCTAAGAATAGATGTAGAACGATTCGAAATCAGTTCAGTTTGATCATATGGATTTGGACAACAACTATTATAGTTTATCAAATTCTATATAACTAACAAAATTTATAAAACCGTAACATCCACATTCCATCTGGATGGAATTTAGATACTTTTATCGACATCTTGCTGTCGAAAATTACTGCTCCATTTTTAGATTTATATCAAATTTATTTTTCTTCTGTTTACTATAGGTTATATCAGATCCTGTTTGGCGTCTTTCTTCGGAGTGCCTGGGGTTATACCACCCTTAGTTCCCTCCTTAACTGGGTCTTGGTAATACAGAAAGACAGCGTAACATCAAAATGTAGAACAAAGCAGTTCTTTTTGTTAAAATTGAATCAGTTGTAACTAACAGTCTCCTTAAGGTTACACTTATTAAATTTTCTCTATAGCCTAGTTAAAATAATATGTCACGAATATATTTTTATCTGATAACTAGCATTTGTTTCACGTAATATTATTTGATTTGGATATTTTTTAATGTAGATTATTTTATAAATTTCCATGGAATGTTCTTGTATAGAAATATCTAAATATAACAAATTATATTTAGATATATTTATTTAGATATATTTAGATAAAGTATCATTTAATTTTTCATGTACTTTTTTTAAATTATGCAAGTTATTTTTATTATTTACTTGGATGCTTATTTCCATATTTGTAACCATGGAGTAACTCGAGCCACAATTTTGGTAAATTAAATGATGCTGCATCGTTACATATTGTATTTTTACCTGTTATTATCTCTCTGGTTCCCTTTATAATGGAATGAAAGAATAGATTGCAGGAGAAATTAAATAATCAAACTAAAATAAATAAATCAATCAAACTAAATAATTTCCCCGTCCAATCTATGCCATCAATCCATTGTAAGAGAAACCATAGATATTATAACACGTACAGATACAATATGTAACGATGCATCATCCTTTAATTTACCAAAATTGTGGATCCAGTTACTCCATGGTTACAAATATAGCAATAAACATCCAAGTAAAAATTAAAAATGACTTGCGTAATTTAAAAAAAGTACATGAAAAATTAAATGATTGAGTTTCAAATAACTTCATAGACTGTGCATTTATAGAATATTTTTGTTTGTTTTGATAATGGCTCAGATTGAGCTGAAACATATGTCAACAGTCTAATAAAAGCTATTTTACTGTTTATAATCTTTTTATGTTACATCTTGTAGCAATTAAAAAGAAGTATATAGAAAAATCTATATAAGCTTAAAAGAAAAATAGTATTTTTAACTGAAAGTACTTAAATTTTAAAACAGTACCTTCTCGTTGTCCATTTTATTTTTAACCGACTTCCAACAAAGGAAATTCGTTTGTAGGTTTTTTTTTTTCGTATGCATGCCCATGCATAATTTGTAGACGTTTGCTCTTATTTTGATTGATTTCGAACAAAATGATAAATATTCGTAAGAATAGGACTTAAAGTGAATGGGGATAACAATAAAGGGCTGACACTAAGTACTCTGTTGTGCCAAACCATTTAAACTAAAAATACGCCAAATGGAGTACAGATAATGTGCATGTTTGTCAACAAACTTGCTCTTTGCATAACTACTCAATTTAACGTAGGCAAAATTTCTAGCTAAATTGCTCGGAGTTTTGGTAAAATGTTCGTAATTTTCACGTAGTTATAAAATATTATACCTTGTGTAGAAAATAATACATTATAAATTAACAGCTCAGCGAGAATTGTCACTTTCTGCCTACACTTACAAGGGAACCATTTTCGGTGCAACTCGCACCTAGCATTAAGACTTAGTGCATTTTAGAGGCCCTATATTACAGTCAACAGCAAAAAGAACTGAGCATCGGAACCCCATCAGAAAAATTCAAAATCAGATTCCCCCCCCCCCCCCTCTTTCTCCATTAACACACTCGAATCATTTACTTTGAAAAAAAAAGCATTCATTTATTTATCCAACGTTGGTCATACAATATATATATACATACATAACAGCCGGATGAGCGCTTGCAGTCCTAGAAGATCCGAAATGCACCAGGGGGGGGGGGAAGCCGGATGAGCACTTAGCCGGATGAACGCTTGCAGTCCTAGAAGATCCGAAATGCACCAGGGGGGGAGCCGGATGAGCACTTAGCCGGATGAACGCTTGCAGTCCTAGAAGATCCGAAATGCACCAGGGGGGGGAGCCGGATGAGCACTTAGCCGGATGAACGGTTGCAGTCCTAGAAGATCCGAAATGCACCAGGGGGGGGGGAGCCGGATGAGCACTTAGCCGGATGAACGCTTGCAGTCCTAGAAGATCCGAAATGCACCAGGGGGGGAGCCGGATGAGCACTTAGCCGGATGAACGCTTGCAGTCCTAGAAGATCCGAAATGCACCAGGGTGGGGGAGCCGGATGAGCACTTAGCCGGATGAACGCTTGCAGTCCTAGAAGATCCGAAATGCACCAGGGGGGGAGCCGGATGAGCACTTAGCCGGATGAACGCTTGCAGTCCTAGAAGATCCGAAATGCACCAGGGGGGAGCCGGATGAGCACTTAGCCGGATGAACGCTTGCAGTCCTAGAAGATCCGAAATGCACCAGGGGGGGGAGCCGGATGAGCACTTAGCCGGATGAACGCTTGCAGTCCTAGAAGATCCGAAATGCACCAGGGGGGGAGCCGGATGAGCACTTAGCCGGATGAACGCTTGCAGTCCTAGAAGATCCGAAATGCACCAGGGTGGGGGAGCCGGATGAGCACTTAGCCGGATGAACGCTTGCAGTCCTAGAAGATCCGAAATGCACCAGGGGGGGAGCCGGATGAGCACTTAGCCGGATGAACGCTTGCAGTCCTAGAAGATCCGAAATGCACCAGGGGGGGAGCCGGATGAGCACTTAGCCGGATGAACGCTTGCAGTCCTAGAAGATCCGAAATGCACCAGGGGGGGAGCCGGATGAGCACTTAGCCGGATGAACGCTTGCAGTCCTAGAAGATCCGAAATGCACCAGGGGGGGGAGCCGGATGAGCACTTAGCCGGATGAACGCTTGCAGTCCTAGAAGATCCGAAATGCACCAGGGGGGGAGCCGGATGAGCACTTAGCCGGATGAACGCTTGCAGTCCTAGAAGATCCGAAATGCACCAGGGGGGGGGGGAGCCGGATGAGCCGCTAATTTATTTAATCTGCTTGAAAGTTGAATTTTAGTAAGTTTTCCATAGCAATGGAAAATATGTTATTACGTTTAATATATTCTCTTTTTGCGAGTATAACTGCGCGTTCTTTAATGTTTAAATTATTTTCGGCAAGTTTTTTTTTATTATATATTTTTTTTTTAACATTTTCATTTGTTTCACAAAAATTTTATTTAACAAGGCATTTTTAGATGGTTCCACAACTACTCTGTCTAACATTATTACTGCTTCTGGTAAATTATGAATTACTTCAGGTTCTACTGCTTCCATTAAATTTTGTTCGGGTTTGTGAAAAGGGAAATTAAGATTTATATATTCTTGTGTGACAAATAAGTGGTTAATTGGTAGTTCTAATGTACCGAATCCATTATCTGAAATCCCTTCTACTTCCAAACTTGAAAGTTTAATTTTTTCACTCAATATTACACCCGTTATAAAATCATGTACCCATATTTCAAATTCTTCATCTACATTATCAATAAATAATGCAAAATTTTTATTTAAAATTTTTCTAGTTGGGTGGGTAAGATCATTAGGGATAGCATCAATAATAAAATTTTCCCTTTGCAGGACCGCAGTGTTTAAATCTATAGGTTCATTTTCAAAATGTTTTAAATTGATCGTTATTATTCTGTTTTTATCAGAGCATATATCGCTCGATAAAATGTGTATAAATTTTATAAGTCTTACTTCTTTAATGATGCTATCTGTCATTGGCGAAAGGATGTAATCACATATAGGACAAGAACCGTAACCTATCTCAATGTTATGTATGCGGGTTTTTACCCATTTTCTGATACAGTGTTTGTGGAAAATATGTTGGCAGGGTAAAAAATAACACATAAAATAAATTAGCGGCTCTAGACAAATGACGCAATTTGTCGTATTAGAATCCATCTGTTTTAATAAAATTAATTTATAAGTTAAAAATTAATAATAATAATAATAATAATAATAATAATAATAATACTAATAATAATATCCTTCAATTTTGTAATACAGTATTAAAATTTTTAAATAGATTTTATAAAAAATAATACAGTAAAATACCCGTAAGGCATGGTGACGTCACGGCGACGTCACTGTGAAGTCACACTGTGACTTTGTGACCGTCGTCGTGACGTCACGTGACGTCGATGTGAAGTCACTGTGACGTAAATGCGAGGTCGTTATGGCCGTTTTCAAGGCTTTCTGTGACCTCACAATGTGACTACTTTGTGAAGTCACCGTGCGACTTCAATGTGAAAAATGTGACGAATCTGCATCGGATAGGGTGACCAGATTTTACCCGAATCCTATACGGATTGCTCGGATCAAAATTTTTTTATGGTTCAAGTTTGTGACGTTTGTGACGACACTGCACCGGGTCGGGTGACCAGATTTTACCCGAATCCAATCCAGAAACTTCGGATCGATCTTTTTGGATTTGTTTGGCTACAGAATAGATTTAGATTAGTTGTCGTGTGACCTGATTTTCGTGAACCCGATCTGACCCGAGTCGGGTATAATGTTTTTACTGTAAGTCTTGTTTGGAATAGAATCTTGCATAAGACCGAGTAACCAGATTTTATCAGAAATTGTGTTACGATACAATTTCTGATGTCGGCTCGGATCTAGAGTCATACGCGAATCCGGTTATATAGTTCTTGAACATGATTGAATGTCAACTTGAACATGAATGATGGTTGACTGAAACTATATTTTGATTCAACCAGTATTCTTATCCTAACCCAACAACAACAACAACAACAAAAAATCTGTAAGCCCACAACCCGACCGAACCTGATAAATGATTTCGCATAGATTCGGATAACAAGATTTCACCAAATACGGATAAGATCGACGATAAGGATTGGATCGGCAATCATTTTTATTGATGCAACTCGTATTCAAATTAAAACTTTGCATCTGATTGAGAAACCGGTTAACACGAAACTTTCTGACACATTTATGAACAAACTTTTAAACGCATGGCACTTGCATGCCTGATTATTAAAGCTATTTGGAATGAATAGCGTTTTCCATTTTTAGATAAATGTAATACTTAAGATCAATGTCGGTCACGTTTTACCCGTTTCTGACGCTGCGCGTCGGAAATTTGTTTCAAAACACCGACTTTGATAGTGTTTTCTGAAAGATCATCTGCCGTTACCAAAAAATGGATAACGCCATTCGATTATATATAGGGTAGATGTGCCAGTAATGGACACCCTTAAGGAATTTCTTTAACAATTATTTTTTAATTAATAGTTATAATTGTTATATTCAACATTTTTTAATATTATATTACTCTACCAACAATATTTAACCATGCTCATAGTCACATTTCCCAATGTGAATCTAAATTTAATTGTAAATAACAGAAATAAATCAAAACACCCTAAACTCCAGTAATGGACACCTCACAAAAAGTAATAGATAAATGATATTATGATTGCATTTAAAACTAGTGCTCGCGATTATACGTTTATATACGTTTAAACGTATACGTAGTCAAGCCTTTTTTCCATATGATTTCTATTAAAAATCGTTACCGGTTACAATACGTTTTATACGTATTATACGTATAATCGCGAGCACTATTTAAAACTAGAATTTAAAGATAGCATATTAATGAAATAAATAAAGCTGAATTTTTATTGGTTATTTTTTTATAAACTAAAAACATTGAAGGTGTCCCATTACTGGAAGGCGGTCCATTACTGGCACATCTACCCTTTTCTGAATAAGAACACCTGCCATTTTCATGTATTTCCGAATAAAAATGAATTCAGAAATATGCCAGAAATTAGCTATTTTGGATTTGAGAACAACTTTAAAGAAAATATAAGTATACATTTTCAAATAAACATTCTGAAAAATTTATATTAGGAATCAATTTAAATAATAGATATACCTATTGTGCGATATTATTAAATAATAAACATTGTATCAAGCAGTAAAACAGTTTTCGTTGTAAATGAAATATAGAACTTAAGATCATAAATGCCAAAAAAAAAAATTATATATTTTTTTTCTTTACAAATTATTTTATTTATAGTTTTTGATAGAATACTAAATGCAGAACTTAAATATCAATTTTTACAGTAAAAACATTCGATAACACAGCTGGAAAAATCACCTTAACTAAACAGTTATTTTATTGTTTCATCAATATTTATTATTTTTGTGCATCTAACATTGACATATCTCGACAAATAAATTATTCAATGCATTAAAATGTCACATTTTTTTTTTCAAATATACCGGAAAATTATTTCTGGAAACCTACACTAGCAACGAAATTATTAAATTCCAAATCAAATATTAATAGTTTTAAAAATTGCAATGTTTTTAATTATAATGAATACTATGAAAATTGAACTAAGAAACGCAAAACATTAAATAAATGCCTCCTTTTACATAACACTTTACATTTAGAATACATATTGTTAGTAAATTCTTTAAGCTTTTTTCCAAATAGTCTATTTAAAAAAAATTAAAACATTAAAGATAAAATTTAATACAAGTGATTTTTTAAAAGAAAATTTAAACATCTTAATTTTTAAATAATGCAATATTAAATGTACTAGTACTAAACATGCACTATTAACAAAACTGCGAAGACATTAAAAGTTACCTGCTGATCTATAGGTAAAGGTGTTATTGTTGAATGCTCCTTATCTGCTTCCCTTTCATTGAAAAATTAGACTGTACATCCACTACAATAATTTTCAAATTATTCCAGCAGAGAGGTGTGTTCATAGATCTGAGAAATCAAATATCACTCAGGCCTTATGAATGCACCCGGCTAGACACAGGGAGATGTTAAAATGGATGGTTTACTTTAAAATGGAGATTGTTCACTTTAAAACGTTAAATCTACAAACTTCAAAGAACCCAACACACGTTAATCCTAGCTTCGAATGAGAAAAAGTCGTCTGCCTTCAATATGCGCGTGCAGTATTGTTTAAACACAACAAAATAACAGCTAGCGGATGTTTCCAACTTTACCGCAAATGATATAGGAAGAAAATAATTTAAATAAAGACATTTCAAAACCTTTATAATTTGTATGGCTGAAAAATGAACTTCTAATGATGCTATAATATTCTTTTTTTATATGAGAGATTTTTGTTTTCTTAGAAATAAGCTGTGAAAATTTACATTTTTATATATTTTTTAATCCATTGCATTTGCTTTAGACGTCAAAAGTAAAGATAAATTTTAAATAATAATTGATTTAATAGGCTTTATAAAGTAATTTCGATATAAATTTAAATTGCAATCAAATTTCCTAAGTACAAATTTTTTATTTTTTACACTCTATCGAAAAGAGCAATATATTTAATAGAGGTGACATCTTACTAAGCACTGGCCAGTTTTGGATAAATTGCTATAGGAATGACATGTTTTTAATTCATTTTTGCTCGGAAATACACGAAATTGGCTCGTGTTTTGTTCAGAAACTATGTTATTGAAAAACCTTTTCCATTTTTTGTTAAAAGCAGAAGATCTTTCAGAAAAGAATGTCAAAGTCGGCGTTTTGATTTGAATATCCGACGTGACAGTGAAAGACAGGAGAAAAACTGGTCGTCACGTGACACGAATTGCTTATAACTTGATAAATAACTAAATTTCTATTTAAGGATTTTTACATGTGTATTATATAGTATATTTTGTTAAATTTCATGAAAATGGTAATGAAAATTGTAAAAAATTATCTGCCTCATATATGTAGACAGATATTTATTTATTATTTTATTTTGGAAATACTCAATATATTTAAATAGTGTGTGACAATATTTTTATTAATGATTTAGGTACATGACATAATTCAAATCTATATTTTATGAGTTTTTTTTTCCAAATTCACTCTCCGATCACACCGTGAAGTCACAGAGTGTTGGCATTTTGGTCATAGTTTTTACGTGACTTATGTGACTTGCAGTGACGTCATTGCAACGTCACAAAAATTTCTAAAGCTGTCAAAAAGTAATTTTCTTTATGTTATAAGATGTTCTAAAGTTTATTTTAAGTTTTCTTTAGATCTCCAAGACGTTCACATTTTGGTCACAGTGTGACGTTACAAAGTGGTGGCATTTTGGTCACAGATGTGACGTGACGTACGTGACTCACATTGACGTCACAATGACGTCACTGTGACTGTGCATGCTATGCGGGTATGTTCAATTTAAATTTGAAGATAAAACAAGATCCCAAAACTTTCTTTTTATCTCTATCATTTCCCCCCCTTAATATTTTTTACTTTCTCTTTTTGTAAAAAATAAATAGATAGACCGTTTTACTCACGAACATAAGCGATACACTAAGACAATTTACTTTCTTACGTGAGTAAACGTTTGAGGCCCTTTAGGGATACAAGATTCCTAGTTTGAAAAGAAAAGTTTTTGTAAGGGGCCTGTTTGGGTATACACTATTTTTAAGGAAAGGTTATTATAAGGGGCCTGTTTGGGTATACACTATTTTTTCATTTAAAAGTGAAAGTTATTTTTGGGAACGCATTATTCCTTCTTTTAAAAGTGAAAGTTGTTTTTACAGACCTGTTTAAAAAGACTCATTTAAGACGACACGAAATTAGTAATACAATTCCAGTTAAATAAAAAATATTTGTGGAAGATTAAAGAGATAGTATTTTAAATTTTTGAAGAGTGTATATACAGGCTCATTCTGAAAAAAAAAAATATATATATAAAAAATAATAACTTACCTTTGATGAAGTTATCCAAACTCGTATCGAAAATTTTAAGAATAATGCTTATCTGAACAAATGCTTAGTTTATATACATTTGCAGTCACCTATTTTTAAAGGAAATATTCTATTTTATGTGATCATTTCCTTATATTATTTCCTTATATTATTTCCTTCTATTATTTCCTTCTATTATTTCCTTCTATTATTTCCTTATATTATTTCCTTCTATTTTTCGTCATTAAAGGATTCCCATATGCTCTCAAAATCGGGTTTATTCGTTGAATTAGCATGTTTGTCTTGTGAAAAACAACATTTCCTAAACATTTCTTATTTTTCTGCGATATCACAGTTTTCCAGGTGGTAATTTGGCTATTAAATGACAGGCACAAGGGAGTGTTTGAAAAAAAAGCATTCATTTATTTATCTAACGTTGACTATACAATCAGCGCAAAAAATGGATCCCATTTTTCTGCCTTCTTCATTTGCGAAGAAGAATTTATTTTATACATCAAAGGCTTTTAACAGATTCATAGCGTCCTCATTATAAGTATTGAAAAGTTCTTCAAAAGTGAAGTAATTGGGCGCAGCAGCAGGTATATTTACATCATTCGTAGCAGGTGTCAGAGAATCATTGTCATTCATATACACAAAGTCATTCGGAGAGGGGTTTACTGGTGGCATCGAATTCGGAGAAGAGGTCTCGGCATTCACGTACACAGATTCATTCGAAGAGGGGTTTACTGTCGACATCGAATTTGGAGAAGGAGTCCCGGCATTTCCATACACATATTCATTCGGAGAAGGGTTCACTGTCGACATTGAATTTGGAGAGTCATACACAAATTCATTCAAAGAGTTTGGCATCGAATTTGGTGAAGGGGTCCCGGCAGCAGCATACACACATTCATTCAAAGAGGAGTTCACGGACGACATCGAAGGGTTCCTGGCAGCATCGTTATCCATCTGTATCGCTGCAGTTGCCGCAGCAGTCTCAGTCATCGTCCCGGTCATACTCAAATACATCGGTTCGGACTGGTCACTCAGTCCCCAGTCCGAAACCTCTTCTTTTGGGTTTTCGTAGAGTTTGTATTTGAACATGCGTCGATACCAATTCAAAACGTCCGGTCTTACCACCTGGACAGTTTTTTCCAGAGGAAAATTCATGAGAGTAATCACCTTATGCAGAGTCGTCGTCGGAGGCACTTTATGCAAAACTGGCGGGGGTGGCGGGGGCGGGGGCTTCAACATACCCTCCGTCACCCGTGCCCCAGAATCTAGATCAAAAAGCACGGGATCGTTGTTCCAGGTACTCGTAGCAGTAGCAGTCGTCGCAAAGTAAGGCGAGGTCCGTATCGACGGGGGCGGCGGAAGCTCTTCTTTTTCCTCTTCTTCGTCCCCAATCACGGCTTCCTCGATGAGCGGGGTTCTCACGGGTCGTTGGTAGACATGGTCGACAGGATTGGGCCTCGGCACTTCCCGGATCGGGTTGATGCACTCAAATGGCAAATGGCGCAGTTGATCTGCCCGCAAAATGTGTAGCGAAAAGAAGGACTTGTTGGTGCAGTAAATGAGGTAGATGGTGCCTTCCGGAATGCAGTAGCTCTCGTACGGTCGCAGCGTCTTTTTTTTGTACTTGTACTGGTCGTCGACAGGCAGAAATTTATTTTTCTGCTTCACTTTATGCACATTATGGCGCTCCACGTAGTAGAAGAGCATTTGCACGGCCCCTATCTGATATACGTGCACGCTTTCGTCCTCCACTTTCCTCTGGCCAAAAGTAAAACAACTCTTGACCAGGAAGAAATTGACCTCGTATTTGAAGCAGGTCCTCGTATCAATGTTTTTCCGCAAGTTGTCCGCCACATCCTTCTTGAGCTTGCGGGCCGCCCAGCTCCAGGGTTTCTCTTCGTACTGTCGCAACGGCTTCACGCTGCCCGCCGTGTCGAGAAAATGTTTCTGGTACCGGCCATTCCATTCGACCAGATTGTAGTAGATGAGCTCCCGCTCATCCATGTAGACGATGAAGCCATATATTTTGAAATTGCTGACGACCACCTGGAAGTTGGGGACCCGAGACAGCTTCTTCACATTTCTCGGGTCATCAATCCGGGTAGGGAAGACATCCGTCTTACTGCTCCTGTCGGTGGTGGCGGTAGCCATCGTGTATGAGTGGAGATGGGAATCGAAAGCTCTATTTATACGTATGACTATAGGGGGCGGAGGAGGTCAGAGACCGGAACGCGGAAGAACGCGATGCAGGAAGAAGAAGGGTAATGAACGGAGCATCGACTCGGCTCGGTTCAAGGTCTCGGAAGTGGAGGGAACGCGGTGGGTGAACGATCGGTTCAAAGTTTCTCCCCCCCCCTCAGGCAACTGTAAACTAAAAAATAATCTATCTCAATCCTATTTTGAACGTCCCGGGACCCCCTATTTGCCCTGAAACTATTTTTTCTACTTTTTAATCAAGTCTTTTTACGATTCCAACGTTGGTTTATCCCGAGACGTCTAAAAGCGAGCCGAAAAAGGTTCTATTCATTTCACCTTTTTCAGCTCGCTTCCTTTCCAACATTGGTTTATCCCGAGACGTCTAAAAACGAGCCGAAAAAGGTTTTATTCGTTTAACCTTTTTCAGCTCGCTTCCTTTCCAACATTGGTGTCTCTCCCTTTACAAAAAAAAAATGAGCCGAAGGAAAAAAATTTATTTTTTCCTTCGGCTCATTTTTGTTGCCCTTCTTTAAACTGATTGTTCATCAGCATGCAAAGAAGAAGATGATGATGACTTTATTCAACCTATTTTAGGGGGGGCCCGTAATTTCTCTTGAACGTTCTCAACCAGGACGGGAACGTGATGCCGTACACATCGTGAATCTGGATCACTTGCGGAGGCCACGAGGGGTAGTGAGGCAAGTCTCTCACCGTACCGTGCTTCAGCAAATACCGTAGCGCTACGGCCCGCGGCGTCTCCCACGTTTCCAACTCTTCCAGCAAATGATCCTTTCTAATCATAAACATATTGACGTTATCCCGCGTAAAAAACTCGAGCTGCCTGATGTTGCGACTCCGAGGCCATTGACTATTCCGGAGCGGCCCTTCCACGTCCCCTCTCAGCATTTTATCCACATCCGCGGTGGAAAAATAAACCTCTCCATCGTCTTCGGCCAACACCGCTTCAATTCTATACTCTTTTTTATCGTAAATTGCAATGAGTCTGAAATACGCCATCTTGCGCGCGTTGAAAACTAAAATAAACTCTCTCAGCTCAAAGCATCCCGAACCAGTCAAGCCGAAGGTCACCCGCTTCCCGAAGCGCATCGCCTGCGGAGGCTTTCAAGGGCATCTACTTTTCTGCCGTCGCGCTTCAGTGGTTTAAAGAGTAGAAGGAGGGCATGAAACGAAGATTCTGGGGGAAAAGGAACTCTAGGAGGGTCCTAAGCGCAGATTCGGGGGAGGGCAACGATTCCTCGCTCTCTGAGGCGTGGAGGATGAAAAAGCTTACTTTAGAAAATCTGTTTTTCATTCTCAATGGCGGAGGCCGTACCTGCTCCAATGCATTTACTCGACTTGCTTCCCGAACTCTTGCTTTACATTTTCAAACTCGTGCCTCTGCACGATAAACTCCACTCTCTCTCCCAGATTCCCGAATTTCATCCTTACCTGCACGACCGAGGCTCTTATGTCGACTCCCCCATTCCCTTCTCTCCTCACTACCTCCGCGTGATGCGACTCTTGCGGCCCGGTTGGTACATGGCCCGGCAAAACTGGTCGCACCGTTTCCTCTTGAGCATCGACCCAGGCACCCTGCACTTTCACCTGCACCACTTTTTACTGGAATGCCATCCGAGCCTTTATAGGCCCCAACCCAAACGGGACTGCACTTTACGCGAACCCATCGACCGCATGGCTCGCAACCTGACTTTTTTCATGACCGACTACATCTGCCTGGACGACCTGACGCTGCTCGCCTATCACCTGTGAGGGTACGGGTTCATCCTGCTCGACCACTCGTTTCCAGGCCACGTGCAAAACCTCCGCTTCTACGACTGGACCCGATGCACCCTCGAAACCAACGTCCCGAGAGACATGCTGAACCGCTTCGAGGTGAGCAGTCACTTTCGGGTCACGCTCACCCCGCATCGGACCCTCGTCGTCGAATGCACGCTACCCGAATGCCCGTGCCCGAGTCGCATCCAGCACCTGACCCCGTTTTCTTTTCAACCGAGCCCCGACCGTCAAAGACTCTCCTGGCCCGGAGGCGATCCCATCCGCTGGCCGCGCATCAAGAATTTCAGCTGAACGAGGACGGGGACGTGGAAGGGCAGATGACCTCGTACGTTCATTACCCCTTTAAAATTTCGATGCAGCACGAAATTGGACTGAAACGACTGAAAAGAGTCGTCATGGAAAGAAACGTCCCCTTTTAAGCTGATGAGACGATCAGTGAAGGGGGGGAGCAGAAAAAAAGGCGGTATTTGTAAAGATGTTAAGCAATCTTTACAAATACCGCCTTTTTTTTGCCGCTGCCTTTGTACCAACATTGGAACCGTTTTTTAAGCCTATTTGATTCTTTAACTCTCATTTTATTTTTATTTTGGAAAAAAAAAACAGATTTTGTAAAGTGAATCGTCTTTTTTTTTTTTTTTTTTTTTTTTTTTTTTTTTTTGACGCACGCAAAGAACGGTCGAGGAGTCTCTGCCCTTCAGCCCGCGTCCTTCAAAAACCAGTTGGATGAGAGGAGAGGAAGAGAAGGGGGGGAGGAGGAGGAGGAGGAGGACACCCCACCGAGGCGCCAGCCGAGGAGGCATATGGACCCAATGCCTTGGGGGAAAAATCCCTACCGTCAAACAGCCATGCCACAGCCCCATGAACGAGCCCGAATCAGCGACATTAATAATACAAAATAATAGCAAAAAGCTGCAACCTGCTGTACAAAAAAGCTGAACTCAGTCAGTTCAGTAAGATAACAATGAAATAACTAAAACTAAATAACCTAAAATAAATCCTGCAAAACACAAACTACAAGATGTGGCTTTCATCTCCGCATATAACATAAATGTAAAATAATCCTAAAAACACAAACTGTGAGCCAGAACCTAAGGAAATTACATTATAAACCATAAAAAAATATCAAAATAACCAAAATCCTGAAAACACAAACTATTTGGGTATATTCTACCCTACAAGTACAAAAAGATCATAATTTAACATTATCCCTGTGAGTCGATTTGACAATGTCATATTCCTTTGTCATCATCCGCTTCCTTCAGTCTTCTATTAATTCGATCAGCTTCCTCTGTTTTGGATTAAAGTTCTGTCAAATGCAAATAGACATCATAATTAAAATGTTGATTTCCATATTGTCTCTGCCGGCTCCAGGGGTATTCCATGCTACCACACTTTCCCCAGGATTTCTGCCTATATATAGTACAACTACAAAATATAAATCGATATTTGTAAGGCACTATGTCTGTAAATATTTGTCAGTGTAGTTCAACTAAGTTGATTGATACACTAAATTTCAAGTAGTTATAATACTTAATCACTTGTCCACAAGAAGAAAACTGAGAGTCACAATAATATTTTTAATCACCAGCCACAGTTGATAAATATATTGATAAATAGATTTAAAACCCTGTCCATATCATATTGTCTCTAGAGCTTTGTCCAGGAAACAGTCGATAAAGATAGTAGATAGTAATAGTTATTTGAAGTTGCCAGATGATAAACGTTCAATTGATATATGTATTAAAAGATGTATTAAAACACTGATCACTGCACAAAGTCACTAGCACACTGTTCCAAAAACATTCTTTCAATTACGAAAGAGCTTTCATTGCCCTAAATCAATAAAGCTGCCAGAAAACAATCCAAGAGCAAAAAGCCAGAGAAATAATCAACTAAACAACAACTGCAATTGCAAAACACAACAGATATGCCGAAGAACTAGAAAGTATATTTAATGAAAGAATAATTTTTAATAAGAATATTATAATTTTCTTTAAGTTTGTGATAATTGTTATTATCAAATATTACACTAAATAAGTTGTATCTGAGAGTATATCTGTTATTAAAAGAGAAATGAAATTTCATAAGGGGACAATTACCATAAATGTAATGTACTACAGTACCTTCTCTCCCACATATACAATTGTTATCAGGACGTTTATTAATTTTATAAAGGTAAGCAGGAAAACTGCCATGACTAGTAGCGTAATATAATGAGATTTGTGTGTTACAAATAAAATCTGTGTTAACATGTCTTATAATGTTGTAAGTGTCCCGACCTTTAGTACTAAGTTCCCAATTTGTTTGCCATTCTTTAAGTGAAATTTTATTCAAATGATATTTTACATATGAAATTGGAAATGGAATATCAAGAACGGTATCAAAAAGATTATCTAAAATAACAGATTTAGCTAAACGGTCTGCTCTTTCATTACCTTCAAGGCCCATATGGGCCTTGATCCAACCAATGTTAACAACAAGACTACTATTGTTATATAAAATATTGAAGATATTCAAAGAAATTATATTACTTGGGAAAGCCCGCTGCAATGTGAATACTGAGGAAAGACTATCTGTATATATTGTAATATTATCAAAATTAGTTGTAATGACCCATTCTAACGCCTTCAAAATTGCCACGAGCTCTGCCTGATAAATTGAATTGTTGGGGTGAAGTCTAATTGTGTAATCTAAGATATAATTTCCATGATAAAAAACTGTAAAAGCAGCGGCAGTACCTTCATCCATTTTGGAACCATCTGTATAAATCTGAGGAAAGATTGAACTGTCAACACTTATTTTTGTTGGTGCAATAAAATTCAAATTTTGTATTTTATTATAATGTGGAAAATCAAATGTATTTACTTTATGCATAATGTTAATTTTTGAGATCTCTGTACCATTAATGTTAAGTTTGTTATTGTCATGTACAGTGCTATAGAGCAAGCTGCTATTGCCAAGTTTTATAAGAATTGGAATCACCCCTGTGAGAATACACATGGCGTCTGTTGATGTGGTTCTATAAGGTTTGATAATGGAGAAAAGCCTAATTCTTTGACATGAATTTAATTTACGACTAGCATGAGTCCTAAGATCTTGGTACCATATTTCGTGTCCATAACTGATACGTTTCTCTATAACTGTTAAATACCAAATTTTTCTAATAGTTGTTGAAAGTCCCCTGTCCCTAGTCGATGTTTTATTAACAATAAAAGCAAAATTACGAATGTTTTCTCTAAGGAGTTCAAAATGTGCAATCCAGTTAAATTTAGAATCTAAAGTAAGACCCAGATATTTTATATTATCAACTATGGGAATGGATGTATTATTTATTTTAAAGATTGGGTGTCTGTTAGGAAGAGTGAACCTCCCAAAAAGCATACCCTGACTTTTAGATGGGCTAATTGTAAGATTTAATATATCAGTTATGTTTGTGAAATTTTGAAAGATACTATTAGTCTGAGTCTCCAAGGAGTTTCTAGTATTGGCTGAGAAAATCAAAATAAAATCATCCGCATAGGACAAAATATTTCCATGAATTTGTGAAATTCTTTTCAAAATAACGTCGGCGACCAACAACCAAAGCAAAGGTCCAACACAGGAGCCTTGTGGCCAACCACGATTCAATGAAAACCATTTTACACCATCAGAAAAACTGAAACCAATAAGTCTGTCAGTAATATACGATTTAAGGGAAGATTTAAGATAATTATTTAGAGGAAGGGAATCAATTATAGAAAATAAAACATCCCAATCGACATTGTCGAATGCCCCTTGTATGTCAATGGAAACAATGGAACAGTATTTAAAATTCTTTAGATTAGTTTGAATAGTATGCTTGAGAAATTTAAGAGCAGTAACCGTAGATCTGGATTCTCTAAGGCCATGTTGATTATCATTTAAAAAAGATGTGGATTCCAAAACTGTCATAATCCTAGTTTTCAAAATTCTTTCGTATATTTTTGCAAGAATATTTAGTAGTGTTATTGGTCTATAGGCCTTTGACAACTTAGGATTTTTATTCCTTTTACAAAAATAGATTACCATACCTCTCTTCCAAGGTTTGGGAAAATGGCCCAACATAAGACATCTATTA
Source organism: Maratus michaelseni (assembly GCA_963931845.1). Lineage (NCBI taxonomy): Eukaryota > Metazoa > Arthropoda > Arachnida > Araneae > Salticidae > Maratus > Maratus michaelseni. The sequence continues at coordinate 125,191,942 of OZ007594.1, read as the reverse complement.
AAAATTGCTCTTATAAGTGCTGGAAATTTGTGTATTAAGTTTTTAATAACTATTGCGTCAATTCCGTCTGGACCAGGAGCTTTGTTTAATGCTTGCTTGGAAAGTGCATGTTTAATTTCTCTATAAGTAATTTCTACAAAATCTGGGTCTAAATTATAAATATAATTTGAATGATGGCTTCCTGACGAATTAACACCACTATTTATATCAAAATGTTCCTTCATTAATTGCATGGCCACGTCATCGTATGAAGCCATTGGGGCAGAGTCTTCAAGAACTGTAAAGATTAGATCTGTGTGCTTAATATTGTTTCCCGAAATAAATTTAAAAAGATTGCCGAAAGCGTTCTCAGTATTGGAACAAAAACTTTGCCAAGATTTCCTTTTTGCATATTTTACTGACTTTTTATATTTGTTCCTTGCAATTTTATAAAGTTCTCTGTAGTGATTCTCTTCTGGATTTTTTATTGATCTTTTATATATAGCGTTCAATCTATTTCGTTCAATTCTTAGTTCAGAAGTAAACCATGTTGATGAAGGTTTATACGACAATGTTCCCAATCTAAAGTTCCTTTTCATAATATCCAGCAGATTACTCTCAAAATTTTGCATCCAGCAATCTAAATCATGTATATTCATAATTTTTAACAGTTCCTTCATCCAGTTTATGTAATTCTTCTCTATTAGACGATTAAATCTATTAAAATTTTTGTTCTTCGTTTTGTACCGTTTGTTATATCTTAAAATTGGAGTAAATGACAGCGAGAAATGAATATACTTATGATCCGAAAATGAAATATGCGTATTATTAACAGTCCAGCCAGATAACTGTTGTACTATATTTATTCCTCCAATCGTTAGGTCCGGTCTTCCTTTTAGATTTCCCTGTTCAAAAGTTTCAGGAGCATCTGGATCATTAATAATAAACATGTCTTTATGAACTAAATGTTCTAGAAGAATTTCAGATCTTTCTGTTTCTCTAGTATATCCAAGCTGGAGCAATGGCGTATTAAAATCTCCACCAACTATCACATCTGAAAAGTTGTTAAAATAATCGGTCCAGTCCTGAATATCTTTATCAAGATCCCCATTTGGATGAGGTCGAGTATACTGAGAGCCAATGAAAAGTTTTTCATTTGTCACCGTGAGGGTGACAAAAACACTATTTTCTAATTTTAAACACTCAATCACATAGTAATCCTTGTTAGTAATTAATATAACAGCATTTTTGTTAATTGAATAAAAAGATTTCCAATGCGAGGGAATCCCCGTCATTGTGTTATTATAAATGTAAGGATCCTGAACTAAGATTATATCGATATTATGAGTTTCTGAATAGTCTTCCAAAGCAAAATTAGCATCACCACAATGATTTAAATTGATCTGTAGAAAGTTAATACCCCGAATGTCTAAATTGTGTAATGTAACATCGGTGCCCTTAGCTACGATTTGGCAGCAATTTGTTTCTTTCTTCTTTGTAAACAGGACAGTCCGGGCTATCTGCACGATGTGCTGTATCGCCCGAAGCGTTTTTAAAATAACAGTTAGCACAACATTCTGTTGAAGACTTACAATCCTTTATTGAGTGGTCATCTGAACACTTTACACATTGCTGCCTATTTTTACAATTACTGGCATAATGTCCAAATTGTTGACACTTGTAACAGCGAACAATAGGGAGAAACTGCACTATCCGATATCTTTCGAAGTCTATACAAAGACGTTTTCTCTCCAGTAATATATCTTTCCCAAGTTCGTCAGTATCGATAAGCCAGTTTACTTTCCCCTGCCGCGTCTTTATCTGTCTTATAATCTCATAGTCTATGGATGACTCCGTATATAAATCCTGTAATGCCTCCTTCGCCTCTGGGGATAATGTAGTGTTTCTCAGTCTTCCAGCTAAACTCCTTACAAATGGACTCTCAGGAGCCGATTCATCCAGAATTTTCCTCAACGTGTTACCAATCATTCCCTCATCCACCTCCGGATCAACACTCAGTATAAGCATTCTTTCTCGTCTCTTCTTCGGAACGTTTATCTTTGCAGTATCTTTTAGATCCTCTTTCTCCGTAAGTACTTTCCTAATTTTCTCCGTTTCCTCTTTACTCTTCATCTTTAATATTACCTGTCTTGCTTTTGTTATTACGACATCCTTTGGCGTTGGCAAATTAGGGTCTTCCCTGCATGTTTCTTTTACCTGTCTCTTTAACTCCTCCATGTCCTGTTGCTCTTCATTGGCCGTTATTATAACGGGAAAATCCGATCTATATTTTTGTATTCTGTCCGGTTTATCCAACGCTGCTAGACTAACCTCCTCCGACATTCGAATTGATCTATTTGTAATTTTCTCAGATAATTCCTGCAATGCCGCATTATAATTTGCCGATTCTTCTAGCTTTGTTTCAAGTTGAATATTTCTCTTTGTCACTTGTAATATCCTCATGTTAATATGATCGAATACCTTCTTGGCGCTTATACACGTCGGATTAGTTACTCTGTCATTTTTCTGTCTTTTATAGTCCAGAAAATTATAAAGATTCGATGTCAACAATGTGACCGCCTCTGCCACGTCCATGGACTGAGCATCCTTGATCCACTCTTCCGGATCCTCCATACTGTCTCCCTAAACCAAAACAACCAATATAATTCAAAGATAAATCAAGCCTATCCCTCACCGCCGACTCAAATAAAATTATACAGTGAAATCGATAAAGAACCAAAAATTTAAGAGCAACAAACTTGATCAAGGAACCCAAAATGAGTGAGCAATGAAAGTGATCAAGGCTCTGAACACCTAACTCTTGTCCAAGGGAATCCGTAGAGCAGTCAACGGTCAGTATACGCAAGAACAAACTTTCATCTACTATATATAGTATAGGAGACTATTGCTCTTTAAGTAGTTAACCTATGATTCATATAACCGATGACAAGCAACCAGTAATTGATTCAGCCGGATAAATGGATCAAAAAATTAATAAGGACCGCCGGATAATTGGATGAATCTGATAATTGGGTCGCCGTATAATTGAATCAAAATTTTAATTTATGTAAAATCAAAGTACGTAATTAAACGTTGCCCTAGCAACCTTAATATCAAAATTAAAATCCTAAACCCTACAACCTGACACCAGTACTATGACGTACACCATGAAAACAAATAACTATAACTCTGTCACTAAATACCAAACTGCAGTGGCTCACAAATCTTTAATCTAGTAACCACAGCAACACACCAAATAAACAAAAGCTCAAACTCAAATCTCAATCCATAGCCAAAAAACGTAAACCCTAGTCATGTGACCCAATCTACACAGAAATTACACTTAACACGTGACCTCTCCACTAAAAGACAGCTACTCCAATCCCACCAATTAACACCAAGCAATGTCCAAATAAAACACTAGCAAAACAACTAATCCTAATTAAGAACTAAACTCAGTAGCTATAAAACAACTCAACTCAGCAATCTCATCAAAGATGGCCGTCAAAACAAAAGGGGGGGAGGAGGGAGGAAGGAGGAAGGGATGCATTGGACGGGCATTCATTCAAACGCCGACTCTTGAGATGGCCGCTCCTTCCTCTTCTCGTTCCGCCGTGTCTCCGCCGACAATGAACCTGCTCGACTTGCATCCGTACATTCTCCAGCATATTCTCCGATACATCCCGCTCGAGGATAAAATGTGCATCCTCTACAAGATGCCCGAATTCAAGCCTTTCCTCGAGCACCGCGCTTCGTACCTAGACTGCCGACTCCCCATCTCCTTTGACTACCTGCGCTATTTCAACCTGCTCCGGACCGGATGGTACGTGGACCGAAATAATTGGGGCCATCGCCTCTGTCTACTCCGAAACGAAAACACCCTGCAATTCACCATGCGTCATTTCCTCATCGATGGCTTTCGGGGCCGTTACGCACCCAATGCGCGCGGCGCATTCTACAAAGGCACTTTTGAACGCATGCGAGAAGTGATGGATCAGTATTTAAACACATACCAATGGATGGAAGATATGCAACTGTTGACCTATCACCTCTCCGGCTACGGATACATCATGATCAATTTCTCTCCCTACCTCAAAGTGCAAGAGATGCGCTTTTTCGACCGCGGTCTACACGAAATTGAGACCAACGTGGCGACGATCCTGAGACCCCGAAATCATCCCTTTAGTCACTTTTCTGTCATAGTCCGACCCGATCGGCGCCTCCTCGTCGAATGCATCCTGCCGCCAAATGCTCACTGCCGCTGCCAATCCCGCCTTCAAGAACTGACTCCCTTCACGTTTGGAGTCTCGGAAGGCCATCGCTTTCTCACTCGGGCCGGAGGTGAGTCTATCCCCTTTGTCGCCTATCAAAAACTGAAGCTGGAAAAGGACGCGAAACATGTCACCTGCATCATTATTTACCACGTCAACCGCGACCTGAACAATACAGTCGCGTTGACCAAACCCATGAAACGCAACCCGGAACTTAAAAAACTTTTAGATGAAGGTAATCCATTTTATAAACGTCAAAAACTATGCTAAACTGTTTCTCTTTTTTCCCCGTATAGACTGGTGCCGTCGGCATCAGGGGGAGCAAAAAAAATGCGATACAGGTAAATTTGGAAATTTCCAAATTTACTTGTATCGCATTTTTTTTGCAGACGATGGCTCACCAACATTGGAACGCATGGGAGGGGGGGGGGGATTGAGAGCCGACTGGATAAAGACAAATTTTACTTTTTTACCCGCGGTAAAAAAGTAAAATTTGTCTTTATCAGTCGGCTCTCAATCCTTTTCAATTTCATTTTTTTTATTTTATCTGAGTTGTGCTTCTTTTTCGGGTTCATATTTAGGTCTAGGGGGGGGGCTGTAAAAGCCGAAACGAACTTTATTTTTTGATGAAACTCTGAGCAAACCTGAGGTCCATCTGTTTTATGGACCTCAGATTTAATGCGGGTTTTTAAATCTGTCCACTATTATCACTAATAAGGGCTTTTTTTTCTTCTTCTTCTTCAGTTTAAATACTCGAGTTGATGTATTTTAGCAGAAAAAGTTTACTGCTTAGACATTAGCAAGCAAACTTTTATGATGATATCAAAAACAATTTTTGATAAAGTATAAGAAGCAATTGAATCGGGGAAAAAGAAATTTTTTTTAAAATACGCTTTGTATGTGATTGATTGTGGTTTCATGCGGGATTATATATTTGTTTGAACTCTAAAGCTCTCGCTTGATTGCGGTTTCATGCGGGATTATATATTTGTTTAGATGTTTGAACTCTAAAGCAAACGTTTGCTTTCATCAAGGAAAATTTTTGCAATGATATGCACACTTATGGACTGCCGTTCTATTAACTCTTAATCCATCATTATCCAGAAAAAGCTCTTTCATTGAAGTTTGTGGAACCATTAACTGATGTTATTAACCATGTGCACAGCTGAGCCATTCAAGAGGAAAATTGTCAAGCTTCCCTTTAGTGTCAAAATTGATCTTGCAAGGCATTCAGTGGGGTTTTAAAGTCGTTATTCTAGTTACATATTTTTCGGTTGATTCTTTTAAGTCCTCTAAAGACTATGCAAGTAAGCTAGATTTAATGCAAAGTGATCTTTTTCTTGAAATGTTGGATGGAAAACGTTTGCAGTAATGCATGATGTGCCGCTTTCACTTTAAAGTAAAAAGTGCATTATCTGAAATATGTCAAATTGTTTATGAAAGTCTAAAGGAGAACATTATTCAAGAAATCCTCCGAAACTATTTCAGTGCTCTTCTGATAACCTCTGTGACATTTTAGGTGTGGATACCGAATACTATCTTCTCATCAAATTGTTTATGAAAGTCTAAATGAGAACATTATTTAACAATTCCTCCGAAAATATTTCAGTGCTCTTCTGATAACCTCTGTGACATTTTAGGTGTGGATACCGAATACTATCTTCTACGTCAAATTGTTTATGAAAGTCTAAATGAGAACATTATTCAAGAAATCTTCCTAAAATATTTCAGTGCTCTTCTGATAACCTCTGTGACATTTTAGGTGTGGATACCGAATACTATATTCTACGTCAAATTGTTTATGAAAGTCTAAATGAGAACATTATTCAAGAAATCCTCCGAAAAATATTTCAGTGCTCTTCTGATAACCTCTGTGACATTTTAGGTGTGGATACCGAATACTATCTTCTCGTCAATCCACTTACATTCATCCATCTTGAAAACCAACCATGAGGAAAAACAATCAGGTTTACAAACAACCCATCCCATCCGCATGTCGTCTGGTCAACACTCTCGGCTATACGAGCGTCAGCCTGCAAATTTCCTTGAAACCCCGACTCATTTTTGATCGTTGCGAGTCTACCTAAACTCTTTAGGTTACCCCCCCTCGTCTTGCAGTGGGCATGCGGGCTCGTACCATGCTGCCCCCAATTCCTGAATTGAGGGAACGTGGTACGAGCCGTCGCTCGCCTGAAAGGACGTTTCCAAGTCATCATCGGTCTCATTCTACCCCCCACTCGAGACTGAGTGACGCGCAATCACATAACCCATTCCTCTCTTTCCATCTGCTTCAAGCATTCCTGCCGTCGTTCCCCCAGGCACTCTCGAAACACGGCTCCGAGAATACCCCGTGAGAAACGATACGTGGACTCGCCCGCGCCCCGTCTAAAAGAGGCACGTCAACAAGTTACATTGGAACGCAAAGCACGTAAACCACGGCCTAGCGAGATGAATTGAAACGCGAATCACGTAAACTGGAAGAAAATGTAGATTGAATCATTAAACAGTATAAATTCGTAAACACATCAGAATCACTCAACTAAAAAGTCCAATTATTAAGGGAAAATTTGAAAACTGTTCAGAATGTCGCGAAACGTCAAAATATTTTGCAAACTGAAATCTGAGTCCCCTGTCCAAATATATAGCCTCAAAAAAAAAAAAAAATTGTAACTAAATTTTTTTTTTTTTTTTTTTTTTTTTTGTAGGGTTATGAGCTTAGAGTGTCAACTCAGATTTTAGTTTCTAAAATATTTTGAAAGCTCCAAGTCTAACTCGTCAATTTTTTTTTTTTGACGAGTTAGACTTGGAGCTTTCAAAATATTTTAGAAACTAAAATCTGAGTTGACAGTCTAAGCTCATAACCCTACAAAAAAAAAAAAAAAAAAAAAAAAAAAAAAAAAAAAAATTCAGTTACATTTTTTTTTTTTTTTTTTTTTTTTGTAGGGTTATGAGCTTAGAGTGTCAACTCAGATTTTAGTTTCTAAAATATTTTGAAAGCTCCAAGTCTAACTCGTCATTTTTTTTTTTTTGACAGGTTAGACTTGGAGCTTTTAAAATATTTCACAAACTAAAATCTGAGTTTACTGTCTAATCGTATAACCTCAAAAAAAAAAATTGTAACTGGTTTTTTTTGAGGTTATACGATTAGACAGTAAACTCAGATTTTAGTTTCTAAAATATTTTAAAAGCTCCAAGTCTAACTCGTCAAAAAAAAAAAAAAAAAAAAAAAAAAAAAAATCAGTTACAATTTTTTTTTTTTTTTTTTTTTTTTTTTTAGTTTTTAAGTTTTTAAAATATTTCACAAACTAAAATCTGAGTTTACTGTCTAATCGTATAACCTCAAAAAAAAAATAAATAAATAAAAAAAAATTGTAACTGATTTTTTTTTTTTTTTTTTTTTTTTGACGAGTTAGACTTGGAGCTTTCAAAATATTTTAGAAACTAAAATCTGAGTTGACACTCTAAGCTCATAACCCTACGAAAAAAAAAGTAACTGAATTTATTTATTTATTTTTCTTTTTGTAGGGTTATGAGCTTAGAGTGTCAACTCAGATTTTAGTTTCTAAAATATTTTGAAAGCTCCAAGTCTAACTCGTCAATTTTTTTTTTTTTTTTTTTTTTGACAGGTTAGACTTGGAGCTTTTAAAATATTTCACAAACTAAAATCTGAGTTTACTGTCTAATCGTAAAACCTCAAAAAAAAAATTGTAACTGGTTTTTTTTTTGAGGTTATACGATTAGATAGTAAACTCAGATTTTAGTTTCTAAAATATTTTAAAAGCTCCAAGTCTAACTCGTCAAAAAAAAAAAAAAAAAAAAAAAAAAAAAAAAAAAAAAAAATCAGTTACAATTTTTTTTTTTTAAGTTTTTTTTTTTTTAAGTTTTTAAGCTTTTAAAATATTTCACAAACTAAAATCTGAGTTTACTGTCTAATCGTATAATCTCAAAAAAAAAAATTGTAACTGATTTTTTTTTTTTTTGACGAGTTAGACTTGGAGCTTTCAAAATATTTTAGAAACTAAAATCTGAGTTGACACTCTAAGCTCATAACCCTACAAAAAAAAAAAAAAAAAAAAAATGTAACTGATTTTTTTTTTTTTTTTTTTGACAGGTTAGATTTGGAGCTTTTAAAATATTTCACAAACTAAAATCTGAGTTTACTGTCTAATCGTATAACCTCAAAAAAAAAAAAAATTCAGTTACATTTTTTTTTTTTTTTGTAGGGTTATGAGCTTAGAGTGTCAACTCAGATTTTAGTTTCTAAAATATTTTGAAAGCTCCAAGTCTAACTCGTTAAAAAAAAAAAAAAAAAAAAAAAAAAAAAAAAAAAAATCAGTTACATTTTTTTTTTCGACTCGGTTTAAACTATACACTCTGTCAAAAAGTTTTGAAACGGCTCCACTTTCGATTCATTTTTTGAATACTGTTTTAAGAAACTCTGTGACTCATGCCGCCCAAAAGCCGCTCGGATTTTAGATGTTACAAAAATTTCTTGTACAAAAAAACCACAACTTTCCCCTGCCCTCACTGCCCTAGTACCGTCTTACCCAGAGATTACGAGAAGCACTGCAAAGAACGGCATGCATTGGATACATTACTCTGTTGCGCTTGGTGTTTCGGAAATAAAACTTGGCCGGCAAACTGCAAATGCGAACATTCCGATCACCTCCTACAATGCGCTCGACATTTTTTGACTCTGCATACACCCCTTCCCGTACAAACCTTCGTCTCCTCTGCTTTCGACAGGAGGCCTCTCTGCCCTGTTTGTTCGGTTGCACTCCAGATCCCCAAGTCAGAGTTTACGATCCCATCTGGCCCATGCCTCTGTCTCCCAACCCACTCACATTCGACATGGATTCCCTCAACCGGGCCTCGTCCTGCCTACGCATGTACCTCGATCTCGGGAAGGAGGCCGAATGGCATCACGTGATCGTGCGTTCCGTAGCCTTCCAGAGTTTCCTCGAAGCCATGGATTCAGACGAAGGGCGAACCCGTACGCTCCCATTCTCCTGCTGGTGCGACGGGGGCAAGTACGAAGAGGCTCGGCATCGCCAGCACCGGCATATGATCGTAGTCTCGCCACCCTCTCCCCATTTCGAAAGAAACGTGTGGAAAAAAATCTCGATTCCACGCGAAGACCGGCCCGGTCCCCGTTTTCGCATCCTGCATAAGCAACCCATCCACTCTCCCCTGCATCTCGTCCACACGCTCGGCTACCTCGGCGTCGTTCAAATGACTCTCAAAATTGTTACTCTGAACGATAAAATCCATTGGGTGAACGAAGGCGAAATTGCCCGGCTGAAACGGAAATGCGAAGAGCTGGAAAAGAGAAACGCGGAATTGGAGAGGGCTGCCAAAAGACCCCGCATTTCGGTCCACGTGACCAAAAACAACGATTAGAGGGAGAGGCTGACTGAAGCTGTAGGAAGACGAACCGCATAAACTTTTTGACCCACTCGGCGGTCGCTCCGCTCCCGCCTCGTGGGCAAAAAGTTTATGCGGTCTCGTCTTCCTACAGCTTCAGTCCATTTAAATTTAATTTTTTTTTCTTTAATTTAAACTCTAATTTAAATTTTTAAAAAAAGTTTATTTTTTTTTTTACTTTAAAATTTTTACGAAAAGTTCTACCCATGAAATGTTTCCCGAACCCCCCCCCCCCCCCCCTTCAAATACCATTAGGATATGCAGGCAAAAGTTTAATTTAAACTCTAATTTAAATTTAAGTTTAAAATTTTTAAGAAAAGTTCTACCCATGAAATGTTTCCCGAAACCCCCCCTTCAAATACCATTAGGAGATGTAGGCAAAAGTTTCTGTTACAGTTGAACCTACAGTTGAACCTATAGTTTATATTATAATATATATTATAATTTAAATTATAATATATATTATAAGCTTTAACTATAAAAGTTTGGTTCCTCCTCTCCCTCCGGTCAGCGCTTGCCCTCCGAGTCCACGGTTACCTAAAGCCTGACCTCTAGTTAAACACCAACCCGTTTCTTTCCCCCCTTGATTCCTGAGAGGTTCGTCACGATCTCACGTGGACCGGGTCAACGACCTCATGCCAGCGCGATTCCAGGGCTCCTCGGAAAAAAGATTTCATCGAGTCATTTCCTCACCGTGCACGGAACCCCCCTCCAATGGCTACGTGACGTCACGTAGCCAGGGTCAACGACCTCATGCCAGCGCGATTCCATGGCTCCCCGGAAAAAAAAGATTTCATCGAGTCATCCCTCCCGGTGCACGGAACCCCCTCCAATGGCTACGTGACATCACGATTCCATGACGTCACGTGGCCCGGGTCAACGACCTGCAAGGATTCCACGGCTCCCTGGAAAACTGTTTCATCGAGTCATCCCCCCTCCCCGTGCAAAAAAACCATGTCAAACGGGCCCATGACGTCATGGAATCGTGACGTCACGTGGCCCGGGTCAACGACCTGCAAGCCAGCGCGATTCCCGTGAAGAAATTTCTGTCTAAACTCAAGCGCCCGGTCACGCGTCGAAGCCCTGCATGCCAACACGATTTAAAAAAAAAAAAAAAAAAAATTGTATTTTTTTTTTTTTTTTTTGACGAGTTAGACTTGGAGTTTTCAAAATATTTTAGAAACTAAAATCTGAGTTGACAGTCTAAGCTCATAACCTCACATTTTTTTTTTTTTTTTTTTTTTTTTTTTACAAGTTAGACTTGGAGCTTTCAAAATATTTTAGAAACTGAAATCTGAGTCGACAGTCTAAGCTCATAACCTTACAAAAAAAAAAAAAAAAAAAAAAAAAAAATTGTAAGATTTTTTTTTTTTTTTTTTTTTTTTTTGACGAGTTAGACTTGGAGTTTTCAAAATATTTTAGAAACTAAAATCTGAGTTGACAGTTTAAGCTCATAACTTTTTTTTTTTTTTTTTTTTTTTTTTTTTTTTTTTTTTTGAGTTAGACTTGGAGCTTTCAAAATATTTTACAAACTGAAATCTCAGTTGAAATCTATTCTGATCAACTTCTGATTTTTTTTTTTTTTTTTTTTTCGGTTAAGAAATGTGTTATTTAGAGTGAGTTAGTTCATAATGTTTCAACTAGTTCGCGACAATATGATAGACTTAATAGAAGACATTGTTTTTTTCAAGTTTAACATTACAGATGAAACGGCTCAAAAGATAATCGAACGATATCCACCCGACAAACAACAGCGACGTATTTGCGACAAACTTCTCGTGCCTCATTTATTATGGTCTTTATATAAAGGAGAAATTTTGAAACACGGAGAGTTCAATTTGGCGTACAAGCTTTGGCCCTTCGAAGTTGAAATAGGTACTATCAAAATGCCTAATCATTTGGATTTTAGTGATATGAATTTAAACGACGAGGAAAAAAAATTCATTACCCATCACGAAGCGTTGGAGAAAATTCGACAAAATTGTGTCTGCGTTCGACATGTCCCGTCCCGTTTAACAGATCAGTGCGTGAATAAAATCATCGAAGAAACTCGATACCAGAAACATGAAGGAGGAAACTGGGCATTCCTTTTACCCAAAACGCTTTGTCAACAACTCGCATTTTACCGACGACTTTTGTCTTCCAAACTTTACTTTCGAGTACAAATGCCTTCGTGGGATCCGGAAAGAGACAGACTGCAACTTTTTAGCGTTGACGCACTGATGAATATGTTCAAAGAAAAGGACAAAAAGTTTTCCAAAGAGTTTGTCGTCTGGTTAAAGAATGATGACACATTTTCTTTCAAACAATTTGAAAATTCACATAGGTTAGTTTTAATAACATTTGAATATCTTTTAGAGGATGATTATTTATGTTTGGAATGTTTTAAACAATATTTCAGAGGTCATCGACTTGTATGTTTCGTGGGAAGATGCTATAAAATTAGCTACGTTTCTTTTTTTGACTCATTAAAAAAACGTAACCGATACTGGTGCTTACACTGTAAACAAGTACCCCTATTTCAAATTTTAAATTTGCAAGAATTATGTGACCAATACGGTACGACGACAAATCCGATTCAATACGAATTATCTATTTAAGCTGGACTTGGACGTTTCAAAATATTTTAAAAACTCCAAGTCTAACTCATAAAAAAAAAAAAAAAAAATTGCAATTGTGTACTCAGGTTTTAGTTTGTGAAATGTTTTGAAAGCTCCAAGTCTAACCTGTCATTTTTTTTTGAACTCGGATTTTAAGTTTCTGAAATATTTTGAAAGCTCAGGTCATGGAATCGTGACGTCACGTGGCCCGGGTCAATAACCTGCAAGGATTCCATGGCCCCCGAGAAAAAAGATTTCATCGAGCCATCCCCCTCCTCGTGCAAAAAAACACTTTAAATGGCTCGTGACGTCATGGAATCGGGACGTGACGATCCCACGTGGCCTGGGTCAACGACCTGCAAGCCAACTCGATTCCATGGCTCCCCGGGAAAATGTTTCATCGAGTCATCCCTCTCGCTGCAAAAAACCATTTCAAATGATGTCATGGGTCAACGACCTCGCGCCAGCTCGATTCCAAGGCTCCCCGGAAAAATGTTTCATCGAGTCATCCCCTCCCCGTGCAAAAAAACAGGTCGTTGACCTATGACGTCACGATCCCACGCGGCCTGGGTCAACGACCTCACGAAGACAGGATTTCATGGCTCCCGGAAAAATGTTTCATCGAGTCATTCCCTCACCGTGCAAAAATTTTTTTCAAACGCCACGTGACGTCACGATCCCATGACGTCACGTGGCCCGGGTCAACGACCTGCAAAGAGATTTCAGTGAAGAAATTTCTGTTTGAACTCTAGCAGCGAGCCACGCGTCAAAGCCCTGCATGCCAACACGATTAAAAAAAAATGACAGGTTAGACTTGGAGCTTTCAAAACATTTCACAAACTAAAACCTGAGTATACAATTGCAAAAAAAAAAAAAAAAAAAAAAAAAAAAAAAAAAAAAAAAATTTTTTTTTTTTTTTTTTTTTTTTTTTTTTACAAGCCAAACTTGGAGCTTTCAAAATATTTTACAAACTAAAATCTGAGTTAAGAATCTAAATCTTTATTTATTTATTTATTTATTTATTTATTTATTTTATTAATTTATTTTTTCTTGTAGGGTTATTACTTCAAATTCAGTGCAAAAAAAATATTTTCAAAGTTACAAGTCTAAGAAATATTTATTTATTTATTTATTTATTTATTTATTTATTTATTTATTTTTTATTTATTTTTTCTTGTAGGGTTACTAGTTTAAATTCAGTACAAAAATATTTTCAAATTTACAAGTCTAAGAAATATAAGATTTGGTGAAAGCTCCAAGTCTAACTCGTCAAAAAAAAAAAAAAAAAAAAACCTTTTTTTTTTTTTTTTTTTTTTTTTTTTTTTTACCTCGTTCATTTCATAGCTCCCCGGAAAAAAATAATCTCATCCCTCCCGGTGCAAAAAAACACGTAACGGTTCCATGACGTCACGCGGCCTGGGTCAACGACCTCATGCCAGCAGGATTCCACGACTCCCCGAGAAAAAAAGATTTCATCGAGTCATCCCTCTCGTTGCAAAAATCCATCTCAGACGACCCGTGATGTCACGATCTCATGACGTCACGGGTCAACGACCTGCAGGCCAGCTCGATTTCACGGCTCCATGGAAAATAAATCTCATTGGTGCAAAAAAACACTTTAAACGGCTCATGACGTCACGTGGCCAGGGTCAACGACCTGCATGCCAACAACAGGATACAAAGGAACGCCCTGCATGCCCAAACGTTAAGAAATTTCATCGAGTGGTTGCGAGCTCAAACGGCCGGTCACGCGTCGAAACCTCGGAATTTTTTTTTTTTTTTTTTTTTTTCAATTATTGAAAAATTTTTTGGATACAAATCTGGATACAAATCATTCGAACTGTGGTGTACAAGAGATATATTCGAACTATATTATACCAATTCAAATTCATGTTCAAATACAAGGTATTTTGAGCCTGATTTGAATTTGACATGGCAAATGGATTTTCTTGTTGTCTAACAACAGATAAACTTCTTAAACCACCCCAACCATTATGATCGTCTATCCATGTTTTTAATTTTTCTTTCACCAATCTAGAAAAGCATTTATAAATCACATTCACGATTGATTTAGGTAGCATTTTTATGATACACATGATAGTCAATTCTCCAACGAAAGCAAAGAAAGCTATTATTCGGCTCCAGGTTATACCTTCAGAAAACAATTCGTTAAATACGTCTAATAAAATAGAGTCTACTGTGTTTTCTTCTATGACATTTATTTCTGCACATATATTTTTCAATGGAGTAGCATAACTGTCTCTAAAGGCATCGATAATTTCTTTTGTTGCTTCTAAAACATGTTTTTCTTTTTCATTCATCGGATTGATCGCATCGAAATTATAATGATTACGCAATAGGTGGGAAAATACATTTTCAAGAATAAAATCTGTTCTGATATTTTCTTTAGCGTAATGTTTTCTTTCAAAATCGTCAAGTTCTTCACGCACAAACGTTGATTGAAATAAATTTTGGGCCATCTTGCTGTTAAATATACTATATATAAAAGAGCTCAAACGACGACTATAGAAAAAGACGTATTGGTCCACACTGTTTCCAAATCAAAATAATGTAAGTGTTGGTCATTGATTTGAAAACAACTTATATAACGACTCGGATTTTAGTTTGTAAAAAATATTTTGAGAGCTGCAAATCTGATTGGCTAAAAAAAAAAAAAAAAAAAAAAATCGTTTAGATTCTTAACTCAGATTTTAGTTTGTAAAATATTTTGAAAGCTCCAAGTCTGGCTTGTCAAAAAAAAAAAAAAAATATCGTTTTTATTTTTTTTTGGTGGGGGGGGGGGGGGTTATCACTTCAAATTCAGTGTACAAATATTTTCAAAGTCACAAGTCTGAAAAAAAATATTTTTTATTTATTTATTTATTTATTTATTTATTTTTTTTTTTTCTTGTAGGGTTATTAGTTCAAATTCAGTGCAAAAATATTTTCAAAGTTACAAGTCTAAGAAATATTTATTTATTTATTTATTTTTTTCTTGTAGGGTAATTAGTTCAATTTCAGTGCAAAAATATTTTCAAAGTTACAAGTTTTTTTTTTTTTTGAGGTTATACGATTACAATCAACTGAGATTTTAGTTTTTTAATTTTTTTTTTTTTTTTTTTATCCGTAAATGACCGGGAAAGGACTCGTCGGCCTCTTCGGGTCGAGTCTCTCGAGCTTCATCATTTCCGAAGTCACGCGATCGCACGCCTCTTTCATCAAGCGACTGTACTCGATCATCTCCGCCTGCACGCGTTCCATTTCCGAGGCCGCGCGTTCGCTCAGTTCGCTCTGGTTGCGGCTGTGCTCGTGCCATTCGGTCCGCAGGCGTTTCACCTCCGCGGTCATGCGTTCGCACGCGCCCTTTTGCTGCCGACTCTGCTGCTGAAGACTCGCTTCCAGGCGCTGGGCGTTTGCGTTCTGCTGAAACAGAAAGCTCCATAGCTTATGCATCTGATTCGTCGCAGACTCCAACGCTGCCAAAAATTGGTCGCGCTGCCGATTCGCCCCTTTCGTAATCTCGTCCACCTGCCGGCGATGGGAGCGTTCCATCTCCTGGATTCGAGCTGCGAGCGACTCCTTTTCCAGCTGGCGTTTCATCGCGTCGTCTCGAAGGCGGAGAGCTTCGCGCTGCAAACCTTCCCTCTCCAAGTCTTTGCGCTGCAAGGCTTCGCGATGGGCGTGCTCGAGTTTTGGAGAGCCCTCGGAAGACTTTGCGTCTAGAAGCAGGGCCCGCACGCGTTCCAGTTCGCCGTCTTTTTGCCGCAAGGCTTCACGCTGCTCGTGATCGAGCTGCTCGTACTCGCGCTGCAAGCGTTCCAGAGCCTCGGCGCTCCGCTTCAGCTCTTCCTCATGCTTCACTTTCAACG
The DNA here is from genome assembly GCA_963931845.1 of Maratus michaelseni. Taxonomy (NCBI): domain Eukaryota; kingdom Metazoa; phylum Arthropoda; class Arachnida; order Araneae; family Salticidae; genus Maratus; species Maratus michaelseni. The sequence goes on along the minus strand of OZ007594.1, from coordinate 125,175,799 downwards.
TTTCTAGCTCGGCAGTGAGACGCTTCACCTCGTTGACCTGGTCTCCCAGCATCCCCGTGAGGCTCAGGTTGAGGCGAGTGAAGCGTCTCGAGTAGGTGCAGACGTGCGGGTTCACCGAATCTTTGGTCGAGGAAGTGGAGGTGTTATCCTCCTCGTCCTGGAGAGGTCGCATGCGACTCTGCGCGTCTTGGAGTTCATAACGCAGGCGTTCCATTTCGGCATTTTTGTGTTCGAGCTCTTCTCGATGCAAATGGGCCTGTTTGACGAGCTCGATCTGCAAGCGTTCAATTTCCGCGTTTTTATGCTGAATTTCCTGCAGATGCAGATGCACCTGTTTCACGAGCGGATCGTCTCCCGGTTCGGCCATGGCAAGTCACGCACTCTAAGGCTTTGCGTTTTCACGGGGTTGTCCAATGTCCAGCACGTGTCTAGTTACGAGAGGCTGGTGTGAACGAGTCTTGATGAAAGAGGGAGGGGTGGGGGCCTTTAGTCTGGGGGTCATGAAAAACTCGGTGAAACGGGGGGGAGGGAGAGATTTGGAAAGAGGCAGGTTTAAATTTTTTAAAGACTGAAAGTGTTTGCTCTTTTAACGATACCAAGTATATAACGTGCGGAAAAAAAAAGTTTTTTGACGAGTTAGACTTGGAGCTTTCAAAATATTTTAGAAACTAAAATCTGAGTTGACAGTCTAAACCTATAGCCTCAAAAAAAAAAAAAATTTTTTTTTTTTTTTTTTTTTTTCAAATGGGTTACGAGCTTAGACTGTGAACTCAGGTTTTAGTTTGTGAATTGTTTTGAAAGCTCCAAGTCTACCATGTTAAAAAAAAAAAAAATTTTTTTTTTTTTTTTTTTTTTTTTTTTTTTTTTTTTTTGGGTAGTGTTATAAATTTAGATTTTAACTGAGATTTCAGTTTGTAAAATATTTTAAAAGCTCCAAGTCTGGCTCAAAAAAAAAAAAAATTTTTTTTTTTTTTTTTTTTCGGTTAGCCAATCAGACTTGGAACTCCTAAATTACTTTTTTACAAACTACAATCCGAGTCGCTATATAAGCTGTTTTCAAATCAATCACCAACTCAACATGCCACCCAAATTTAAAAGACCCCTCACTCCTTACTATCAACGTTTAAGGAATTTTAAAATTCCATTTACGCGTCCGCACTGTGATGAAACCTTATTGCCCAAGGCGTTTGAAGAACATTGCAAGAAGCATCATCTCGATCGCGAAACCCAATGCGTCTGGTGCAACGGACGCACGTCTTGGAAGAAGGGAACCAAATTTAAAAACTTGAACCATCTACTCGACTGTTTTACAACATTTTCGATACCCTTAAAAAAGCTTTCCAAACGCAAACCTCTTCCGACCGTCCTAGAGCCTACCCTCTCGTGGCCGCCCTGCCACGAAAACTTTGTCTTCGACGACTCGAAACCCCTGTGTCAAGCGAGGCGGCTCTGCGGTCATTCAAAACTCCCCGACCTCCCCCCTCAAGCCTACGAACTCTTTTCGCAAGTCGACTTGGATCCCCTACCCCTTCCCTTCCAGGACGAAGGATTGAATTTAGCGGCCGGATGCGTTCGAAAGTACTTGCAGTTGGGAAAGGACTTTGAATGCCTCCACATCATGGTGCGAGCCGTCGCGTTCCCCCCTTTCCTAAGAGCCCTGGAAGAAGGAGACGCAGGTCAAACTCGTTTCCTACCCTTTTCTTGCTGGTGCGATGGAGGCACGTACCGGCAGGCACGTCATCGCCAGCACCGGCATTTGCTCCTCTTTTCGCCCGCGGGTCATTTCGTTCCGAACGTCTGGAAAAAATTAAAATTTCTCGCAAAGACAAACCCTGCAAAAACTTTTACTGCATTCGCAGCAAAAAGATTAGCTCTCCCCTGCATCTCGTCAACGCCATGGGTTACCTGAGCAAACGTCAGTCAAAGTGCGACGGCACGTTCACCAAGAGAGGTGTAATCGAAAAATCCAATCACTTTTACATCTTCACCGAGCTCCTCGTTGATTTCAGACTGTACGCCAGTCTGCAATGGGACGGGGGCATCCTGCAACTCATCCATCAAGAGTACCGGTTCATGAAACCCGAACTCTTGGCCGAGACCGACTTTGTTCGGAACGAAACGAAAGGGTTCTTTCAAATCGCCATCAAGCATCTCCCCAACATTCGCTTCAACCGTGACCTGCGCGTGGCCAAGCCGTTTCGACCCATCGTCGGGTCGGGTCGCGAAACGGAGCACTACCTCCATCTCAATCGAGGCATGAAACTGTATTTCGAGCGGGACGACTCCCTGGCCGCGTTCAACGACCCGGCCTGGGGACGACTGCAAGCAGAGCTCGGCAACCTGTTTTACGACGTCGTCTGCGAAGAATACTGGATTCCCTCCCCCTTTCAACAAAAAATCTTGACCTGCATCCATCCCTTCCTGCTCAAAATTGACCGGTTGGAGGAAGAACTGAAAAAGAAAGACGCGGCCCTGGCCGACATGCGCACTCAACTCCAAGACTCTCGCGAAACCGTGCAGCGCATGCGCTGGACTCAAGTCCACGAGCTCACTGACTCGCATCCCGTTGCCCTGCAGCGTCAAGACACGGAACTCGAGCGCATGCGCACTCAACTCCACGAGCTCGCTCGCTCGCATCAAGAAGCCCTGCAGCGTAAAGACACGGACATGGAACGCATGCGGAACGAATTCAAGGAGCAATTGAGCTCGCATCACGAAACCCTGCTGCGTAGAGACATGGAAACGGAATGCATGCGAAACGACTACACGGAACTCCATCGCTCCCTTCGCGAGTCTCTGCACCGCAAAGACTCGGAGCTCGAACGCATGCGGAACGAATTCACGGAGCTCAATCGCTCGATTCGAGAAACTCTGCTCCACAAAGACGCGGAACTCGAACGCCTGCATCGCCAAGCCCTGCTGCAAAAAGACGAGGAAATTGAACGCATGCGAAAAGATTTCGCCGAGCAAAAGGAAATGTGCGAGCGCATGCGGCAAGCAAACTTGGAGCAGAGTCGCCTGTGGAAGGAGAGCGCGGAGATGAATCGTCTGCAAAAGGAACGCATGAACGCAGAAATAAGCTTTCTGAAAAAACTTTTGAAAGAAAAACCGCTCCAAATTCTTCAAAAGTTTAATGAAACGGGCAGAATGAAAAGAAAACGCGAACTGGAAACGGATGGAAATGAAGAGGGGAGGGAGGGTCTCTGATGTATGAAGATTGGGGAAACAAAACTTTATACCCACTCGGCGGTCGCTGCGCTCCCGCCTCGTGGGTATAAAGTTTTGTTTCCCCAATCTTCATACATCAGACCTCTTAACTTTTTTTTTTCAATCCCAAGTTGAAAAATTTTTTGCCAGAACTTTTTAAATTATAATTAAAAATTAAAATTAAAATTAAAATTTTAATTTTAATATTAATTATAATTTTAATTTTAAATATTAATTAAAATTTTAATTAAAATTTTAATTTTAAATATTAATTAAAATTTAGGTTATCATTTTTTAAATTAAATTATAATTTTAATTAAATTGTGTAAGTAAGGTTAGGCTACGGTGGGACGTGTCAGGTATTAAAAAAAGCCAATGGGAATCCCAAGTTAAACGAAAGGTCAAATCCAACACCTCTTAACAGCTTTCATCGGCTCCAGAGAAAAAAGGTTGGGCGAGCCTCCTTCCCTTACAGAGCTGCCAAACACCTCCCCATTCCCTAATCACGTGATTTGGACGCGTTCCAAACTTGCACCCAGTTGAAAAAAAAAAAAAAAATTTTTTTTGTGTACATATAAACTCTTTCCGATAAACTCATTCTCATCAACCCCTTTCCCGACTCGTCCAGTTTCCAATGTTGGTGTCCAACGTGCTGCAAAAAAATGGGCCAAAGGTAAAAAAAAAACTCGAGTTTTTTTTTTTACCTTTGGCCCATTTTTTTGCAACTTTATTTTTCACACCGCACGGGTGCTACAAAGTTATTTTTTCAGTTCATTTTCCCTCTCTTCCTCGGCACATTTTTTGATAGTCCTTGATCCACGATTCAAACCGCCTTCCATCCTGTTCAGGGCATTCTTCAATTTGCGGCATGTTGCTTCCAGTCACTTCCTTCACATTTTCAAATTTCAGCAGGTAGTAGAGCCTCCTCTCGTGCTCCAACTGCAGCAGGTTGAGCAGGGCCGAGAGTTCAATCAGCCACGCTTCGGGTCGCCTCTTGCACGCAGGGCTCACCTCCTTCAGCTTGCAGCTCGCCACGTCCTTGACCCACCTCTGACTCCGGTGGACCGCCAGCGCCACGTCTTCGGTGGAAAAGTACACCTTGCCGTTCCTCCCGACCACCCCAAGAATGCAGTAGAAAAAGTGGCCTTTGGTGAGCAAGAGTCGAAACAACATGGTGAAAAGTGAAGGAGCCCGCTGTTTGCCGCGTCTATTTATACTCGGCCGGGAAGCTCCGCCCACCGAGAAAAACCAGTTTATTTTTAAAAACGTGGAAACGAGTCCAATGTTGGTGAGGGATCTGACGCAAAAAAATGGGCCGAAAAAGTAATTGGTTGAAAACCAATTACTTTTTCGGCCCATTTTTCTGCATCTTTGGAAACGCTGCTTTTAAACAGCCTGTTTAAAGATAGAGTCCAGACCCCGCCCGTCGACCTTGGGTTGAACGCTTCACCGCCCACGTCAGTAAAGGTGGCTAGTGCGAGTGACCTGGATGGGATCCGGTCGAGAAAAACCAGTTTATTCAAAAAAACGTGGAAACGAGTCCAATGTTGGTGAGGGATCCGACGCAAAAAAATGGACCGAAAAAGTAATTGGTTTAAAACCAATTACTTTTTCGGCCCATTTTTCTGCATCTTTTGAAACACTGCTTTTTTTTTTTTTTTTTCAAAGCAGCCTGTAAAAGATAATTAGAGTCTTTGAAGCAGCAGCATGCATTAGGTTACGAGTCCAGCAGATTCAAGATTGCTACATACCCTTTTCAGCCATTTCCGAAAGTATATTCCAATGGGGTAGCGCGTTTGCATCACGTTCATCACCCCGTCATAGGTCCCGAGGGGCATCACGTACCCGAAATGCAAAAAGAGCTGCAACTCTCTGAGCACGGGTCTTTTGGCACCCTGCGCAATCTCCATATCCAGCAGGGCGAGCAGCCACGTTTGCTCGATGACCCATGCATCCCGCAGTCCATGATGCGTCAGATTAGGCAAGACGTCGCCCATCTTGCAGCTGGCCACTTTGCGAATCCATCCGAGGGCTTCCCCCTCGAGTTCCAAAGGCCTCCCCATCAAGATCGCCACTGGCTCCCCGTGATAATACACCTTGCCGTTCCGGCCGATCCCGGCCTGAAGAGAGGTTCCGTTAAGCAGATTCACTCTGAAAAGCATGTTGACAACTGAACGCTCCACGACTCAATCGACTCTCCAGAGAAGAAAAACGGGTTTCGGTCACTCGACCTTCACGGTGGTGATCACGTGGTCTCGGCTCCCCGCATAAAGAGCGAAACGACGCGCAAAAAAAAAATGGGATGCGAGAGAAAAACTATCTCATCTCATTTTTTTGCATTGCAAAATGCAGCATGGAAAAAAGTTCAAAGTCTAGTCCATTTTGGGAATAAATTCCTGTGAGCAGTTGCCTTGCATGACGATAATTTTTTTGGGCGGGATGCTGGAAAACCAAAACAGGATCCCGTCATCCTGGGTGTGAAATCTTTTTTTAAACGGGAGAGTTGAATTATCAGCGATGGGAGGAATGGCAGCAGCAGCAGCAGTAGCAGCAGCAGGTTCGGCATCTTCCTTCGGGTCGTAAGGTGGGCAGCTCGGAGAGTAGGGTGTGAAATCGGGTTGAGACGTATCGGGCGGCGACCGGGGACTATAGACATCGGCAGCAGCAGCAGCAGCAGCATCAGGCATCGGGGGCGAGGCGGCAGAGTAACCACCAGCAGCAGCAGTTGCCTCGTCCTCCACCACTTCGTACTCTTCCTCCTCCTCCTCCTCGCGATCGCGGTCCGGGTCCGAGTCCACTTCCAGCGCTTCTTCAAAGAGTTGGTGCTTATAGCCTTCGAGCCATAAGAAAAAATTGACGGCCTGTGGATCGTTCTGATTACACAGTTCGGCTCTCGGGTAGCGAGGATCCGTGTCAATGTGCACGTAAAAGTTGCCCCGATTGAAATGGTCGTAAATGAGCTGGGCTCGCGTCTTTTTGGAACGGTCGAGCACCGAGAGCAGGCGGTTATGAGTCATGAGCCGCGTCTCCAGGAACCGGTGGTGTTCTCGGGCGTGATAGCGGGAGGCAATGTCTTTTAGGAACACGTTGGAACGATAGCGTGTAAACTGGTAGAGGGATCGATACCCCAAGAGTTTGGCGACAGACAGGGCTCCCCAGTACAGGCCGCCGTTTTGACCGATGGCTCCCCAGAGCACACCGTGTCCGAGCTTGAGTTCAAATAGCATGACGCGCAGAAAGAACGCAAAAGAGAGAGCGCCGTACTATTTATGCTCGCGGGAGCAAGTGGGAAGGGAAGGGAAGGGAAGAAGCGGAGAGATGGTGAATGAACGCGGGGAGGCCAATGGACCTTTTTTCTTTGAGAGGCGCGCTTCAAGGACAGGCAAGGGGAAGAGTGAATAAACTCGAACGAAGCGCCCGCGCAGAACGTGGGTTCATGCGTATCGATCAAGACTTTTTTTCCAAGAATTAGACGCAGGTTAATGGGTTAAATACGAGTGAGTTGCCATTCAATGGATGCATAGGAGGCGGGCATGTACATTTACACAATTTTTTGCAGTCTGGAAACGTCAACCATGGCAAAAAAATGGGTGCCCAAGAATGGTGCATCAGCATTCTCCCGGGCACCCATTTTTTTGCCATGGTTTACGTTTCCAGACGAGTAGACTGCAAAAAAATGGGTGCCCGAGAGAATGGTGTGCATCAGCATTCTCCCAGGCACCCATTTTTTTTTTGCCATGGTTTACGTTTCCAATGTTGGAAACGAGTAGACTGCAAAAAAATGGGTGCCCGAGAGAATGGTGTGCATCAGCATTCTCCCAGGCACCCATTTTTTTGCCATGGTTTACGTTTCCAACATTGGTGACGAGTAGACTGCAAAAAAATGGGTGCCCGAGAGTTGTGCATGCATCAGCACAACTCCCGGGCACCCATTTTTTTGCCTCTAGATAGAGAGTTACAGTTCGGTATACGTTTTTTCAACAGCAGCAGCATCTTCATCATCACAGAGTTTAAATTTTTTCAGAGTTCCTTTCCACTCAAACAAAATTTCAAGAGGACAGGCGTCCTCTTGACGCGATTCCAGTACAGTCACGTGACTACTTTTCGCAACGACGGGCGGGTTCATTAAAATCTCTTGGTTACATTTCATCATCGTGTCAATGAGGGGATCCGGGTAGAGTTTAAACACGGCATTTTTTTTTAAAGGTTTCGAACCAGTGGAAGAACGTGGGGTGCCGGACCATATCCGGTATCCCCGGTACGTTCAGGATGAGCAAAATTGTCGGATGACTCACGTCTTTTTCGTCCCATTCCATCAGGATGCGGACGTACGTTTGATCCGAGTCGAGTCTCCTGCCAAACTCTTGCACCGACTCGACCCTGGACATTTGAAACAGTCGCATGGCCGCTTCGTGCCGCATCACGCGTTTCTTGAGGTAGTGAGGCGGCGTGTTCTTTAGGGTCGGGGCCACGTGCCGCACTTGCACGTTGGTCAGGCTTCGCGAAGGCCTATGAAGGCCCACGACGCTGATGACATCTCTGGCGAACCAGTAGAGGAGCTCGTCTTGACCAATGAGTCCGGTCAGGACGTAGTGGTGATAAGGAGTCGGCTGATACTGGATGCAAAAGGACATGGCAACGGCGAGAGAGAGAATGCCGCGCGGATCGAAGCGGACGAGCGACTGAGGCTTAGGAGGCGGAGCCCGCTCAAGGGGGGCGGGACGCGGAGCGACGAATCGGGAGAGAGCTGCGCGCGCTGCCAGAGGAGCGGCGTGAACGGGTTTGGAAGGTGGTGGGGGGGGATAAAAAGACGGGAAGGGAGAAAAGAAAAAACAGTCATGCAGTTTCGAGTGTGCTTGATCGACCGCCAACTTCATTTCAATCTTCTCGGAGCTGTTGGAAAGAATGGAAAAATGTATTGGGGAACGTTAGAGTTGGCTCTGTTGCTAGGGAAACGCAACATTCACGCATGGGTTCGGAAGTGGGTAGCTGTCTATGCAGCGACATTTTACCAGACCAATGTTTGAAAACAGAATGGGTGATTGAACACACGGCCCTGATTCATCTCCTCGCCTACCGCTTGGCATCGGGGTATAAGGCCGATAGGGAAGCGAGACTCTACGAGTTTCTGAACAATGGACGCATCTTGGAGCGCAAACGGGTCGGCAAAGTCTTGTGTTTGAGACGATGCTGCGAAAAGGAGGGATACCTGCTGCCCGCCTACTTGCTCGAATTGCGGGATAAAATGCAGACGAAACGCAAAATGGACTAGAATCTTTCTGAATGACAGAAAGTGCAAAAAAAAATGGACCGAAGGATAATTTCCTTCGGTCCATTTTTTTTGCGTCCGTGGACAAGCCAACGTTGGATTTGGCGCAAAGCGAGTGAAGCGCGTTTTTCTGAAGGGTGTTGGGGTATTTTTTTGGGGGGGGGGGCCTACATGAATAGGACGGGTTGGACGGGCATTTGAAATTTTTCTGAAGGGGTTCCGGTGCTCGATTCATTTTGCAGTCGACTGTACCAAGTTTGAGAATCGATAAAATTTTTTGGTAGCATGATATTTTTTTTATTTTACAGCAGCATAACTTTCTGAAAATGTAATTTTCGAGACCACTTATCGGACTTGCAACAAATACTTTTTTTTTAAAGAAACAGATTAAAATACAAATTAGTCAATAATAAGTGTAAAATATTGAAAAAAGCTTAAAATGTTTTTCAAGAACCTACGAATTTGATTTTGAAAAAAATACAACATTATAAAGGCATTTTTTGTGGCGCGAAATTGGCTTTATTTTTTACAGTAGAATTTTTCTCGCCAACCCTGGACAAATGTCACAGACCGGAAGGCGGCAGCACAGACAATCACCTCATCGAGTTCACGGCTAAAATTCCGGAATTAGTTAAAACTCGATTCGCATATTAAAATGCAATCGGTCTGCCAAGTCATATCTTGGTGGAAAACACCCCAAAACCCGATTTTAGCGGTTGACTCGTAGGTTTACCATTGTGTTTTCCTGCACCCAGTTCTCCATGTTTTCATACTTTTGGGTGCAGGAAAACACAATGGTAAACCTACGAGTCAACCACTAAAATCAGGTTTTCACGTGTTTTCCACCAAGATATGACTTGCCAGACCGATTGCGTTTTAATATGCGAATCGAGTTTTAACTAATTCTGGAATTTCAGCCGTGAACTCGATGAGGTGATTGTCTGTGCTGCCGCCTCCCAGTCTATCATAGTCGTGCCAAAGATCATATACACTAGATCCTATACCATGGAATTTCTTTGGTCGTGCGCTGTGTGTGAGTAGTATGTAGTATGGATTCGTAGCACCATATTTGGCGACTTAACTCGCTTTTGGCGTAAAATTAACAATTAAAAATCTTATAATAAAAAACAAAAACAAATATATAAAATATGATTTTAACGGAGAAATTTTATTGTTTCTCTAACATTTATGTATAAGGCTACAAAATGCATCAGGTCTCGATGCGAGGTGCGATCTACAACCAAAAGTAGTTCCCTTGTCTGTTCAGAAGTACGTCTTTACTTGGGTGAGTGACGTCACATGCACATTATTTACTATAAATAATTATTTTATTGCACATCAGTGCTAGAGTAAGGAACAATCTCTTGAAGTCAGTTTTATATTTTTAATGAAAAATTACTTGTTCTCTGCTTATGTCAAATAAACAATCAAGATTATCCTTTAACCGTTATCATTTTAACAATCCCCTTAATAGTTTTAAATGTGATTAAAACTTTACCTTAAATATGTACAAATGATGAATGACACAACTCGATGCAAATTACGTTGATAATTTCTTTAAAAAAAATTCCGAAATAATACAGTGAACTTCCGTTAGTGGGGACTCCCAACACTGTAAAAAATGACCGATGTTTCTTATTTTATGAAAATATGCTATAACCACGAACGAAAATATAATATAATCTTCTGAGTTATCCGAAATTTAAATAGCATGTTACATTGTCTTTTGAATCCCCAGAAACGAACACATCTTCAAAATTTAAAGAATAATTTATAAAAACAAATTATTTTTAGCTGCCCGAATTTTTCAGAAACGTTTCCGAAGGGTTTTTATAGTGTATTAATTAGTGTCCTCAGGCTGGAATACCTGTTTTTCGAATGTTATCCATTCTCAAGTACACGTTTTCAGCCGCATAAGTTGATTTATACATGAAAGAGTAAAGAAATAATCTTAATTTTAATGTTATTGTTAACGCTGTTAATTTTGCATGTTTGTCTGTTAAACATATTTTTTGAGCCTGAAAATGTTTACTTGAGAATGGATAGCATTCGAAAAACAGATATTCCAGTTTGAGGAAAATGATTAATACACTATAAAAACCCTTCGGAAATGTTTCTGAAAAATACGGGCCACGAAAAATACTTTGTTTTTATAAATAATTCTTTAAATTTTGGAAATGTATTGGTTTCTAGGGATTCAAAAGACAATGTAACATGCTATTTGAAATTTCGGATAATTCAGAAGATTATATTATATTTTCGTTCATGGTTATAGCATATTTTCATAAAATAAGAAACATTGGTCATTTTTTACAGTGAAGGGAGGCCAATTTTCGTGTGCACTAACCGAAGTCCACATTAAACGATATAAGCGTTTCAATGGCTTAAAAAAATCCCTTGCGTCGAATAAATTAAATTCAGTTTTTGACAGCAATCAAATAGATTACCAACTTTATTCTAAAACAAACAACTTTTTTATTTTTTTTATTTAGTAATTTTAGTGAAAAAGATAGTTAATAATAATTTGTTAATACAAAAGAATAATTTTTTTTTAGACTCTAGACAAAGAAAATCTGCAAAGAAAATGCAGTATTTACATAATTTAACTATAATTAAAGTAATCTCTCACTTTTCTTCTAAATAATTGAAAAAATGATGTTTTTGCTACGCCATTTTTCAGCTTTGCGTCATCCTCGAAAGTTTGGTCTGTTACATCACAATTTGATTGGTACCATGGATGAATTAGTTTCGATTTTGCACGGTCAATTTGCGAAAAATTGTCAGCATTTCCGTTGACTATAGTAACCATTAAGCGATCTCCTAAACATTCATTTTAAATAGGAAATGATGAAGACGAACGAATTTGTCCTCATTAACAAAGTGGAGACTCAACTTAAGTGGAGACTCATTAACAAGAGTCCACTGCGCTGAAAACTAGTCGTTGTGGGCCACCATACAGGGCTTAATTTCTAACAAAAAAAAAGTACCGGAGACCTAATATTTTGCAGTACTAATAACCGTAGCGTGCCCCTCCCCCCTCAACCAGACGGTCACTCCAATCTACATGTTTAAATTTCATACATTATATCGTGTATTTTCAAAATTTAAAGCAATTTTTTTCTTTAGCAAAATAAAATTTTTAAATATACCTATCTGCATTTACTAGCTGTTCAATTATTCCACTTTTTAGTTATCACTCCGGCCGAATAGAAATCTTTGCCTAATTTTAATGTTAATTAATCGCAGAATTTTGCGATTAAATAAAGTAAGGATTGTGATTCGGAAATATAGTGTTTAAAAAAAAAAATAAAATAAAAAATGAATAGATTACAACTATGCGTTTTTATGAAAAAATGAATGAAATTTTCAAAAATTAATATTTATATATACTGAAGAATCGAACAAAGATATGAACTTCAATATGGAAAGAAACGGAAAGGGTAATTAAGGCTTCGGTTTTTCGGAAGCGCTGGCACTGGGTTCCGGTGAATTCCGACCAATATTTAAATGTTTACTGAAAGTAAAGAAGTACCGGAGCCGGGCTCCGGTTGGCTCCGGCGCAATTTAAACCCTGCCACCATAATCCTTACCCCTCATGGATATGCATAATATAAAATATGAAAATAAACATGCGTAAACTATTTATAAAATGCATTGCAGTTCGAATAAAATCTTGGCTTGAGACGTCGTAAACTTTAAATGCTCTATTAATGAATGGCGTAAAAGAAACATCCTTATAACTCCAAAAATAATAATCATATTAACAAAGCGTTTACTGCGTCGGATTAAGCGTCTCATTTCGAATTAAAATATATCTTTGAATTGAAATGTGAATGAAATACAGGGTCATGAAAAATCGAAGAGTGTGTCAAATAGGATTACAAATATCTCGGCAACTCATTACCCAATCGACTTCATTCTTTATGCAAAATTTATGTTTTTTTATTGTCTTTTATATTCACTCCTTAAAATAAACAATTTCGGAAAGTTTTATATACCTTTTATCAGAACGAATATTTCGAGAGTCCGAAAAAAATAATTCCGTATAATCGAGGTTACTGAAATTCAATAAGCTTTCATTATTACATACTAAGTACATACAAAATTTCAAATTTCTATCTCAATTTGTTCGAGAGATAGAGTGTTTACAGGCACACACACACTGACAAACGGACGGCAATTTATTTTTATGTAAAAATATTTTTTTTCGGAATATCCAGTGTCTGAAATGTGTAAATCCGACAATTTTTTTTTTCGATTTTTAAAACGATTACAAGACTTACCCTATACTACGTATGATGGGTAAGTTAAAAGACAAATATTTCTTAATCTAGGAAAATATATTATAACCACCATGAACGAAAGTGTACTACATCCACTTCCGAGTTACACAAGATTCCGAAGAATGTAATTTATCTTCCCAAGCATGAGAAAGAAATATAGTTTCGAGATTTAAAGAAACAAAGTTACTTTTTTCTGCCACTGATTTTTGGAAACGTTTCCGAGTAGTTTTTATAGTGTAGTATAATCCCTTTTCTCAACCTGGGCTATTGGTTTTTTGGCTGCTATCCATTCTCAAGTAAACATTTTCATGTTCAACAAACATGTTTCACAGACAAACATGATAAATTAACAGCATTCACATTAACAATAAACTTAATGTTATTTTGTTACTTTTGCATGTATAAATTCAGTTACGCAGCTGAAATTGTTTAATTGAGAATTGGTAGATTTCTAAAAACCGATATTTCGGCGTGGGATAACTTATTAATACACTATAAAATCTATTCGGAAAGGTTTCCAAAAATAAGTGGTAGCAACGAAAAAAAAAAACTTCGTTTTTATAAATGTTTGTTTAAACCTCGAAACTATACTGGTTTGTGAGGTTTGTATAGATAAAGAAGGTTTTTCTGAATCGTGTGTAAATCGGAGGAGGTTATTGTATATTTTCGTTCGTGGTTATATTATATATTTTCTAAGATTAAGAAACCTTTTTTTTGTTTATTACAATGTGTATTACAAAATATTGAAGACATTTGAAATTTCCGAATGCATATATGAAAAAAAAAAATATGAACTACAATTTTTTTTTATTTTTTGCCAAAGAATATTTTAATGACAAACCTCTTGATAAATTCTCTTACCTTAAAGAACAAGCATTGGGCAAATATTTTTTAAATATCGATATAATCTCTTAAAATAGCTTCTGAAATTATTTTTAGAAAAAATAAATAAATTTCACATAAAACCAATAAAAAAGTGTGGCACTAAAGCTGAAAGAAGTATGTCATTAATTCGAAATATGACTGGCACATCAATATAAAATTCATAACTGAACGAAAAATGTTCACGATATTTTTCTTTCATTTGAAAATAATTATATTTTTTTCATGGGTAAACTTATTTTCTCGACTACCGCACGTTTTCATTGAATATATTCTGTGGAAAGGAAAAGTAAATTTTATTGGATATTTTGAATGAATTTTTGACGATGGCCTATAATTTACGTCGTGAAAGTGAGATCCATTTCAGAAAAGTAATGTTATTAGTCCTCTTAAAAAATGTCAGAATTCTGACTTCCATTTGAATCACGTTTTATGTACGCAGAAGCTCAAGGTTGAAAGAATGGTGGTTCATTAAGATTATCTGGGACATAAAAGTCTCGAAAATGTAAGATTTTTATTGTTTAGCTTACAAAGTACTCCATACACTGTAAAGAAAAGATAACTCTTTCTTAATCTACGGAAATACAATATAAGCATGAACGAAAATATACAATAACCACTTCAGAGTTACCGACGATTCCGAAAAGCGTTTTTTATATTTAGAACTTCAAAAACATATTTTCGCGATTTAAAGAAACATTGATAAAAACAAGCTTTTTTTTTTGGCCGCCGCTGATTTTTGGAAACGTTACCGAGTAGTTTTACTTACCCATCATACGTAGTATAGGGTAGGTAAATCTTGTAATCGTTTTGAAAATCGAAACTTTTTTTTGACGGATTTACATGTTTCAGACACTGGAGATTCCGAAAAACATATTTTTAGAAAAAAAAAATGGCCGTCCGTCTGTAAACGCTCTACCTCCCGAACAAATTGAGATAGAGACTTCGCAATCGATCGATACGACGCAAATTCGTATGTACTTAGTATGTAATAATGGGAAGAAACTTATTGAATTTCAGTAACCTCGATTATCAGGAACTATAATTTTGTATGTACTTAGTATGTAATAATGGGAAGAAACTTATTGAATTTCAGTAACCTCGATTATCAGGAACTATATTTTCGGACTCTCGAAATATTCGTTCTGATAAAAGTTATATAAAAATTTTCGAAATTGTTAGGAGTGAATATAAAATACAATGAAAAAAAAACATAAATTTTGCATAAAGAATGAAGTCGATTGGATAATGAGTTGCCGAGATATTTGTAATCATATTTTAAACATTCTTCGATTTTACATGACCCTGTATTTCATCCAAAATTCAATTCAAAGATATATTTTAATTGGAAATGAGACGCTTAATCCGACGCAATAAACCGTTAGTTAATATGATTAACATTTTTGGAGTTATAAGGATGTTTCTTTTACGCAATTCAGTAATAAAACATTTAAAGTTTATGACGTCATCAAGCCACGATTTTATTCGAATTGCAATGCATTTTATAAGTAGTTTACACATGTTTTATTTCCATATTTTATATTATGCATATCCATGATGGGTAAGTATTACGGTGGCCCCCAACGACAAGTTTAAAGTGTATTAATCAGTGTTCTCACACCGGAATACCGGTTTTGAGTATGTTATCAATTGGCAATTAAATATTTGTTCAGCTGCGTAATTGAATTTATACATATAAGAGTAACAAACTGTTATGGTCTTGTCGCCTTTTGCGGTCTCCGTTAGTACTTCTCGTAGCCTTGAGACCTTAGTCTTATGGTATTTGCTGCCACCACCGGTATTAGACTGATACCGGACACGCTGGAAAAGAATTTCTCACTTAAATAATCAACTAATAATTTATTGATTAAATTAGCATGAAAATATGTTACAGTGATAGTTCTTATTGGTCAATACAGATTATTATTACTTGCCGTATGCGACTGTCGAATGGCAATCTCTCTGATTGCACGTTTTACTCTATTTCGTTATGCACTACTCGTACACACCAGTCCGTCTACACTGCTATTAATTTCCCCTGGATCAAGCTGTCCGATGCTCGTTCTCTCTGCAATTGTACACACTCCTCTGCCCGTCTACCCTCTACTCTCTCCCAGTACACTGCCTGTACCTACTCACTAAGCTGCACACCAACGAGACTCGTCTCACACCGTTCACGCCACTCTCCAAATCAACGGGGCTGTGGTCCTTATTTCACGGAATTTCTATACCTGTAGAAACATTTCTTCTCCAACCTTCGACCCCTCTATTATCCTCTGAACCCAGCTCGCTAGGAATCCAGTGCTCATTGTATTCTCCTTCCAAAGCCGGATTATTTACTTTCTCAATGATCTCGTGAACATTCCACAAATATATAATCGGATCAGGGAAATTCCATTGTCAATCACATACGGAAGTTTTACAGAAAAAGAAATATATATATCAGAATACAGTAATATATAATAATGATTAAACATAATTAGTTAAATTAATTAGAAATATACAATGTAGGTTATGTTAAAGTCAGAAACCTGACACAAACTAAAATTAATGTTAATGTTAATGTTGATGTTAATGTTAATGTTAATGCTGTTAATTTAACACGTGTGTCTGTAAAACATGTTTCTTGAAAATGAAAATATTTACTTGAGAATTGATAGCATCCGAAAAACCAATGTTCCGGTTTGAGAAAACTGATTAATACACTAAAACTACTCGAAAACTTTTACGAAACTTAGTGGCAGCCAAAGAAATTTTGCTTGATGTTCAACAAACAAACATGATAAATTAACATTATTAATATTAACACTAAAATTAATATTATTTTGTTATTCTTGCATGTATAAATTCAGTTACGCAGCTGAAAATGTTTAATTGAGAAATAACAGCATCCTACGAACAATATTCTGGTTTGTGAAAACTGATTAATACACTGTAAAATCTACTGGGAAACGTTTCCGAAAATCAGTGGCGGCAAAAGAAATTTTGTTTTTATAAAGGCTCCTTTAAATCTCGAAAATACACTCTATGGCCATTAATGACCGGCGACTTTCAATTTTAGACATTTTGTCGAATATTTAAAAATATACTTGTCAGATTCTTCTGGAATTTTAGGATCCAAAAGAACAGGTTTGACTTCATATTTATCATTGTTGATTTGATAAGGAGGACAAATAGGGGACAAAAAAAAATTAAAGAAAAAAATAATACTTGGGATCACTCTGTAAAATAAAATGCACCAAGTGATCCATCGCTACAGAATTTATATAGGCAGACATTGTACAATATGTGTATTCATTTATGTAAGAATAGCATGTATAGTAATAAAAATATAGCGATTTTTTTAAAAAATTAAAAAAATTCTTGCATGTTTTTTGTTTATAACATACAAGGTTTTAAACCAAATTTAACGCCAGTTTAAAAAAAATTGACAAAATGTAGTGGAAACAATATAGTGCAATTGGAATATAAATATATTAAATATTTAAGGAAATATGGGCAGTTGTATAAAATAATTTTTATATGCGCATGCGCGAACGATAACAAGGAACTTTTTGCATAATTTAATAGTCAACTCTATGGAGCAACTTATTAAAAAAAATCAGTCAAATATCGTAAAAATTCAAAGAGATATCGGCGTTAGAGTGAGCTGTTTTTTAGTTTCTCACTAAAACTCGCTGAATGATAAGGGATTGTCCACAAATTGTCATTTTTTATTTTATACAATTTTCCAATTTTTAATGATACTTCAGTTCTCTTTGAAAAACTACCCTAACGAGCTTATTCGAACAAAGAAAGAAATATCAAAATCAAAGGATCCATTCCAAAAGTATTATAACCTGGTGCAATAAAGTTTTCCAAGGCGAACTAAAGTATCAATAAAAAATGAAATATAGTATAAAAGTGAAACATGACAATTTGTGGACAATCCCTTATCATTTAGCGAGCTTTAGTGAGAAACAAAAAAACAGCTCACCCTAACGCCGATATCTCTCTGAATTTTTACGATATTCTACTGATTTTTTTTAATAAGTTGCTCCATAGAGTTGACTATTACATTATGCAAAAAGTTCCTTTTTATAGTTTGCGCATGCGCAGATAAAAAATATTTTATACAACTGCCCATATTTCCTTAAATATTTAATATATTTACATTTTGATTGCTCTATGTTGTTTCTACTATGTTTTGTCAATTTTTCTGAAACTGACGTTAAATTTGGTTAAAAACCCTGTATGTTATAAGCAAAAAACATGCAAGAATTTTTTAAAAAAATCTCTATATCCCTATTATAAAAATCCCTATTCTTACACAAATGAATACACATATTGTACAATGTCTGCCTATGTATATTCTGTAGCGATAGATCATTTCGTGCATTTTATTTTACAGGGTAATCCCAAGTATTATTTATTTTTCTTTAATTTTTTTTTGCCCTCCTAATTATACTCCTTATCAAATCGACGTTGATAAATATGAAGTCAAACCTGTTCTTTTTAATTCTAAAATTCCAGAAGAATCTGACAAGTACATTTTTAACTATTCCACAAAATGTCTAAAATTGAAAGTTGCCGGTCATTAATGGCCATATAGTGTATACTGGTTTCTGAGGGTTATAAAAATAAAGAAACGTTAACTGTTTTTAAATTACCAAAAATTTAAAAACTCAAAAACTTCACCTTTTCAAAATAAATACACAACTTAAAAAACTTCTTTTACTTAAGTAAGGTGTCATACATATAAAACACAAATATCAAACTTGACATGTTTCGGTTTAAATTCTAAAACCATACTCATAAGTAGATACCTCGTCAACAAAAAATCAAACCCGAATGACACTCATGCATGTATGACACCTTACTTAAGTAAAAGAAGTTTTTTAAGTTGTGTAAAATAAAGAAAGCTTTTTGGAACCGTGGATAACTCTGAAGAGGCTATTGTATATTTTCGTAAGTGGTTATACTATTATATTTTCCTAGATTAAGAAACATTTGTCATTAAAATAATGAACAATTAAATGTGTAATTAAATGTTGAATGAATGAATGTTGAATAAAAGTGATGAATATTAAAATGTGTAAATTCAATACATTATTAGAGTTGAATTTATTTATTTATATTAGAACGGTGCTGGTTAATGCGTAAGTGCAACATATTACATGTTTGATCAGAATATTGCATATTACATTTGTTACATTTTATTGAATAAATAATATTATATACCTTACAAAACAATAGATTAGACAATTTTTGTGCAATTACTGTCAATTTGTGTATTATCAGCATGGGGGCAAGTTAGACAGCAAATGTATGAACATTTTTTTTAATTTGAGTGTGGGACTATGACAATGATATAGGCTACTGTTTGCCGATCCAAACAAATCTCTATCAATATCCCTGCACCAGGCACTAGGCTATTTTTTACTATGGCCTAATCTTAGCAGTACCTAAATGCTTACTAAAAACTTCCAGACAGAAATAAGCGCATGTAAAATACGAAACAAATAGCTATTATAAAAGTGTAAACAGCAATTGAATAAAGCTACAGTAAATGAAATTTGTAAAAATATAAAATTAGAAATGGGAAATTAAATAGAAAAACAAGTGCTATAATTAAATTTTATCCCAATGCAATTTAGAAGTATAGGATATATTGCAAAGTAAATATATATCAAAATAAAATATACACAATGTAATTAGAGAAAGAATATTTTAACGTAGATTATGCTATGCAAATATATATACCATCATAATTAAAAAAAAAATAAAATAAAAATTGTGATGTCTCTTCCGAATGTGTGGGCATTCTAAATGAAACAGGCCGTTGTAATTACGAACACAAGTTTAATGTGGTAACATAAAGTTGACATGACGAGGACAGATGACAAGCACAGGAACATAAATCAACATAAAAGATTATTCATATTTTTTCAAGATTCATGACCGGTAACATTTATGGCCATTTTCATAACCAATTCTGGTTTCTCATATCACAAACGACGTTCTTCGCCGCTGACGTTCTGCGTTCTACTGCCGCGCTTTTTTGTTTTTTCCAGAAGGGGGCGCTACTAGAGCAAGAAAAGGCATGCGCAATCCTCACACCTCCCCCTTTCGAGAATTTGATTTAGTCTTTTGAGACAAATCAATATCTGGTAAATATCTAAATAAACAAGTAAAACATATTAATACTAAAATTCAAACATTTAAAGAACATCAAAGAAAATAAACAAATAGAATACACTATAACACTAATACTAATATTTTAAAGTTCTAGGATAAAGTTAAAGTTTTTAAAGTTAAAGTTCAGACTTGTAACACAGAAAAAAAAAGAATGTTCAAAGTTTTTAAGCCCAATGTGAGGCATGTAGCCTACTTAGAGAGTCAGCATTCGCGTGGAGTTTCCCACGTCGGTACGTTATTTGGGCTTGAAAGCGCTGAAGTGCAAGGGCCCATCTTTGAAGGCGCGCACTTTGAGGTGCACAGCCCGTGAGAAATTTCAAAGGATTATGGTCGCTCACCACAGTTACGTGCGAACCATAAATATACTGTTCGAACTTTTTTCAGGGCGAAGATAACAGCATAAGCTTCCTTTTCGATGGTAGCATAACGTTCTTGGCATTTGGAGAGCCTTTTACTTGTAAAAGCAATGGGGTGCTCTTGTTCATTTTCATCTTTTTGAGATAGACAAGCACCTATCGCATATGAAGAAGCTTCTGCATGTATAATAAATGGTTTCTGAAAGTTCGGGGAATAACAGATGGGTGATTTACTGATCGCCTGTTTCAACTCAAAAAAGGCTTTGTCACAATCCTCAGACCAGGTAACTTCATTAGGGGCACGTTTCTTGGTAAGTTCAATAAATGGACGAGATATGTAGGAGAATGAAGGAACATAGGATCGGTAGTAAGATAAAAGACCTAATATGCTTCTGACATCTTTCTTTGACTTGGGAACTTCTAAGTTTTGTATCGCTGATACTTTGTCGGGATCGGGTGCATGTATACCGGATCCTACCACATGATCTAGAAATTTTATTTTTTTTCGTTTTCGCCGTCTTCCCGTACTAAATGTATTGTTCATTCGGCGAAAGCCATCACCTGTATACTGTTTCTTCTTCACAGTTTCCTTTATTTTCACTTTATCATAATTTTTAGAAAGTTCAGTTTCATTTTTATTTTCGTCGATTGTCACTTCCTCAGTCGCTGTAAACTCATCAATCTTCTCATATCTCTTCTGGCGGT
This sequence comes from Maratus michaelseni, assembly GCA_963931845.1. NCBI lineage: Eukaryota > Metazoa > Arthropoda > Arachnida > Araneae > Salticidae > Maratus > Maratus michaelseni. The sequence continues at coordinate 125,154,920 of OZ007594.1, read as the reverse complement.
TTTCTAACATCATGTTGTCAGGATGATTTAACTTAAGGAATACATCGGGTTCTTTGTTTGCTATTTCATGTGATGTCACACAACCATTGACTATAATGTAGTCAGAATTTTCATCGTAAACAAAAGGTCGTTTCTCGCTGAATTCAATCGTGCTGGATTCGGGGCTTCCATCAAGTGTTTCTGGCATTGTATTATTGAAAATAGAGTAAGATTCGTCTGTTGTCGTGACATCAACTTTTGAATCTTTATTTTCAGAAATTATGCTTCGTCTTATATTTTCTTCCTTCATGTCTGCTGATGCAATCAAATATTTATCCGAAGCACTTGCATTCTTTTTAGCATAATTTGCGGTTTCGTATTCGGTTTCTTCATCAGGTGTGACTGCATAGTTTGAGGGTTCGAAAATTGAAATTACATTGTTAACTATGGGAGTATCTTTCATAATATTGTGTTCACTCTGTAAATAATTTTGGACTTTTAAATCTTTTGAATTATGTAAAATTTCTTCTGCTTGCCTAATTTGGGGATCTTTTTCCTTATAATGAATTTCCGTTTTGATTTGATCTCCACTCTCTATTACGATTAAATTGGCAACAGTACATGTGTCATTTTCATTATTATTAGTTTCTTTCGTGATCGATTGTGTAATACTAGTACGCGGGTGAGGGTTATTTTTCGTCTCATCGAATAATTTATCCAAGTGATATAAGAAATTCTCATGAACGGAAAAGTTATTAAATTCATTTTTGTTAGCTGTCGAACACTGATTTAACGAAGGGTCGTTTTTCTGTTGCCATTTAAAATTTTCTGAATCGGTTATAAAAGTATCAGGGTCGTCGTCAGGTGTTTGGTCAATGTTCTCGTTTCCATTCGCATTTTCAACTGACACATGGTCTAAAACTGAAGCAGACAGATCTACAGTGTTGGTTTCTTTCGTATTGTCACTTATCGCGTCAACATTACAATTTAATGCCTTTTCAGTTTCATTATATTTATTCAAATCATTCAATTCATTATATGTATCAAGAGAAAGTAATAAATCATTAATTAAATTATCAACTACAGCACATGTTATCATAATATTGGGATATATCTTGGGGTTTAATTTATCAACTGCAATACTCAATGGGATATTTATTAAAGGAGCTTTCAATTGGTGACCGAATGCAGATTGCAATATTATGGTACCACAAGGATTTTTAAAGTATTCGGGTACACAATTAGTCTTTATTATAGAAATTTGAGTTCCACTATCGACTACGCCATGTAATATTTTATTACCACATTCGATATCTACTGTCGGTAATGTTTCAATTAATTTTGTTTCTTTTCGCGGTGTTTTCAAATTAAATAACTCATCTGACCTTATTCTTGCAGTGAGTGCTTTTTCATTTGCAACCGAATTAACTTCCTTATCAAATTTATTGGCATTGCCAAATAAATAACTACATATCGTAACATTATGGTATCTGCCGCAATTACTGCATTTTTTATTTTTTATGGTACAATCTTTAGCGACGTGTTTACCTCTCTTCAAGCATAAAAAACAGCGCCCTTCAGCTCTTAATTTAGCCATTTTCTGCTCAACGGATAATTTATTACATTCCTCAGTCGAATGACTATTACAAGAACAAAATATGCAAAAGGTTTCAGAGGTGGTTTTAACATGAGATACTTCAGAATTAATTCTATCACTAGCGAACATTTGTCTACGAAATGCAGGCGAGTCATTATTATAGGATTGTTTTGACCTTGGGTTATCTAAATTACCAGTTAAATAATTTTGTTCTTCTCTAGACTCTATTTCGGTACGAATAAATAATAACAAATCATCAATGTTTGATTGCGAGTCACTAGAATTTTTTATACATTGCTTATTGTATTCTAACGAAAGATTATTTGGCAGGGATTTAAGAATTATAGGTGTCAACAGGTTATCAAATCCATTTGATTCAATATCCAAAGACCTGAGACTTCTTATTTGGGATTGAATAGTATCAAATAATTTTCGCAGAGCGATTACATCATTTGTTTTCAATACGGGTTTCAAAGATAATAATGTATTTATGTGTGTCGTCACAATAAGATCCTTCCGACCAAATTGTTGTTTCAGAATTTGGATAGCTTCCAAATAATTTTTATCTGATAACGCAAACCCGGAAATAGAATTATATGCACTACCACCTAAATAACTTTGTAAATAGCTCATTTTTTCAATATTTGACAGTGAATCATTATCATGGACTGCTATTTTGAATGAGTTCCAAAAGTTTTGAAATTTACTTATTTCTCAATCTTTCTAAAATTTCTCAATCTTTAATGTAGGGAGTTTAACAGATTGCGCAACTACTTCTGCGTGCTTATTATCGACGTGAGATACGGGGGAAATTTGGCTTTTGCTATTATTTTTCAATTTCTTATTAATTCTAAATCTCCATAAAGTTATTTTTTCATGATATTCGATGGAGGCCTTCGCGTCTTTTTCGATTTCATCCTCATCATTAATTAGCGCTAAAATGTGTTCATCTTCTCGTTTAAGATCAATACCTTTTTGTTCTAGCTGAGCTAAATTCTCTTCTACTTCCTCATAATTCGGTGATTCCAAAACCCATGCATCTGCGATCTTTTTAACAATAGAGGTAATAGATGCTTTTATTACCCCCTTAGTTTTTTTAAGCTTAGTTAACTGATCAGCCATGCTTAAACAAAAAAAATACCTTACCTCTATAAAGGTTATCCTAAATATTTCACTATAATTTTTTCACTTATTCTTAATCTTCCACTAATTTCAATTATTCGGCCTGTTATTCATCCATTAGTTCTGACACCAATGTGATGTCTCTTCCGAATGTGTGGGCGTTCTAAAGGAAACAGGCCTTTGTAATTACGAACACAAGTTTAATGTGGTAACATAAAATTGACATGACGAGGACAGATGACAAGCACAGGAACATAAAAGATTATTCATATTTTTTCAAGATTCATGACCGGTAACATTTACGGCCATTTTCATAACCAATTCTGGTTTCTCATATCACAAACGACGTTCTTCGCCGCTGACGTTCAGCGTTCTACTGCCGCGCTTTTTTGTTTTTTCCAGAAGGGGGCGCTACTAGAGCAAGAAAAGGCATGCGCAATCCTCACAAAAATATTATTACCGCTAAAAATAACATTAGAAGAAAATTGAACAATCTTTACAATATATATACAAATAAAATTACAGTTCCTTAAGAAATACTAATGTTCATACCAGGTGCAATATACATGATACTTTATCATATTTATTTATGCATTTTTATTCTACAATGTGTAAATTATATATATACACGCATATTAAAAAAAAAAAGAGTAAAAATGTTTATAAAATAAAAGGTAAAGTAAAATTAGGTGTCCCAGGAGCATTTAAGAGATTCTTAGAGATTATAAGAGATTCTTAGCATTTAAGAGAAATTATCTCCTTCTTTCTCAAAGAAAAGAAAAAAGGAAATTCAAGGGCAGGATCTCTGCTTGTTTCATGTTTAGCACAGATGGTAAAAGTCAGATATTTATTAGAATTAAAAGAAGCTAAATATGTAATTAAGTACCGTATTTACGAGTATAAAATACGCATGTTTTTATAATGTGCATATTGTTTTTTATAAGAAACAACGAAAGATGTTAAATCTTTCATATAAGAGGCAACTTACTAATTTAATGGCAGAAAATATGAGAATTGAAAATAAAAATTCTGTAAAAATTGCGTCTCAAAAAACGTTTCTTAAACCCAAATTACTCTATTTACTTACGGTATATTGCACTCTGCTATTAAAATAATAATAATAAAAAAATTACGCAGCGTAAAGAAGTCAAAATCCTTCTTAGATTATTTTGGCGGAAAGCGGAAGACGCAGAAGTGAGTAATTTTGTAATAACTGTATTCTCTCTCCCCCCCCCCCCCAAATATACAAACTATGGCATTTAAAAATGCATATTTCACTTATTTTACTTACTTTCACTTTATTCATACAATTGTATCGATAAATCTCAGTCTAGTACCTTTTTGAAAGCAAATGTTGTTTCATAGAGCTCTTGGAAATATTTCCGAATACCACTTTTTAGGGGTCCACTGCGAGAGGGAACGTGACTACCTCTGTAGGTTTTCACAGCCCTCGAGTTGTGGTAAAGCAAGTACGGGTTGGAACATCCCGACTTAAGGCCTAGGGCCTGGTTCCCTTTTCGGTTTCCAGCTCCGAAGCTGTTGGGGGACGCCGGCCCGTCTCCAAGTGTTTCGCGGTGACTCCCCGTGGTTTCACCGCGTGTGGCAACGACCTACTTCGTCCACACGTGGGTTCAAGGTTAGATGGTCCGTATTGGATGGGCTCTCTGACCGGCCGAAGCGCCGTAGCGATACAAAGCTGCTGGTGCAATAAAAGTCTATCAGGACTTGGGTTCGGTGGTCGTCTACGCGCGGTGCGCTTCCTCATAGGCGTCTGCGGCGCAGCTTAATTTTACCACTTTTTAGGTCTAAGATTTTAAAAATAACGCGTTTATTATATCAGGGTGGGCACAATCTTCCTAGAAATTCTCAACAGATTTTTTCGCCTTATTTAATCGCAGAGAAATATTACAAACTCTGCAGTTAAGCGGGGCATTTATAAAGGCTGTGATATATTAAATTGAAATTTTCTAATAGGAAATCGTGACGCTAGACTCCTTGGAAATTCCAAGTAGTATACGCAGGCTCCCATTAACTTCTGAATCTAGGGGAAGCACGGAACCATTTTGCCCCCCCCCCTTCCATTTGGCAAAAGTTTTCTTACTTCTTCATTCATGAAAACTCACCAATGATACTAATATTATTCCCGGGAGTAGCTTAGCCAAGGTAACATATATTCCATTAAACATTTTTGTAATGTTCCCTGTGTATTACTTGAGATATATTTAGTACATATAGATATATGTTCATTTTTCCAGGTGGTTTGGAACAGTCACATCGGGATGCTATATGATTGATGACATTCATATTTCCCTGTTAAATACCTTTTGTGAAGTAGTGCGTGGATTTCCTCTTGGATTAAGCAAACTTTCTTTTACAAAAATTTTTAAATACAATGTGAAAAAGGAAAATGGGAATTTAAGGACCCTCTTCACAACCATTTTGGGGTCCCTTTTAAATTTTAGCTGGGAAGCATTGCTGCGCTTCAAGTGCCTTTTGGATAATCTGTCTCTGAGCGTACGAACCTTGTTATATACACGCAAATGCTGAAATATTTACGTAATATCGGTGAAAATTTTGTATAATATCAAGCTAGTATCATACTAAATTAAATAATTTATGGAATGTAATATTAATGAATGTATACATTACAAGTAGACATTACAAGTACAGCATATACATACGGAATGTTGAGCTATTATCGTACTAAATTAAATAATTTATGGAATGTAATATTAATGAATGTATATTTGTGGAACATGACAACTACACAGCATATACATACGGAATATTGAGCTATTATCATACGAAATTAAATAATGTATGGAATGTATATTTATGGAACATTACAACTGCAACATATATATACAGAATATTGAGCTATTATCATACGAAATTAAATAACTTATGGAATGTACTGTGGACTGTGCACTTGCGGAATGTATATGGTTAGGTATTCAAATACAAAATTTTAATTCTAGAAATGTAAATATTTTTAGTGTGATTCTATTATTGTAGTGAAATAAATTCTAGCAGCAAACAAATGAGCAGTTATTCTTGTCATACATTAATTACATTTTTACTGAGTAAGCGTGTTTTTCATTTAATATATATTTAAAATGATATTAAGAAAAAGTAGTGTTGATATTTTTAAAAAATACTTTACATTTCTTACAAAATTACAATATGTATCTCATACGATGTTTACAGGAAATAAAAATTGTTTTTATTTATTAAATATTTTTTTATACATTGCACATATTAACACAAAGCAGAAAGAGTAAAAAAAAAAACAAAACCAAAAAAAAAAAAAAAAAAAAAAGAAAAAAAAAAGAACAAGAACGGAAAATCATGCTTCAAGCATATATTATGTAACACTTTCCAACACTTCCAAAATAATTTTACAATTCTTTACCGTTTAATAAGGTGAAAGATGATATCTAAGTAAACAATTTGGAAAACTCATAACATATTTAAAAACCAAATTTCAGCAATTATCAACAATATTCGGAAAAATATCCGAATTCTTTTGTGCAGCCCTGCATAGGATCTACAGATTTGTATATACACTACATAGAATGCTAAATTTTAGTTCAGTTAAGAAACGCGTAGCACAGTTTAAAATTCTCCTTCTGGAATTTCCGCCAATAAACGAAAATATACTCGAGAACTTTTGTGCTGCCCTGTATATGATCTATAGAATTTATACACACCATAGACAAAAAAGGAGTTAAATTTAAAAACACGTTCAGCAACTGAAAAAGTACTTCCAGTTATTATTGTAAACAGACAGTAGCGAATTCTTTTTTGTGTCTCTGTAAATGAACAATGAATACCATTCGCACAATATTCTATAGCAAGCCTCTTGTAATGTACTTTAGTGATATATATCAATTTAAATATGTTTGAAATAGTGAAACATTATTAAAATAAACCGCAAACGATTTTTTCTCCATATACCATAATGTAACGGAATTCTTTTGAGTGTCCCTGTAACGGCACTATAAGTTCTATGCACACCCTATTCCATATTAAGCCTCTTCTAGCACACCTCAGTGATATAGATCAAATTTAATGTGTTTGAAATTGTCTAACATCATTAAAATAAACCGCAAATAATATTTCCCCATCGATCGTAATGTAATGAATTCTTTTGAGTGTCCCTGTAAAAAAACTATAAGTGCTACAAACTTTATTTTCAATACCGAACAGGCTCTAGTAAATTCCAATAACATATATCAATTGCATGTCAATCCAAATAGATTTAACGTGAGTTAGAACATGGACAGACAGACGGCAGACAGACAAATGACAGTCAGACGGCAGACAGACAAACGACAGTCAGACAGCAGACAGACGACAGACAGACAGACAAACCGAATTCATAAACACTTTTTAACTATGTTGGAAAATGTTAAAAATGGTTATGTTTTTCTTTCAATCCAAGAGCAGAATTTTTTTGAGAAAATCTTCTCGTAAAGAACAGAAACAAATTTATCAAAAGCAAAATTTTCAACTGAATATTTGAAAAAAGAAATGGCTTTACTGTCTATTGCTGTATTCCATAATTGCATAATTGACTTTCATATGAGGTTTATGTGTTATAAAGGAATAAAAGTAAAATACGCTCAGTTCTCTGGAGATTGTTTTTAATACAACCTCTTACGAGGTTTCCATGCATCAGAAAATGAAGGCAACGTGTTTTACAGAACACACATACTGTAGCGTCACGACCAATGGACTGAGTCAGGATGGCTTTTATTGCACTCAGGTACAGGACAGCACAATGTACTAAACAACAAGACAGAACGAATAACATTAAATTAGTCTGTCGACAGTACTACATACTGCCCGTGGGTTTGGCCTCGCTAAAGTTCTTAGCAATTTTCTTAACCTTTCCGGGGGACAGCTTATTTCTCCCGGTAAAATTATGAGCCTTCGTCCAGGCTTCGTACACTTTTCTCATGACCGGCCTAAGTCCCGGCTTTTACCTGCTCGCCTAACTAGCGAGAGAGAAAAATCAGAGATGCCTCCAGCTACGCTGTCTTTTGATCAAGTCCTCTTTTGGCCTCTTTCAGCTGCGTATATGCCCAGGCCCAGGCTCTACCATTGTATTTCGAGTGGAGGTTGAGTACTTACCATATGGTTTCAAGCATGTGGAATATTATTACATTCACATGTCAGGAGACCCTTCAGATTTTCCAAGTGTTCATAAAATTAGGATACTTTAGCTTGTCAGAACTGAGTTTGGTCCAACACTCGAAAACATTTTACGGCCTACGAATAAAAAGTTATTTACAGAATTTTCACTCTTATAGAGGGATAATACGGGATAGCCTGAGAAAAAAGTGACCTTTTACTTTTCTCAGCAAAACTAGAGGAATATGGTAAAAGTTGATGCTATACTAAAGCAATATTGGCATCGCATTATAACTACTTCGTGATCCAACCCGGGCTTTGTGGGTTTCAGCATATAGGTGAAAATCCTTTTTTTTGAAAATTCTAATAGATTTTGTACATTTAATATACTTTTTTAGACTATCCTTTAACAGCGCCAAAAAGCATTTTTATATGAAAAATAGCATTAATGTATTCAAATACAGTTTTGAAAATTATTAAATGCGATACTTTTATATTAGCCGCATGTCAGGCGGTTCCGAGGTTCGAGGAAATCGCCAAAGGTTTCGTTAAATACAGCAGCATTTTTTATTCTGATAATTTCAGTGGTTTAAGCGCGTAGTTCGATTACATTTCTGTTAAATTTGCATTTTTATTTATATTATTTTATTAATTTTAAATTTATTGATTCAGTTTTAATTTCGTTATGGTATATATCTGGAAACAAATGCTGGGCGATTTATGTTGTTTTAAGTGCAAAAGCGTACAGACTTTTGTAATCGTGCTAACGCAATAGAGATAGATTTAAAAAAAATAATGCTTGGAAATTATTTTTAAAACCATAAAAAAATCAGATACAGTTTTCAACTAAATTGCGTCTGAAAGAGCTCCCCCCCCTTTTTTGGACGGAGTAAAAATTGAAATTGTGCAATGTTTAGAAGTAAAAAAATTGCAGTAATTTGAAAAGTTAAAATTAATAGAAATAGTATTATAGTAAATATAATTTAACATAATATACTTTTTTCGGAGTCATTTTAGCCAGTGTAAGATTGATTTTCTTTTTTAAACTATTTTTGCAGGTTTATTGTAAGTTCATATAACAGTTCCTTATTATTTATTATATACAGGGTGTTTCTAATTTAAGCCCCACTTTCAAAATGCTGTAAAAAAGGAACCACTGGTCGGAATGACTTGAAATTTGAAATGAATATACTGGAAGAACGGGGAAGCAGTATGGCATAAGCAAAAAAAGAGTTCCAAAATGTATCAATAGATGGCGCTGTAAGCGGCATACTATGCAAATTAAAAGACACTTATGCGCCATTAAGAACCGAATCATTATGTGCTTTTTATGCGGTTTTTGGCCCAAGGACAATTAAAAACCGATTTATCCCATGCAATGTGGTACGACCTTGCCGTGGTGGATTAGCTTACCACTAACACTACCAGAACTGTTGACTGATTTGGAAGTCATGTTTTCCGTCAAACAACCGAACATTCATGCACATAGAACACTACTGTTGGTTTACTGTGCAACTCATGCCAAAGCCGTCGTATTTCGATTAAAAATGTCACTTGTATCCTAATCCACTTTAGTTATGCCGCTTACAGCGTCATCTATTGATACACTTTGGAACTTTTTTCTTATGCCATACCGTTTCCCCTTTCTTCCAGTACATTCAGTTTAAATTTGAAATCATTCTGATCAGTGGTTCCTTTTTTACAATATTTTGAAAGAGGGACTTTAATTATAATCACCCTGTACATACCGTCGTATTTTGACGGGTGCCAAGTCGTAACTATTTAAAACTGTAGAACCGTGATATAATATTGTATAAACATTAAGCTATTTATATTTCTCTGTTATGGTCGACGTTAACCTTTTTCGTCTCTCTATGCCAGGATTGAAACAGTATGTTCTAATACAAATAATTCCAACTTTAACGAAATTTATGCAACATGCGTATTTGATTAAAATTATTTAAATCAGTATAGCCATGATATTATGTTTACAAACATTATCTCAATTTCGCTTTTCTATAATGAAAGGTTGTTAACTATGGGCATTTGTGTCTGTGTATATATAATTAAATACAGTTCCTGCATAGCCGGAAGTATCGATTTTAGTTCAAACTAAACATATCTCTAATTATAATCAGCAGCCTCGGAATTAAAATAAAATTTAGGTATTCGGTAACATTAAATTACCATTATTATTATTACTTAATACTTTCGTGTTCGAATTTTGTTTTAATGTTAGGGCAAAATTACTTTTATGTTTATAAAATTTAAAAGTAGCTCTCCAAATGACAAAAATTAAGGTTTAGTGACATTTAACAAATATGTCATTTACTGAAATCTAACGGATAGAGTTATTTTGCGTACTATTAATGTCACAATCGGCTAAGAAAGAATTTGCGATGAATTTTGGGAAATGTATTACAGCAGGAATAAATATACTTAACAACTTTCCAATATGTTTTCTTTCTGTATCATAAATTATTTGCTCAGAAGTAGCTCCAATTTTTACTTTCTTCTAAGCCATATAATAGAAGAAAGTATTGTAATTGAAATTTTTATCGTCGTACGACTTTTGAAGAACTTATAGCGTCAGATATCCCGATAAACATGTTTTTACAAAATGTCCGTGTGTATGCCCTCTTTGTATCATCGAAAAGTATGAGGTATGCCTAAAACTGAACCAAATTTCATTTATATGTTTTTGGCAAAGGCCAGAAGGTCCCAGTTGAATTTGGGGATATTTCCAGAAGGAGGCGTTGTGATAGTGAATTTGTGCCATTTTCATTATTGTATCATCAAAAACTTTATGAAATTATGCATGGAATTGAACCAAATTTCATATATATGTTTTTAGTTATGGCTAGCAGGTCCCAGTTGAATTTGGAGCTATTTGGACGGAAAAGGGCGATGTGATAGCGATTTTTGTGTGATTTTCTGGATTGTTGGTAAGTTGTGTTATACATTGGCTGCTCGCGCAGCGAAGGGTGCTTCGCAAGCAGCTAACATACTACAGAATGACGAAAAATATTGATTTTATTGGCGTTGTGATAGCGAATTTTGAAGTATTAAGATGTACGAGATCGAAGAAAGTTTTGGGATCGGTACATCCGATTAGTTAAATTTAAAGAATGAAACACGCGTTTGAAATAAAAGTCTCAGCAATGTTGTATAGTTTTAGGCAAATTCTTTTTTTTTTTTTTTTTTTTACATAATGTTGAAACATTAAATGAAGTAACGATACTAGATGTACACTGTAAAAAAAAAAAAAAAAAAAAAAAAATATATATATATATATATATATTTCTTAAGCTAGGAATATATAATATAACAAAACAAACGAAGATATAGAGTAACCTCTTCCGAGTTACCCACGATTACGAAAAGCATTCTTTATCTTTTGAAACCAGCTAATGAATTGACTAATTAGCGAACTAAACCGAGATTTAAAGAAACATTTATAAAAAAGTTTCTTTTTTCTGCCCCATTGATTTTAGAAAACGTTTCCGAGTAGTCTTTATAATGTATTAATCAATTTTCTCAACTCAAATTTTGGTTTCTATCCATTCTCAAGTAAACATTTTCATGTTCAACAAATATGCTTTACAGACAAAAATGATAAATTAACAGCACTCACATTAACATTAAACTCAGTATTATTGGGTTGCTCTTGTATGTAAAAATTCTGTTACACAGATGCAATGTTTAATTGAGAATTGATAGAAATCTAAAAACTGATGTTCCGCTTTGAGAAAACTGATTAATACACTATAAAACTACTCGGAATTGTTTCTGAAAATAAGTGGTAGCACGAGAAACTTTGTTTTCATAAATGATTCTTTAAATCTGGAAAATATATTGCTTTCTGAGGTTTTTAACACTTTCCAACCTAGTTGAAAAGTGTTTATGACTTCGGTTTGTCTGGCCGTCTGTCCGTCTGTCCGTGCTCTAACTCCCGTAAATATGCTCGGATTGCTCTGCAATTTTTATATGTTCTTGGTTTTATCTATAGCATGTTCCCTATTTCAACGTAAGTGTGTACGTGTAGCACTTATAGTTTTTTTTACAGGGACACTCAAAAGAATTCCGTTACATTACGGTCAATGGGGAAAAATAATTTTCGGTTTATTTTAATGATGTTACACAATTTCGAACACATTGTAATTGATATATATCACTAAGGTGCATTACAAGAAGCTTAGTATGGAATAGGGTGTGTATAGCACTTATAGTTACTTTACACGGACAGTCAAAATAATTCCGTTACATTACGTCTATGGAGAAAAATCGTCTGTGGTTTAATGAAATAATGTTTCACTATTTTAAACGCACTGAAATTTATATATATCACTAAGGTGCATTACAAGAGGCTTACTGCAGAACATTGTGTGTATAGCAGTCATCGTTCATTTACAGGGACACACAACAAAACTCTCTACTGTCTGTTAACAATAATTCCTGGAAGTGCGTTTTAAATTACTGAACGCGATTTTAAATTTAACTCACTTTTTGTCTATTACGTGGTGTGTATAAATTCTGTAGATCATATACAGGGAATCACAAAAGTTCGCGAACACATTTCCGTTTATTGACAGAAACTCCAGAAGGAGAATTTTAAACTGTGCTACGTGTTTCCTAACTGAACTAAAATTTAGCATCCTATGTAGTATATATATACAAATCTATAGATCATATACAGAGCTGAATAAAAGTATTCGGATATTTTTCCAAATATTGTATATGTTGGAAATTCCTGAAGTTATGTTTTTAAACATGATATGCGTTTTCCAAATTGTTTACTTAGATGTTATCTTTCAGCTTATTAAGCGGTATGATTTGTCAAATTATTTTGGAAGCGTTGGAAAGTGTTACATAATCTATGCTTGACGTATGGTTTTTCGTTCTTGTTAAATATAAAGGACGCTGTAAGAATCGTTGGTAACTCAGAAGAGGTTTTTGTACCTCGTTATATTGTATTTTCGTAGATTAAGAAATATGTGTCTTTTTTACAGTATGTAAAGGCATAATCCATCATTAATAAATTCAAATAATAACAAGAATATAAATGTTAGTACAAAATAATGGAAAACGTAAAGGCATGTGCATGTGCATAACGTTAGGTTAGGACGCTAGTATTAGTATACGATTAGATCCAAAAGGGATACCTTTTGGATCTAGGGTACTACTGCTGATATACCACGATATATCTATAAGGCTGACATACCACGAACGAAAATATACAATTCCATTTTCTGAGTTACTCACGATTACTCTTTTCAGGCGCAAGTAATTGAGTTTATGTACGTAAAGTTTTGAATTCACACTAGAATTTCCGAAAATTTTTATTTCAAAGTAGGAAAATGCAATTTTACAGCTTTTAGTCCCTAAAGTTATAAAAATAAAAATCTAATAAAAAATTCTGGTACATACTTGATTAAAATTAAGTGGATAAAATATATCCCACCGCCTTTTAAGAGGTTTTAGTGCATTTTATTTAGTACTTAGGTTATTCTGTAGTGGTATGAAACGTCTACCTTTACAAAAGAACGTGTTAATCTTATTAAGATAAACTTTCTTTTGTTTCCAGCACGCAATAAGTTAGTGAAGGGATAAAATTTTTTAAACAAATCACGAGGTATAGTCACGATAATTTGACATGCATACTTTTTTTGAAGTTCATAGACAAATACATAGGCGGTTCCCCACTTTCGAACGTAATTGATTGCTGAAAAATGTTCGAAAGTTGAAAAGTGCGAGGAGCGTTTTTAAATATCCATTAGGCGAAATGTTTTATTCATTAGACGTTATTTGTTTTGATAAAACAAATCTTAACAACTCTTCTATATTTAAATATAAATTTTAAATAGTGAAAATTTATATTTATTTACTATTCATTGTAAAAAAAAGACAAATGTTCATAACGAACAGAGGAAAGTATTTTGAACTAGGTAAATTATATCCAATGGTTGGAGTATCATAGTTGAGATTAATTCCAACAGAGTGAAAAATGTTGGGACCAGGACTCGAACCTGGGTACTTGCTCTGTTGGAATGTCTGACTCTGTTGGAATAAATCTCAACTATGATACTCCAACCATTGGATATAAGACAAATGTTTTTTATCTACAAAAATATAATATAACTACGAACGAAAATATACAATAACCTTTTCTAACACGATTCCGAAACGCATTGTATATAATGAGAAACTTCAGCAAAACAATATATTTTCGAGATTTAAAGAAGCATTTATGAAAAAATAAATCCTTTGATACCACAACATTTTCGGAAAGATTTTCCAATAGTTTTTCTAGTGTGTAAATGAGTGAGTTTTCTCAAACCGAAATATCGGTTTTTAGGAATTTTCTCAATTATTTTTTTCACAATTAATCATTCTGAGCTGCGTAATGGAATTTATACATGCAAGAGTAACAATGCAATTTTAATATTAATCTTAATGTTAACGCTGTTAACTCATCATGCTTGTTTATAAAACAGATTCGTTGAATATGAAAAAATGTTTACATGAGAATAGAATAACATCCGAAAAACCTACATTCTGTGTGAGTTGAGAAAAAAACTATAAAAACTGTTAAAAACTTCTTGGAAATGTTTCCGAAAATCGGTGGCAGGAAAAGAAACTTTGTTTTTTTAAATCTTCTTTAAATTTGGAAATTATATTGATTACTGAGGCTTCTATAGGTAAAAAAAAAGTTTCTAGGAATCGTGGATAACTGGGAAATGATTATTGTATACTTTCGTTCACGGTTATGTTACATGTTCATAGATTTAGAAACATTTGTCTCATTTTACAGTGTATACGGTAATTATATGGCTTCGTTAAAGAAAATAATGCATAAAAAAATTATATTTAAAAGGTGCTGTATGTCATTTCTAAATGATTGAAAATCAATTATTACTTTAGCTTAAGTTCGATTCTTAAAAGTACGCTAATTTATGTATTTATTCGCTTTGATAAACATCCATTATTTTATGAAACTGTAGAAATATTTTCCACATATTAGGCAAGCTTTTTTTATTTCTTCCTTAATATTGCATTTGTAATTAATATAATGTAGTAAAAAGCCATGAGAGATTATTGATTCCAATGATAGGAATTTTAGTAATTATCACAATAATTGTATGGAGTATATCACAAAATTTCTTATTTGACTTTTTAACATATGTTAAAAATAAAAGTTTAAGATATGTTAACATATGTTTAACACATGCTTAACATATGTTTTTTAACATATGTTAAAAAACAGCGAATACATAAAATGGGAAATAAGAGATTAAGATAAAATTTAGAAGTAAATACATATAAGCATATAAATAAAAAACACTCGATAGATTAGTCCCTTTATAACATTATAAAGAGACGGATGAGTTACGCTTCTTTAAAAAGAGTGTTATAACACGCTTTGTGTGTTTATTTACATTTTCGTATGCAACATATCGTCATTAATAACATTAAGACACTTTCTTCCATAAGGATATAAAATGTGTCAAGATTACATGGAAGCTCCATTCATAATCTTGATTGTCAAAATTCTCAACAGAAATTTCGTTATCAGATTCTTCTACTTCATTTTGTATAGAATTTATTTCATGATACATCATAATGTTGGTTTGTTTTGTTTCGACCACTACGATTATCTTTTGCAGACAGGGACCAAACAGACCACCGGAACTTCCGTTTAAAGTAGAATCCGACCACCTACAAATACCTTTACCCGAGTTGGTACTCGAATACGTCACACTATTTGTCCAGTCAGCGCACTAATCACTCGACAAACAGGCGGGCGTTATTGCTAAGGAGAGAATCATCACAAGGAAAGTCGCGACGAAATAAGAATATATCTTCTATATTAACACTTTGATCGCCACGGATTGCGACGAAGTAGCTTTCTTGGTAAGCATTTACAAAGCAGTTTTCCGGGTTTGTCCAGTCGATTCACAGTTGCCAGTCGCAGCAATGTTTGTTACTTTTATACAAAGTGTTAACTAAAGTAATGCGAAACTGATATCACTAAACATGCGGGGAGGGGGACACGGAATTCTAATTATCAATAGTCTTCATGTCAATAAATTGTATTAATTGAAACTATTGATGACACACGTATTCGTGTGGTATGGCGCCTAAATAAATATTTCTTGCACACATATTTGTGTGCCTTGGCAGTCGATGTGTTAAGGGTGTACTGTTTAAAATTAAAATACTTGTTAGCGAGCAACATTAATTTATTAAGCGAATGCTTCACAGCAAATGGGAATTACATTAAGCGACACACATTTAATTACAGTTCTTTTATAAAGTTTGTATCAGGATGACAGGGTTCGTCCGGCGCAAAATCACTTTCTTGGCAACATTTTCCCGTAAACATTTCTCTTTTAACAAGAGCTACGCAAGACGTCTGCTCTCTGGCAATTCAGAATCATATATCCAGGAAAGTCTCCGGGTGTTGCATATATGAAACTACGGCATTTCAAGTACATTTTAAGATGATAGTACTGTTCTCAATTGTTGTAAATTTATGGAGTAATTTATGTCCTTATAGTGTGCCACTTGAGATTCCTTTAGTGATATATAGTTTTTATAACGTCAAAAGCAGGCATTACAGAATATGAATAGGTCTCTTGAAATGGTTTATGACGTAACATCTGGAAAACGGCATTCTTCCTTACTTGAGAGAGAGGGGCCTTTAAGAAGCCATATACGCACTTCTTTTATGATACAATTAATCGAATTTAATAAAATTAACAACAAAATTACACTCAAATATTACAAGGGGATATCAAATTAAGAATTTACCCTTTTTAAATTAAACGCTTTATAACATATGACTGGTACCAAACAAGCATTTTATACGTATATATAACATGTTTCGAAATAAAATATATGAATTTTCCGTACGAAAAATAACTCCGTAAAAGAAAATAATAATAATAAAGTTACACTTAAAATTGCTACTTTTAAATGACAAAAACCAAATAAAATAATTAACGAACTTGAGCAAATTGAATAGGATTGGAATTAACATAGTTCGCATGGAACTTTTTAATCATTGGTCAAAAGTAAGTTTTAAACCTTATCAAATTTGTTGAAAACATGATTAGATTTAAATCACACTCATAATTTATCAAATTTACCGATCTCACCGTTATTTTACAAAAGAAAAAAAACATTAATAATATTAACTGTATTATTTAACTTAAAATTAACTTAATTTAACTAACATTAATTGTAGCATTTAATGCAACAATGATTTTTTTTTTGTATTTTTACTCAAATTTGTACAAATCTGAGTTTTATTCATCGTTAAATTCCATTATCTCCTTAAAAAATGTAGTCCTTATTTGAGCATTAACATAGCAATAGTAAATATTATTGAGGGGTTTAAAATTAAATTTGGATAATAATAAATTTTAGAAAGAAATATAAAAATAAAATTAAAATATGTTTTTATCTCGTAGGAATTCAAAATTAGTTTTGAGGTATCTGACATTTGAATGAATGACACTGGATTTATAAAAACATCCATTACAGTTAGAAACTCAAATTCTAATTCTTAGTATCATTTGATATCACTGAATAGATTCTCTTCCATCTGCTTATCTTACACAGCAGGAAAGTTTCTGAGTTTCTACTGAAAATCGCAGTAAGTGAAGAAAAGTAAAAATTTTGATGACAACAAAGAAAAGGGTAATAGGGAAATAAAAATATGGAATCACAATTTATTTATATCTGCTTCGTTTAATTTGTGATTTATTTCTAGAATATCCAAGAAAATTTTAGAAGTAGAAATTAATATAAAATACTGTTAAATAAAATAATATAAAATTGTTTAAACGTTATAAAATATTACTAATTTATAATGAAATATTATTTAAATTGTATATTATAATGTTATCAAATTTATTAAATACTTTAAAGATGATATAAAAATATAAATTCATATAGAATCTATAAAATTCTAGAAAAAGCAATATATATATATATATATACCGCGTGGTTTATATATATATATATATATATATATATATATGTATACATTAATCGGGGATGTGCGTGATACACTAGGATTTGATATTTGAATACTATTGCTATGGAGCTTCCTGTTCTATTACAGTATCGTTGGCCTCTATATATTTAATCGCTGAACGATTATTTTCTATTTCAATATACGAAATCATCAAATAATATTTTGTAAATATTGTGCAATATTAATTACTATTGTTAAATATTTTAATAGAATAAAATCTTTTGAAATGTCTTTTCATATTTTTTAGATATTTTCCCTTCAAATAAGATATTAAATATTGGGGTTCGCGTGTTACATGAAGGCGACGCATACACGAATAAATGCGTTATTTAAAACATTCTATTATATTGCGGAAATATTGAACTATTTTGATGTCTAGAAAGTTCGATTTATAGCTATTAGAGTTAATTAAAGATACATTGTAATTAAAATTGCGTTCTTATTCTTAATATCATTTGATGTCATCGTATAAAAAAAAATCCAGAAGAGAAGACAAAAACATTTATGACAGGATATCGCTTTATCTTTCTTCTACTGACTTATCTCACATAACAACCAAGTTTCCAAGTTCCTTCTGTAATATCACGTTTTGCTTTTCGCACTAGGTCAAGTAGAAGAAAAATTTCGATGACAATGGAAAGGAAAGTGACAGGAGCAGAAAATATTGAATCATATTATTTTGCTTCTTTTAATACTAGATTTTTTCTAGAATTTTCTAAAAAAAAAAAAAAAAAAAGAAATTTATAATAAAATACTAGAAAAATCTACAAATAGAAATTGATACAAAATATTATTAAATAACATATTCTAATTATAATAAAATATTTAATAGAAAAATATTGTCTAAATTTTACATTAAAATATTGTAATGTTTAAGTAATAAACTATTATAAAGTTGTTTAAAATAATATTAATATTATAAAAATGATATAAAAAGAGAAATTGACGTAAAATTTTATAAAATTATGGAAATAAAAATGGATTTTAGAAATAAAAAATAATGTTTTAGAAATAAAAAATAATGTTTTAAAAAGTTCTAGATAATTTAAAAAATATCCGTATAAAATCAAAACATGTTGCGCCGAATTGTGAAACTTTACTGATGTATCGAAGACTCGGGTTATATAGGAGGGTGTTTGCACATTTTTTAAAGTTTGCAAGTTTACAAGTTTGTTTCAGAAAACAACAATAACAACAACAAAAAAATCTGCATAGAGAAATTATTTTTTACAACTTATATGTTTTTGAAAGTATAATTTCTCGTCTGGCAACTGAAATTTTTGTCTACGTGCGAAATGACGCTTTTAAAGAACCAATGAATGAAACGCTATATTTCTACACTTTCCGAAGAGAATTGAGGGGGTCGGGGCAAGAGAGTGTTAAGCCACATTTTTGAACTTCTGAGATAATTCAATTAGAAAATTTGATCAAATACTCAAACCAAGATATATAACATAAAGTTTTTTCGCTAGACGATAACTCAGTATATCAAGCTGAACTGTTTGCAATTCTGAAGGCTTTGGAATGGATTGCTGCCTCCCCCACGCAGGAAAATTTTAAAATTTTCAGTGATAGTCTTTCTGGACTTCAAGCAATTTTTGCCTTACGGACAAAACACCCTCTCATACTGGAAATTAAAATCAAACTTCACCAACTGTACAAAAATGTTACCCTTGGCCACGTCACTGCACACATTGGTATCGCAGGCAATGAGCTGGCGGACAGCCTTGCAAAAGAAGCCACCAAACGCCAATCAATAGACTTCTCTCTTCCGGTACCCCCATCTTTTATTCGCAGGGAACTCAAATCTAAAATACTCCCCAACTGGCAAATCTACTGGGACACCTCCACAAAAGGTAGACACACTTACAACCTAATTCCAAAAGTTTCCAGAGAGCTACTTAACCTCACTCCCTATACAAGTGCTTTCTTATCCGGGCATGGCCCGTTTAAAAATTACCTCTTCAAATTTAAAATTTCACGAACCAATGTGTGCGAGTGCGGCGATATTGGTACCCCCATGCATTATTACTTCTCCTGCTCACTGACTGTTGCTTGGCATCTTAGGCCTGCTCCTTCTAACCCACCTCCTTCTTGGCTGCTGAACATAATTACGCGTCCCATCTTAACTCATAAACTTTCAGAAATTTACAAATTACTATTAGACCTATCTAACAGAACTTAATCATTCAAAGCAGTTTTCTTTCTTCATAAATTAATAATAAATCGCTTATTTTAGTCATTAACGTAATCATTCCATCATTTTTTATCTGCTTAGCTTTCTCCTTTAGCTATTTTGCAGCTTAATTGTTTCTCTCATCCGCAAGTAATGTTCTCTTCCTAGCAGGGGCTGAGTCCCCATTAATTATCTATTCTTATCGGGAACCGCAAGTCTGGTCAGCAAGCAACGTATCGTCACCTCTAACACAAAGTGCATCCAGCCTCCATCCAGTGTGAGGGTTTCAGCGCAATTGTGTGGCGCTCCTTGTCGCGTGGGAATCTCACACTGGCACCTCCACATCTCAAGTGCCGTCATTTACGAACTGTACAAATGGTACAGTCTTACCTAAGAACTGCACCCTTCTACTAAATAAGCGGACTGTACAACTGGTGTAGGCGCACCTGTGGACTTCGTCCACCCTGTCTGTTGCTACTTGTCGCGTAGGAACGCTAATTCCAGCGACAGACCCTGTAATTTTTTTTTTGTGTCTTTAGTTCCTGCCACCTGTCGCGTGGGGCTTTGCCCGGCAGGACCCGCCATGGCGAAGTCTGTACTGCCACGTTTAATTCCTGCGTGCCGGGGAGCTAGCCGGGGAAGACATTAAACGCTCAACGGCTGGGTTCGCCCTCAGCCGAGTGGTCTTCCTCAGGCATTAAAATTAAAAATTAAAATATCTCAGTAACATTTGAGATATTCTGAGTAATAATAAGGCATTACTTTAATGATATTACTATTACGTTCTTTGTAAATTAGCTATCTTCATCGGGGGAATAAACGTCAGGGGAAAAAAAGAAACCTGGGAGATATGCTGCCACAAAGTGACATTAAAAACAAATTACATGTAGGAAATTATAATTTACAATCATAAGCAACAGATTACAGTGTTAGATTTATTTCCCCAAAAATTTGGCCTAGCTCTTTTTTGTCTCGACCCCTAAATTATTCGTATTCGGTTATATAAACCAAAAAAAAAAAAAAAAAAAAAAGAAAGAAAAAGAAAAAAAGAAAATCCTGCGAAAGGCATGGTTTTTTTATATTTAAAATCACAGTAGGTAATATTCTCAAAATGACAGGGAAAAAACGCGAATGTAGACATGCTTCCAATAAAAATATTGTTCCAAATATGTACCAATAAGAAAAAAAGGAATTCTTCGAATATTGCAAAGGTATGATCTTTTATGGTAAAAGAAAATCCCCCAAGTCAAAAAACTGTTGCCATATCGTTAAAATAGCCAGTGTCAACTGTTAACAAAATCACTACCACTCTTTTGAATTTTAAAAAGGTCATAAAACACAATTCAACGTCTTTCTCCACGACATATCACCGAACGTAGAACACGATGCAGAATTCCTTATTTGAAGAATTTATCCGGAGAAAAATGGAAAAATGTTGTTACAATAGATGAAGCTTGGGTCTATTTAAATGATTGAAATAAAAAGAGATACATTTATTACCATCAAAGAGAAGAAAAAAAAATCTTAAAACATGTTTCAATGTATCTAATGAATGTTTTAGCAAATGATTTAGGATTGTTATTGGCTTTCCACATAACAGAAAATAAAAAATAAACAGAGTGGAGAAAAATGTTAAGATCAACTTCACATATATATATATAATACACATACTATCAGAAACATATTTTACTCCCCATCTTGAAACATGAAATACCACATATTTACCCTTAGTGCCATCAATTTATTGAACTAAATCAAGATAAAGCAAGCAGCGACACGTCACGATTCACTGTTAATTTCCTGGAAAAAACTGAATGAGAAACCTGTATAAAGGCTACACCCTTCACTGATATACCTGCTAAATCCCCTGATGTATCACCCATGGATTTTTGCGCTTTTGGACTTTTTGTTATCCAAACGTCAACCTACAACACTTAATGAACTTTGGAAAGCTGTTCAAGTGGAATTGGCCAAAATACCCCTTTCAAAACAACAAAAGACATTATTGCCATGGAAATTACAGTGTAGAAAGCTAGTTCAGAATAAGGGTTACCAAACTGAACATTTAAAACTCAAATGTTTTACGTAAAATAATTCTGTAAGTACCATGAAAATCATCTAAAAAATGTGCGAACATCCTCTATAGATATTCGAGTTAATAAAGGATTAATTGCAATCATAAACGTGGTTTAGATTCTTCGTTTTACCTAATGTAACTGAACAGAAAATAAAATCTATAATACCAAAGCATTTATGACAGGACATTTTTTATTCTTCGTCCACAGCTTTATCCTGTGCAGCGGGCAAGTTTCCAAGTTCCTAAGCGTAATATCACACTTTGCTTTACCCAATAGGTCAATAAATAAATAATATTTTCGATGTCAATGCAGAGAAAAGTAATAGGATCAGAGAATTATGCAATCATATTTATTTTTAATTTTTTTACTGTAGACATTTTGTCTAGAATATTCTAGAAAATTCTAGAAATAGAAAGTGATATAACAAACATATTATAAAGATTCAACTTTATAAAATAGGGAAGCATTAATTTATAATAAAATATTTAAATTTATAATAAAATATTACGATAATTTATATTAAAACATTATATAATTACAGTAAATTCAGTCTAAGACAGACTCAGAGGAAGATGGAAATCTGTCTAAGGCGAAAATATTTTAAAGTTTCGCGAAAATATTTTCAATACAGTAAACTCTGCTTAAGGCGGAATACTGCCTACGACGGAAAATGTCCTGGGTACTGATGGATTTTGTTTTACACAGATTTGTTTGTTTAAATATTTAAAAATATAGAAAACAAATATAGACATTGAAAGAAAAATTAATATAATCTTTAGAGATTCTAGGAAAATCTAGAAGTAAGAAATATTGGAAATGTGCTAGTATTTTGTGGCAATGCTAAACTATTTTGATGCATAAAAAATCGAGTTAATAAAATTTATACTGGGTTCAAACGTTTAGTTCCATTTGATACCACTGTATCAAAAATTCCAGAAGACAAAAGAAATTATGACTGGGTGTTTCTTTGTTCCTCTTCCACCGCTTATCTCACACAGCGGACAAATTTCCAGGTTCATTGCTGTAATATTTATTTTATTTTTCGCAGTAAATCAAGGAAATTAAAAATTCGGATGACTATGGGAATAAAAGTGATAGGAAAGAAAAATGCGCTATTGTATTCACATTTGGTTTCTTTTATTAATTTCTTTTAGATTATTCTAGAAAAATATGGAAAAAAAATCAGAAATAGAAATAGATAAGTATAATTAAAAAAATATATATTATGAATATCATATCATAATATATATCATGATAGTCAAACGTGATTTAAAATTGAAATTGAAATATTGTAATGTTTTAATAATAAAGTATTGTAAAATTATTTAAAATAATATCATATTTAAAATATTATACAAATAAAACAAAATAAATATTGATGTAAAATTTAGGAAATAAAAAGTAATTGATTTTATAAATAACATTTAAAGAAATTCCTAGAAAAAAAAATAATCTGAGCATGGTGTTCCCTTGTGGAGAAAGTTAAACTATTTTGATATATAAACAAGAACGAAAAATCATGCGTCAAGCATAGATGCATAGATTATGAAACACTTTTTAACATATCCATAAAAACGTAACGAAACTTCACCGTTAAATAAGGTTAAAGAAGATATGTAAGTGAACAGTTTAGAAAGCATATATCACATTTAAATATTCAGTTTTTCCAGTTACCTTCAATAATAAAAGAATAGTGGAATTATTTTGTGCAGCCTTGTATATAATCTATAGATTTGCTTATATACTACACAGCATGCTAAAATGTAGTTAGTTCAGTTAGAAAATTCACTTTTAGAAATTTTCTCCAATAGCTGGAAATGCACTCGAATTCTTTTGCACAGTCCTGTATATTATCTAAAGACTTTTGTACACACCACATATTAAGTAAAATTTAATTCAGATATAAAACGCCTAATACAACTTAAAACGCACTTCCAGTATTTACGAATCGTAAGCGGCAACTTTGTTTATGAATTTATTTATATTCAACCAACTTTTATTGTAAATGTAGTGTATTACTAAATATAGTTTAGCAGGAAAATGCATAAAAACGCAATTAAAAACTACCCTTAAGCTTTGAGCACTTCCATAGTCAATAATACTTACGAATTCCTTTGTGTAGCCCTGAAAATGATCAACAGAATTTGTCGACACTACGTACTGTGCAAACATTTAATTAAACTTAAAACGCAAACAAAAGTTGAAAAGCACTTCCAGCAATTATCTCTCTGAGACAGCGCTATAACCGAATTATTTTGTGTGTTCCTGTAAATGAACAATGCACACCATACTTTTCAGTAAGCAATTTATAGTGCAGTTCAGTATTGCACATAAATATTATTATGTTTGAAATAGTGTAAAATCATTGAAATACACTGCATTATTATATAACAGAACTCTTTTGTGTGACACTGTAACTTAATAACAAATGCTTTGCACCCCATACTCTTCAAAAAGTATGTTTTAGTGCACTTCATAAATGCATATCAATATATCATTAGGTTTGAAATAACGTAATATCATCAAAATTCACTTGAAACGACTTTTTTCCATTGACCGTAGTGTGCCGAAATACTTTTGACTGTCTCTGTAAAAAAAGGTATTAATGCTACACACTTCATTTTCAATAGCGATCGTGCTATAGTAAACGTCAAAAACATATAAAAATTACAGTGCAATCCTAGTATATTTACGAGAGTTAGAGTGCGGATGGACGGCCAGACAAACTGAAGTCATAAACACTTTTAACTATGTTGTAAAGTGTTAAAAGTTGAATTATAGTTATTCGAGTCAATAAAAGATATAGAGGGTGGTCATAAAGTCTTCCCTGATTACAATAATTTATTGCAGAAAAACTAGTATAATTAGGCATATGCTTGTTTCAATATATTGTAAAGACATTTATGAAGTTTTTAATACAAGTACGCACGTTAGCAAATTTCGATGTGAGCACCCGTGGTAGCTCGAAGAATGTCAAGGCGATATTCCATTTCTCGCCATGTATTGCCCAACATTTGGGCTGTCACACTAGACACTTCGTCTGTGATACTGATCTTGAGTGTTTCAATATTTTTACAGGTGTTGCAAGCACTCTGTCTTTTATGTACCTCCGAACGGACAAAAAAATCTACAGGAGTTGGTCTATCCCGTCCGGCCCCAACAGTGGCTGAGAGGTTCTGCTCTCAAAGCTGGTAGACGGGAGGTGCTGGGTTCAACCCACTGTCGCGCTTGTCGACCTAATCGTTCGGAGTTTTCCGTGGTTTTCTTCGAACCTTGCCGTAAATACGGGTTAGGATCCTTTAGAAAGATCCCCACGGAGGGAACTCCCCCATGCGGCCTACATCCCTCGTGTGGATAATCGGCGTCATAATTCAACCAACCAAGCAACCAACCATCCCGTCCGACCCATCTTCCAGGAAATTTGTCATCAAGGAACTCACGAACGACGGTAGAGACTTGACTAATAAAAAACCCCTTAAGAACATGACTTTTCCATAATCAAAATTTTACAGTATTACATTCAATGGTTATTTCGTAATAATTTTTTGTAATCAGAGAAAGTATGATCAACCTATACTGCAATTAGAAACTGGGTTCAGATTTTTAGTTTCATTTGATACCACTGAATAGAAAGAAAAATCCAGAATGCAAAAGCATTTATGATAGGACGTTCCTTTATTCCCCCTTCCAAAACTTTATTTGATGCAGCGGGCATGCTTCCAGGTTCCAAGTGTAATATCACACTTTGCTTTTCGCAGTAGGTCAAGAAAAATAAAAATTTCGATGACAATGGGGAGAAAAGTGATAGGGTCATGAAATTATGGAATCATATTTACTCTTGCTTCGTTTTATTTTAGACTTTTTTTATATGTATTATTAAACTCAGTGAATTAATATGATAGGAAAATATTCATATTAAATGTCCAAATCAATTTCAGATGAAGTGTGACAAAGATAAAGCGTTTGAAATCGAAAATAGATTTAATTTATTTGCAAAATATATGGTTGTATTAAGAAAATACTCTTAGTCATAAGGGGGGAAAAACGTATTTTTTAAGACAATGTTTCTTTTCGTTTTATTTTAGACTTTTCTATATGTATTATTAAATTCACCGAATGAACATGATAGTAAAATATTTATATTAAATGTCCAAATCATTTTAAAATCAGGTGTGACAAAGATAAAGCTTTCGAAATTGAAAATATATTTGCAAAATATATGGTTGTATTAAGAATTTATTCTTAGTCATAAGGGAAAAAACGCAATTTTTTAAAGACACGTTTTTTTTTAGACTTTTTTATGTATATTATTGAATTTACAGAATGAATATGATAGGAAAATATTCATATTAAATGTCCAAATCATTTTCAAATGAAGTGTGGCAAAGATAAAGCGTTTGAAATCGAAAATATATTAAATTTATTTGCAAAATATATGGTTGCATTTAGAAAATATTCTTAGCCATAAGGGGAAAAATGTAATTTTTAAGACACTGTTCTATTTTAATTTTTTTATATATATTATGAAATTCACTGAATGATATTATGAAATTCACCACCTGAATGAACATGTTAGGAAAATATTTATATCAAATATCCAAATCATTATAAAATGAAGTGTGTCAAAGGTAAAGAGTTTGAAATCGAAAAAAAAAAATATTTCCAAAATATGTGGTTGGATTAAGAAATTATTTTTAGTCATAAGGGGAAAAAACCCCATAAATTTTAAGACATGGTTTCTTTTCGTTTTATTTTAGACTTATATATATATATATATATATTATTAAATTCACTGAATGAATACGATAGGAAAATATTCATATTAGATGTCCCAGTCAATTAAATTGAAGTGTGATGAAGCTAAAGCGTTCGAAATTGAAAATATATTTCATTTATTTGCAAAATATATGTTTGTATTAAGAAATTAATTTTAATCATAAAGAGAAAAATGAACAATTTTTAAGATACTGTTTCTTTAGAATTTTTTACATATATTATTAAATTCACCGAATAAACATGATAGTAAAATATTCATATTAAATGTCCAAATCATTTTTAAATGAGGTGTGACAAAGATAAAGCTTTCGAAATTGAAAATATATTTAATTTATTTCCAAAATATTAAGAAATTATTCTTAGTCATAAGGGAAAAACCCATATTTTTTAAGGCATCGTTTTTTTTTCGTTTTCTTTTAGACTTTATTTTATATATATTATTGAATTAACAGAATGATATGATAGAAAAATATTCATATTAAATGTTCTTATCAATTTCAAATGAAGTGTCCCACAGATAAAGCGTTTAAAATCGAAAATAGATTTAATTTATTTGCAAAATATATGTTTGTATTAAGAAATTATTTTTAATCATAAAGAGAAAAATGAACAATTTTTAAGATACCGTTTCTTTAGAATTTTTTACATATATTATTAAATTCACCGAATAAACATGATAGTAAAATATTCATATTAAATGTCCAAATCATTTTAAAATGAGGTGTGACAAAGATAAAGCTTTCGAAATTGAAAATATATTTAATTTATTTCCAAAATATTAAGAAATTATTATTAGTCATAAAGGAAAAACCCATATTTTTTAAGGCATCGTTTTTTTTCGTTTTCTTTCAGACTTTATTTTATATATATTATTGAATTAACAGAATGGATATGATAGAAAAATATTCATATTAAATGTCCAAATCAATTTCAAATGAAGTGTCCCAAAGATAAAGCGTTTAAAATCGAAAATAGATTTAATTTATTTGTAAAATATATGTTTGTATTAAGAAATTATTTTTTGTCATAAGGGGGAAAACCCCATAATTTTTAAGATGCTTTTTCTTTTCTTATTTGTGCATTTTCCTTTCTTTTAACGGTAAACACTTCATAAAAGAAACTTTGTGCGCGTAAAAAAAAAAAAAAAAAAAAAAAAAAAAAACCTCTATATATTTTTAAAGGCTGTCTTGATAATATCTTGATATTATTTATGAAAATATATATTGAAAGAATGTGGAAATATGGTACTTTGTGCTTCAAAGCTTAAAAAAAAGTTTATATTAGACCTGTTTTGCATGAATATGGATATATATTATATAGGGTGAAACCCTTAAGGATTCTTTCTTGTTCAAATCACTATTACAAAAATTTAAATCTATTTTATACTTACCTTTGTTTTTGAAAGGATAGTAGAGATATATTAAAAAATTATTGTTGCCAAAAGTTTGAAAAATTATACATTTTATTATTAAAAATTAATTTTATTCATAAATATGGTCAAAAACTCCAGTAACGGACACCATCCCTATTTTGAAACACCAATAACTGACACAAAGTGAACCAGTAACTGACACTTAGCTTTAAAAGATTAAAATGCTTAGAAAAAAAACTTTATTCTTTATTATAAAAACAAAATACATTAATGTTTATTATAAAAAGTGGGATTTACTAAGCTGTACTGCATTATTAGTAATGCAGTGTACATAGGAAGAGTATATAGAAGTAATATTTAGTACTGCATTATTAGTAATGCAGATATCCAATAACTGACATTTATGAACCAGTAACTGATATTTGCTGTCAGACACTGGTAAAACAACTTAAATGTTAATGGTGTTTACTACAAGATAAATTAAATTTATTATTATACATTTTTAAACAGTTCCAATAATAGATTTCAACTCTCTTTAATATAACCAATAACTAACACCTCTGTCAGAGACTGGTGAAATGAAATTCTATGAAACAATAACTGGTATCCCCCATTAAGCTAAATTAAATAACTATAAACCCCAAATCATGGCCCTAATATATCATATGCGTCTTTAAACTAATTTCTACTAGTATAACTTTAAGAAAAAAAGTTTAGGATGGTTGCATTACAAATAAATTAGAAAAACACTTCCTTAATTTTAGAAATAAGATGGTTGCTTCAAAATGGCACTTTTGTATTCTTAAAAGTTTCTTCCTCATTGAATTGTTCCTGGCCCTCCAGTGGTGAATAAATTGACTCCAAAATAAAAAATAAGTGTTTCATTTACTACTAGATGACATTACTTTGCAGAATTTTACAACAAAATACTTATTTGAGATAGATTTTTACTTAAGTGTCAGTTACTGGTTAGGTGTCAATAACTGAGGGTTTTCACCCTAGATTAAAATTAGCTTAATTATTTTGTTATTGGACTATGGTTTAAAAAAGGGGGGGGGATTTTCTTAGAAATGACAGTCTTTAAAACTGAAAATTCAACTTTATTTTATATGAAAGGAGCCACTTGTTTTATTTCAATAAAAGTAAAAATAACTGCCATAATAATAAAATAATCTCTTCGTTCAAACGTCAGTGTTTTTAGTACAGATTCTGCCACTAGCACGCATACAACATTGAACTAAATCCTTAGTTTAAAATTATATCTATTTACAATAGCTTCGTGTACAAATGTTTCTCCTTTTTGTTGTTAAATTATTAAGATTTTAGTTTCTAGTTATTAATTAAGTCGACAGTGGGCTGTAATTTTTTAAAATTTAGTTATGAATAAATTGATTTGAAATCGGCTATTTTAACATGAATGACAAATGAGAAATTGATTATAATATACAAAATATAGTTAATTAAGATAATAATTAAAATTTATTAACTAATCAATCAATTAAAGAATGCTCCAATCGCCTCCATTTTTGCTTCAGACCCATTTTTGACTTCGTACAGTTATAATAAAAGTTAGAAAATATTTTTTATTTGCAATCATAATCATAACAGAAAAAAATATTTTTCGAAAAACATAGGGATTTTTAGAAACATTTCATAGAAAATATTACAAATTTGCAAAGCATTTCAAGTTTAAGAAAGGTAATATAATAAAATTATTACTCAGTTTTATCTAACATACAAAAAGATGCATTTTTCAAATTTTATGATGATTCAACAAAAATTTAAATACCTGGAACATTTTAAATTTGCTAAAATAACCCTAAACTTAATAGTAACTTCAAAATTTTATCATGAAAATGGATTTTTGTGAGCTAATCGGATCAACAAACTTTTTTATCTATATTTAAAGCATATGAATTTTAGATAAATATACAATAACATTTTGAGGACTTATTTTTCTCGATCTGAAGGTCCACTGTCGCCTTAATTAGGTAAAAAGCTCCAAAAGTGAAGACAATAGCTTTACACCAAAATATTACTTGAGACATCTGATCATCAATTAAAATAAATCTTTTAATGTGACATTTTCAAGAAAACGCGTCTTAAGTTTAACTTAATAAATATATTTGAAGGATTTTTGGGTACTTTCCTGTTATAGTGGCCCCCAAAGATAAACTGCCAAGCCACCAAGATTTATCGCCAAATTATAAAGCATAGACTACAATACAATAATATATGATGTATATAACATTTCGTGATGTATATGGCCAAGTTATAATATGACGCAGTTATAGTATATGACGCATATATGATGTATATATAGGACATGTGTATAAGACGTATATGATGTATATATGACATATAAGACGTAAATAATGTTTATATAATGAATATATATATGTTTATATAATAAATATGGCGCATATATGAGTATGTGGAGTATATACAGGGTGTCCCATAAGGTACGCAGCGTCTAATATGTACAGATTCGGATAGAGCACGTCAATATGAGTATTTTGAATGATAACAAGTGGTGTCCCCGAATATAGCGTGATAGTCTAATTACAGGATGAACGTTATCATAGCTGCGAACTTTTACGCTTTTTTCCTACCACTAAAATTTTATAGTAAATTTTACCTTATTAAATCTCCGAAATCACGGGATTCAATAAGGCAAAAATTTCTATAAATTTTTAGTGGTTACCACAAATTTGCATAATCATCTGGGGAATCTTTCATGTTGTACACATCGTCATTTGGAATACCCACTATCGGATTCGTCACTAACGTCATAGCTGCCAACTTTTATGCTTTTTTGATACCATTAAAAATTTATAGAAATTTTTGACTTATTGAATCCCGTGATTTCGGAGAGTTAATAAAGCTAAAATTTACTATAAAATTTTAGTGGTAGAAAAAAGCGTAAAAGTTCGCAACTATGATAACGTTCATCCTGTAATTAGACTATCACGCTATATTCGGGGAACCCACTTGTTACCATTCAAAATACTCATATTGATGTGCTCTATCCGAATCTGTACATATTAGACGCTGCATACCTTGTGGGACACCCTGTATATGCGTATATAAGCTTTGCGATGATCTTGGCGAAATCATAGCTGCAACCTCTTTTAGTTTTCAACGCGTACTATAACATAACTCAGATAATTTAACCCCTTGACGCTCCGAGCGTCGCGTATGCGTGACGTATAGGGAGCTTAGAATCCTTCAAAATTCCTACCAATAATTTTTAATAGAACATTTTACCGTTTTTAATCACAGATTATAATAATATCTGATACTATCTGAGAGTAAATTAAACAAAAATTTCTTCCCGTAATTACCAGAGATAAAATATTAAAATTTCTGTGAAAGACACTCGTTGCTGAAAGGGTTTAACATAGCTGCCCCAACTTTTACGCTTTTCTCTTACCATTAATTTTTAATAGTAAAATTTGTTTTACTTAAACGAAAAAAATCTAAGGTTAAATGAGACAATATTTTCTATTAAAAAATAGTGGTAATAAAAAAACGTAAAAGCTGGCACCTACGGGTTAAAGAATTACCTTACAATTTTCAAATAATACTCCTGAAAAATAGCATAATCCAAATTTATAATTTAAGGCGGGATGCAGGTGTAACACCCATTAAATTAAATCATTTTTGCAGGTCTTAGGAAATATGACAATTTATTTTAGAACGGAAATCACCATTAGATTAGACGAAATTTAAACAAAAATAATCGATAAAAAAAAGTATTCTGATCATATTGTACACTGTTAAAAATTTGCAGCAAACTATCCAGTCATTTGACCGTTTTTATAGAAAATGGTTACATAACCGTAATTTAACTCTATTCTGACCATAATATGAGCAATAATATGGTCAGAATAGAGTTAAACTACGGTTATGTAACCATTTTCTATAAAAACGGTCAAATGACTGGACAGTTTGCAGCAAATTTTTAACAGTGTAGCTCAGAACACGAAAATGATTAACCGTCTCTGTCATAGTACTGGTGCTTGGTGCTTTTGACTGGTGATTGGTAATGGTGGTTCTGAAACAAACAAACGAAAGTTTAAAATCTTTTAATTGAATGGATAAAGTTGGAAACCATTCATTTTCACAATTTTTTTAAAAAATAGTATTTTAATTTTAAAGTGAAAAAAAAAAAGAATATTATAAAGACAAATTTAATGGTTCATCAACCGTATCATGTAGCTTCTCTTACACATTTGAAGTCGAAAGCTAAATTACTAACTTTTCCTCAATGCTCACCATTCAAAAAACAGTATTTTGAGAAAAGGGCATTTAAAGTATTAGAAGAGATATTATTATTCGGCAAACTACGCAAACAAAAGCCTGTAGAAGCGCGTTTATTTATTTTTTATTGTTTTTTTAAACTGAGTGCTGCGCTGAAGCAGAGGAGATAAACCCATAGAATTTTTTTAGGTTAAAAAATTAATTTTTTGAAGGTTTTGCACCGGCATCCCCCTGTCCCCACTGAGCAAAAAAGTATTGCATTTTAAAGCAGTGCATCTCCAGTTGTAATTTTTTAATCTAAATATTCAAATTTAACATGATATACAGCGTACGATGTGAAAATTTATACTTTGTATTGCTAAATTAAGTTAAAATACTGAATAGTTATGAATTACAACAATTAATTAAAAACTCTCTAAATTTAAGATAGATAGCAGCTTATAAATAATTAATGCAATTAGTTTATGAAGAAAAACTTTCGAATTTTTAATAGTGTTTGGATGAGAAAACTTATATCTATTTGTTTAATTACTTTAAGAATATAAAATTTCTAATTATTAGTTAATGATAATTAACAGAAAAAGTTAAAAATTTTAAACAAAACTGTTTATAAACATTTATACTAATTTATTTTCAATTAAAAATAGTAAAATGTGCAATGATATCATGCGAAAATTTATTTCATTTATATAGTAAAGTTTCAAATTATTAATTTTTATAATTAACTAGAAAATTCAAAAAGTTCAAACAACTATTTATTATTAATTCAATATCTAATTTCAATTAAATAGTTTAGTTTTTCCATGTTATCTTCTGAACATTTAAATTCCTTTTTTTTAAACAAATTACTGTAATAAAAGGTTCTTATTAATTAATATAAAAAGTTCTAAAAGTTAAAGTAGCTGTTTTTCATTAAAAAAAAAAAATAATTAACTTTTTATGTGTTTTAAGTTACAGTAGAAAATGAAAGGTAAATCAGTTACTAAAAATAACCAACAAATGATGCCTAAATTATCTCTTAAAACTTTAAATTTGATACTAAAGAAAATATGTGTAATATATTTGGCTGATTTTGACTTTTACATACAATTTCTACCTTAATATTTCTTGGTGAGAACCATGATTAACAACAGAAATAATTATCTTTAAGATAAATATAATAATTCAGTGAACGAAGATAAATTAAATGACATATTAGAATTTTAGTACATTTTAAATGTATTACTTACCCATCATACGCAGTATAGGGTAAGTCTTGCAATCGTTTTGAAAATTGAAAAAAAAAATTTGACGGGTTTACACGTTTCAGACACTAAAGATTCCGAAAAACACATTTTTAGAAAAAAAAAAAGTGCCGTCCGTCTGTCTGTGTGTCTGTAAACGCTCTATCACCCGAATAAATTGAGACAGAGACTTGAAATTTGGTGTGTACTTAGTATGTAATAATGGGAAGAAGCTTATTGAATTTCAGTAACCTCGACTATCCGGAACTATTTTTTCGGACTCTCGAAATATTCGTTCTGATAAAAGGTATATAAAAATTTTCGAAATTGTTTATTTTAAGGAGTACATATAATACAATAAAAAAACATAAATTTTGCATTAAGAATGAAGTCGATCGGATAATGAGTTGCCGAGATCTTTGTAATCATACTTGCCACACTCTTCGATTTTTCATGACCCTGTATTTCATTCAAAGTTCAATTCAAAGATATATTTTAATTGGAAATGAGACGCTTAATCCGACGCTAGTTAATATGATTATCATTTTTGGAGTTTCTTTTCATTTAAGGATGTTTCTTTTACGCAATTCAGTAACAGAGCATTTAAAGTTTATGAGGTCATCAAGACACGATTTTATTCGAATTGCAATGCATTTTATAAATAGTTTACACATGTTTTATTTTCATATTTTATATTATGCATATCCATGATGGGTAAGTATTACGGTGGCCTCCAACGACTAGTTTTTAAGGGGAATGCAATCATTAAATTATTTTTGAATATGCTAAAAGTAAAAAAAGTTACCAATATATATATATATATATATATATATATATATATATATAATTTAATAATTTTCAGAACTACCTATTTTTACAGACATTATTTTATTTTTTCAACATATAGATATACATTGTACATGTTTCGAAAGTCTTAAAAACAGCTCTAAAATCTCATAAAACCAGTCATATATTAAAAGTTTCACAAAAGTGAAACTCTTTGAAAGATCATAGATTTAATACTAAAAAAAATATATTTAAATGTTTATTAGAAACATTAAATGGATGTGAATATCACTTTTATAGATTGCACTAATTAAAAAATTTATTGTAAAATTATTAATTCTTTTTCACACATTTAAATCTTTTCTTATCTACACACGAAAACAATTTATTGAAAAATTTATAAAAATCGCAGATAATTTTGATATACGAATAGTGTTTTTCATATTTCTTAAGGACTAAGGATTTTTGAGAAAAAAATTGTCAATTTTACCTCTGAGCCGATTTTCATTACGCGGCAGCCCGGGAATAGGTGATAAATATGCAGTGTTGCTAATTAGATGGGTTATTTTATTCACATATTTATCAACAGTATTATCGCATATTTCCAAATAGTAATATCAGCCTTATTCAATATGCCAATTCCCTTACTATTATTTTTCTCGCGGTTATTAATATTCGGAAGTCGTGATAAGTGTCTGAATACAAAACCCCCGCCCAACTCTGACTATTTCAATAGGCTATAAATGAAGATGTATCGAACTTATGGGAAAAGAAAAACACTCTCATATTTTTAATTACTTAAGTACATTTGACAACTTTTTGACATAAAATGACAAAAACTTCGAATTTTAGATTTTTATCCTAAAATGAACCGTGATATTAGTATATTGTGCCCAAATTTCCTGACGATCTGTTTAATAGAAAATGAGATATGGTTAATTTTACGTATCTCTCTTTTATATATCATTTTAACACTTTCCAACAAAGTTGAAAAGTGTTTATGCATTTGGTTTGTCAGGCCGTCTGTGCTCTAACTCACGTAAATATACTTGGATTGCAAACTAATTGATATACGTTATTGAAGTTTACCATGACATGTTCGGTATTG
Source organism: Maratus michaelseni (assembly GCA_963931845.1). Lineage (NCBI taxonomy): Eukaryota > Metazoa > Arthropoda > Arachnida > Araneae > Salticidae > Maratus > Maratus michaelseni. Next base: position 125,119,262 of record OZ007594.1, on the reverse strand, counting down.
AAAATGAAGTGTGTAGCATTTACAGAGGCACTCAAAAGAATGCTGTTACATCATATGGGGAAAAATTGCTTGTAGTGTATTTTAATGTTGTTATATTATTTCAAACATATTGAAAGTGATATAAATCACTGAAGTGTACTACAAGATGCTTACTATAGAATATGATATGTGTAGCACGTATAGTTCGTTTACATAGGCACTCAAAATAATTTTGTTATAGTATGGTTTATAGGGAAAAAGCGTTTGTGGCGTATTTTATTCATGGTACACTATTACATTTAAGTAGTAAATAAAATTTCATTCATTCACTGACAAAAGTGAGTTCGTGAATGTTTTGCATTAGTGAGCGGATAAAACGAAAAAAAAGTCGAAAACAACGTTAAGAGAATGTTACATCAAATGAAGCCTTATGTCATACAGATAACCGAACATCCGTCCTGCGGATAACGGATTTCCGTATCCTCATTGCCTATAATATTTATTTTTCAAATTCTTTTATTTAGTTTTGTTTCTGCGTCGGTTGAATATTGAAGCCCACTTCCACAGACAAAATTCTTTGACGACATTACTAATGAAATGCAGTATTTCATCGATTTTTGATAAAAACATGTTTATAATGCTATGTTCATCGTTTGTTCGAGTTTTCATTTTTTAACTATTTAACTTCCATAAAAATTATGGTAGCGGACGAATTATTATGTTAATTGTTATGTTAATTAGTATTTTGATTAGTAGCACGATTCAGAAAAAGCAAAAAATATATATCGAACACATCTCAATATCTTCGACAGGGTCATATTGAAAAGTTTGAGTACATTATCGCTTTAATCTTCTTTTTTTTTATCTTAATAAAATTTTGTTAAAATTTATTAGTAATAATTAATAAATTAATTATTATTGTTACTCAATTAGTCATATAATTTTTATCATTTAAGTGGATAAATATTGTTTATTGAAAATGAAAAATTACATCGGAAGGAATTTTTCCTTGGAATCTGATAAATATTTACTATAAAAAAGTTGAAGAAGCTCAAAAAATGAACTTTCTTAGTTAATATATCTTTTTATGAAAAAAACAAGTATTTGTTTAGACTTGCTATAATGTTATCCATTGTTTCATATAACCAGCAAAAATATTAATTATAAGTGAATTGGTTTGTTAATAAATTAATTTTAAAATTATGATTGTTAAAAAAGTTTCATGCTTGGTATTTATACCAGGTAATTAATTGACTTTAGTTCGTTTCAGAAATTTTTCAAACCATTTGTTGTATGGAACTATATTATATATCAAAATCTGACTATATGTATTATTTCATAAGTACACCTCCGAGAAACTGACGGACTGCGATCTAAGCTGTTCGTCAGTTAAGTGTAAGGATTCGAAGATATTATAATAACTCTCAAAATTTCGAAATTTTAGTTAATTTACGAGATTTTTAAAACTTTTAATGAATTTTTTAATAAATTTAAATAATAGTTATTTAACTGTTATGGAAAAAAAATGGAAATAATGATTTTTAGAACATTATCGGTGCCATTTTCTCAATAAAATTTAAAATAAAAAATAATGGTAATTTAAATTAATAGTGTTTTCAGACTGTTCTGAAATACTTCTAAAAGATTAATGCTTTTCTTTTATTTCTTTCTTTCATTTTTTTTTAAAGCATGTATTTTAATTTATAAAACCGATGTACTTTCTATATCTGTGTCAAAATGATGTCATTTTCAAAGACTTTTCTTTTCACCAGCTTTGAAATTAGACTCTAAATTCTTTGAAGGATGTAATGTTTTCATTTATTAAACTGACGTAATTGAAAACGTGCATCTACATTGAGAAAACTGAGAAGATTTATTGTAACTGCATTATAATCACGTAATTTTCAAAATGTAATAGTAGCATTTTCCATGTAATTTACGTTGTAACCATGATTTTCTACTTATTATAAGAAAAAAAAAATAATGCTTTTCTGAATGTAACTTAACTCTTAACAAACGAATGCCGCCATATCCGCAACAAACAATTTTTATTGTCCAATTGCATTGTTTCCAATTATTGTTGTTTTGGCACTACATTTTCTGACAAACATTTTTTGTATTATTTAATAACTGAAATTTTGAGAATAAATAAGGCGAAATATCGTGTGCAAAAATACTGGTGTCGAGCAACACATTTGGACAATAAAAATTGGTTGTCACGAATCCGTTCGTTAAAGGTTTAAAGTTTGTTTTTCCGTACAGAAATCAAAAGATCTCGTTCAATGCAAGTGTAATACATCGAAATTCCACTCAGCTAATGTCATAATAAAGTTTTTAATTTAATAGATTTCATTTTCAAATGTTTCGTTAAACAGAGAAAACATTATGTTGCAATGGTTTAGAGTGTGATCGAAGATCACACAAAGGATTTCGTTTAATATTCCTTTCAAAACACTTTATCCCCCCTTCAATAAATCCAAATAAATTTCATTTTCAAAAAAAAAAAAAAAAAAAAAAAAAAAAAAAAAAGAGTCATGCTTTTTATAAAGTAAAAATTTATCGGTCTATTTTTCTCTTTTTTTCGAAAATCTGACCTGGTCCGATAGCGGGCTATATTTTAAAAAAAATCAATTTCAAAATTAAGCATGTTGTATAGAGACCTTGAAAATGTTAGACGTCAGAATAATTTTCTTTCCAATTCTCTAATGGCGTCATAGTAAGCTGCTTTCTGTATTTACACATACTCATACTACTTGTATTATTGAGAAATGTTTGAAAACTTCCGTTTTATTACCAATATGACGTCATATTAACCTTTTTTTCAATTGGTGAAACTTTTTATTTCATTTTCATTTTTCACGTGGAAATCTTTCAATAGAAAATTAATTATTGTAGAAAGAATTTTATTGTGGATTTTTAATTGTTGGCAACTGTTATAACGAAAAATGTTAAAATTTAATAGGAAAAGACGGTTAGATTTTTGGTTTTTTATCTTTATATATTAAAATAATGCAATTTTTTCAAATTTTATGATTTAGGGCTTCATAATAGATATTTAGCTATAAGTACACAAAATTTCATGACTGTAAGTTACATAGTTACTGAGAACCGGCTCTCGACAGACAACGAAGCGGGAGTAATAGGGTTTCGTGAAATGAACGAAATCCTAAAACAGTACTTTTAAACTTAATATTTTAATTCCGAAGAGTGTTATAGGAGTCTTTCCTAATTTTTAAGTATTTGAGTTCTATAATACAGAGGGAAATTAAAACGAAAATTTTTATAAGGATTTGTCATTATTCCTTATATTAACAAAAAATTATTAATATTTTAATAATGTTTTTAACTGATAATTTAGTCTAATATGCTTAAATTTGTTTAAGAAATGGAATAATGAAATACTATAAAAATGCGTGTGTAAAATTTATATCATAAAAAAATAAAAATTTTAGTATATGCAATTAAGTTAAACTTCTAATAAAATATTTATTTGATGCTCTTGTGCAAGCTAACCAAAATTTTTCTCAGATGCTTACAGGAAGGTTTAATACGAACAGTATCGGCATTTCTTAAAAATCGAAATTTCACATTTACACTGTAAAAAATGACCATTGTTTCTTATTTTATGAAAATATGCTATAACCACGAACGAAAATATAATATAATCTTCTGAGTTATCCGAAATTTCAAATAGCATGTTACATTGTCTTTTGAATCCCCAGAAACGAATACATTTTCAAAATTTAAAGAATAATTTATAAAAACAAATTATTTTTAGCTGCCCGAATTTTTCAGAAACGTTTCCGAAGGGTTTTTATAGTGTATTAATTAGTGTCCTCAGCCTGGAATACCTGTTTTTCGAATGCTATCAATTCTGAAGTAAACATTTTCATGCTCAAAAAAAAAAATGTTTAACAGACAAACATGCAAAATTAACAGCGTTAACAATAACATTAAAATTAAGATTATTTCTTTACTCTTTCATGTATAAATTAACTTATGCGGCTGAAAACGTGTACTTGAGAATGGATAACATTCGAAAAACAGGTATTCCAGCCTGAGGACACTAATTAATGCACTATAAAAACCCTTCGGAAACGTTTTTGAAAAATTCGGGCAGCTAAAAATAATTTGTTTTTATGAATTATTCTTTAAATTTTGAAAATGTATTCGTTTCTGGGGATTCAAAAGACAATGTAACATGCTATTTGAAATTTCGGATAATTCAGAAGATTATATTATATTTTCGTTCGTGGTTATAGCATATTTTCATAAAATAAGAAACATTGGTCATTTTTACAGTGTACGGTCTTTTTTTACAAGCGCAGATAAAATGAGCAAAGAAATGAACTACATGGAATATGTTATTATATCAATACTTGAGGTGCGTGCTATATCTCAGGATAATGTTTTTTGACGAGTGTTTGGTTAGGAGCAAACAAAAGCACGTATGATTATTTTTATAAATATCTAATTTTTAAAACTTTCCAACGTACTTGAAAAAATGTATTTATGACTTCGGTTTGTCTGCCATACTTTAAATGTCTTAAATATACTCGCAGTGCCATGTAATTTGTGTATGTTATTGAGGTTAACTTTATAATGTCCGCTATTGAAAATGTAATGTGTACTATTTATTGTTGGGAACAAACAAAATAATTCCGTTACATTACGGTCTAAGGAAGAAATCGTTTGTGTTGCGTTTTAATAATGTTAGGCGTTTCAAGCATAATTAAATTGATATGCATTATGGAAGGGATCTACAAAATACTTTCTCTCGAGAGTATGGATTAAGTTATACTTATAGTTCATTTACAGGGGCGCAAATAAGAATTCCATTCCATTATGATGTATGTGGAAAATCATTTCAGATGCAATGAAATAAATCTTCAAACATAATGACATTGATATGGATCACTGCGGTGTAGTACGGTATGTTTTTTATAGATTATGGAGTGTTCAGTATTTATCGTTAACGAGCACGGAATACCTAGCTATGCTCGGTCAAATTTAGCTTTGAGCTCAAAAATCATGACCTATCACCAAAATGACCCACTAATCGAATTTTCTCGAACATGTGACCTAGTCCAACAGTATTCTCGGTCCGAAAACCGTAGGATGCAAAATTTAGTCTAAATAGTCTCAGCCGCTTTTAGATAAAATTAGCTTGACCCACAGTGACCCAAAAATGACTTACTAATCGAATTTTCTCGGACATGTGACTTAGCCCGATGACTTGCTCGTGTCCGGAACTCGTAGGATACAAAATTTAATCAAAATCGTTAGAGCCGTTTTTTAGATAAAATAAACTTGATGCGTGTTGACCCAAAAATGACCCACTAATCAAAAGTTCTCGAACGTGTGACTCAGCCCAATTGTTTTCTCGTGCCCGAAAATGGTAGGATACAAAATTTAGTCAAAATCGTTTGAACCGTTTTTTAGATACAATTAGCTTGACCCTGACCCATGGTGACCCAATATGACCCACTAATCGAATTTTCTCGAACAGGTGACCTAGCCCAATGGTTTCCTTGTGTCCCAGAACGGTAGGATACAAAATTTCGTCAAAATCGTTAGAGCCGTTTTTAAGATAAAATTTGCTTATATCCCCACTTATATATATATCCACACACAAGATTTGATCGTATTAGAATATATGATTTGCAGATACATACAAAAAAATTCAGTTACAGGATTGACTATGATCGATAATTGCTGGAAGTGCATTTTCAATTGAGGTATGCATTTTTAAAACTTAACTAATATTTAGGATATTACGTGGTCTGTATAAATTTTATAGACCATATACGAAAGAATTAGCACACATTACCGGATATGGGCAGCAATTGCTAAAAATGGACGCTATGTGTTTTTTAAATTATTTATTTGGATAGCTCATTTCATTATATGAAAAAAATAAAATTTCTTAACACTATTCTATTAGTTGGAAAGTGTATTATAATCTATGCCTGATGCATGATTTTTTTTAATTGTCATTTTAATATGAGTTTAATATATTTTTCTTTTTGCAATTCAATTATTGTTTTCATGCTTACTAAAACTCGGAATATTCGAAATTTTGATTTTTTTCCGCTATGAGGATGTTATGTCTGATTATCAACATTTATGTTCTTCAGAGAGGAAAAAAATTATTTTAATATATGCCACTATCGCCTTTCTTAATTCAACTTCACTCTAATTGATTATTTGCTTCCTTTTAAAGCATTCTAAATTTTATTGGATAGTTTTTACGATTTTCTTGTATTTCGGCAATCGATACAAATACGGTATGATCTTTAACATTCTCAAATGCATCATTCTGAGCAAGTTTTTGTGTTCCCGTTTTTTTTATTGTCTTCTTTAATCGTGAAAATTGAGTTTGAATCAAAGCTAACATTTTGCAACTCTTTTGTTAGATAAAAATAAGTTAGCAATGGAAATTTAAGAAGCATCTACATCGACCAATGTTGTAATCGCGTTGCATATAGCAGTGATTCTCAAATTTTTATGCCACGTGTACTTTTTGAAAAATTATGTGTGCCTGGAGTATAACAATTTTATTTTTACTTGTGAGAGTCATGAATATAAAATAACAAGATAAATTGCTACTAATGGTTAAAAAAAATCATACTTTTATTTAGACTTAATGTAGCTTTACAATAGTAAGTTTTTTAATGTGACGGTTGCATTTGTTTAAATTTGAATATTTGTAATAATTTAGGGGGCAATTTGCTGAGGTACAATAATAAATCATCTGTAATATCTAGCCCTAGTGTGTTGTTATAGTTTGGTCAGTCAATGAAAAGAAAAAAAAATTCATTGACTCATTTAACTGCACCGTTTCGTATATTGATTGTTGACACAGCGTTGTTGCGTACCTTTTAACATAACCCAGCGGAGTAACGCTTGCAACATTTTGTAAAACCCTGCATAGAGCATTGCACTTTGTCGTGTACAATAATCTATTATTATCGAAGCAATAATAATACTGGTTCCGGTAGTAACGGAAGATTATGTTTCACCTCCTTGTCAACTTTAAAATACACTAACGCAGACAAAAGAAATTGATATAAAAAAATAATTTTATTTATTGGCTAGAAAGCTGCCGTACTTTGTTCGGATATGTGGTGGGGACCGAGAATAGAACATGTTTCGGGCACTAAAATGGAAAAGAAAACTTTTATAGATGCTGGAGTTTGTGCCATATATGGAGCAGAATCTCTAAAATACTAATTCAGTTTTGAAATTTATATCATTGTCGGATAAAAAATTGCATAGGAAAAAGTTTCAGTTATTAAAATATCTACTTATTCTAGTCCTTTGAGAGAGACTAGAAGTAGATGAAAAGGTGTGATTTCCAATTTAACACATACATAGGATGCTACTTAACAAACACATTTGTGGGTAATTTAATCTATGCCTACTCTAAAGGCATTGCATCTAGTGTCACTCCTGATCTCATCAACGACTTCCTTATGCAATATGTCAATGTTATATTTCTGAGTGATAATTTGTCGGTTTTATCTAGTTAACATAACTTTTTTGAAACTGCAATTGCTCAACTGATTAAAATGGTACATTACTGCTAATTTTTATCTGGCTAACTAGATAATTCTCGGGCGATGCAATAGTACTAGCAAACACTTTCCTTATTTCGTAATTTTCTAACAATAAGAAAAACTAAGTAACGCCGACGATAATTTAATCCTCGATGCGGTTTTACCCAAGAAGGTAATGTTTTAATCTATTATTTCGACTTTTCTAACCGCCCCAAAGGCATGGTTAGATAACGTGATCCCAACGACAATCATCGGTAAATAATATTGAACCAATAAAATTAATTTAATTTATGTTTTTCTTTTATTTTTTCCGGTATGTATTCTATTTACCTTAAAAACATTAAAATACATAGATTTGTGTTATTGTCGTCTATTGTTGAGTTAAAAAAAACCGACTCTGTTATAGCGCTAACTCCGTAATACTAAATGCCTATCCCAATCATCATTTCTCCATGCAAAAGTTGGAAGTCAACTTTACCCCAATGTACAGTGCCATCTATCGGCGAGAACTGATATGATCTTTAAATACCTACAGGTAAATAACGTAAACATTGAGAATATTTATATGGAAAAAAGTTTAATTTTTTTTAATTAATCTCTTTAATTTCACAAATTCATTTCTTTTCTTGTGTACTATAAGTACCAATTTAAATTTCTGTAGTAACTGATATTTTTAATATAAAATATTTGTTTTTGATCTAAAAAATATTTCTTTAATTAATTATAATATATAAATTAATAGCCGTTAATTTGTAAATAGATTTTCATCAAAAATAAAACAAACAATGTTTATGGAGTGAAAATATTTATTAACATTATAAAATTGTGCATAAAATTTAATTACTTGATCAAAAACTATGAACAAGTTTTAAAAAAGTTAATGCAAAATATAAACGTAGTGGAATAAATTAAAATTTACTAAGTAGTAATAGATACCTTTATAACAGACAAAATAATAAGATTAATAAACAAAGTTAATGTAGAGTAAACGTGTTAGTAATGGACGTTCTTTAAGGAATTTCTTTTAATAATATTTTATAATTAATAGTTATAATTATTACTTTCCAAATTTTTAACATTATATTAATCTATCAACAATATTTAACAACCTTAATTACACTTCCCATTTTAAATCAAAATTTAGTTGTAATAACAGAAATAGATCAAAGCATCTTAAATTCCAGTACTGGACACCCTACAAAAAGTAATAGATAATTTTTTTCTAATTTTATTTAGAATCAGACGTTATGAGATTAATTAAAGCATACCAATAAAACGAAATAGTCTTTCAAATAAATTAAACAATTAAGTTATCCATAATTAATAAAATATTTATGTGAATAATTGTTTATATTAGTTATTGTTATTATCACAAGATCTATAATTTAATTATTTTAGACATAAAATTTTAAATACTGAATTTCAGAAAAATAAGTTAACAAATTATTGTGGCAATGGGAGAAAGGTCAAGTAGAAAAGAAATGTGTTTTGGAACATCTGTACATGGAATCGTATTTCCCATTAATTACATTTCATGAAAGTACTTGATATATTACTTGTTGTAATTGATAATACAAATATCAAAGAAATGAAATAGTGGCGTGAATGTGTTAAATACTAAAAAAGTAAAACGATTTTAAAATGAAATAGTGGCTTGTATGGGTTAAATACTAAAAAAGTAAAACGATTTTAAAATGAAATTGCAGAATGGATGTTTGAGACTCCAGACTTGAAAAATTGCTTGTTTAATTACTACAATATATGTAATTAATATTTATAGCATTCTTTAATATACAGATATGAATAATCAAACGTTGAAGACAGAAAGTAAGTTCTTCATGGAGTTAAAGCCATTCTTATTCAAATGTCTTATTTTAATAAGAATGAATAAATCTTAGGAATTTAAGATTCCTAAAATAGGAAATTCCTATTTTAGGAATTTCCTGAAATAGGAGAGTGACATAGAAATGTCAATTTTTATGTCACACGAGTTGTTAAAATTAATTACTTTCGGTTTTGAATGTTTGATTATTCATCTCTGTATATAAAAGAATACCATAAATATAAATTGCATTTATTGTCAAGAATCTGATTAGAATTTTTTTGGATCCTTAAAAGAACCTCTTGGTCTCTTTTTCAATTTCACCTCGAGAACAGCCACTTTCATTGTCTCTTCTGGAACCTTTCCCATGTCTGATTTTTTAACATACAAGCGCTGTCCAGGAAGAATGAGACTGATTCTATAAAATTCATTTATTTGAAGATAATTTTACAGACACTTAATATTCTTCAAAATAGCCCCGTCCTGCATTGATACACCGTCGCCAACGGCTCTGCCTCCCATTTATGCCCGCCTGGAAGTCTTCAATTAGAATGCTGTTCAGAACGTGCTTTACGTTTTTCTGTAAATGTTCCAGATTGTCAAAACGATGACTTTTTAAGCTGGATTTTAACCGAGGGAATAGAAAAAAGTCCAACGATTACCGATCGGAGCTGTACGGTGGTTAGGGCAGCGTTGAGACGCTGTGTTTTGCCAGGAACTGAGTCACTTTGAAAGATGTTTTTACGCATTTGAAGTTCCGCATTTGATGCACAATCGATTTTGTAAGTTCCAACGTCATCACAATCTTTCGGGCACTCATCCAACGATCAGAGTCCAAAAGCTCTTTAATTTTAGCTTTTTCTTTCTTTCTTTAATTCTTTGTCTAAAGTTCGAGAACTTGATGGACGTGCAGGGCGTTGTCCGTCATCGACGTCCTCTCTTCCATCTTTGAAGTCTTTGTGCCACCTGAACACTTGAACCTTGGACAAAGAATTTTTCCGTAGGCTTCTTGTAACATGGCAAGCGTCTCAGTAGCCGATTTATTCAGATTTACACAAAACGTTATGGCGTATCGCTGGTCGACACTCCGCTGCATTCTGAAGACCTAACGCCACTTTCAAATACGTGTCTGCTTCACGAGCAATCCCTGCGCTGCAAAGGATCAAGGCCAACTGACTTCCGCCAGACTTTGTAGCTGACAGCCCCCAGCGCACGTATCGCCGGCAAATTCTGCCTCTTTGGCCTTCTACTTGGAGGAAAAATTCAGTCTCATTACTTCCTGGATAGACCCTGTAATTACGTATCATCTTGGCATCTAGAAATGAGGCAGTAGTTCTAACAGGCCATAGACAAAATTTAAATTGGGACGCATATTAATGGAAGTTGCTTTTAAAGACATCTTAAATGATGTCACTTACAGTTTTTATTAATTATAGGAAATACAATAATTTTATAAAGTTTTTCTAAATAAACTTTCGGAAACTTCCTAGCTTTCAAGAAACAACTGGTCTCCGACTCTCTTTTACAGTACACCGTTTTTTCGTCAGCTATTTACGCCTTAAAAGAAAAATTATTTTGTGAATTCAGATAAGTTATAAATTTTAGATTAAATAAAAATTAGATTTTTATGGAATTTTATTATTATTATTATTATTATTATTATCCGTTTGCAAAGCCAAGCTCCTCCGATTTATGGGCCTAAACATTTGTCTTATTTGCTTATTAGTTAATACCGCCCTGTCTAGTAACATACTTAATGAATTTTCTTGACTTTTATAGGCTTATGAATGCAGAAAACAAACGCCCTGGATTAAATGGGTCAATTTGTCCCATATCGCCATTTTGGTTTATGATCGTCGTATCAAAATATTCTGTTAATATTTTTAAAAATCAGTCGGGGAAAATAAGCTCTGAGAACGACGGTGTTTTAGATTGCTATTCACCAAAGTAAAAATTTAATCTAGTAAAAATCAGAAACGATTAATTATATGATAAGTGCAAAAAAAAAAACTAACCTGAGTAAAAATTGGAAAATTTGAACTGGCTTTCGTTTGATCGCTTCTTCACTGTCGACACTGTTGTGGGTAAAAGATGACGTGATAAGGAAAATGTCACTCAGCTAGTAACGCTATCCACTGGATAGTTTGAAAAATATCGCGGATAAGCCAACGTGCCCCTATGGTCAACGTGCTCCGGTCTCCCCTAATCGTTTAAAAATAAAATCTGGCCTGTCACAAAATAACTGAGCTTGTCAATTAACATAGTATTTAGCTTTTTTATACGTAAAAATGTTCCTGCGCAAAGGAGGGATATATACAGGGGACCCTTAATATAACGATAATTTCAAATTCACAAAATTATGACTAGAATTTTCACAAATGTAAAAAACGTTTCACAATTTCACAAAAAGATGACCCTGTGAGAAAAATCTGGACAGACCGCCTGATTGTAGTAATGAAACTAGCAAATATTCTGATCAGGGCCTCAGATGTCAATTCTACAATTTTGTTTGGAAATCATTTTATTTTTATTTAGTATTTGTATTACTTAGTATAACAAGTATCGCTATCAGCCATGAGATCCGGCCGATTGGATGCAGGTATTTGATAAAATGAAATATTTTCATTGATTTTACTGAATGAACGGGCACACAGCAGTACGGCATTTTATAAAGCATATATTACTTTTCGTTTACAAATGAACTTTCTGTTTAAAAATGCACAAAACACTGCAAAAAATAAGAAAATTATAGCTTTGAAAGGAACTTCTATGAGGCGATCGATGTAAATATTGCGACAGCATACCCCAGACAGTAGCGCCATCTATCAGTTTTGCTGACTTTCATTTTTGAGTTAAATGCGATAGGCATTTATATTACAGAGGTAGATGTTATAAATAGAAAATCAACAGCGTTCTTCCACCTTTTTCTGGAAGACTGTTGGTCATAGAGTTCTCTTTCGACAGCAGCTCAATTTTGTGGAGGCCCTGTAGGAACTTCTGTAGTTACACAGATATTGCAATACATTTCAAAAAATTATTAATTTTTAAATTCATTTGCTCGGTGGAGAAAGCCATATACAAGGTACTCATTAAAGTCCTGTCCATGTCCATCCCCATTAACGTCAGAACTGCAACAAAAGGTAAGATACAGTAAAATGGATATGCGCTATGCAAAGAAACCAATGACAGTGTCTCAAGCGGCTAACTTCGGAGTTAGCGTTGCTATCTGGAAAATGATGCGAGATACAGGACAAAAAACGCGCATATATGTCTTATAAGTTATTCATATGCTAAATTTAAAAGACGTGACAGTTTGAGGGAAATTATAATGAAAATAAAATTGTTGAATGTTATCCTCCCGTTTTGTACCCATTTGAAATAAATTAAAAAAATAATCTTTTTTGGGAGAACATCCTAAAAATAATCCCGCTTGTCACATTTCAAATTACTAGCCCTGATACTCTCAAATTAATCATGATTTTATAGTATTTGCCAATCATATTATCCTTTTATATTTCGAATTTTTTAATAACCGCACTTAGCAAACATTTATGTCTTAAAAGTCATTACTGATTTTCCAGTTTTTCGCCCAAACAGTTTAAAATAAATCGCAATTTCAGAACTTTTTCTCTCTTAAATTCAATGGAATCACAAGATAAAAAATATAGCCCATTTTTAAACAGATATAAGGAAACATACGGAACGAATTTTAAAAATCGGTTCGGTAGTTTTAGAGTAATCGGGATTTTATAAAGTTTTCCGCTTATTTCGAAATTTTTTATAATCGTTCTTAGGGAGCATTTACATCTCGAAAGTAACTAACATGTCAGCTTTAAATTTTCTAGCTACAACAGTTAAAAAAAAAGGAAATTTTCGGACGTTTTTCACTTTTGCACTCCATGGGAAGTAGGAATGCCGGGATAAAGAGTAGCCTATGTTAATGCAGAGAAAGACACCCTTATTGGTATGTGAAATTGCACAAAATGAAATTAACTGAACTTGCATAGTTGGAAGATGTATTACTTACTGGAAACTTACTAAAGACTTACTGGACTCACTTAATTTAACACGACTTACCACACACAACCACATCCACAAATGGACTGACAGAGAGTGCATGGTTTCAAACAGGTTTTCGCGGGGATGACCCGTTGGTTAAAGTACAGTCCATTGGTGGGGGGAAGAGTCGACTGGAATTGCAGTTTTAAACTGCCATCCATGCGTCCGGTATATATATACATAACCCCAAATATAGCAACTTTTTATCTGTTTTCAGCGATACCCTTCATTTAAAAAATATGAATATGTACTACTATAGAAAAATCGACAGATTTTTTTATTATTTTGGTCTGAGTGCCATCGGGGATATTGTTTATCTTCGCATGGTAAGGGTTGATATTTTAGAATTTATTTCTCGAGAATTATTTCTCTCGGTAATAAATAAATAAATAAATAAATATTAAATAAATCAGTAAAATATAAAATTATACAAATTCGTGATTCGTTTCCAAAACAGACCCAAAACTCTAGGTACGTTTGGATAAATTTTCGTTCAAAGTATGAACTTATACAAATTCGATGGTGTACGTTGCCGAAGGTACTGGGCTACCAAACACTAAATCCCTTTCGGAGAAAATGTCTGAATTGAATAACGATTTTAGGTATATTTGAGGTTATTATCCCGAGTCTGTTCTCTTACTTCTATATATTCGTAAGATTCAAGATACTATATTACACAAAGCTGTCTCCCCAGCGAGAAAAATATGAGCATGTCATTTTAGCTCTCAGACTGTCCATGTATATACGTTATCTCATGCTCTATTGAAATCACAGAATCGATTCCTTAAAAGAAAAATTGAATTAATGACATTAAAACAAGTTACATTGGACATACAGTATAATGGAGACCGTATACAACGAAATAGTGCCTTAAATAGAAATATTTTATGATCTTGGCAAAATAATGCAATACAATTTTAAGGTGGCTACTTGTTTAAAGGTAATGTGTCAGAAGCGGAATGCTTTGTCTGGTTTCTTGCAATTCCCTCTCAAGAAGTTTTACTGCAAATGACATGAATTATATTTTATATACTACGCGCGCATGTTATATTATTTTTTGTATCGAAAAAGATGTGGTAAATGTAAACCAAACGAAAATTTGAGAAACACTTGATTACTAAATTTTAAAAATATACGTTACAGGCATCCCCGAGTTACGTATTACGCGACTTACGTAAATTCGCAGTTACGTAAATACATCTCAAAAATCACATTTATGAACATACTAGCACGTTTGATACGCGTTTGCATACTTTTGATACTTATTTTGTTATATTATTAATTATTTTATTATTTTATGAATTTTATATACATCCCTGATTCCAGAGAATATTTTTTATTTTAAAAGTGTTCTTTCAGTTTGTTTTTATAATTTTTCATATTTTTATAATTTTTATCCGAGTAAGTACTGTTGAATGATTCTTTATTTACAAAACAATACTGTGTAAATAATGTATATATATAGTAAAACCTCCAAAGTTGACCGCCTCTCTACGTTGACCACCTCTCTATGTTGATCGAAATTTATTAGTTTGAATGGTCACAACGCATTTTCAATGGAGATTTACCTCTCTATATTGACCACCTCCGTAAGTTGAATGTTGACCACTTTTTACTTAGGTTTTACTCTCTGTAACTTGACCACTGATGTTGGCTTGAATTTGTTTTTACCTCCGTTTGTTCTTCATCTGGTTTCCAGGAATTTCTTTATTAGTCCTTCGGCTTATCTCAGCAACACTCGCCTGCTTGCGGTGTTCCATTCATTGTTCACTTCCAGTATGATACAATAGGGAGGAAATGCCAGAATTCCTGGAATCTGTTGAAAAATGTTAGGAGAGTGGGGATGTGCATAACGGTGTAGCTATATGCAGAATTGGAAAACAACGTGTGCCGCACGCGAGATTCTAAAAGATAGTCACGTTTTAGCATTATTGGCTTGAACTGCGTTCTCATTCGCTGTTATCAGTCACGTGTCAATGACGCGGTTGATGCTTGGCGTTTTAGATTTGGCGCACTCCGATATGTCTTGGAAATTTTCGAAAATTGAACAGTTTACAAATATAGTTTCAGTTTCGTTTTAATGACAGTCCTTGATGTAGTGTAGATGTTGTTAAAAAAATTTAAATGTTTGAATGCTACATCCACACTGGTGTCCGATTTTCCTCTCTTAAATGTATTTTTAAAAAAACATGACTAATAATAAATGTTAATTAGTATGGCCGTTTTTCATACTGTTGATTATTATCACCCCTACAGCAAACAATTGTAAATTATTTAAAAAGCCTTTTTTTTTTCTTTTTAATATTGGGCATTTCGTTTAAGTAAAACAGGAAATTTTATAAAATGAATTGAAGTTTTAATACATTATTTTATTTTAATAAATTGAATATTAAATAATGCTTCTGTTTTTTCATAGAAATTAACCTAATATAAGGGAACATAGAAGTTAACCTAATTAACCTAGAAAAAGTTAATAACTATCATCAGAAATGACTTTTTCTGTACTTTGGAGATAGTATAAAAATATATTAAATATTATAAATTCTCGTTAAACACCAGTGTAAATAGTACCCCCCCCCCCCCCCCGAAAAAAAATTACTATTGGACTGGGGGGGATGAAAATTATCTATCCCCAACATCAGAAAAACGGTAAAAGAAAAATTCTCTAAGAAAAACTCATGAATAATGTTTTTAAAATTACCTAATTTTATCAAGTTTGGATAAAAATTGGGAAGGGAAGAGCGTCCCTTCCCCAAATTAATTCGAAAATGAATTAATTGTCATGTACTTTTATTTTAAAGAAAGGCATTATAGCTAAAACCAATATAATATTCATGAAATAAGTCCCCATAAAATAAGTATAAAAGTAAAAGAAGTTTTTTCTTAAACACTCTTTTATAAGCATTGAATGTTTATTGTAAAAATCACGCCTAATTTCATGACTGCAACTCGCGTTATTCCAAAAAATTTCTATTACAATGTGTTAATTTGATGTGGGCCGCAATTATGGAAAATTCACAGCTTTGATTTATGCTTGGTAGAAAGCGCGAACTAGTGAATTTATTAAGAATTACAAATTTTGCTCTGTTTCTTGTTTTAACATATGGTAACAGGAAAGAGAAAAAGGATTACTGAAATTATGTATTCAGGATTTTTAAATTGTTTTCAAAACATATAATAATTTAATTAATTTTTAAACTATTATTTGATCTATTAAACTATTATTTATTGATCTACACGGATCATGACTCCTAGAACCCAAAACCAACCACAGTTTAAAACATTATATATATATATATCACTTTTTTATGGACACGATAACTTCAATAATTCTGCACAAATCTCTTCGAAACTCATACATAAAATTTCGGTCAAGTTCTTTAATGGGCAAAATCAAACCAGGGGGGGGGGGGGAGCGGGCAAATGAGGGAGCTTTTTGTGAAAACGAAAAAAAAACATAACTTCTTAATTTTTATACATATCGAATCCGTTTAAAGTTATTATTACTTCTAGGAAAAGGGCCAAAAATGTATGTATGTCACTTTTTTAATTTTATTAAAAATGTCCTCAAAGAGGGGGGGGGGAGATAGGGGTTTTAGAAGAAAAAAAATCATAACTATATCAATTCACGAGATATAAAATCCGATTAAATTTATTAAAAATTCTCTTAATATTATCTACAGCTTTTACATTGACAAATTTTTATAAGACCAACCCTTACAGCAAAAAAAAAAAAAAAAAATTAAAAATAAAAACAAAAAATGTCCGCTGGCTCCGCCTATAAACACATGTAGATTTCAAAGTGGGCGCTTCCAACTGCCGCATCATGGCAAAAGGTCATTTTTTTTCTGCAATTCTCAATAACCAGGCACCCCATGGTCTGCGTCTTCGAAATCTACCTGTGCCTGTAGGCCTAGCCGTTAATTTTTTTTTCTTTTTTAACTTTCTAGTATTTTATAGAATTTTTAAATGTTCCATTTTTCCTATTTTTCTTTTGTTATAAGGATAAACGGCATTAGGAAAATTTTTTCACTCTATTTTTTAAATTTAAAATGCTCAACGTTTGAATTTTTTATATACAAAAAATCCATATTCCGCAAAAAGAAAAAAAAAAGTTATACAAAGTCAAATTTTATTGTCATTTTATTATAAACGGTTCGCTAACATCATCGAGTATCATTTTATAAACGGGTCTGTACATTCGATTTTTTATATTGTCTTAATGTTTTATTTAACTTGTGATTATTTATCAATTTACGATTATGTTTAATTTCTTTAAAAGGGAGTTAAAAAAGCAGGCAACATTAAATTGTCAATCGATCTTTTTACACTCACATACACTTACTTGTGTAAAAAAGAGTGACCCCCACTAATAATTTTCAAAACTGTACGCGTATGTGAAATACCATCAGATTAATAATAAGAAAATTTGCGATGTTATGAGATGGCTTAGAGCATTATTTATTTGAAGTAGATAAGTAAACATTAGCATAAGGCTTTAATGGATTACACCTGTATAAATACTAAATTGAATTAATTTATATATATTTTTTTAATATATATATATATATATATATATATATATATATATAATATTAAACTTTTATTTTAAAAGGACAGCATAGCATAAATAAGAAAAAAAAATCAACTTAGATATACAAAAGTTTTGATATAATATTTTTTGTGATGTTTATTCTTTATATTTAAAATTTATTTAAAAACTTACAGCGGTTTTTTAGTTAATTTCTTTTAGACAGAATTTTTTGAAAATGTTCAGTACTAACGCTTATATTTATTTAATAAGAACTTATATATATATTTTTAATGTTTTTATACTATCTTAAGCTATAGAAAATGTTTTTCTAACGATGGTTATTAAATTTTTTAGAGCAATGCGTGAATTTTCATATTCTTTTGGATTTAAAAAGCAAAAAAAGCAGAATTTCTTTTTTAATTTCCATTTTCTGAAAAAATATCTGTCATATTTTAAAATCTTTATACAGCTTAAAATCTAAACCGTTCCACTCTCGTTTTATAAAATGTCATTAAACATAAATTTATTTTCAATGGTGTATTTTAAATGAAAGCTGAATATAACATTCTCTTCAAAATTACCAACTTAATTTTTTCCTCTTCGTTTTTCTAACCATAGAAATAGACAAGTGAGTTGGCGACGTTCTCTCTACCGCCAAGGGATTACTCTCTGGAAAGGACACGACTACATGACCAATGAGGTGGCTGGATTTGCCCATAATGCTAAAACGTGACTATCTTTTAGAATTTCGCGTACCGCACACATGTGAAACACATTCCGTTCTGTTTTTCTGGATTTCGCGTCGTGACGGGAACGGTGGTTTATTTGCGAATTTTCATTAAAAATGGCGCAAAAAAGCTCTAAAAGAACTGAAATTAAAGGTGAAAGTGGATCTTCTTAATTTCCTGGATAGCAGCAGCCAAATAAAGACAGCGGAAAATTTTGGTGTGAGCAAGACAACTATGAGCAACATTTTAAAACGCAAGGAAGAATATCTGGAAAGATGTTCTTTCGAAAACGAGGGACTCCAAAGAAAACGCAGAAAAACGTGTCTCGACGCTGTGAACGAAGCCACGTTTCGTTGGTTTAAAGATATGAGATCAATCAATGAAGAATATTGGGACCTATGTGTCTGGAAGTAGCAAAAAAATTTGCAAAAGAATTCGAAATAGAGGACTTCCAAGCGTCAGCAGGCTGGCTTGAAAAATTCAAACTACGATACGAGATTTCTCAAAAAGTTTTGTGTGGGGAATCGACTGACGTTTCAACTGAATTGGTGGAGAAGTTTATTGAAAAATTCTTCTATATGATACACTGTTAAAACTGCAGGTGACACATGGCACCCAAAAGGGGTGAAAGGCTTGTCTCACTGGTGACACCCCTAGGGGAGCCAAAATGGCACCCTTAACTAGGGTGAAAGGATGGCACCCCTAATACAGGGTGCCCCAAGGGGTGAAAGGATGGCACCCAGGGGTGAATAATGGCACCTCTACTCTAAGGTTCCCAGCGGCACTCCACAAATGAAAGCATCTCCCCCCCCCCACCCTTGTCTTGCAATTATATTGAAAAGAGTTTGTAAATTCTCATACTTAAAAAAGAAAAGAAAAAGCTAAACATATATAATTATAATGCAATGTTTAACTTTAGCTGCATTAAACTGATCAATACTTCATTTTCTCTGTTGAAATTTATACAAAGTTAAAAGTTGATCAGTCGATCCCGGCAAAATTTGGGGCCTATTCAGAGCTCCTTCACAAAAATCTATTTAATAAAACAGGCTCCTTCACAAAAATCAATTTTATAAATGGGCCCCTTCAGAAAAATCAATTTGATAAAATGACACCTTCACAAAATTTCTTTTAATAAAACAAATCCCTTCACAAAATTCCTTTTAATAAAATAGGTCTTTTCACAAAATTCTATTCCATAAAAACATACTATTTTTATTAATTATTTATTATTTTGTTATGTTTTAAAATGTGCAATTTGTAAACAATCAAGTTCACCAGAAAGGAAAACAAATAGGACTTTAAAAAGTTTGTGTTATGTTAATAAATGTTTGGTTCGAAAGATTGTTTACAAATTACACATTTTAAAACATATCAAAATAATGAATAATTAATAAAAATAGTAAGTTTCTATGGAATAGAATTTTGTGAAAGGGCCTATTTTATTAAAAGGAATTTTCTCAAGATACCTGTTTTATTAAAAGGAATTTTGTGAAGGGACCAGTTTATGAAATAGATGTTACTGAAGGGGCCCAATTTATTAAATTGATTTTTGTGAAGGAGCCCGTTTTATTAAATAGATCTTTGTGAAGGAGCTCTGAAAAGGCCCAAAATTTTGCCTGTATCGACCCTTGACATGAGATGATCAACTTTTAACTTTGTATAAATTTCAGCAGAGAAAATGAAGTATTGATCATTTTATTGCTGAAAAGTTAAACATTGCATTATAATTATATATGTATAGCCTTTTTTTTTTCTTTTTTAAGTATAAGAATTTTCAAATTCTTTTCAATACAATTGCTAGACAAGGGGGGGGGGGAGGCATTTTGTGAAAAATATAATAAATTTCACAAAATGCCCCCCCCCCCCCACACACAAAAAAAAACAACCTTGCATCATGTGCAGGTTAATATCTATGAGAAATGTATTATGTACATCATCAGGTCATTTTTGTTACCTTCAAAACCGGTTAGTATTTATTACCATATATATTAGTATTTATTACCATTTTAAGTTAGATGTAGTAGTACAGAGATATTTATTTATCATTATTATTTTAAGAGGGAAAAAAAATCTTCTAGCTATGCGAGTTAAATATATTTACATAAATCACTCAATCATCTATGCCATTCTTACATCCAGCCACACTACTGTGAAATGTTCCAGTGTTTTATTATTATTAATATGTTATAGTACAAGAGACTCACAAAACATTTTTCAAGAAGACACATGTATAAATGTCAAATATCAATTCAAGAATTACGATTTATTTATTTTGCTAATAATTCATAATATGTAATGAGGTATATTTTTAGTTCATTTCATCATCAAACACAAGCTCTAAAAATTTCGATAGTAAAAAGTATTTGATTAGTAAAAACATCTGCAGAAATTTATATTTTATCAAGTTTACTATTTATTATGTTACAAAGTTTACTATTTCTTATGTTACAAAGTTTACTATTTCTTATGTTACAAAATTTATTATTTCTTATGTTACAAAGTTTACTATTTCATATTATCAACTAATTTAAAATTGTCAAATATTCAAATTAATACGTTTCAAGTTAGTAAAAATTCCCTTTAAAACTTGTAAATTCTTTAATTGTTTACAAATAGTTTGTTTATATATCAGAAAAATAAGAAATTAAACTATTTTTTTAAATATAACAACTTATGCTTCTCTTTCTATATTTTTTATTACTATAATGCATCATTAAATTTATTTCTAGATCGTAAACAACAAAAACTGTGCGAGAAAATTCATTAGATAAAAATATGAATAAAATGAAATTATTATAAGCTCTGCATAAATAATAATTTAAAAAACAAGCAAATAGGTGAGGCTACATCATTCTAATTTCACGAGATACAAATTTGAACTTTCCATATCAAGATTATAACTTAAAATGTCTGCTTGAAAATAATGTGTGGAGCCACTTGTAATACAACATAATATAAAATCTTTTTATAATAATAAAACATAATATACAAACAACACTGAAACATTTCACATACCTGTATATAAAGAGTGATTCTTTTTATTGACTCCCCTGGTTTATTTATTCTAAATAAATGTCGTTATTTAGTTATTATATTAATAATTATGCGGCAACGATTATGCAGCAGCGATGCACTGAAATTCAAAGTCAGCCATCTTGTTCGAACTCCCCTATGACTTGCGAAAAATGAGAGGAAACAAGTCAACACCTCATGAAGAGGAAACGAATCAGCGCATGCGCAAGATACCAGTCGAATGGCGGGGTGAAAAAGTTCGAGCAATATGCATTATACGGCACCCTAATTAGCTTCAATCACCCAGTGAGTGACCAAATGACACCCTAATCACATTTTCAAGCCTGTACGGCACCCTAGCGTTTCAAACGGCACCAGAATTTCACCCCGGGTTCCCAAAAGGCACCGAAATGTCACCTCTAGTTTTAACAGTGTAGTATGACTGGGGAAAATTTGAAGCCTTCGGTGATCGGCAAATCCGCAAAACTTCGTGCATTTAAAAATGTAAAATCTGAAGACTTTCCTGTTTTTTGGAGGGCGAATAGATCCGCTTGGATGACCAGTGCTTTGTTCAAAGAGTGGCCTAGAGTAATTGACGCAGAAATGAGGAAAAAGAAACGGTCTATTCTACTTACAGTGGACAATTTCCCCAGCCACTCGAAAATGAATAATTTCACAAATGTGAAGCTAAAATTTTTGCCTCCAAACACAACTTCGAAAACCAAACCTTTAGACCAAGGCATTATTGGAATTATTCAGTCCTTCAAAGTGCACTACAGAGCTCAACTTTTGGAATGGGTGATTATGAAAGAACAAACTTGTGGTCCTTCTGCATTGGCATCGTCAACAGCTGCGTCAGTAAATGCTTTGAATGCTGTTCATTGGATTAATTCTGCTTGGAATAAAGTTACGCAAACCACGATTAAGAACTGCTTCAAGAAAGCTGGATTTGTTACAGCTACAACATCGGTGCAAGAGAATGAGCTTCCCCCATCTCCTTTGCCAGTTTTTGATGGAGTTGATTTTGAAGATTACGTTACCATGGACGATGAATTAGTAACATGTATTGAACCAGACCCAGAGGCAATCTTCAATGAGATGCTCTCTGCAACTAAGCACATCAAGGACTCTGAGGTACAAGAAATGAACGGCGAAGAGGATGATGATCCAAGTGACGACGAAACTGAAAAATACCTAACTTTGAAGGAAGACGATGTAAAGAGCATGATGGAGCAACTTAAAGATTTCGCTGCAGAAAATGCCCAAGCATGCTTAATGGACTTTTAAACTGTGAAAGTGCTTTTTGCAGTTACCCAATGAACAAAAAGAGGACTCAAACAAAAATTGAATTATTCTTTCAAAAATTGTAAAAATGAGCTGTACCTACAGTAAAAATTAAAATGAGTAAGTGCTAATTTTTTTCTAAAATTTTCCTTAAAAAATACTAAAAAAGTTTACTAAATTTTTTCTAATGTTGTACCAAATATTTTCTAAAAATTCCCTAAGTTGACCACCTACAACATCCACTTAGTTGACCACTTAGTTACAGTTCCTTGGATGGTCAACTTATGGAGGATCTGTATATATATTGCAATTTCTTACGAAATTATACTGAAACTCGACTTACGTAAACTTCAAGTTACGTAAAAGTTTACTTACGTAAGTCGGGGGATGCCTGTACAGTATTTATTGAAATTTCCGCTAATATATTCACCTTGGTCAACGGGAATAAATAAAGATTTAATGGAAAGCGATTTTTTAAAGCAAATATATTTAACTTATCCAAAACACAAATTTCCAAAAACTATGGAAACGTATCAACTAAATAAATATCCATGAACGGGAAATTATTCCTTTCACTCTGCTTAGCTTTTTGAAATATACCACTTGAAACATAATAAAGGAACGACAGTTTTTCGAAAATCTTTACGGATATATCATGTAAGTAAAGATACGATAATTTTCCAAACAGTAAAATATTGTATACACTGCCTGACGATAACAGCAAAATTTCGAAGAAATATTAATTATACCTTTAAATTAATTAAATCCTTAATTAATCCTTAATTAATTAATTCCTTTAAATTAATATTAATTATTCCTTCCTTTAATTATTTCTTACTAATTATTCCTTTATTTCCTAATTTATTCCTTTCACTCTGCTTAAGCTCGAAGTAAAATTAATTATTCCTTTAAATTAATATTAATTATTTCTTAATTAATTAATTCCTTTAAATTAATATTAATTATTCCTTACTAATTATTCCTTTATTTTCTAAATTATTCCTTTCACTCTGCTTAAGCTCGAAGTAATATTAATTATTCCTTTGCATTAATTAAATACTTAATTAATCCTTAATTAATTAATTCCTTTAAATTAATATTAATTATTCCTTACTAATTATTCCTTTATTTTCTAAATTATTCCTTTCACTCTGCTTAGCTTTTTTAAATATACCACTTGAAATAATAAAAGAACGACACATTTTCAAAAATCTCTAAAAATATTCGAAAATTCGAAAATGTTGAATACATTGCCTGACGATAACAAGCAAAAATTCGAAGTAATATTAATTATTCCTTTAAATTAATTAAATCCTTAATTAATTAATTCCTTTAAATTAATATTAATTATTCCTTCCTTTAATTATTCCTTTATTTCCTAAATTATTCCTTTCACTCTGCTTAGCTTTTTTAAATATACCACTTGAAATAATACAAGAACAACCCATTTTCGAAAATCTGTAAAGAGATGATAATTTTCCAAACAGTAAAATATTGTATACATTGCCCGACGGTAACAGCAAAATTTCGAAGTAATATTTTAATTTTTCCACAAAAATAAACAAAAAACTTTATTATTTTACAACTTAAAATAATTAAATTATTGAATATTTTAGCTGTCCATTCTTTAGTTTTTGAAGGTTTCCAAAGAACGACTGAAATAACATGACAAAAAGTGTGACTAATAAAATAATCCCCCATGTTTTCTCCTCACAGCTTGAAATTTACAATAATAATAATAAAAAAAAAACATGTCGCATAAAGCTGTCAACGAAATAATACCAATTTTTCATTCCCACTCCATTTTCGTCCGTATGTATAGTTTACATATATTCTAAGAAAATGCAAATTTCTAGAAATGATGGAAGCGCGTCACGTGGGCGGTGAAAAAATCGCATTCCGAGTAAGACAAAATAAACATCCAAGATACAAGAGCAAGAAACCTTTTCGCCCGTAAGCATACTTTATATACGTTCTAAGAAAATTCATATTTTCAGAAATGATAGAAGTGCGTCACATAAGTGGAAAATAATTCTCTTTTAAGACAAAATAAACATTCGGGAACAAGAAATAACACTTTTCACTTTGAGTTTCTCTTTAGCTTATGGTATCTGAAATAGAAAAAGAAAGTAATTCCAGTAAATTAAATTAAATCGATACAGAAATACATCATCACTTACATCTTATACATATACCTTTTACATAATTAATTCTTACATTATTATAACACACGTTCATTTTATAGTATATACCTACAAACAACAATTTACAATTAATTCCTCATACTTACAAAACATACAATTAGCACGCATACATTAAATACAGTTATGTCATTTTATCGCTAATAAAGAATCTTAATGAATATGCAGTTAAATTGAGAAATCTTTCATAAATGGTATGACCTGTATTTTTTTTTATAACAAAGCTTTTTTGTAAATCATTAAATTCTCTGGCTCCAATATTTTATTTTTACCCTATGATTAAAAAAAAAAGATTTTTTAATTTTTGCTGATATTTTTTAGCTTAAAGATTTCAACGATTTTAAGGGGCTGTACATATATATCATTATCAACATTTTGGTAATTTTGGAACCCCTCCCCCCTTAGTGATATCGTTATCAATTTCTAACAGTTATTTTATTTTTACAATAGCTTTTCTTTTTTTGAGTTTGTATTGATACACAGGTATGGTTTTAATGATATACAGGTATGGTTATACTTTTATTATTCGTATACTTTACGGATTCAAATGAAGAAAAGTCAATGAAATATCACTATTATTACATATAAAATAACTTTATATCAAGTTACATCTAAAAGAGGTAGTTACTATTTACAAATATTTAATAATAGCTGATTGTCACATAATTAATGCATTCAACAGTAATGTTGATTTTTTTCATATGCTCCCTTCACGAAGAGGATGAAAGCAGAACTTCTTATTAACAAAACAAGTGCATGGGCAACATGCTTTTTCTTTTTTTACTAAACCAGTAAACACAAGAAGTATTATTTTAAACATATTTAACATCTGGTTTCTACAACGGTGAATTATATGCGCATATGGCAGAAAAACAGGAATGCCGAATGCATGGATTCCATATTTTGAAATGAAATGATTTTATAATTATTTAATGGCTTTAACCATTTGCTTACGGGCTAGGACTATTTTTACATTAACTCGTACCGTAATTTTTAAATAATAATAAAAAAATTATTTTTAGTAGGTTTTTCTTGAAAGTATAGGGTAAGTCAAAATGAATATAGCGATTACAAAGGGCTATAACTATTTAACGGTAAAGAATTTATAGATAAAATTAACACAGAATGTAGACGGAACTTCAAAATTTTGTATACATACGTCATAGATGTTCTATGTAACTTCCCTTTGTCACACGGACAACATCTAGGCGGTACTCCATTTCACGCCATACATCCTGAAGCATTTGTTCAGTCACCGACGAAAGCGCATTACAAATGCGTACTTTGAGTTCTTCAATTGTTTTGGGCATGGGAGGTACATACATTCTCTGGGGTTATGTGTCTTTCATATAACCCCATAGATCGGTCGAAGTGGAAATGCCAACGATGTCTTCTGCTCTTGGCGACTGAGATCTCCGGACTTGACACCCTGCGATTTTTTTCTATGGGGTTATGCCTCCCATGCCCAAAACAATTGAATAATTCAAAGTACGCATTTGTAATGCGCTTGCGTCAGTGACTGAACAAATGCTTCAGAATGTATGGCGCTAAATGGACTACCGCCTAGATGTTGTCCGTGTGACCAAGGGAAGTCACATCGAACATCTATGACGTATGTATACAAAATTTTGAAGTTCCGTCTACATTCTGTGTTAATATTATCGACAAATTCTTTTCCATTAAATAGTTATAGCCGTTTGTAATCGCTATATTCATTTTGACTTACACTGTATTATAGTATAAGTGTGTGGCAGCGGTTATGTTTTCGAAAAGTGGTGCGAATGGAATAAAGAAGTAGTCGCTGGGATGACATATGTCCCAACCCCGTAATCAAAGGATTTAATAATAACTTTATCCTCTTTAATAAAAATGTATGCGTTGCTGACGACTGGGATTTTCGCTAATCGTTGCCACAAGTTATTCTCGGAAAATGAAACATTTGAAGTTTCTGAAAAAATTAATAGCTCGAAAAGTATTTGTCAGAAAATTGTTAGACAAACTGCGTTAGAAAGGTAAAAAATTGTATTTTTCTTGATATAAATTTTAAATCTAATGATTATGCCGTTTTTCAAATATTGAATTAAAAAAATTACCAAATTTCACAATGGAGTACAATATAGCGAAACCTTCACGCGTAAAAAGATAATGATAACGGCAGCCTGTATACTGGCTATAGCACGACTCACAAATTATAGTATCTTATTATAATGTTAAAATATAAAAGTGAATCGTGATGTCACGAGTGCAGGATTTTTATTGAAGTCCCGACAAATGGCATATTTTAGTCCATTCAATTCTCGACAAATAGCATGTTTTAGTCCACCTCAGTGAGGCATATCAATTTCATTATATTTGAAGTATTGTAACTTCATTAAAATCCAACGGAAATGATTTTTCAGTATCGTTTTCAGAAATGTGGGAGGACATTGCACGTAAAGGACCGTATGGTTTTAAAACACAGGGTCAATTTCAAGGTCAATATTTCGTTTGATTAGAGGTTCGTTAAGAGAAATTGACCAGCGTAGCGGGCGTAGCTTGCTAGTGTTTTCATAAAAATAGATAAAACTATATAAAAAAAAAAGATAACCCATTGTGTTCAACCTAAAAAAAAGTTTCACATTTTTTTTTTGGTTGGATAAAAAAATGATAACGATATCAAGTGCCAGACCCCCTCCCCTCCCCTCTCCTAAATTAATAACGGTATATATGCACAGTCCCTATGCAGAACGACTGAAATAACTAGATGATAATGAGGGTAAAAGATCCACATGTTTTTTTTTTTCTTTGCACAGATAGAAATTTACAAGAATCACGAGAATATGTTATTAAGGATATGTTATATAAAGCTGTTCGCGAAATAAAGTAAATGATTTATTTTTGCTCGCTCCCGGTGTTTTCAATCTGGGGAATTATTTTATTCAAAATATCTACCACTATTTCAGAATATAAATGTTCGCTTTATTTAGTGACAGACATTCCGTGACCAAACAAAATGAAAATTACTAGTCAGAAAAAAGAATAGATATTTTGAATAAAATTTTAAAAAAATCCCTACTTAGGAAACCTATCCGCACTATGTCTATGCTTGTATCTTGAATTGATTGATTAATAGGATTATTCAACTTTTATTGGTCATTCTTTAGTTTGAAATTCAAAATGACTTTCAGAAGAGCTGCAGAAATGACTTGATGTAATACTCGCGTAATACATCACCCACGAATTTTCTCTTCACAACTAGAAATTAAAAAGAATTAAGAAAGCATGTTTCATGCAGTTGTCACCGAAACACTGCTAATATTTAATTCACATTTCATTTTTGACCGTATACATATTTTATTCTAAGAAAATAATAAAAAATGACGGAAGCACATAATGCTTTTATAGCCACTCTTAATACCTGTTACTTACTAATATTACTTTGATGCTTGCATGCATTCAAAGTTATATACTTACAAACAGTGGCGCAGCCAAGGGGGGGGGGGTTGGGGGTTAAAACCCCTCCCAGAGCTAAAAAAAATTACTATAATTGCCGTTTATATGAATCAAAACTAAAGTTCAAATTAAATTTATTGGCCTTTCCGCCTTGGCGGAATCCGCCGCTTTGTTAAATCAAATTCTATTCAACAATTTGATTCAATTAAACGGCGAAAATTTTACTTAAAACTGTAAAAGAGCATATTACAAGCATCGGTTAAGTCAAAGTCAAAACTGGTTATTTGGACTGCGCGTCACTTTGTCAAGACCAGAGCTGGGCAGTATCGAAAATACATGTATTTGAAATACATTTTCAAAATACATTTGTATTTTGTATTTTAAACAGTTAAAACTAAAGTATTTTGGTAATGTATTTTGAAATGATTTTTCCATGTATTTTGTATTTTGAAAATACTCAAAATACATTTCTCGATTATTCATACTTCGTACCAGACTTGAAGCTGGTATAAAGTTTAAACCTCAACTTGTGTTTTAACCGCAAATTACTGATTCACAGCAGGAAATGCATGCCTGTCTGATTTGTATCGTCTTTGAATTCGTTTCTAGAAGTTTTAATATGAATTTTTTTTTTTTTAATTTGGCATAATAAGGATTTTTATCTTTGGCTGAAACCTTTTTGCTGAATGGTTTTGCTAATGCTTTTTAATTCTTAATGTTGCTATGCGAAAAAAAAAATTGTCGTGTGATAAACAAGTAGGGTCGTTCAGACTTTTCCTGAGTATTGCATTTTTAAACTATGTTAGTAGTGTAATGCAGTTAGTTGTTGCATAGACGCGTGAAAAGATTGATAATACATACCCAAGAACTCCTAATAAACGGAAATTAATTATTTGTGATACATCACGCTACACGATAGACATAAGTATACTCGAAATATTTCAAAATATTTTTTGATGACAGTTAGTGAAGACACTATTTTCATGTCGAAATCAACTGAGTCTGGTCATCACTCTTTTATGACCGGACCGGGCGTGGGCTTTATTTTTTCCTGCAGACTCATGCCGGGCAGGGGCAGATTAATTTTTTCCGGACCTAGCCGGACCTGGACATTCTTCCTAGAGGTCTAGACGGGAAGAAATTTTCAGGCCCGGTCTCGACCCAGATTGTAAAAAGTCATTGGCCTGGCCTGGCCTGGCCCGTGCAGATATCAGTAAAATTTGATCTGGCTTAACATTCTTTGCAAAAAATGCATATATTTTTAAATCGTTATTATTCTACAATTAAAAATTTAAATTTATACTTTTTGAAGAATAGCACATACTCGTATATTTCTGGGCAATAAAATTAAAGTGCACGAAAACATGTGAAACGAAACCTGTCTATGATGATATCCTGTCTTAAACGGAAAAGTGTGTTAATTCATACAAAATGAATATAATAATACGTGTGAAAAGAATATAATGCATTTAGAACAGGTGATGTACCAGCTAAGATGGGAACTTGTCTATAATTGATTTTTTTAGCTCCTACGTGATTTCGTCTTAGAAGATTTTTCTGTATCGAATTTTTCAGGTTTATAAGTCTCTAAGCCATGGAATATGGTTTAATGACATTAATAATAACTCACACATTTGCGTACAAATAGAGAATCATAAAAAAAATAAACATAGTTTACATGGGCACAGGCAGAAATAAATCTAGGGAGGGCAGTATTTTGGAACGGGTGTGCCTCTACTACGCAGCTCTGGGCGCTTTTTAAAAGATGAAGAATATAAACATGAAAAACAGCTAAAATAAAAAAAAATTGTCAGAATACCTCGTACAAGAGAATTTTTAACCACATCGGCTTAAAAATTGATCTTTTGTAGAAATTCACTCGGGCCAATTAAGTTTTTGTAGGGCTAGGCTCGAACCGAAATTTTAGCATTTAAACCGGGCCAATAATTTTTTTGTATGAGCTGGTCCAGACTCGGACCGAACTTTTAGCTTTTATACCGGGTCGGGCCAAATAATGTTTTGTACGGACACGGCCGGGCCTCGGGCCGAACTTTTAATTTTTATACCGGGTCGGGTCCCAAATTTTTTTCTACGGGTTCGTGTCTAGAAATTTCGGCCCGAGCAGACCTCTTTTTTTGGTTACGGACATGTCCATATACAGTAGGTAAAAATGTATGGCATTGCATTAAAACATTTTTGCGTAGTGCAAGATAATTAAAATCATAATTAATGTATTTTGTATTTTGAATGTATTTAAAAAGTACATGTATTTTGTATTTTGACATTTAAAATTTTGAAAATTTGAAAAGTATTTTGTATTTTGTATTTTAGACCCTAAAACCAATGTATTTTGTATCGAAAATGGTTTTTCGATCTATTTTGACCACCTCAAGACGTCTTATAGTAAAAGAGGGGTCATATACAAAGGGTACTAGGAAAGTTTTGCAATATGGATTTATTTATCAAACTTTTTCTAAGTAATTTCCGATACAAGCAATACAGTTCTCCATCCTCCGAAACCAGTTCTTAAACCAGCTCTGCCAAGTTTCACTAGGAAGTAAGGCACACTCGTTGTCCCACGCCCTCAAAAGTGTCTCATCACTGGAAAACCGAATCCCTTTCAGCTTCCTTTTCACATGCGGGAACACTGCGAAGTCACAGAGGGCAAGATCTGGACTCTAAGGAGGGTGTTCAAGAAGTTTCAGTCCTGTAGTGGCCAAATATTCAGTGCAGGCTTTGGCCCGGTGAGCTGGAGCTTTGTCATGATGGAGGAACCAGGTGTTCATTCGTGACTTTGGTCGCAGGTTCTACAAAGATTCCATGACATTAGGGAGGCACTGTTCAGTGTACCACTTAGCTGTAACTGTCTTCTGTGTGTCCAAAACGATACGCTCAACAATTCCACTCGATTTAAAAAATAGTAATACAGCTATAATTTTTTTTTGACAGATCGGGATTTTCTGACAGTTACCGGTGTGTCCTCATCATCAAAGACCCAAACTTTGTTTTGAGACTTAGTCGGCACATCATAATAGTATAGCCAGGTTTCATCACCACTGCCACACGTACGCTTTGAGTTATATAGTATACAGTGGGCCATTTCTTAATTGTATTTCTGTCTTTGTTCCATGTTCGAAACAATAACAGGCCATCGAATTCCAGGGAAAAAATAAAACATACACTTTGTAAGTCTCTCTCAGTTTCAAACGGCTCTTTTTTGCGTTTTTTTGCTCTCAGTTACTAAGACCAAGCTATGTGCGAACCCAGGAAAAAATCTTTGCAAAAGTAAGAATTAATAAAAAGTACTTTAAAGTTATAAAAAGCTATTTTTCGATTGTGAACAGATTTTTGCAATCAGTGTTTCTTTCGAATTATTTGTTTCGTAGAGGGTCTGTACACAAATTTAAAGACTATACTTCATTTGTCAAACTATTCAAACTCTTTATGCCGAGAATTTGCATCTTAAAAGTAATCTCTATACTAAATTTCAAATTTCTAACACTAATAGTTTCAACTAAATCATAATTTAAAGCGCGTTTTGAAAGTTTTCCGTCATTTCATCCTTTTAAATTTTGAATTAAAAAACATGTTCTAAGGAAGCATTTACTACATAAAAGTAATCATCATGCAAAATTCCAAGTTTCCATACCAATTGTATCACATAAATCGCAATTTTAGAATGCTTCTTACTCT
Source organism: Maratus michaelseni (assembly GCA_963931845.1). Classification (NCBI taxonomy): domain Eukaryota; kingdom Metazoa; phylum Arthropoda; class Arachnida; order Araneae; family Salticidae; genus Maratus; species Maratus michaelseni. Next base: position 125,086,956 of record OZ007594.1, on the reverse strand, counting down.
TGCAATCTTTCAAATTTCGAATTAAAAAAATAAATTATGGGCGAGCATTTACGTCTCTTAAGTTACATCCATATAAAATTTCAAGACTCTAGCCCTAAAAGTTCTAATTATATTATGATTTAGAACATTTTTAGAACGTTTTTTGCTCATTTCACATTCTTAAATTTCGAATTTTTTAAAAACCGTTTTGAACGAGTATGTATATCTGAAAAGTAACCACTATGCCAAAAAAAAACAAGCATTTATACCAACTGTATCACACAAATCGCAATTTTAGAACTTTTTTGTTCTTGATCCTTTTACATTTCGAATTTTTAGAAAACTGTTCTGGATGATCATTTTCATTTCTAGAGTAACAGCCGTGCCAAATTTCACATATCTAGCACAAACAATTCCTATTTAAATGTTTTTAGATCATTTTCAGACCGTTTTTCGGTCATTTCATCCTTTTAAATTTAGAATTTCTTTAGAAATCGTTCTTAGAGAGCATTTACATCCCAAAAGTTACCACCATGCCAAATTCCAAGCTTCTATACCAACTGTATCACATAAATCGCAATTTTAGAACTTTTTTTTTTCTTTTTCTGTTACTGCAAACTGTTCTTGTCTAGCATATAAGTCTCTAAAGTAACAACCATGCCAAATTTCATGTTTCTAACCCTAATTGTACAAATAAATTGTAATTTAGAACGTTTCCTGCTCCTTTTCCCTTTTTAAATTTCGAACTTTATAGAAACCATTTTTAGTGAGCATTTACATATTTTTAAAGTAACCGCTAGTCCAAATTTCAAATTTCTAGAATCAACAATATCATTAGAAAGTGCAATTTTAGATTTTTTTTTTTTTTTTTTTTTTTTTTTTTTGTTCTTGCACCTATTTGGAACGTGATGTACCAAAAAAAAGTGTTTGGAAATTGTTGTATAAAATATAGCCAGCCTATCTTAGAGAGGAGATGGTTAACAGAATTTTGACACCATTATTAAGGTTCCATACTTAAAAAGTAAAAACGGAACTATTAAAAGATCACTCATGTGTCTTATTCTTCTGGCGCTCAGCGGGGAGTTAAGGGTTATCGACGCAGAATCATCTAAGGATTGTTGGTAATGATTTTCGAAAAAATATGTCTGTAAATAGCTGAGATATTAATTAAAACCCATCTAGAAAACAACGGCACAGATCAAAACTGTGTTGCTACTTTGCGACCTACTTTTGAAGCGCGCTTGACACAATGCTAAGATTAAACTTTGTAACAAGATCTTTGCTTTAGGTAAGACGAATCATGATAGTCAACATTTTTCATACCAACTGAATTCAATTATTGAGGGAAAATATTGAAAAATAATTCATAGAATAATTCTAAGACATTAAGAGTAAGTAATTTTGAGACAACAATCGCTTATAATTCATTTATAATGAAAAATCTTTTCGTTAACAAATCACTTGAATTATCATACCTCGATAAGTTTTCATTTTTGAAAATGAATCGGAAAGTTTCGCGTTGTTCAGCATACTTTTTAGCACTTTCCAACCTAGTTGAAAAGTGCTTATGACTTCGGTTTGTCTGGCCGTATGGCCGTCTGGCCGTCTGGCCGTCTGGCCGTGCTCTAACTCCCGTAAATATGCTTGGATTGCTCTGCAATTTTTATATGTTATTGTCGTTATCTATAGCACGTTCCCTATTTCAACTGAAGTGTGTAGCACTTATAGTTTTCTTACAGGGACACTCAAAAGAATTCCGTTACATTGCGGTCTATGGGGAAAAATCATTTGCGGTTTATTTTAAAAATGTTTCACTATTGTAAACGCATTGAAATTTATATAGATCACTAAGATGCATTAGAAGAAGCTTAATACGGAATAGTAGGTGTATAGCACTTAGAGTTACTTTACAGGGACAGTCAAAATAATTCCGTTACATTACGTCTATGGAGAAAAATCGTCTGCGGCTTATTTAAATAATGTTCCACTATTTTAAACGCATTGAAGTTTATATATATTACTAAGGTGCATTACAAGAGGCTTACTACAGAATAGTGTGTGTATAGCAGTCATCGTTCATTTACAGGGACACACAAAAGAATTCTCTACTGTCTGTTAACAATAATTCCTGGAGGTGCGTTTTAAGTTACTATACGCGATTTTAATCTTAACTAGCTTTTTGTCTATTACGTGGTGTGTATAAATTCTGTAGATCCTATACAGGGCAGCACAAAAGTTCGCGAACACATTTCCGTTTATTGACAGAAACTCCAGAAGGAGAATTTAAACGGTGCTACGCGTTTCCTAACTAAACTAAAATTTAGCATCCTATGTATATATACTAATCTATAGATCATATACAGGGCTACATAAAAGTATTCGGATATTTTTCCGAATATTGTATATATTGAAAATTCCTGAAATTACGTTTTTAAATATGTTATGCGTTTTCCAAATTGTTTACTTAGATGTCATCTTTCAGCTTATTAAACGGTAATGATTTGTAAAATTATTTTAGAAGCGTTGAAAAGTGCTACATAATCTATGCTTGACGCATGATTTTTCGTTCTTGTTTTAAATGCTTTAAAATTGTCTACTATTACGACAAATATGATTGACAAGTAACTTTTCGTGTGAAACTCAGCGACTTCTTCCGAAGCGTGATTTGTTCTCTGCCAAATTTAAACCTTGTACAAGGTCTTTGTTTTAGAGGGAGATATATTCATTGTTTTTCATTCCAATACCAATAAAATTAAATTCTGGCATGTAATATTGTTTTAGGTATGTGACTATGTCATGTGAGAATATTGTCTTTGAACAGTTCTGACATTTTGTATGGAACCTTTTATACGCGGATAAAACCCGCATATGACCAATTTCTTTTTAAATCTGTTCTGTAGTTCCAGAATTAACCCCTGCAAAAAGAACAAATGTTGCTGTTTTATAATATTAGTATAGATACGACTACAATTCAAACTCGGATATTTTTAGAGAACTTTAACAATAATAAATATATTTTAACAAAATTTGCATCAGATTTACATTAGATAATGCGAAATTCGATGTCATGTAGTACTGTAAGGGCACAGTAATTTAGTCTACAATACCGTGTTTAATATCAACTACATTCCAAAACATCGATTACCTTAATTGAGTTTTCACATTTGGCAAAAAGCAAGGTAAGTAAGTCTATTGAAAATTTTGTTAAAATTGCTTCTTTATTATTAAATTTAGGAATAAGAATTCGTGATTCTCATGAAACCTTGTGGATTTTTGATTGTACAAATGGATTGCAAATCTGTTATTTTCTATTAAAAATTATTTGCCTTACTGTGCTATTCCATCTTAAAGTTTGCTCCTCATCATTTTTAAACACTTTATAAATCTAATCAATTTTTGTGTTATTTCATTGGTGCATTTTATAGTTTGTCACTCTAATATTGTAAACGCTGTTTAAATGAACCGTAACCAACGTAATTGCAGATATAAGCATTATGATTTCATTCATTTAAAAGACTGATTCCATTAACCGGTGATTCATATAACCAGCGACCACCTTCATCAGAAACTCAAAACCCCCCCTAGAACCGAATTCTGGCTGCGCCACTGCTTACAAACATACATATTACACATTTACTTCTTACATACTTACAACCAATGTCGCCCAATATAGCCAAAATTTTATTTAGAAATTCAAAATTCACCTCAGAAAGTTTGAATACTTATTTTTGTTTTATATAATAATTAACATTCAATGAATAAATGATAAAATAAAGAAAACTGCCCAGTTAAACTGAGGGCATTGAGCTCACAGGCTATTCACAGTAATTGTATATTATGCTATTTTTTCAAAAAAATAATGCCACTTGAAAAAGAAAGAAATCGACAATATATTAAACGGGGGGGATAAGCACCGGTTCCCACCCTTTATACTTAACCAATAAACCCCCAAAATCTAATCATGCAAGCGCCTTACCACAATGAATTTATACACAAAATTTGAAAAAAATCGGATAATTTTGCTTGAAAAACCCATTTATCTAAATTAAGGGAGGTGAGCCCGCCCCGGCCCCCCTTTTATATTTAACAAATGAAAACCAAAACTAATCATTCAAGCGCCTTATCACAATGAATCTATATACAAAATGTGAAGAAAATCGGATAATTCTGCATGAAAAATCCATTTATCTAAATTAAGAGGGATTAGCCCCCATTTACCCCCCTTTATACTTACCCAATGAACACCCAAAACTAATTAGGGAAGTGCCTTATCACAATGAGCCTATATACAAAGTTTAATGAAAATCGCATAATTCTGCATGAAAGACCCATTTATCTAAATTAAGGGGGGGGGGGGTAGCCCCCGTTTCCCCCTTTTATACTTATCCAATGAACCCCCAAAACTCACCAGGGAAGTGCCTTATCACAATGAGCCTAATACAAAATTTGAAGAAAATCAGATAAATCTGCATGAAAAACCCATTTATCTGAATTAAGGGGATTATCCCCCCGTTTCCCTCCTTTATACTTAACTAATGAATTCCCAAAAATAATCAGGGAAGCACCTTATCACAATGAACCTATATATGAAATTTGAAGAAAAACGGATACTTCTGCATGAAAACCCCATTTATCTAAATTAAGGGGGAATTAGCCCCCCCCCCCTTTCCCCCCTTTATACTTAACCAATGAACTCCCAAAACTAATCAGTGAAGCACCTTATCACAATGAACCTATATACGAAATTTGAAGAAAAACGGATACTTCTGCATGAAAAACCCATTTATCTAAATTAAGGGGGAATTAGCACCCCCCTTTCCTCGCTTCATACTTAACCAATGAACTCCCAAAACCAATCAGGGAAGCGCCTAATTAGAATGAACCTGTAAACAAAATTTGAAGCAAAACGGATAATTCTACCACGAGTTATCGCGTTACGTATATACATACATACATACATACGTACATACATACATACAGAACGGGCGGGCACATTAGCTCTCCGGCTTTCATAGCCTGTGCGCTAAAAAAATAGTATTCACAATTTTGGCACCATTGCAACTATGGCACCATCAACAATGGCAACATTGCTTACAACATAATATTACAATTCCTAATTACATACAGTAATTGGTAGCACATGCAGCATATTTACAATGTGTATATTAAATTCAAAACATGCAATACTTACAGCAACGCGTTAAAAAAAAGGGGTGGGGGTGGGGGGATAATAACGGGCATTCTACGCTATAAAAAAACTTCCAACTGAGTAATTTACTACAATCTTGATTTAATTAAAATTTAATAAATTTACAGTTTAACTGAGCAACCTTTCATAATAAAAATGTCCTATGAATTTTGATAACAATGTTTTTCCATACATGAAAATAATAGCTATTCTATCGCTAACATTTTATTTACAATATGCTTTTAATCACTTCTGAATAACTGTATGTTTTGTATTATTTAATTTTGAATTAATAAGTTTAGTATTTTTTATTTTTATTTTTAGTACAACTTCGCAAGTAAAGACCGACTGAAATAACTTGATAAAAGTGCGGAGTAATAAATCACCAACGATTTTTTCTCCTCACAGCTAGAAATTTACTAGAAGCAAGACAATATGTTGTTTAAAGCCGTCAACGAAATAATACCAATATTTCATTCACACCCCATTTTCGTCCGTATGTATATTTTACAGATATTCTAAGAAAATGCAAATTTCTAGAAATGATGGAAACGCGTCATTTGGACGGGGAAAAATTCGCATTCCGAGTAAGACAAAATAAACATCCGAGATACAAGAGCAAGAAGTCATTTTTTTTTTCACTTTGAGGAAGTTGTTATGTTTCGGTATTTGAAACAGTAAAAGAAAAGAAGATTTAAACATTACAGTAAGTAAATACAAAGAAAATTTGAATGAATATTATTCAAAGATTTTTATAGTGGTAGTTGAAAAAATAATTTTCTAAATTTTGATTTAAATACATAGATTAAAATTAAAACATTAGAATGAGAGATCGTTTATGACTATTTCTTTATTATAAGAAGACGCGCGGTGTACTATGAAATTAGAAAACATTCACCAAATATTCGCCAAACATACAAATCTTAGATTTTCTTTTAAAATTTTTGAAATATATATATACTAGATGGAACCCGTCAAAATTTGACGGCAAAAAACTTGATAGTACCATAAAAATAAAATTCATAGCTGCTTTAAAATGTTTGAAACTTTTGCAGAATAATTCAAATAAATAAAAAACCCACTTTGAATTAAAGCTAGGTTGAAGAACAGCAATTGGCTAAGTTTCACTGGCACATGCACTCGCGGAATTTCTTTCATCTGACACATTTAGCGCTGTTGTGCAAGTAAATGGTAAGTGCCCCCTTGGGGAGGGGGAAATGGCGGGATGGACCAAGGAGATGCATAACATGAATAAGCAGTCAAAGACCTTTCAAACGATATGTAACATGAGGGGTGTGTGCAAAATTTTAAAAAGTACCCCCTTGGGGGGGGGTAAAGTAGGGGATGGACACGGAACATGCATAATATGATTAAGTGGTCACAGACCTTTCCAACGATATATAACATGAGGGTTGTGTGCAAAATTTAGAAAAGTACCTCTTTGGGGGGGGGGCAAAGCGGGGAGATGGACATCAGAGATATGCATATGATTAAGCAGTCACAGACCTTTCCAACAATATATGACATGAGGGTTTTCTGCAAAATTTAGAAAAGTACCCCCTTGCGGGAGGGGGGGGCAAAGTGGGGAAATGGACATTGGAGATATGCATATGATTAAGCAGTCACAGACCTTTCCAACGATATATGACATGAGGGTTGTCTGCAAAATTTAGAAAATTGCCCCCCTTAAGGGGGGGGGAAGTGGCGGGATGGACCCCGGAGATGCATAACATGAATAAGCAGTCAAAGACCTTTCCAACAATACGTAACATGAAGGGATTGTGCAAAATTTACAAAAGTACCCCCTTGGGGGGGGGGGGGGCAAAGTGGGGGGATGGACCCCGGGGATGCATAATAAGATTAAGCGGTCACAGACCTTTCCAACAATATATGACATGAGGGGTGTCAACAAAATTTAGAAAATTGCCCCCCTTAAGGGGGGGGAAGTGGCGGGATGGACCCCGGAGATGCATAACATGAATAAGCAGTCAAAGACCTTTCCAACAATACGTAACATGAAGGGATTGTGCAAAATTTACAAAAGTACCCCCTTGGGGGGGGGGGGGGGCAAAGTGAGGGGATGGACACCGGAGATGCATAATATGATTAAGCGGTCACAGACCTTTTTAACGATATATAACATGAGTGGTATGTGCAAAATTTAGAAAAGTGCCCCAATTGGCGGGGGGGGGGGGGTGGACCACACAGATGCATAACATGAAAAGGCAGTCACAGGCCTTTTGAACGATATATCATATGAGTGGTGTCAACAAAGAAAAGTCTCTGCCCCATGTAGGCAAAACATACTCCCCCCCGCCGCCATAATTATTGATGCGGACTCATTTTTTAAATTCGTTCGCACCCCTCTTCTCCCGCAAAATGTTGTGAATTTTAAAAACTCCACTTACGAATTTTTTTATACCAAAAGCACTTATGTCCGTCGTCTGCATGTAGAGTTTTGTGCTTACAGACGCCAGACACAACAACACACACACAGACAGACGTTTACCGACATTAATAGTATAGATGATACTCAGTGCCTACACATTTCACCCTTTATAATTCAGCCAATGAGTTGACGGTTGTTCATTTCCAGAAACGAAACAATAATTCTTTAGAATGAATTTTGTTTGTTTGATACACCGTGGCAGAATGCGTGCAATGCAGCGACAGGCGTCACAAACTTTTTAGGGCACCTGCAGACTAAAAACATATAATCAATCTTCACGGGAAAAAAATCCTAGATTTCGTCAAATGATCACGGGAAAAACACTAATTTCATCAAAGGATCATGTAAAACGTGAATTTTGTTAAAAGGCCACAGAAAAACGCGATTTACACAAAAGATGAGCAAATTTTGTCAAAGAATCGCAAAACAGGAAATTTCACCCAAAGATAGCGCTTTCTTGCCAAACTTCGTCTAAAAATTGCGGAATAAAATGTATTTTATCAAAAAATCGCTGGAAAATGCACATTTTGTTAAAGTATCGCGAGAAAAATGCGAATTTCTTCAAAGATTGCTGAAAAAACGCGAATTTCATCGAAGGATTGCTGAAAATTCATGAATCTTATCAAAAGGCAGCAGAGAAAATGGGATTATTATCAAAGCATTGCGAAAAAAGAAAATTTCGTCTAAGGATCACAGAAAAACGCAAATTTCATAAAAGAATCGTGGAAAATAACGCAAATTTCGTGAAAAAAAAAATCGCAGAAAAAACACAAATTTCGTCAAAGTATCGCTGAAAAAAAAAACACGAATTACGTCATAGGATAGCTGAAAAAATTATGAAACTCGACAAAAAAAAGATACAGAAAAAAATGCGAATTTCATTAAAGAATCACGAAAAAAAATGCGAATTTTGTTAAAGGATTGCGCAAAGAATGTGAATTTTTTGAAAGGTTCATGTGAAAAATGAAACTGTCTGTATTAAAAACAGCACACACACAAACATTTATACAAACCTCAATACACACAAACATATTATAGGCAGGGCTTGAAATTCAATTTTTCCAAAGACGGGAGTCTCCCTACCAACATTTTTAAATGGAGGGGAGTTGCAATGTTTGGTAGGGAGAAAAAAAATCTTTAAACCCCACTATTCTTTTACGTGCTATTTAAAGAATTACATTAATGCAGACATGACAAAATACCATTGAAAAAATTAAGTCAACTGAGAATGATTATGTAAAATGTTTATTTTTATTATAAAAAAGGGAAGAAAGTTAAGTTTTATATATGCAGTGTATTTTTCAAGTTCCATTAAATGTGTTAGGGACCCTTAACAATTAGGTTGTTAAATAAATTTCTGACTTTAGATTTTACTTGATTGAGATTCACCGATCGATCGTGGAAAAGACGCAAAGTTCATCAATCTGTCGTGGAAAAAACGCTAAGTTCGTCGATCTGTCACCAAAAAACGCAAAGTTCGTTGATCAGTCGTGGGAAAAAAGCAAATTTCGTCGATCGATTGCAGAATAAACACAAAGTTCGTCGATCTGTCCCCAAAAAACGCAAGGTTCGTCGATCAGTCGCTTAAAAAACGCAATGTTCGTCTATCTGTCGCAGAAAAAACGCAAAGTTCGTTGATCAGTTGCAGAAAAAAATGAAACGTTCGTTGATCTGTCGTGGAAAAAACGTAAAGTTCGTCGATCAGTTGCGGAAAAAAGCAAATTTCGTCGATCGATTGCGGAATAAATGCAAAGTTCGTCGATCAGTCAGGGAAGAAAGATAAATTTCGTCGATCGATTGCGGAATAAACGCAAAGTTCGTCGATATGTCCCCAAAAAACGCAAGTTTCGTCGATCAGTCGCTTAAAAAAAGCAATGTTCGTCGATCTGTCGCTTAAAAAACTCAAAGTTTGTTGATCTGTCACGGAAAAAACCACAAAGTTCGTCAATCAGTCGCGGAAAAAACACAAAGTCCGCCAATCGGTTGCGGGGAAAAAAAATCACGAAATTTATCGTTCGGTTGCAGGTAAATTAAATAATGCAAATTTCTCCAAAAATGCTGAAATTTTTTGGGCGGGAGGCTCCCGCTCATGATCTTTTTTGGGCGGGATTTCAAAATTTTCCACGCGAATCCTGCCCTGAAATTCAAGCCCTGATAGGTATAGTTTTAATCTGAAATAATATACTGAACTTGAACTAACTTTTGAAAAATCGGGTTAACCCAAATCCAACTTGCAGAAATCTACACTCAGTCTGAAATCAACTCGAACCATAAAGACAGTTAACCCAACTTGCAACAAAAATAATTATTTTCTGTGAATTTTCTGATTTTTTCTTTTCTCAGAAATGCTGTAGTCATTTTGTCCCCCAATTTTGCCCTTTACAATTCAGCCAATGAGTGGAGGGGGCCAAAGGAGCGTTCCTTATCACAAACGAAAGATGAGATACGTTCGTTTGATGTCGTTGTTGAAAATTTATGGATTTCTATTATTAAAGTAATTTTTTCATTTTACCGTATTTATTTTCATTTTGTGTTGTATGTATTTTGCTACTTTGAATTTTTTTAAACTAACCCTTTTTTTTTTTGGAGAGTGAGAGAGAGAGATTTAGTAATTTGGTGACACGAAGTTCAGCAAATTCTTAAAATCCACAAATCGTTTCCAATGTAAACAATGAAATTTACAATTAAGTTGCAAGTGCAAAATTTCTGTTTTTTAAAATTTTCATGTCATTCTGTACACATTTTAATATGTCATTCTGATCATTATACATATTTAGTTATGCATTATTAATTATTTACTTGACCTTTACTTTTAATATTTTAAATATTTCAAACTTACAGCTGAATGTAATTATTAAAACATTTGAAATTCTGCATTCGAAAAATGAAATTTCAGCTTAGAAACTCAACAATTAAAAAATTTAAAGTAGAAAAGTACTTATGATATAAAAAGAAGAAAAAAAAATACACCAGAATTTATCTGTATTACGAAAGTGGGAGAAATGATTTTCTGTGCTATATGAAAAGATATCCAAATAACTCAATCATGAACATAGAAATAGGTATCGGTTTTTATGTTCAGGTGCACTCAATCCAAACTTGAAACTTTTAAAACGGTCATTGAATGAATGAAATTCATCTCCGCCTTTCACATCCAGAAAACTTGCTGTGTCGCCAATTATGTTTATATTTTATATATATATAAAAAAAATAATAATTCAGGCACTTTTCCGTTATACGGACACCATTGTCGCCAAACATACATACATACATACATTTTGGCATAGTATCCGTATAACAGAAAAGTACTAAAGTTCATGGTTTAAAATCACAATAAAATATCATGAAATTTATTGATTAGTTGTAGTTGTGGGAAAATATCGGGGAAATAATGTGTTTTTCGTGAATTTTTTGTTTTGTTAACAATGTGGTTAGAGAGACAGGGAGAAATCCAGAAAACTTGCTGTGTCGCCAATTATGTTTATATTTTATATATATATATATAAATAATAATTCAGGCACTTTTCCGTTATACGTACACCATTGTCGCCAAACATACATACATATACATACATTTTGGCATAGTGTCCGTATACCGTATAACAGAAAAGTACTAAAGTTCATGGTTTAAAATCGCAATAAAATATTATGAAATTTATTGATTAGTTGTGGGAAAATATCGGGGAAATAATGTGTTTTTGTGAAATTTTTTCTTTTGTGTTGTTGTGTTTAATTGTAAGCATTCATTATAATTTTCAGTGCATTATTAAATTGAAATTTTTGTTTAAAATATGTAAACAAAACAGTGACCAGAAACCTGCACAATTTCTAATATAGATAGATAGATGCATGCATGTAGTACTTTTAATTATTTGGTAAAAATACTGTGTTCGTCACTGAGAAAACCTGAATTTAACCTAAAAGTAATTGTCGAGTGTTTAAGCTGAAATTTCATTTTACGAATACAGTATTTCAAATGTTTTAATAATTACATTTAGCTGTAAGTTTGAAATATTAAAAGTAAAGGCCAAGTAAATAATTAATAATGCATAACTAAAAGTAATTGTCGAGTGTTTAAGCTGAAATTTCATTTTACGAATACAGTATTTCAAATGTTTTAATAGTTACATTCAACTGTAAGTTTGAAATATTAAAAGTAAAGGCCAAGTAAATAATTAATAATGCATAACTAAAAGTAATTGTCGAGTGTTTAAACTAATTTCATTTTACGAATACAGTATTTCAAATGTTTTAATAGTTACATTCAGCTGTAAGTTTGAAATATTAAAAGTAAAGGCCAAGTAAATAATTAATAATGCATAACTAAATATGTATAATGATGAGATTTTTTTTTTCTTGAATTATTCAGTGAAACTCGTCTTATAAATGTACGCAAATAATTCACATCAAAATCTTAAAATAACAAAGTTTTCTTTCGTGTTTAGCTATGCTTAATAACCAAAAAAGCTTGATTAATACAAAAATTATTTGGTAAAAATACTGTGATCGTCGCTGAGAAAACCTGAATTTAATCATATCACACAGAATTACATATTAAAAGTTTAAAATTAGTTTGTTTACATCGGAAACGATTCGCGGAATTTCGTGCCACGAAATCTCTCTCTCTCTCAAAAAAAGGGTTAGTTATAAAAATTTCAAAGTAGTAAAATACATACGACTTAAAAAGAAAATAAATACGGTAAAATGAAAAAATACCTTAATAAAAGAAATCTATAAAGTTTCAACAACCGAACAACCAAATGGAACACATACGCTTCTAGAGAGAGGAAAAAGCCTTCACCTCATTGGCTGGAACATCGCGTCTGAAGATAGTAAAAGCCTCTAGCTGATTAGCTGAATGCTCGCGCATGCGTATAAATAGCATTTTTGCACGAAAAACTAAAAAGCAGGTTAGCTTTAAGTATATGGATAGATATATATTAATATATTGCCATATAATTGGCAGAAAATGTGTTTTATACTTCTTAAAGATAACTAATGAGTTTAATATATCACAAATATAGTAGAACTTTTGTCGCACAAAAAAAAAAATTCGCGCGAGAGTTTATCACATTTTATTTCACTTATTGGCAGCTTCCTTCTTTCTCTTTTTACAATAGAACACTACATTTTTATGGTCCCTAAAATCGCGATACTTTACAAAATTTGCTTAATAAGAGAAAAATTGAACATTTCGCTGAAATAAATGTTCGCGGAATTTCACATCGCGTTGAATGTTGGACCTTAAGTAATACATATAATAACAGCATATATCAAGGATGGCGAATCTTTTTACGTGCGTGTTGCAAAATTTCACAAACAATACTTTTCAACAATGGAACGTGTCAAACTTTTGCATTAAAATACAGAGACGAAACAGCCTAATTGGAACAGTCTGTAATACAGCATGTAATCGTTGCATTAAGAAAATTGAAAAAACAAACAAACAATGGTTATGAAGTTTGCATAGACGTTTGCAAGAACATAGTTATGAAGTTTTGTTTGTCCAATCACACCATTTCTACATGTGCACCACGAGTGGCACGGAGAATGTCTAAGGCGGATGTCCAGAGAATTGCACCACTTCTTCCAATCCATCTTTGTGGGAATTCGGCAGTCAATGTGTTCAGAACTCCGGAATGCCAGTGTGGAGGTGTCCCATCTTGCCAATGAACCCCAATTATGCATACCACTACACGGTTTGTGCTTTTTTAGAATTCGTTGTCATTTTTCAATTTTGCCAATTTTCAGCACCCGAAATAAAAATCATTGCTATTACGAGTACATAATGTAAATTTCCACATCTCAGTTATAATGTACCACCTAACAAAATTGACGGAGAAACCTATTTACCCATTAATAATCTCCACGTGTTGTGAACGATGGGAAATAACGCATCGAACATCACTCAGTGCATACTTGTAAACATCGCAGCAAAAAACACTAAATGTTAAAAACCAGACTCCTATTAACTCTAGCACCTCAAGTGATAACCGCAGCTGTGAACCAAACTGAATATAACCATATGGACCTTATGTCGAAACTAACAACGCAGAAAAAACCCAGACTGCTCCTTTTCAACTTTCAACTGATACCGCGCGTGTGCACCTCAGAATAAAACTCTTTTAATATGTAAAATGTAACTCAACTGTAAAGACGTCCGTGTGAATGTGTGTATATATCTTAAATTTAATGTAAAAATGGAGCACTTTTAAGCAGACTCCAAACGCGAAATAATTGTATGTATAGTCAAGAAAGTGAATAATATTATATTCAAATCAAAACGGATCTCTGCTCATTGCATGTGAATTTGTGATTTATTACTAATAATGCTTCTAATTCCAAAATAGTGATACGAAAATGATGAAGTGATACGAAATAGTGATGAATCAAAAGGATAAGTACAAAGATCATTCTGTGGATATAAATCTTAACGCGATGGTAAATTTCAGGTAAGCGGAATTAGCTTTTTAACTATTATCAAAAGATGAAAATGAAAATGAAAATATCAAAACTGATCTAACAATTTATAAGAACAGAAAATTATTATGCTACCGAAGGTTCCAACAAAAATTGTCTTGGTTGTTTATTATCTTCAGTATAAGTGTTTAAAATTAGGGCGTTTCTTCTCGGACACCCTGTATAATGCAACATTTGCTGCGTATAACAAGGTTTTTCAAGTAACAAAATTTTTCAATTTTCAGTGCTACTCTTTAGTTTGGAATCTTTAATGGCTTTAAAAAGAACGATTTGATTAACTTGATAATAGTGAGGTCAACCGATCACAGGCGATTTTTATTCTCTCACGGCTAGAAATTTACGAGAATTATAACAATGGAGTTACAAAATGCTGACAATGTCAATATTTCAATCTCGCTCTCTCTCTTTCCATGCGTATTCTTTACAAATGTCCAAAGAAACGGCGAATTTCCTGAAATGATTGAAAAGTGTCACGTGGGAGGTAAAGAATTCCCAATCCGAGTAAGAAAATATAAAGAAAGAGCAGCCAGAAACGACTCTTTTCACGTAGTGACCCTTTCACTGGGTGACTTTTGAAATAGTAAAGGAAATAGTGTTACATAATTTATAAAATAATACATTATTCAATTCAACAATTCGTAGAATGTGCAAATATATTCATGTTCATGCACTGTAGGCCAAAAAGAAAAAAACAAAGAAAGAGGTATACATTTTAATCTTCAAATTGTCACGAAAAAAAAGCGGAAAAAGCCACTCGACTGAAAATTATGTCTTTTTTCTTAAATTTATGTTAAAAAAAAAAAAAGTCTAGGGTTGTCTTCGAAATGAAATTGTATCAAACTCTGAAATTATCAATACGAACATCAAATTTTGACATGATGTATGGCGTTTTCAGTAAACTTTACTTTAGGCTGTCAAACGGGAAGTCATTCTGTCAAATAGTTTAAGAATAATGAAGGTTTAAAGTTTGGAACTACTAATGTTAAATTCTTGTGTAATCGTTGACAGACTGTTATACGGGTAATTTTTACCCCATTCCTTTTTAGATGCGGCGATCATGTACGCTAACGGCGCCCAGTGCATGTAAAATCTGTCGTGGGTGTAAAGTCCTCCAAGTTCCCTGTGAATTACACCTCTGGGGGTGCCTAGTCAGGAGAAGGTCTCGTCACCTGATCAAGATTCTAAATTACGAGACCATCTTGAGTAGAGATGGCATGACATATGGATGAGCGATGCAGCGTGGAATTAGTAAATATCCCATCATCTCACATCCGCCCGGTATGACTTCGCTACATTGTGCAGCGCTGAACTGTCTCATCCAAAATCAATTAGCAACCAGCCAATTAAGGCAACAAGGCGCACTGAAGCCACGCCGGCCTCTAGATTTATCAAACACATCTTCGCTATGCGGAGAGCAGGTGAAACCTCGTCCCGTTGCCAGACATCAACCTTGTAAGCTGGGCAAAAGCCTGGCAAATAAGGGCCTGGTCAGTGGTGAAAAAAAAAAAAACTCACAAACGTTTGGCGAAAACGATTTTGAATTCGCATATTTGAAGCTTCTGGGAATCTATTTCTGTTCAAAAATGTATAGGTTACAACTCATAAATTTTTCGGAAATATACTTAAAAAAAATTACATTAATTTTCGAAAAAAAAAAAAAAAAAAGTGACACCTTAAATTTTTTTTTAACAGCAGTCGATTTGTAGAAGCTTCAAATATGATGAGAATACAAAATAACAGTTCATTCCTCCAAATAGTTTTTGAGTTATGATTAAAGAACTACCCGTAAACTGTTTTGCAACGATTGCAAATCAATTTAATGTTAAGTGTTCCAAATTTTAAAACTTCATAATTCCTAAATTACTTGGCCAAATGATTTCCCGTTTGCTATCCTAAGGTAACATTTACTGAAAAAGCCAACCATGATATCAAAATTAGGTGTTCGTATTGATAATTTCAGAGTCTGATACAATTTCACTATGAAGACGACCCCTAAGTTTTTTTTAACATGAATTGGAAAAAAAAGACATAAGTTCCAGTCGTATGGCTTTTACCATTTTTTACTGTGGCAATTTAGAGATTAAAATGTATGGTCTTTTTCCCCGTTTTTGGGCCATCTGTGTAATTTTTAAATGTATTTTCCAATTTTTATAACTCTTCTTTTTTTATTGCTTTTAATTAAAGTGTTTGCGATGGATATTTTAGGAGAATAAATTAATAATGAAAGCATTATAACATGCTTTGTGTCAGATAATAAAACATCTTCAGAAAAAAAATGGCTAAAAGATATAAAGAAATACAAAAGTTAAAAAAAAAAAAAAAAAAAACACTTTACCAGATTTTGAGTTACATTTGAAAGAACGTTTGAAAAAAGAATGTTAAGATTTAGAGTGATGAACAATTTCAGAAGTATAAATAAATTAAAAAAAATGTATTTGTATTAGATGAAGCAACGTTTGAAATAAAAATATCGAAATGTTCTGAGATGAAAATCTCAGTTGTGTGAATAAATGACAAAAACATTTTAACCAACTTTATATTAGATGAAACAACATTTGAAAAAAAAATGTTTGAAATGAATTGCAATAAAAATTGCAGATGTGCTACAAAATAACAAAAATATCTTAGAACACTTTGTAATAGTGGAAACAACTTTTGAAGAAAGAATGTTGGATTGCATATCGAAGAAAACTTCAGAGGTACAAATAAATAACCGAAACGAACACATACGGATTTTTCTCACAACTGGAAGTTTACGAAAATCCCGAGAACGCGTTGCACTAAACTGTCCAAAAACCAATTCTAATATTTCATTCTTCTCCCGTCTCTCTTCTTGTACATATTTAAATATGTTCTAAGAAAATGCTTTGCTGAAACGATTGAAAAATACCACACAGTTGACAAAAAAGTTCCCTGTGAGAGAAAATGAATATTCAGGAGGAAGAAATCACTGCTTTCACTAAGTGAAGCTTTTAAATTCTTTCGAAATAGCAAAGGAAATATGTATTTTAAAAAATAGCAGATTATTCAATTTTACAGTACACAGGGTTTTTCGCTACCGCACTATGGGAGGCGAAAGTTACCCAAAGACTTTAAACGGAGACCTGGTCTGTTTAACCATTAGTGCGCAAAAGATGACCGTAGCGTCCTCAACCAAACAACCAACATTAGATGAAACAACATTAAAAAAAAGAATGATTGAAATTTTCTGTGATAAAAATCTCAGATGTGCAAATAAATAAAAAAAAATATCTTAATATTTTTGCACTAGACGGAACAACATTTGAAAAAATGATTTTGGGATGAACCGGGATGGAAATATGAGAAGCACAAATAAAAATACAGAAACAAATCACACACGCTTTCTTTGACATTTAGAAATATAGGAGAGTCAACTGAACATGTGACATATAGCTGTCAGCGAAATAATGTCAGTATTTCATTTTGGCCCTCTCACTTTCCGAGCGTATATTTTACATATGTTCTAAGAAAACACAAAATCTCTGAAATGATTGAAATGTGTCATGTAGGCAGCAAAAGTTTCCTTTTTTTTTTCTGGAAGAGAAAATCCAACTAGGAGAAATAACATTTCTCTTTACGTGACCTTTCAGTTTCTGACCTTTAAATATTAATATCTTCACAACGAGCGTCTCGTATACAATTTTTAATCTTTTACCACCAGTAATTCAAAAGAGATATCTTTAGGAGAAGTAATTGCAAAAGTTCTATGATTAATAGCACGAAATTTTCTGTTAAAAAAATACTGTATATACTATTAATTTATTTTTCCGCAAAGCGGAAATTAATGAATACAAAGGAAAATAATGAATACAATACTGGAAAATAATGAAAATACTGGAAAATAATGAATACAAAGGAAGTGAATTACCACTTTACTACATAGCGTATAACCAACAGAGTAAAAAAATGTCCAGACCGGTATCGAACCCGGATACCTTGGTATAGCGCACCAAATGCTTTACCATTTAAGCCACCAGAACGGCATCTAGTCTAGCATTATCTCAGTCATATATGGCAAGACTACAACTTCGTTGCACAAGATAGAACGTCAATCATGAGGACAACTTCAGTGGCATGTATGAGACAAATTAAACCCAGTATCGGTGAATATTTTATATACAATTTATATATTTATACACTAACAGCTATATAAAATATTCACTGATACAGGGTTTAATTTGTCTCATGCATGCCACTGAAGTCGTGCTCATAATTGACGTTCCATCTTGTGCAACGAAGTTGTAGCTTTGCTAGACACAGCCTTGAGAGAATGCTAGATTAGATATCGTTCTGGTGTTTTAAATGGTAAAGCACTTGTTGCGCTATACCAAGGTATCCGGGTTCAATCCCCAGTCTGGACATTTTTTCGCTCTGTTGGTTGTACACTGTGTAATAAAGTGATAATTCACATCCTTTGTACTCTTTAAAAAATACTGGTAGGAAAAATTGAAGATAATACGCACTCTATAGATTACGTATACGCGACGCTCGACGCGAAAGGGGTTAAAGGAAATACTGATGCATTTATGATTACGATAATAAAAGATTAGTGAATATGATATTATCGTGATGTGATATAATATATGATATAATGTGCAATGTGTCTAAATACGTGTACAATGTAACATTAAAAATAGCCATAACTTATGGGGTTGTAGTCGCCACGTCGAGACAAACAATTTTTGCATAAAAAACATTTATTTAGTTGCATAGCACTTATTCTACAAAAACAAATACAGGGTGTCTCACTCCAAACCGAATCTGGGTTTTCTTTCATAGCGCTAACAACAACGAAGTATTTTAATGAAATTTTCTACAGACTTACTTTGATTTGTGCGAAATGTGATGACATCACGGATGTATGCTGGAAGTGCACTGTAATTCGGTTAATGGCACCGTATGGTCTGTCAGGTACATTCTCAGTCATTGAGCGTGTAGATTAGTGTTATTTCGTCGCGGATGATACGCATTTCTAGATTTTTTCATGATGACATCAGATTTTCCAGAGAGCAAAGTAAGTATGCCGTAAATATCGTTACTGTATCTTCTTCATTATTAAAGTTATGACCGAAAATCTGTTTTGAGTTTAGAGTGAGGCACCTTTTGACAGAATATGTGGATAATGATCATTGTTTCCTATATCGAAAGTTTGACCCACTATGAGAGGGAAAGTGACTACCTATGTAGGTTCTCACACTCCTTGGATTGTGGTAGAGCAAAAGTTGTCGCGGCAGCACGACGACGTAGAATCCGACTCCCTTCTGGGGTTTCGGCGACGAAGTCGGCGGGTGGCCTTCGCCAGTTTGCCACGGGTCCGTCCTGCGGGGAGTTCCCTAGAATGGGGTTACTGTCCTAGCGACCTATGTCGTCGACTCGTGGGTACTAGGTTAGAGGGTCCGCAGTGGGGTGCGGCTCTCTGGCCGTCCGAAGTGCCGTAGCGAGACAAAGCTACTGGCGCAATAAAAGTCTCTCAGGACTTGGGATCGGTGGTCGATTACGTGCGGTGCGTTCCGCACCGGGGCGCCTGCGGTGCATGTCTCTTTTATATCGAAAGTTTGTCTTAATGTGTAATATCAGTTGTTAAAATTTTGACTAGAATCCTATATCGGGTAGGGTAACCCGATTTTACCCGAAGCCGAACCGTCCCGCGGTCGGTTCAGATCGGACTCACGCTAATTTTTTTGGTTCATGGTCGGATTAACTTTAAATGTTTCGGATTCGGGTCGAGTTTTGTTATTTCGAGCCAGGTTCGGCTTCACCTGATTTTTCAAAAGAAAATCCTGAATAATTTTCAATTGAATAAAACTATATCTTTGAATAATAATCAGGTTATCTATGTTCTTTTTTATGCAAGAAAGTTAAAATTGATCTTAGAGTTTAATTATAAAGTACATTTTCATAATTATATTAAAATATTATAATTTTCTTTCACTTCCACCCGGGCTCGGATTTCAATATTTTAGGTTCGGGTCAGGTTTTGGATTGAGTTTTGACGGAATTTTCCGGTATGGCGCATGACTCTATCATCATTTCTCTTTTACCTTGCGTAGTACTCCTAAATATGTGTTTTAATGCATATTCACGTTTAATAATAATTTTCAATTGAATAAAACTATATCTTTGAATAATAATCAGGTTATCTATGTTCATTTTTATGCAAGAAAGATAAAATTGATCTTAGAGTTTAATTATAAAGTACATTTTCTTAATTATATTAAAATATAATAATTTTTTTTAACTTCCACCTGGGCTCGGATTTTAATATTTCAGGTTCGGGTCAGGTTTTGGATTGAGTTTTGACGGAATTTTCAAGTACGGCGCATGACTATGTCATCATTTCTCTTTTACCTTGCGTAGTACTCCTAAATACAGGGTGAATCTAAACTCTTGGGCAAAATTTTAAGGGGTGATAGTACACATCAAGACAAACAATATTAAATAGGAAACTAAGGGTCCCAAACGTCTTCCGAAGGCGATAGGCGCCATTAAAGTTTAGGGTCCAAAATTTCAAATGATTATAAAAAACGGAAAAATTGGTCTATTCGTTTGCGGTTTCCGCTAAAACTATTCTTTACGTCAGCATTTTCTTAAAAATAAATTTTAATGATAAAGTTAAAAAAATGCCGATAGAGGGCGCTTTAGACTTTGGAGTAACGAAAAACTATTTTTTACCGTTATTTTTTGTATCTCATTAAATGCTTTCAAAAGCTTAGACTTAAACTTAAATTTTGAGCTCAAAATCTGAATCGTTGGGAGTGATTAAGTAGCGCAAACTGAACTGCGTTCAGGAGGTGAAATTTGAAACCCCCCCCCCCCCCCCCACTCCCCGCCACTCCTGAACACAGTTCAGTTATTCCCGATCTTGGTGTCGTAGACCAGGCAGAAACAATATGAGTTGTAATTTTCCAACTGGGCGAAAAATGTCCGGGCCAGGATTCGAACCTGGGATCTCTTCAAGCTGCCATGCTCTACCAACTGAGCTATCCCGGTTGAATCTGGAGGGCATAATTCATCCAGATTCAACCGGGATAGCTCAGTTAGTAGAACATGGCAGCTTCAGCCAAGAGATCGCAGGTTCGAATCCTGGCCGTACATTTTTCTTATATGATTTCCTTACCAATTTGAATAATTGTGTTAAAATTAATCCAGGCAGAAACTACTACCCCCTACACGTAAAATAAACGATAGAGTAATGACAAAATTAAATAGAAAATTTATTCATAACAGACATGAGCAATTTCTCCTCGCAAAATAAAAAGAAACAATTTGATATATGCATGTAGTGCGCAATATCAATGAAGGTTGACACGTAGAAAATGGTACACGCATGATGTTCGTGAGGAATCATAAAAACTGCTAGAAAGAGTGCCCACCAGCAACGATGCCGGCGGAGGGAGTTGCGAACATTAGTGAATACCCCGGGCATCTCCCGGATATCGCCTGCTACGACGGCAATCCTCGCAACCAAGTTCTCGTCGGAGTCGACGGTAAAAAATAGTTGTTCATGACTCCAAAGTCTAAAACGCCCTCTATCGGCATTTTTTAACTTTATCTTAAAAATTTATTTTTAAATAAATATTTTAATTTAATTTTTTATCGTTTATTTTACGTGTAGGGGGTAGTAGTTTCTGCCTGGTACACGACACCAAGATCGGGAATAACTAAACTGTGTTCAGGGGGGGTTCAAATTTCAACGCCTGAACACAGTTCAGTTTGCGCTACTTAATCACTCCCAACGATTCAGATTTTGAGCTCAAAATTTAAGTTTAAGTCTAAGCTTTTGAAAGCATTTAATCAGATACAAAAAATAACGGTAAAAAATAGTTGTCCGTTACTCCAAAGTCTAAAGCGCCCTCTATCGACATTTTTTTAACTTTTTCTTTAAAATTTATTTTTAAGAAAATACTGACATAAAGAATAGTTTTAGCGAAAACCGCAAACGAATCGACCAATTTTTCCGTTTTTTATAATTATTTGAAATTTTGTACCCTAAACTTTAATGGCGCCTATCTCCTTCGGAAGCCGTTTGGGACCCTTAGTTTCCTATTTAATATTGTTTGTCTTGATGTGTACTATCACCCCTTAAAGTTTTGCCCAAGAGTTTAGATTCACCCTGTATGTGTTTTAATCCATATTCACGTTTAACTTTCAAATGGTCTTCCAATCTTTACATATATTTTTTGACTGAAAGGTATCTTTTTAATTTTACCCGATGAAAATTTAGACTGATTTGAAAAGTGGGATGCTTGCCAGCTTGCTTGCCGATCTCTCCTTGCTCTAATGTTTCTAAAAACAGGTTGATCGTTAAGGCATTTTAATGTATCGTTAAGTTAAACAAAATGTTCGTTCTCTTTTCAAAATGATCATCATATCAAATAATCATCAAGTCTGGGTAACTCATTAAATTTTCTTAATCATGCCTGTCGCTCATAGATTCTTATGAATTAAATTCTTCATTTTTTCGTCACAGATTCAGTGCTAGAATGGAAAAACTGTCATCTAAAAAAAAAAGGTTATCCCGTTTTCATTGTTGAAATCCTTTCGCATTATGTTCCTAGTAACGGCTACCTTTATATATTTGTAAACACGTAGGACTAATAATTTTCTGATGAGTTGTAGATTGTGTAAAATTTCTTATTGCATTTTCTTTTTGATTTTCCAAGGTTTCATCTGAAATGTTTCATAAACAATTTTTTTTCTGTATTACTTGGAGAAGATAACAGTCTACACTAGTCACACGAAGACATTTGCAAGCTAATGTTAAATCAATGGAAGCATTCTTTACAAATTTCTCATTTGAATTTCAATATTTTTAAGTAAATATTTTTTCACAGGATATCAGAGATCGATACCAAACATGGAAGTTGATTACTTTTTCGATTTTGGCTGTATTGGTTGTATTTTCATACTGAGGACACTTTGGAAAAACATTGGTTGATTGTTCCAAAAATTAAAATATCCTCAGAATGAAACTGCATCCAAAATTGAAAAAGCGCAAAGATAAAACTTTAAACATCGACCTCAGTTACCCTATTCAATCATTTAAAATTACTGAAATGCAAACGAGAAATTTGTAGAGAGTGCTCCCATTGGTTTAACATCAGCTTGAGAATGTCTTCGCGTGCATTTGTAGACTCTTACCAGCTTTTTAGGTGCGTTCGTAATTATATAAATAAGTATCACCTATAGTCGTCATCTGGTCCATCCATCTGTCCGCCTGTCTGCATATAACAGCGCAAAAAAAAAAAAAAAAAAACCCAACCGAATGGTTTGAAATTTAGTGTATATATTCGTTGCAGAATTTTGTCTAGTGATTTCAAATTTTATGAAAATCGAATCTAAACTTAAAAAGATAATAATAAAAGTTTTCTCCATTGTATTACATCCTATCATACGTAATTAATTCAATGATATCTCATGATAGGTAATGATTCTACATTGCCATGGTGATCATCTCATATTTAAGATGGAGTCACATTATTTCCATATTACTGAATTTAAAAAACCTATTTGTATACTAAAATTGTTTAGTTATAGCAATCATATAATCTACCGGCAGTTCTTTTTATAGATGTTTCCGGAGAAATAGATATCAAATGCAAAAGAGTCTAAATATGGATTTCAAATTCTAAAATTTTCAAAGCTAGGCTTAAGTTTCCCAGTGAAATTTTCAGTAAATCTCAACAAAACATTAAATGTTGCCAACTTAAAATGTATTTATTTTATTACGGAAATTAATAATATATCATAATAACAGACGATATAATTAATCTTTTCATTGAAAAAATAACGATGATTTTTTTTACATTGTCTTGTATTGGATATTTCTGCATAGTATAATTTTAATGTAACAGAATTGTAAATGATCGTTTCTAAAATTGTATTGAAACTTAATTTCATAAAATAAAATTAATATCATAATATGATGTTCTTCACATAAAATAAATTTTGCATTCATGCACTTTTGCATAAGAGTGCGACAGCTGTTTCACCAAGACCTGAATATTTATAAAACTATAGTACGAATGCACCTCATTTGTCGCGTTTGATGTACAATTTCCAACTTTTTGTTTGAAAGAGAAAAAAAAATGCAATTGTTCTGCTAAGCGTCACGAAATTCCCTGAACTAGATTGAATGTTATTCTTTTGTCGAAAGATGTCGACGATGATTGTTCAGCATGCTTTCCATTAGATAAAGGAAATTTAATTTCTGGAAGGAATTTTTGGAAGGAAATCTATGAATTGTGTGCAAAGATGACCTTTAAGGATCCCCTTCACCATTTTAACCTCTTCGCTACTGAGTATTAATGTAATATTATTGGATATTACTGAACCATTTCTCCTCCAATTTGACTTCAGAGCAAGAGTTTAATCCATTTGCATTATTTGTAATCTTAGACACCGAAGCATATCATTCTGAGATCGAAACTGCAATCATGTTCGAGTATCATTAATAAAACAGGGCAGAACGGAGTCTTCCGAACAAGTCCACATATATGGACCTAGGGAATCAAGAGGTCATAAATCGCAATGTATTAATGTCTTAGAAATAATACGGGAGTACATGTCTTGCCTGTTTCTGAAAGAATTCAAAGTACCGAATACTGTGAAGAAAAAAGTCAACTTCACAGATCGATGCACTTTTGAAATGTCTTTAGGTGGTCAACTGCCAAACATGCAGTTTCAAGCGTTTTAAGCGTTTCAAGTCCGAACGCTGAAATGAAGCAGCATGGAAGGTGATAAGTACTTAAGAATGGTATGCACTAAGAACGGTATGTACTGTTGGTTTCAGTGGGTTGCCATATACCTGGACGTAAATTAGTGGTGTGGATGTCCTTTGCCAGTAGGTTAGTAGATGGAAGAGAGATAAGGAGTCTGAAAATTCCACCTTTTCATAACAATTATATTGTAGGGAATCTGATTGAGTAATTTAAATCCCATAAACTAATTGGGTTATTAGTTCCATCAAATGGATTCGAAACCTCTTTGAACGAATGCCATGTGTCATAGAATATTAGATGTTTGGCGTTCTTAAAGCTAAAAAAAAAAGATTAGTTGGACTAGTTTATGAACTATTTTATTAATTAAGAGATTATTCATTTATAAATACTTTTTCATATACTTAATTTTTGTGAAAGAACTTTCGAATTAAAATTTTATTAAAACTTTATTACAGAAACCTAAAATTAACTTGATTCACATAGAAAAATATATTTTGAGTATCGTTATTTCTCATATCACTTAAGTTATCAAAATTAAGTAGTTTCTTGAATTGCAGCTTATCGGGATTTTATTGTATGCGTTTATGTATGGTATCCTAATAATGTTCACATTTCTGTTAATTTAGACACACGGAAATTCGGAGATATTTTGTAAAGTGAATGTAGTTTCAATAATACATAGTGTTTTAAATTGTAATCCATCTGTCAAACTAGCTTTGGTAACAGTTATAATAGTTAAAATATTATTATGCTATAATGGTATAGTTGTGTCAGTCAAGTTACGGATTCGGAGTTTTAAATCTTTAATTACGAGTTTAATTTTATGTTAAATAAAATTCCTTATTATTATTGTTTTCTATTTTTGTAAAAATAATTACTTGGAAAGGAAGGTGAGGATTTGGGAAAATTATTCCTAATGTTTTATCTAGAAATATTTTAATATATATTTTAGATTTAGACCATAATGAAATATAACCAGAACACTAAAATTATCGAATATATGAAAAAATATACATAAACTTGCATAGTTTTATATACAGTTTATCAATAATCACTAAAAATACTGTGGAAAATTTTGTTGGCAAGGGAACGGTTTGAAATTTATTATGTGTTTTATAGATAACCTCCATAGGATTACCCTAAAGAACAATATACAAATGAACTATTATGCGATAGGATCCTATAAGCGAAGTTATAATACACTGTTACCTTTAACAGTGAATTTTGAAACTTGGCACGATAGCTCTAGTTTGAGGCAGAGAATCTTTATGAGAGAATAGTGACATACATTCAGGACACATGCTCAGGTCTGCAAGTTTTCTTGAAACTGGTGTGACGCACATTGTAAATCACGTTGATACACGAGTTCACCTGTGAAAGAGTAAGAGTATTATTTTAAAGTACTTTCAACAAAGAAAGTTATACAATTTGTTTGTATTTTTTCTTTATGTAGTATATATGTCCACGTATGAAGGTCGTTTGAATTAATGGCACGGTTTTTATACTTTTCTTTGGTGAAAAGGTCCCGATCTGCAGATGACCCTGTGTCAATATCATTAGGATATAAAAAGTACATGTTAAACTATCTGTATGTTTTCATGTCTTCTTTTGATTTTATAGGCTGTCACTTTCGTAAAAATTGACCAGTCGCTATGTAATTTTAATATAGTGTTAAGCTACTCAGAACTACTTTAATTTTTTAAGACAGTCGTCGTAATGTTTATAGTTATTTTTACAAAGACACCTGAAAAAATTTAAAATATCATCGTTTATCTACCTCTGTAGGTTTTCACACCCCTCGAGTTGTGGTAGAGCAAGTATGGGTTGGAACTTCCCGACTTAAGGCCTAGGGCCTGGTTCCCTTTTGGGTTTCCAGCTGCGAAGCTGTTGGGGGACGCCGGCCCGTCTCCAAGTGTCTCGCGGGGTCTCCCCGTGGTTTCACCGCGTATCGCAACGGCCTACGTCGTCGACACGTGGGTTCAAGGTTAGAGGGTCCGCAGGTGGCGGTCCTCTGACCGGCCGAAGCGCCAAAGGGAGACAAACCCGATATAAGTCCCTCAGGACATGGGTTCGGTGGTCGTCTGACGCGCAGGGCGCTCCCTCAGGGCGCCTGCGGTGCAGCTTACTTTACATATCATCGTCTACTGAGCATCAAAATAAATGGTATCGACAACAATGAGACTTAAAATGAATGGCATTACAGTCCTGCATCAGGTCAGGATTTAACCCAAACCCGACATGATCCACCAACCGATCCCGATTATGGCCGGGTTGGCTGGCAATAATTATTTTCGTTGGGAAATGGACTTGGTAACCAGTTTATTTAAAAATATTGTTTAAGATGAAATAATTATATGTTTGAATATAAGTGAGCATATACAATGTTTATTTTTCTGCTTAAAATTGATATTAGAAATATTATTATAGTGTATTTTGTTTGCGTTTTTGCATTAAAATATGGATTAATGTATTAAAGTACGGGGCTGAAGTCCATCGGGTTCGGATTATGTTCGGGTTCATTTTAAATTGAAATTTCGGGTTGATATAACCCGACTCGTGCAGGACTCTGCTATGGATAACATTGCATGAATGCCACGAAAACATGAAAGTACGAAACAATTTCTGAAGGTTGGTTTTTTTTGTTTCAACAACAACTTTCAATCAATAGGCTGATGTAACGGTATGCTTCATATTTATCACCAAGTCTGTCTTTGTCAAAAATCGCATCGACTAATCAAATTTCATGTGCCGTATGTCTCTACTGTAGGTACTCTAGTTTATTAGAGGTACTGAAGGTACTCTAGTTTATTAACCTTTCAACAGCATGTCCCATATCTTTCTTTCTTCTTGCATGGAGTATAACAGACCAAAGCCAATTTCGTGAGCTGTTTATTTTATTAAAGAATGCACATACATAATAACTATACATGTTTTAATTGAGCTTTTCATTCACTGTGTAATTATTGTATAAATATGAATATCGATCCAACTTTTTGTTAAATAATGCAACACACATCAAGTAAAAGTAATGCTTATAAGCAAAGTCACCAAATGTGCATATATCTGCGCGTTCCGCCTTTAAAATGTTGGGAAGGTGGGGGGGGGGGCTAATAAAGCATTTGAAAATTCAGAACCTGTAAATACAATACACATATTTCAGACTGGAACCAAATATTACGAAAAACACTTTTAAAAATTATCATCTCAAATTGAACTGCATGGCTACATTGTGACATTTTGATATTCAGTTTTTTAAAATATTTCCTAAAATAAAAGAAACACTGTTGCGCATCCTGACAGCATTCGAAAGGATTTCAATTCCCATCTGAATAAATTTGACACACATAACAACGCAGTTTTTCTTTTGACACGCATCTTCTTATTTATTTCTTGATATTTCTTTTATTTTCACAGCATAATTTAACGCTTTAGCCGATGAAACACATTTTATTTTTCAGTAGTATATCGTCATATTTTATTTCTAGTGACTAGAAAAGATTAGTTGTAATCATACGATAAATTTAGAAAGAAAAATTATTATTAAAGATTTTTTAAAATTTATTCACCAAGAAATTTTTAGAAAATTATATTCTTTCAATTATTATTTAGTTTTTAAATAAAGATTATTCTTTTTAAAAATCAGAATTAGATACATTGACCTTTGAAAGCGGAACTTGTCTATAACTGAATCATAACTTAAACGCAAAAGTTTCATAGTCCCGGCACATATGGTGGAGTTAGCTGGCAAAATAATCGGAGAATGCTTATCGGAGATGAAAGTGATCGTATCTTTAAATACACTTGCTTTCATCGCTATAATCCTAGGTTTCCCTCCTAATAGGAAACAGTCCAAAAAAAAAAAAATACAAAAGTTAAAAAGAGACGTTCACGTGAAAGTTTTCTTTATTTTCGCACATTTCGGCACATCTAGAAAGGCGAGGGTGGTCCTCTTACACCTTTAAAAAAATCGACCTTCTTGTTCAACAGATAGAGAAAATCTTATATAACTTTTCAGATGCATTTTCATCAACACATAGATGAAAATATGCCAAATACTACACCTCTCGCCAGGCTGTAACCGTCAAATTTTGACTGTTAGCGAAAAAACCAATATTGAGATTTTGAATGAGAAAAGAGATAGGAATGCCATATTTGGCAGAATATCATTTTTGTGATTTTTAATGTACAATCCAAGGTTGTTTTGAAAAAGCCAGACATGTGTAATTAGAAGCGAACAAAAGTTCGTATTGCATATCTATGCAGCTGTCAATTTAATGAAAACGGCGCAATAACTTAATTTAGTTTTATCATAAGCTAAAGAAACGGGCAAAGGGCAGATGCCTCAACGAATCTGAGCAATCATTAATATGCAGAGAGAGAAAAACCACATGACAGAACTACATCTGCATTTAATGCGAAAATAAACTAGCTTCTAGCTTTTCGAGTTAGGAGAAATGAATAGAAACTGATTTTTGATAAGGAATTTTATTGTTATAGAAAAATTTAAGATAGAAAAACTAAATTTTAGAATAAAACATAAAATATATATGATTCTATAACATATATATCTCCCCCTTGGCAAAATGAAAAAAATGGCGCTGACAAGAAAATGCATTGGCATAAACACAAATAAACACAAAATATATATGATTCTATATCATAGCACACTATTACAAACTCTAGATAATTCGAACTCGGTTAATTCGAATTTTCGGTTAATTTGAACTAAATCACAAAGTTTCGAACAACTTGCATTAGAATTAATCTTAAAAATGGTTCGTTTATTGTAACTTATTTTTAATACATCGGCTAATACGAATTATAAATTCGTAAAACATAAAAAAACAGCGATATTGCTGGATACTTTTGAACAAATAAATGTTTCAATGAATCCTGAGTGTTATTATAATATTAGACTGATTTGAGCCATTAATAATCTGTATGCTACGTGAAATGATGTGAAACGGTAAACAACAATAATTTCTTTTCCCCAAGCCGCATTTTTTTTCCGATCACTGACCAAGCTCCTACCTGCCGAGCTTTTTCCCAGCTAAACAGGATGATGCGTGGCAACGAGACGAAGATTAACCTATCTCCGCATGACGGAGATCAACTTGACAGGCCGTCGTGGCTCCAGTGCTTCTTGTTTCCTTCATTGCTTTTCCTAAGTTGGCTGATGTTTAGATGAGCTAACTGATGTTTAGATGAGTCAGATTGGCGCTGCACAGCGCAGCGAAGTCATGCTGGGCGTATATGAGATACTGGAGTATTTACTGACCTTCTTTTGGTAACTACTATTAGGTCGTAGCTCCTAGTTGTGTTTATAATTTGCACTTATCTTGTGCTGTTAAGTGATTCAGATTCACTCTAGTCTTGGGGTTGGTTTTCTTTTGTCAGGATGAGGTGTCACTGATCGTAGTTATTCTAATCACTCTTTTTATGATTAACTGTGTTAATCATAGGTAGTTATTATTTTCACTTCTTTATTTTACTTTTGCCGCTTAACAGTTGGAGTTGTTACTTGATCGTGGTCGTTCCTATCATTCAAAGTAATTTTTGTTGTCATTATCGGTGGTTGATAATCTTTAGTGTTTTGTCACTATCAATTGGAGGTTGTCGTTTTTTGGAGGTTTGACTCTTTCGTGGGATGGTGTCGTCTGCGTTGGTAATAACTGACTCTTTCATAGGTTGATACTGTTTAATAGGTATCGTAGTTGTAGTGGCATTCTAGAGACATAGTCAGCCATTAGTTGATCTTACTCGATTTACAACACCACAATGCAATGCAGACTGCGAATTTTTACTTTTATTTTCTTTGTTATCTTTGTGCCATTGGCACGCTTGAATGCTTGGTGTGCTCGAGAGTTGAAGCCATTTGTAGCCATTCATCTATGTTATAATATGTCTGTTGGATCTCTATTTATTTTATCATGATTGTTTGGGTGACTTAGTAACTAGGCTATCAGTCCTTCATAATTGAATCGTTGTTATTATTATAGTTGGTTTTATTTCGTGAATGGGCTCGTTGGCTATGAGTCCTTTATACACATGAATAGCTGTTCTCACTCGCATTTACAGATGAAGAAGAATAACATCATGTCAAAGATTGTGCTAAAAGCACGATGCCGCAATTTCTCAATTTCAATGAAAAATTAAATTGCAAAAATGTAGCATTTTCCTAATGTAAGGCAACAGATAACGGTTTCAAAATTTTAGTGGAAATCAACCAATGAAAAACTATTAAGACAATTATAGGCAAATAGACAGAAAAGAAACTGCTTCGAGAGACGACTGTGAGTCAGATGCTGAGACCCATAGCGTCTTTAAACGCTCTCATGGAAAATTAGCATAGGGTTTAATTACTTTTTCAAAACCTTTTACTCAGATGGAACCTTCAAGGAACAGAAATGTTTATTCAAAATAGAAAGATTGGCTTAAAGGTGTAGGAATAACAAATCAGAACAAACACGAGTTGACCATATTTTCTTCTAGAGTGTATTTTTTCTTCATTGAAACTTTACGTTCATAATATATTTAAATTTCTTTTGCTTTCTTCTGTTTTATCTGTGTTATTATGCTTCCATTTTCGACAAAGATAATAATTTTTTTTAAATATTTTTCTTTAAATAATTATAATTTTAGAATGTAATATTAATATTAATATTATTTTATAATTTATTATTTTTAAAAAAGTTCGAATTATAAGTAAGTAATTGTTTTCTATTGTTAAATTAACATTCATTCTTCCAGACAAATAATCAGTTTATTTTTTAGAATCGGATAATTCGAATTTTTTTGTGGGCTCCTGAGTACTGGCAATGAGCGTCTACTGTATAGCTGGTAAGGCAGAACATTATCTAAAACTTTTTGTTTTCAATTCCTTGCGTTTTCACCTTAACATGTTCCCTTGGTTGAGGTATTTTAACTTAAGTTTGGATTGGCAATGATTATTGACTCCATCTGTGTAGTGTGAAAATGGGTGAACACATAGAAAATCTGTCTCTAAATAAGAGTGAATTATTATCTTACGATTCCATTAAGTTTACATGGAGCATCTTACATTTTCCTTGTTTTATAATGCATTGAAACTATATACTTCTTTATCAGCTACCTATACACCTTTCAAAATAAAAATTAGAAAGTATATATCCATTTAGTCTACCTATTGCGTAGATAAAGTCTGGCAATAACACAGCTTTTTAATACTTTCCAACATTGTTCAAAAGTTCTTATGACTGTTTGCCGTCTGGCTGTCTAACTCTTGTTAATATACTCGGGTTGCCAAGGAAATTTTATATATTATTAAGATTTACTATAGAATACTCAGTATTGAAAATGAAGCGTGTAGCATTTCGAGTTCGTTTACAGAGACCCCACAAAATAATTCTGTTATATTATGGTGTATGAGGAAAAATTATTTGCGATGCATTTTATTGATGTTACGATATTTCATACATAATTAGATTGATATGCATCAATCACTAAGATGGACTACAATATGCTTTATCAAGAGTATAGAATAAGTAGCATTTATAGGTCGTTTACTAGGACATACAAAATAATTCCATTACATTATGGTCTGTGGGGAAATACTTTTGCGATGCATTTTAATGATGTTATGATACGTCAAACATAATGAAATCACTGAAGTTCAATACAATGTGTTTTCAATAGATTGTGGAATACATAGCATTTTTCATTCATTTACAGAGATACACAAAATTATTCGGTTGCAGGACTGACTATGATCGACAATTCCTGGAAGTGCGTTTTCCTATGTGGTATATATTTTTAAATTTATCTAATTTTGAGTGTATTAGGCGGTGTGTATAAATTTTATAACTCGTATACTGAGCTACACGAAAGAATTCGCACTCATTACGGTTATGGACAGCAATTGCTAGAAATGAATTTTTACTGAGTTATGTGGTTTTTTAGATGCTTATTTAGCTATCTTCTTTTATTCTATGAAAACATGAAATTTCTTAATAATATTATGTTAGTCTTGGAAAGTGTTTCATAATCTATGTGTGATGCATGATTTTCCCATCTTGTTTCTATTTTATTTTGCTTTAGTTTAGCACTTTATGAATTATATGTAGCTCCTACTTATGATGGAACTATTTAAAGAATTAAAATCAGTTTTACTGCCTATTCATTGCATACATATATTCATATGTATCAAATAACTTTTTAATTGCAAAACAAATTCATCAACATTTGTAATGCGTTTGAATTAAAAGTTAGAATTTAGAATTCATAATTGAAGTTTCCATAATAAAAGTGGTGCAAATGGATTTCTTGGTTTAAAAAAAAAAAAAAAAAAAAAAAGAAAATTTGCGATTTGTATTGTATTGCGGAATACAATGTATTAGGCCATTTAAACCCAAACCAGTCATTTATTAGGATATTTATATGTGCCCCAGAAAAAATTTTGACACGCATGTTAAAATATTTTTGAAGTTAGATCGTTTATAATCATAGAAACTCCGTTATTCATGGAAAATATCTATTTTTAAGTGATATATCTATACTAATAAAATAAAACTTCTCTCTCTCTCTCTCTCTGTGTGTGTATGTGTGTGCGATGGTTAGCGAAATTCTAGCGCACCTACAAGCCTGAAATTTTAGATGAGAAAACTCCAAGGACTCTCCTGCTGCACCTGAGTCTCAGAATTTTAATATTTTAATAATTAACCAAAATATTAATTAAAAACTGATAAATAACTCATCTATTTCTATGCGAACTGCCTTTCAGAACTCGCGCATGCCCAGAACTGTATTTATGGCGGCTAACAAAAATGAAGAACTTTAATAAAGAATGCGTTTATTTCGCAATTCTGTTTTAACTTCTATCGACTAAAACGTTTGGTTTAATTAAAAACGAAAAACATATTATGAAAGATCGTACATTTACGTCTCAAATGATGCAATTAATTCGAAAAAAAGATTTGATGTTAATCCTTTGAAAAACATTTTTTTTAAAGTGTCGTTTTCCTGGGGGAATGTTTTCCCCCTTACGGCAACGCCCCTCAAGAGTGCAAGTTGAAAGAAACAGACAAATTAACAATACGCTCTTAAAGCCGAAACCTTCTTCTAATAGATGGTATAATTAGTTTTAAAAAATGCGAATTTTAACCCTTTCAAAAACACCGGCGAACACAGGTCATTTTGCGCCTCACGAGAAGATTTTTTTTCTTACACTAAAAGTTGCTAAACGTTCGTATTTCGATACAATCTTTTTAGAGCATCTCGGTAGACCAGATTTACATCGCGTACAACAATTTCGAAACGTTCGGACGAGAAGAAATATTTAAAATAAATAAAAAAAAAAATCTGAGAAATTTTTGAAGAAAGCCCATAATAACGGGGTGTTTCTGCGCGGTCACGCTCGGTTTCGGGTAACGTTTGCACTATTTAATATTCATATATTTTCACATAATTTTATAAAGGACTTGAAAACAGTTATATTTATAAACGACTAAAGTTTCGGAGAGTTCGGAAAACGAAACCTTTTTTTTTATGTTAACGGACCTGACGCGGGAAAAAAAAAAAAAAAAAAAAAAAAAACGAAAAAGCGAAGGCTAAAAAAAAAAAAAAAAAAAAAAAAAAAAAATTTTTTTTACAACTAGATAATAATATTTCTGACGTAATTTTTACACGGGCTGTAAAACCGTTATATTTATAACCATTGAAAATTTCAAAGGGTTTAGACAAAAAAAGCTATTAAAAAAAAAAAAAAACTATGGAACGACCCTACGTGAAAAAGAAGGAAATGTTTTTTTACGAGCACTTTTATCACTAATTAACAGTATTTTTTCGCGATTTTGTCATTAAAAATAGAAATTCATACAAAATCGGATTAAAGATACAAAATTATACAAATTTGCTGTTTATATAAGGTCCGGAGCCGGGAATAACGCCGGGCGGGTCAGCTGGTAATCATATAAGCCTTTAATATAGTAATTAATTTTATGTTTACTTTAAATGAAACGAAGGTTTAGGTACAATAATCGACATACAGACAAATTGACAAAAACAAATAAATAAATATAAGTTTCCCTATTGCCAGATTTTACTTATGCGCCTGTGTTGTTAAGATTCATAGACGCCTTCTAATTTTTAACTTACAATCCTGCTGAATACTCTCTATTTAATACATTATCTCTGTACTTACATAGATCTTAAGGATCTTCCCTTAAGCTTACTTATTTGACTACATACGTACCCACAATAACTTTCAATACATACAATAGACATAACAGTTTTATGAAAGTATTAGTGACTAATAATGAATCATCCGCAATCTTAATTCAATTAAAATTCAATCAATCGATTAGTAAAAGTTAAAAAAGCAGTTGAAAAGTTGCTATGCAAAAATTGGAAGCGTTAAATGTTTATAGGAGGAGATGAATAGCAAATGAAAAAAAAATCAGTAATATGTAATTCTCATGAGCAGGGCTTGACAAATGCGGTCGCCAGGTCGCAACTGGCGACCAAGTTTTTTCATCTGGCGACAAAGTTGTTTAATCTTTCGCTGTGTCACCAACTGCAAATTTTAAAATAATAAAATCCGAATAATTTGTCTGACTTCAACAGAAAAATAAACAAAAAATTGTTTTCCTGCTTCACTATTTTATCAATTACCCCTCATCAGATAAAGATTTTGTGGAACTCAATTATCCGGACATTTGAAGCATTTGGAACTCAGCATTTTCCGAACATGCCAGTTAATTCAGCCTTTACAGTATTTATATTTTATTTATTTATTCTTTTTCAGATATACATAATTTTGATCAGTTTCACCAGAAAATTTAGATATTATCTCTCTAAACTATGTAACTAATAATTTGCTTGTCATTATTTTTTCTCAATTAATTATTAAAAAAACCTTTTGGGTTTTTGAAAATCTATATACTGGCGACTAGAATTTTTTGCTGGCTACCAGATTTTATCAAATTTGTAAAGCTAAGCTCATGAGTAAAAACAATTGAATAAAAAAGTTTTTTTTTTCATGATCGACGGGCTTTTATCGTAAACCCCATGAAGTATTTTCTGCGATTGAAATCAATAAGCAACTTTGACGTTTAAAAAGAAGAAAAGAAAACTAATCTTGTATCGTTTAAAAAATATTGAAAAAAGTTGTCTTTAGTAGAAAAAGAGAGTTTAAGGAAAACTTTTCTTTTGAGGTGTTGAAATGTAGAAGAACATATTTTAAGATATTTTTATGCGTGACTTATTTCTTCGTTCTACTTACATTATGCAAAATACTTCGCCGTAGAATTTTCTGATCGTGTTTTATCGTGATACTGCTGGTAGTCAAATATTTATTCTTTGTAATTTCATAGGAGATGTTTGCGATATATTTTAAAGAAAAATGAAAAATATATGTTTTTTTTTTTTTTTTCTTTTAATATTTAAATTGAAAGATATTTGTAGCTGATAGTAATTTTTCTTCTTGTTTTATTTCAAATGCTGAAATTTTTATATTTAAATTGAATCTGTAGGAAGAAAATTTAGCAAATGTTACTTTACGTATAATACAGTGAGAATATCTCTAATTTCTACAGTTAGCGAGAAGTTGATCTTATTTTTGGCCCCCGAAGTTAAAGATATTTTGCTAAGTTACTCCAACTTTGGCGACAATTTGTCGCATATTTTCGTGTTTTAATGTATATCAGTGCATGGGTATAGAGTGGCGTAAAATTGCATCGGTCGTTTCAAAAACCACATAAGTCACAAAATCAGAACTTTTCAGAATTAAAAAAACTTTATTATTCACAAGTAAACGATTTTTCATGGGTTTTTTAGGGCTGATTGCAGAGTTTGAACTTCAAAGTTTGTAAATATCGAATAAATTTTATGATTTATGAATAATAAAAAGAAGAATAACTGAAAAACTGTTCTTAATTTATGTTGTTTTAGCAAGAAACAAAGTTAGGTGCTATTTAATTTGAAGAAAACAGTCATATCAACTATATTTTTAATCAAAATTAATGAAGATAACATTTATACTGGAACATTTTTATGTTCTAATATGCAATTGCCAGCAAATGGTAAAATGATAATATAACATGGTATCCGCATGTAATCTGGTATTGCATGCAAAAACCTCTTAAGTCTCTGACTTTATGTCATTCAAGTAATGAACGAAAGTTAGAAGGTATTGTTTGAAGAGGAAGGAATACACTGACTTATGTGGTTATTACTCAGATAATTCACTTTACCTTTAAGGAAGCATTTGCCACAAAAAAGTATATTTGGAAAAAACTTCACTTATGTGTTTTTTTAAATGACTGTATCATTTGTCTGACAGCTCTTAAAAGGTGATAAGAATCAACCGGTAACAGCTATTAAAGTTGTTCTTATCGAAGTTTAATATGTGAAGTGAAGAACGTCTTGAGTATGCTTCCTTATTTTAATACTAAATACCGTGACAGATGGCGGTGCGCTGTCTCAAACTGTAATTAAGCTCAAATAAATGTACAAACACCACTCACT
This sequence comes from Maratus michaelseni, assembly GCA_963931845.1. Lineage (NCBI taxonomy): Eukaryota > Metazoa > Arthropoda > Arachnida > Araneae > Salticidae > Maratus > Maratus michaelseni. Next base: position 125,049,617 of record OZ007594.1, on the reverse strand, counting down.
TTTTAACTTTTTTTCGAATTATCTGTAGAAATATGAAGTAAAAGAGGTTTGAGTTTTGAAATTGTAAGGTTATTTTAAGTGTTTTTGCAGTTTGAGACAGTGAAGAGCCGTCTGTTGATAATATTTGGAACTAAAACATTGACGAATACTAAAGAAATTCATAACCTCACACATTAATCTCCTGCAAGAATAATTTTATCAGCTGTCACCATTTGCTCGTTATTCCATTTTTAAAATCACCAGTACATTGTAAGACACACTGTATATGTATACATACACACAAGTGTTAGAGTATATATCACAACGAACTATAGCATTTTCTCATTCTTTCTGTTCTAAAGGTGGCAGCTTTGTGAATAATTAAAACATGTAAAATGTAAAAACCAATTAAAGTTTTCAATTAAAAAGGACTTTTACATGTTTTCTGTAAGCCTGGCAATAGGTTCTGACACTCCCGGTTTGGATACAATGGTTTATTTAACTCAAAAATGTTATTTATTAAAAATTCATTACTTCATCATTTTAAATATATTTGTACTGTTATATAAAGTGGTATAGATATAAAAAATAAACACCAGTATAAATATAAAAATAATGGTTCTCAAAAACTTGCTGCTTAAAATTAATTGTTAAATATATTTCTCTTTATTTTTTCATTTAGTTCTAACTTTATCCTTTAAAATTTTAAGGAATATAAACTTTTGTAATACACTAAAGATGCAGAATTTAGTCTAAAATAATAACTAACAAGAGTTAAAAAATATTTTGGAGATTAGGAAATGAAACGAATTACTCTAAAACAAGATAACTCTTTTAGAACCTATTTGAAAACTGAACTTTTCTAACTTAAACTTGTTTAACTTAATCTCATTATACAGAAAATTTAATCTTTCTGATGAAAAGAACAGAATCTTTACTAATTGAAATACCCTTGGTGAAAATGCATAAGAATTTACTCTTTCATTTTATAGCATTTCGTGTCTAAGTAAGGCAATTTATGTAAATTAGTTTGAACAGAAATCCTTCTCTATAGATGAAACTTTGCAAATTTCTCTCGAGAGACTATAGTCGAGTTCAAATTAAGTGTGAAAAATTCTCAAGTACTTAATGAAATATTTCATTTGGGCAACATTATGCCAAGAAATATTGTATTGTTTATTTAAATAAATAATTATGCCCAGAGAAATTTGTACTAAAATCTACTAAACTTATATTTAACTTTGAGCTCAAATCTTTTAAAAATACAGTAAAATCTCTGAAACAAAATCGCTAGGGACTAGAAAAAATTTTGGATTAGACAAATTTTTCTTTTAGCATACATGATTGTATAGGATTTCTTCCGTCGGTATCACGAAAAATGTCCGTTTAAGACAGTATTTTGTTATAGATTGGCTACGGTTTCGCAGGTTTTCCTGTATGGTAATACCTTTTAAAACAGAATTGCAAGGGCCGGAGAGAATATCCGTGTTAGACAGGTTTCCACCTTAGAAAGTATATTTATTGTAATTATATTGTATTTTTCTCACCAATATCATCAAAAGTTTTCGTTTATGACAAGGTATCGTTATATACAAATTCCATTTTTAGAAGTTTTACCGTATAAAAGCTGAATTTATTTTACGATGAACTTCATCTAAAATCCTTAAAAAGTTTTGACGTTTCTTTAACACATAGATGCAAATATGAATGTAATAATGTTGACACATTAACGTAAATATAAAAAAACGTAAAAATTCAAATAATCGGCCGAAAGAAAGAAATTGTGCAATGCATTTTTTTCATTATTTGGAGAGATACGTTCCCACGATACTCTACGTGCGATACCTCAACTGACATATTTTTATCATAAATAGGTCGTAAAGAGGAGAAATAACAGTTTCAAGTAAACTTAAAAGCTGCAACAGACGTTTAAGAAAATCTTGTTAAAGATCTAATACTGCTCTGAAAGCAATCTTGCTCATGCTTTCAACGCGGTAGTACGTTGTCTTTGTGCCTGATAAAGAAAGACATCATTCTTTCAACATGCGTAATGCTTTACTTATTTTTATGGTATTCCAAAACGTTTTTTAATTATAACAGAAATACATGTCTTACATAGTACTTTTGTCGTGGTACATATTAAATTGCTTTTTTAAATAAGGCATTACGTCAAGCAGTATTTAAATTATATGTTTCTGAGATCAAAACATTCTAAAATGTTAAGAGAAAAAATCACTAAACTTTGTCCAAAATGTTAAAAAGGTTTCGATGTTTTCTAACATACTGCTATAATATGTATAAAGTAACATTAAAGCACTAATGCAAATATAGTATAAATAACTTAATTCTTAAAGATATTTCATTAACAGTATTTCTCCAAATTTTTAAATTGATTTTCTGTTTGAGAAGCAACATTTTTGGAATTAATTAAAAACACCGAATTTACTCCAAAGTGATTGAAAATCTTTTGGAATACGTAAGTAAAATCAAACATTGTACTGACTATATTAACACGTTAATTTAGGAAATATTCGAATTTATGGTAATGGAATTTAGAAATTATTTGAATTTATTAGAAAATTGTTAATTTCGGAAACAATCCACAATTTCACAGTAAGTAGTCTCGTAATTAGGATAACTTAATCTTTTTCAAGAAAGGGTCAGAAGCAAATATGCGGTGAAGATATAATTATTGCATATCTGCTAAATTGAAATAAGCTTGGAGAAAGGGTTTCGTTTAATATTCCTTTCAAAACACTTTACCCTTTCTTTAATAAATCCAAATAAATTTCATTTTTCAAAAAAAAAAAAAAAAAAAAAGTCATGTTTGTTATAAAGTAAAAATTTACTGGTCTATTTTTCTCATTTTTTCGAAAATCTGAATACCACTATTATACTCTGTCATAATAATATCTGTCATGTAGGCTAAATGCGATATTAAAAAAAAAAAAATTATTTCAAAATTAAACATGATAAACTGTAAACTTCAAAATGTTAAAATACGCCAATATTTCCATAATCTGTTTTTTTTCAGGATTCAATACGTTCCTCAAACTCATATGACGTTATAATTAATTGCTGACGTCATATCTACTTGTTTTCTCTATTACTCATACTCTCTTTGTATTATTCTCAAACATTTGAAAAAGTCCGTTAAACTTAAATATGACGTCAGATTAATCTTCTTTTTAATTCTCTAATGACATCAAATTAACCTGCTTTCTGTACTTACACATACTCATACTCCTTGTATTATTGAATTTTTTTTTTAAATTTTCCGTTTTATTACCAATATGACGTCATATGAATCTTTTTTTCAATTGGTGAAACTTTTTATTTCATTTTCATTTTTCACGTGGAAATCTTTCAATAGAAAATTAATTATTGTAGAAATTTTTTTATTGTGGATTTTTAATTGTCGGCAACTGCTATAACGAAAAATGTTTAAATTTAATAAAAAAAAGTCTATTAGATGTTTGGTTTTTTATCTCTCTATATTAGTGATGGGAGTATTCGAATACAAAATGTCTGTGTTCTCGATTCAGCCAAGTTCTCAAGTGGTCTCGATTTCAGATAGGAGTGTTCGAATACAAGTCACCTGGCATCTGTGTCGGCGATGAAAACTGCTGTTTTCGACTGTATTCAGTATTCAGTTCTCACAGCTGGAGTTTTCTATGGTTTTATAAGATGCGCCAGCGAATGCTAGTATTCAAATACTAGACTACTCAGCGCTGTTTGAGACTTTTCTCCGATATTTTGCAGTTAACATGATGATCGGCGCTATTTTAGTTTTGAAATTTAGTTTTATTTTTTCAAGCATATCATCAATTCAACTAATATGCATATATATTTTTAGTTAAATCGATAATATGAATTTAAATTTAAGAAAACGATTATAATGAATAGCAAACTGTGAATTTGTATTTAAGAATCATAAATATATTTTTTAAATTAAATTTTTAATCATTCTATTGTCAAAATAATTACTCATAGGAGAAAATAAAATTGCACGTTCATAAAAAAATTCTTGATTTTGCTAATTAAAGACAAATTGCTTACTTTTACAGGTGTATTCAGGGGAGGGCCAGTTCTTCGTCTTCTAAATCTTGGAAAATAATAAGATATAACTTGCAATACTAAGAGACATAGACGTCGGCAGAATTATATCTGGGGAGGGGAAAGATTTTGGAACACGTGTGGCAATAGCCTACATTCTAGTCTGCTTTTAAAATTGGAGAATATAAACATGAAATAATCTAAACTAACGTTTCTTTGTCAGAGTTCTCATGCAAGACAATTTTTAAACATATCAACATAGAAAGCAATACAAGAATTTATTAATTAAGAAATATTAAATATAAATAACTTTTTTTACCAACATGTAATTAAAGGGAAAATTGAAGCAATTCTTTCTTGCATTTCAAAAAGTTCTGGAAAGATTAATTTATGTGCTTGCCAGAAGTGAAGAGTGTCTTTCGACCTCTCCAAGTGGGGTTGATCCAAATACTGCCGCAAAATCAAACTAACTGTTGTGGCAGGCGTAATAATATATTTGGTTTTGCGACCTCAGAATCAAAATATGACCACTGTTGGCGATTGATCTCAACCACGTAAGTAATAAAAGCAGATGGCGCATCGAGTAGGAAAAAAAAAAAGGCTAACGTAATAATTTTTCGCCCGCCCCTTTTGGCTGACGTAATCAGAGATAGATATGCTGCTGAGGTAGTATTGTGAGTTTTTGAGTTTAGTTTTGAACATGCGTTAGAATATTTAAAGAAGACTTAATTTTAAAGTCTTGGGCGTTGACCCACAAATTTTTGCTGCGATGAAATATATTCAAATACACAAGTTTTATATGATAAATTTATTACTAGAAAAAAGCTTCTATACAGTTCTATACAGTTATAATTTCAACTGTGGAAATATTCTAATTTAAGCCGGTTTGGTTGAGATCGCTTCTGCCAACAGAAAAGGTATAATTTAAAATGCGGGAGGTACAGTTCAACCGTGCCACATATTTTGAAAGTGAGTTAGTTTCTTGTACTTATAGTATGATTATTTCTCTGTAAATATTGTAATATAGTTGTGTATGTGTTCTAAATTTAATCTTGTATATAGTCTAAACTTAAGCTTATTGTGTGTGTATTCCAAATTTAAGCAGTGTAAAATGTTTTTAAGTCATTGTATTTAAATATTCCATTAAAATTAAGATTTATTAATTTGTTTGTTTTAAATTTGAAGTCTAGTTTTGTTTTATTTAAGAATAAGAATTAGCCGCCCTGCGAGCACGTCATCGCAGTTTCGCGGCACATTTCTATGTCGGTTTTGTTTTCGTTTTTTTTTTTTCTTTTGAGTTCTGACATAGAAAATGGCGAGCCTGCCAGGATTGTGTTTTTGATTATGATTTTTGATTTCGGTTTTGAGAAATAATCATACCATTTGATAGTTGTATTCAGGTTAGGAATAACTGATGCTGCATATTTAGTATTTATATTTTAAATATACTTTCGTTTTCATACGTTAGCAGTAAGGGGAATTTTAATTTATTGTATTAAATTAGAATTATAATATTGTGCTTCCTGAGCTTAGAATTTATGAGAATACGAGTCATTGTTAGAAATATTGATAAGATTGTAAATTGAGATTTTGAGTATATTTCCATTTATATAAAAAATGAATGTTGAGACGTTAAAGAAAAAACGTGCGACGGCACGTAGCAGCTTTACTAGAACAACTAAGGTTTTAAAGGACGAATTAAAAAAGGTCGAACCGGATAAATCCGTTTTAGATGATAAATTTGTTAAATTACAAACAATAATTACTGAATTAAAATCTTATGATTCGGAAATGTTAGATTTAATGATAACAGCTAAGGCTACTGACGATGATTTAGAAACTGAAGCTATAAGTTGCGAGGAATATTCAGATGAATTTATAACGCTCAGTCGCCTAATAAAAGAAAAAATGGATAATTCGGACTTTAAAATTAGTACGAGCTCTAATGTTGATAGTAGTGTAAATACATGTAATGAAAAACGTTACAAATTACCGAAAATTCAAATTAAAAAGTTTGATGGTCAACTGTTAAGTTTTCTTTCGTTCTGGGGTCAGTTTAAAAAAATCCACGAGGATAAGAGTCTGGATGATGTTGACAAATTTCATTATTTGGCACAATCAATGTTACCGGGGACTCGAGCTTATGAGTTAATTGAGAGTTATCCCTTAACTTCGGAAAATTATCCGAAAGTCATTTCTGCGTTTGAGGAGCGTTTTGGTAACAAAGAAATTTTAACTGAGATATATGTGAGAGAATTGTTAAAATTAATTATCCAAAACGTGCGTTCACAAGGTAAAGATAAATTACCCCTGATGTTATTGTTTGACAAAATTGAGTCCCATATCAGAGCTCTTGAGTCTTTAGGTGTACACCAAGACTCCAATGCTGCTTGGCTATATCCCATGGTTGAATCATGTTTATCGGCTGAAATGATTAGGGTATGGCAGAGAAGCGTTTTGTTTAGTAACGATGGACCACGTCTCTCGAATCTCTTAGAATTTTTGAGAAAAGAAGTTGAAGGGGAACAGAGAGTCAAACTTGCACGGTCAGGGTTTGAAATTTGTCCTTCCTCCCGTGAAGAACGCCCTAAAGAGGTCAAATTCAAAAATAAAAAACTTCCCGTGAGTGCTGCAAGTTTGGTAGCAACCAGGGAGCAAAAGTGTGTTTTTTGCGGAAAAAATCATGAGAGTAAAGAGTGTTTCTTGGCTCGGTCTTTGCCCCTAAAGGAAAGGTTAGATAAATTAAAAGAGTTAAAGTGCTGCCTACGCTGTCTTAAGCCTGGACATTTTGCTAGGGATTGTAAACAATTTATACAATGCCATTTGTGCAAGCGATCTCACCCTATAATTTTATGTCCCGAGATTCAAGAAAAAAAGAGTGAGAGTGCAGCGAGTGTAAAAAGCTCGACTACGGTACAAACTACTATGTCTACACCTTCATGTATAAAAGAAGTCCTCCTTATGACATTAATGGTTGAAGTAGTGTCAGGGGGCATGAGGAAAAAAGTCAGGTGTCTTTTAGATTGCGGTTCTCAAAGGTCGTATGTTCTGAAATCTACAGCCGAAGCTTTAAAATTAGAAAGCCTTTCCTCTGAAAATTTAACTCACACGCTGTTTGGGGGAACAAGAACTGAGTCTAAAAATCATAAACAATATTCTATGAGAGTAAGTCCTGTAGGAAGACGTACGGAATATCAGTTCTGCTTTCTAGATCAAGAAAAAATTTGTGGAGGGATACCACGCGTCTCTAAAGGTCCTTTATTGAAGGAATTAAAAAAGCACAGAATTTGGATTTCAGATGTGGGTGAGGGTTACCCGGAAATAGAAATTTTAATAGGTAGCGATATTTATGGACAGATTCTAACGGGTGATGTAATTCAACTTAATGGGGGTTTGACAGCCATTAATACTAAATTGGGTTGGACTTTGTGTGGAGAACCAATAGGATTAAATGTTCAGAGTTTTGAAGGTGCACAATCCATGTTAGTAACTAATCTTCATGTTCAAAACATGAAAGTTTCTGATATGTGGAGTTTGGAAACAATTGGTATTGCAGATGAAGCGCAAACGTTTTCCAAAATGGTGGAGGATCAATTAGCTCAGGAACAATTTTTGAAGGGGCTTCATAGAAACGAAGATGGGAGATATTGCGTAAGCTTGCCTTGGGTTCAAAAATTTCCACCTAACATTGCCTCTAATCGGCATATTGCAGAAAAAAGGCTTTTTGCCACTACTCGTAAATTGAAGAAATTAAATAACTTTGACGAATACGATAAGATATTTAATGAATGGCTGTCTGAAGACGTAGTAGAAAAAATCCCTGAATCTGAAAATAATATAAAGGGACATTACTTGCCACATCATCCAGTTATCAAGTTAGATAGTTTAACTAGCAAAATTAGGCCCGTTTTCGATGCCTCGTGCAAATCCGATAATTCGTTGTCGCTAAATGATTGTTTGATAAAAGGTCCGAATCTCGTAGAAGAAATCCCAGCGATTTTAATGAGGTTTAGAGAAAAGGCGATTGGCGTAACTTCGGATATTAGGCGAGCATTTTTACAGATTGGCATAAAGCGGGAAGACCAAAATTATCTAAAATTTCTTTGGTGGGAAAATAAAAATATTTGCGAATTCCGTCATAAAAGGGTTGTTTTTGGGGTTACCAGTAGCCCATACCTGTTGGCAGCGGTGATCTCATTCCACCTTAAAAATATGCCAACAGAGTTTGAAGTTGTTGCCCAAAAGCTTTTAAGTTCATTTTATGTAGATAACTGCGTAACTTCAGTTGATACGAGCGCAGAACTTGAAAAGTTTATGAACCAAGCAACTAATATTATGGCCGAAGCCAAAATGGACTTACGTATGTGGACATTTGGTCCCGAAAATGAAAGTTTATCTTCACAGAACACTGATCATGTCTCTCCCGTTTTAGGTCTTCAGTGGGACCGTATAAATGATGATTTATTCATTCCATTCAAAACGGATCAAATATCATCAGACTTATCAAAAAGAAAACTGCTAGCCATAGTTCATTTGGTATTTGATCCACTAGGTTTCGTTGTGCCAATAATGGTACCTGCAAAGTTAATACTTCAAGAAGCCTGGGCAATTAAGGCAAATTGGGACTTACCTTTGCCAGATGAATTAAAAACTCGGTTCTTACGATGGTACCAGGGACTGTCTTGTATTTCACAGCTTAAGTTTCCTCGTCGTATAGGTTATGGAAAAAGAGATTCTTGGTCACTTCATGTATTTTGTGACGCCAGTAGAAGCGCTTATGCCACCGTTATATTTTTAAGAAGTGAAGAAGATGGAAAGGTTTATGTGAAGTTCGTTGCAGCAAAATCTCGTGTATCTCCATTGAAGAAGGTGACAATTCCGCGATTGGAATTGTTAGCATGTGTTTTAGGTGCACGTTTAGCCAAATACGTTGCTGACGCTTTGTTCTTAGAAGAAGTTCCCATCCAATACTGGACGGATGCAACTGTAGCTCTTTGCTGGATACAACGAGACGAAAACTGGGGTGTGTTCGTGAATAATAGAGTCAAGGAGATTCGAAGTCTGTCGAAGAAAGAATGCTGGAGACACATTCCAGGAAAAATCAATCCTGCTGATATAGCCTCTCGTGGCTGTACCTCCCAACATCTGTTACGATGCGGTTGGTGGGAGGGTCCTGAATTTCTGAGAGCTACTCCCGAGGAGTGGCCTGAATTTAAATTTTCACCAGATGAAGAATTAATCGCATCAGAGTTAAAAAGAACAAAAATTATTGACCTAAGCGTGAAAATAGAGAGACCTGAGTGGTACGAACGTTTTTCTAGTTTTTCCAAAATTGTGAGAGTTTTCTCCTGGATGTTGCGGTTTGTGAATAAACTGAGAAAGAAGTCTTCTTATAATACTAATACTCTAACAGTGGAAGAAAAAACTAAAGCTGAGATGATTCTGTGGGGTATAGAACAGAAAAAGTATTTTAACGAGAAAGAAAATTCCGTCCATGGTCTGCTGGTGGTGCGAGGTGATGACGATGTTCTTCGTGTGAAAACTAAAATCATCGAACGTGATGATGAACTCTCCTTTTTATATCCAGTTCTTCTTCCGTCCAAGCATTACATAACTGAATGCCTGATAAGAGAATATCATATAAAGTACTGCCATGCTGGTGTGCAGATATTGGCTGCCAAATTAAGGCAGCAATACTGGATAATTTCTTCAAAAAGAAATATAAGATCTTGCGTAAGCCGTTGTGTCGTATGCAAAAGATTCACGGCAAAAGCTTTAACTACTCCACCAATACATTTACCCCTTGACAGAGTAAGGGATTCTGCGGTTTTTGAAATAACGGGAATGGTAACAATGAAATAACTCTGTGGCCCTCTGCTTTTAAAACCAAAGGGTAAAGCCTGGATCGTGTTATACACTTGTGCAGTGTACAGAGCAATTCACCTTGAGCCCCTCACGGCACTCAGCACGGAGTCCTTCCTGCAAGCTTTCCGAAGATTCATCGCTAGACGAGGACGTCCGTCAACGGTGTATTCCGACAACGGAACCAATTTCAGAGGAACGGACAATGCATTGAAGCGGCTTGATTGGCAGAAAGTCACTGAAAATGAATGTTATCCAATCAAGTGGAAGTTCAATCCCCCTACTGCAACCTGGTGGGGGGGATGGTGGGAGCGTCTTATTCGTTCAATTAAGACTTTGCTCGTGCGCATTTTAGGAAGATCCTCGGTGAATTTTGAAGAGCTTTTAACAATCCTTTGTGATGTTGAAGCCACAATAAACAGTCGTCCATTGACTTACGTTTCAGATGATTCTGATGAGCTCATACCTTTGACACCCTCCATGTTTTTGCAAGATATAAAACAAGTGGGAGTGCCTGATCTAGATTCCATCGACTCCAATAAACTGAATGTGCGTGTGAGTTATTGCAACACTTTGCGACAAGAATTGAGAAATCGTTTCCGCAAAGAATATTTGGGCCAACTCGTTCAAAAGGCCAGTGTTAAATGCCAAGAACTGAAAGTGGGGGACGTTGTCCTCATCGAAATTGAAAATAAAAAACGTGTGTTGTGGCCCATGGGAAAAATTGTGAAAATCTACAATAGTAGGGATGGTGCTTCCAGAGTAGTGCAGTTAAAGACGAACAACGGTTGTTTGACACGACCAATCCAAAAACTTTATCCACTAGAGGTTTCAACTGCTGGAGACCCTGTACTCACCCTTACAACGGACACTAGATCGAGATATAGAAGGTTGCTTAAACCCCGTAAGAAATAATGTTTAAGACTGTAATAGAATGACTTTTATTTGACATTTAGTTATTAGAAACTCTAATTCATCATGTTATATCATTTATATATTGTATTTTAATTTAGTTCTTACTATTTTGTTTTTCATGTCTTTTTATTTAATCTAGTAAAGCTCAATTTAACTTTCATTTCTAATATTAAGAATTTTTTTGTCAATTGTGAAATAGTTGATTTTAAGAAAATCAAGGTGGGAGGATGTTGGCGATTGATCTCAACCACGTAAGTAATAAAAGCAGATGGCGCATCGAGTAGGAAAAAAAAAGGCTAACGTAATAATTTTTCGCCCGCCCCTTTTGGCTGACGTAATCAGAGATAGATATGCTGCTGAGGTAGTATTGTGAGTTTTTGAGTTTAGTTTTGAACAAGCGTTAGAATATTTAAAGAAGACTTAATTTTAAAGTCTTGGGCGTTGACCCACAAATTTTTGCTGCGATGAAATATATTCAAATACACAAGTTTTATATGATAAATTTATTACTAGAAAAAAGCTTCTATACAGTTCTATACAGTTATACTTTCAACTGTGGAAATATTCTAATTTAAGCCGGTTTGGTTGAGATCGCTTCTGCCAACAGAAAAGGTATAATTTAAAATGCGGGAGGTACAGTTCAACCGTGCCACATATTTTGAAAGTGAGTTAGTTTCTTGTACTTATAGTATGATTATTTCTCTGTAAATATTGTAATATAGTTGTGTATGTGTTCTAAATTTAATCTTGTATATAGTCTAAACTTAAGCTTATTGTGTGTGTATTCCAAATTTAAGCAGTGTAAAATGTTTTTAAGTCATTGTATTTAAATATTCCATTAAATTTAAGATTTATTAATTTGTTTGTTTTAAATTTGAAGTCTAGTTTTGTTTTATTTAAGAATAAGAATTAGCCGCCCTGCGAGCACGTCATCGCAGTTTCGCGGCACATTTCTATGTCGGTTTTGTTTTCGTTTTTTTTTCTTTTGAGTTCTGACAACCACAGAGAAGTACAATTGACTTCAAAACTCTCTAAAGCGGAAGAGTTGTCATGTTCGGTACTATCAATAGAATTTTTACTAGATATCAACTGAGTTAATTCATTTGTTATAAACTCTAGCGCATTGTCTCCATGTTCTCCTGAACAAAATGCAGTTTTCTTTATTCTGGGTTCTAAAAATGTTGCTTTAGAGACAATTTAACTTGTTTCCAAAGAGCGTAATCGTCTATAAATTGCATCTAATAATTTGCTTTGCAGCCAGGTACCCAATTCCGTGTTCCGAGCAGTTTTTTTAATTGTATGATCAAGGCCTCTTGTGAATAGAACTATGATGGATATTGTAGGGTATTTTTCTCCAGACAATTCTTTCGTCATTAAGTCAATGGGCTTTAACAGAAGAATGCAATCTGATATAACATCCCATTCTGATGCATCCAAAAATGACGGAGCTTTTGGGAGATGTGAAATAGCAGCCGACAACGGTGCTTTAATTTGTACAGGCCTATCTAACATTATAAAAGTTGAATTCCAGTGGGTATTGACGTCCTGTTTTACTTTTAAAAGTGGTAGTTTCATTAACTCTTGCATGTCTCTTAATTGATTTGAAGCTAAAACGCTATGCCTGAAATGATAAACTATAGTTCAGCATTTTGTAAAATAGCCTTCAGAGTTGGGATTTTTGTTAAGCTTTCATTCACAATTAAGTTTAATACATGAGCAACATAAGGATGGTGATATTTATGAAGATGATCTATAATAACACATTTTATGTTGGCTCCGTTATCAGACACAATTGCTACTATTTTATCAAAAATTTCCCATTCATCAAAAATTGAAGAAAGAACAGATGCGATATTTTTTGCTGTGTGACTTTCCACCACTTCTTTTGTACTAAGAACTTGAGAAAATAATTTATTCTCGTAAATAAAATGACAAGATGCGGTGATATATGACTTACAACTGTCTGATGACCACAGATCGGTTGTAGCGGATAAATAATGAACACTGCAAAGCATATCTTTTACTTTGGATCTGGTTTCATTGTAGAGTTCTGGCAGCAATACTGATGACAAATGTTTTCGACTAGGTGGTTTATACAATGGATATAGTTTTTTGGAGTACTCCAGAAATCCTGAATTTTCCACAATTGACAAAGGTTGATAATCCTGGAAAATCATTTTTACAATGCTTTTATCAATTTCCTGTTTTTCTTTTGTGGATAACTCTGCTTTAGCACCAAATATTCATAACTGCCTCTGCCTTTTAATAGGAGGTTCGTCACATTTTTCTTCATCAACAGATGCACATTCAATCAGTTCTTTCTGAACCGAAGTTAAAGGTGAAGAAAATTGGGTGCCTGAACTATTTTCTTGCCGAAAAGAATTAACAGTAGTTGGAAGCAGTCTTCTTAAATGTAAATTAATATTAGTAGCGTTTCCACAGAATTTCAAATCTTTTTTACACACTTGACAAGTAACAAAGTTACCACTCTCACATTTTTTGAAGTTATTCTAAACTTCTGATCTTTTGCAGCCTGGTTTCTTTTCTTTTTTTTTTTTACATAATATAACTTGAATAGAATAAATAAAATTTTGAAATAAACGTAACTTAAAATAAGATAACATTTACCATTTAAATTTCTAAAGAAATTTTCAGCATTCAAACAATTTGCGAAAAACAAAGCATTATGGCAACCGTAATATTTATATCAAAACTGAAAAACATTAAAAAGAAAAGAAATTGTTCCGAGCTGTAAATTATAAAACGTTATCATAAACAAAAGAGAAGCCTTTGTACGAAAAATAAACATTTGATTGGCAGAGAGAGGCGCTACACATACTTTTCTAATAGACAGATGTAAATCTGACACGTGATCATAAAAAAAAGAAAAAGAAAAGCAAACGATTTTACGTAGAATAAACATTCGAAGAGTGAAACAGACGAAATGTCGCCCCACATTTAGTGAAGAATTCCACAACGAAATTAATGTTTTCTTCTTCGAATCAGATCTTTTTCATACTAAAAGTTCACTGTTTCTTATTTTTTTATAAAATATCCTCGATGATGTTACACATAATAAAAAGTTCAAATAAATAAAAAATTAACAAATTTATTATTACCAAGCAAAAGCCTGGTTCAGACAATAGCCGGTTATACCGCCAGCCACTCGGTTCAAATATTACATCACATCTCAATCTGAATTAAAACTGAAAAACAGTAAAAGAAAGGGTTACAATAATTATTATTGGCGACACGTAATTTCGCCAATCCAAACAACAGAAAGGGGGTTTTCACACACTGCCCTGGATGAACAATTACTATTGTTCATAATTCAAATTAAATTTCTAAAAAATTTTAAACTACATTGATAAGATAAAAATAGAACATACTTACAATAAGGAGGTTACACAAACTGTGTTTTCACAGGAGTAAATACTGAAACTAAAATATACAAAATAATAGGATTAGAAAACGTTAATAGTAAGAAAATGTAAATAAAATGTTCATTATAATGTTCATTTAGTCCATAATATCTAGTTCCAGTTTATAAATCAATTGGACTGGTCTTTTTATCACACCGGAAACAGTCTGAATGGCACATGATCTAATTTTCGAGTCTCTTCCTAAAAACAGTTCTGTTATTCGTCCACATTTCCACATGTGCTTTGGAGTTTTATCCTCATTAATCAACACAACATCTCCAATTTCGAATTCAGTTGGAGTTTTGACTGGAGCTGTAAAATTGGCAGAACGAAGTTCTAGAAAATATTCCTGTCTCCAACGTTTCCAAAAATGATTTAATACTTGATCTCGATATCTCAAAATTTTGGTCAGTGTTATTTTATTCGATTTAGTTTCTGAAACACAATGAAGATCTCGTAGAGAATTTATTCGCTTGCCGATCAAAAAATGAGAAGGTGTAATTTCCTGCTTTCCAGGAGAAGCTTTAAATTTTGTACAAATGAGGCATTTTTTCAGTACGGATTTTATCAATTTTCGTGCTCTGATTATAAAATATTTTTCTCGTAGATGAGCTAATGTAGTTGCCATTCCATAATGGAAAACCTTTTCATGGGCATTCTGAATCAACAGTTTTGTATAAGTACTCCCATTTGGAAGTATAAAAGGATGTTTTTCCCTTTGAGAAAATTCTGAAAATTGTAATCTGCCAGATACAATCAGTAAATCATTCGCATCTAATTTTGGATTTAGATTATAGCTGATATAGCTTATAGGCTTTCCCTTTTTCAAAAAGTTAATTTCACGATCAAAGACAGATAACTGAGTTTGTTTTATCCAATAAATTTCTGCTTTTTCAATTTCTGGAGCTGTCAGCTCACCTGAAATTTTAGTTTTACTTTTGTTGATATTATTTAGAAATCTTAAGATCCATGCTGTAATGTTGAGTAATTTGGAAATATTACTAAAATTTTCTAATTTTAACAATGATTCTGGAGGTACAACACCTACTGTACAAGATATTTGGGCAGAACTCAAATTCGATTACTTTCTTTCATTCAAAGTGTTTTGATTTAGAATGTTTACATTAAATGGTACCTTTTCAGGTTTTGGCCAACTGTCCTTTGGTAATGATAACCATTCAGGACCATAGTACCATAATTTATTTTAGTGAGGTTATGTAAATTCTCGCCTCTAGTAAGAAGATCACTCGGGTTATCCTTACCCGGAATATACTTCCACAATTTCGGATCAGTTAAAGACTGTATTTCTATAACCCTGTTAGCCACAAAGGGCTTCCAATTCTTGGCTGATCCTTTTATCCAGTATAACGTAATAGTGGAATCTGACCAGATATGCATTTCCAAATTTTGAATTTAAATACATTTTTTAAATATTTAGACATCCTAGCAGCTATTAATGCCCCCATTAATTCAAGACGAGGGATTGTCAAACACTTAATCGGTGAAACTCTACATTTTGCCCAAATAAGACTGGGCATAATTTCAGTATTACTTGTGATATACCGAAAATAAGCTACAGCTCCATAAGCCTTAGGGCTGGCATCGGAAAAAATATGAATTTCAATTGGGTCCGAAAATTCAAGGCCCTGCGGAAAATATTTGCTGGGAACCTCAAATTTATCTAAATGTTCCATTTCTGAACACCAATTTTCTTATTCAATTATTAAATCATCAGGGAATTTTTCATCCCTTTCCAAACCCCTTTTCCATGTTTCCTGTAGCAAACTTCTCATACGAATAGAAAATGGTGCGATGAATCCAATAGGATCAAAGATTTTTAACATGGCTTTAAGAACAACGCGTTTGTTGGATTAAATTTCCATTCATCAGGAAAGGATTGTACATCAAAACGTAAAATATCCCAATTAGTATCCCATAATAATCCCAAGATCTTCAAAGAATTATTCGAATTTTCTTCTGAGTCACATAATTTATTTTCCTCCCATATTTTTCTAAGTTTAACAGAATTAGCATTGAATTTTCGCAAATTCATACCAGCTTCCCTAAAAATATCCGAAGCGGTTGATGATAGATAAAAAGCGTCTTCATCAGATTTTGACCCCGTTATTAAATCATCTACGTACAAAGATGAATTCAAGATCTTAACAACTTCAGGATGATCAATATATTTCCAAATATGATATCTAATCGTTGCAGCCAAAATAAAGGGACTGCAAGCTACCCCAAAAGCAGCTCTAGTAAATCTCAAAAAAGTTAAGTTATCATTTTCCTCACCAAACCACAAAAAATTTAAATAATCCCGATCCTCTTCTGATATCCCAATTTGCAAAAAGGCTTTTTCTAAATCAGCGCAAAATGCAATATTATATTTTCTAAAATTCATTATAACATCAAGTATGTTCTGATTCAGATTAGGACCTGGGTATAAACAGTCATTTCAAGAATTTAAATGCTTTTCTTTAGAAGAAGCATTGAAAACCATCCTCACTTTGGTAGTTAATTTATCCTCTCTTAAAACTGGTCTATGAGGCATAAAATACCCATTCTCAATTATTCTATCAGGGCAGTCTTCAACAATTCCGGTAGTTTTTTTTCCAATACAATAGCCTTATATTTTTTACATAAGTCATTATCCTTTTCGAGTTAACGATTTAATTCGTTAAAACGATTCCTTGCTATTATAAAATTATTATCTACTCTAATTTTCTCATCCTACCACAATAAACCCGTTTCGTACCTATTATTAACAAATTTTAAATTATTCTCAAATTTATTCACAATTTCCTTATCCATATCTGAAATATTTTCATTTGATTGCGTAATACCCAAAGATTCAATTTCCCATAAAAATTTCAAATCCTCCCACTCTAGATTTACAACGGACAGATTTAAAACAGATGCGTATTTCAAATTCCTTTTCTCATCTTCATAAAACCCACAAAGCAAGTTTCCGAAAAGACTTTGACATAAAAATAGAGATTTAGTTATTTTATGTACCTCTCCCTTGTGACAGGTTTGATAAAAATAATCCGCTCCAATTAATATATTTATTTGAGAATCGCATGGCGCAGCAAAATTCGACAACTTGTAGGGCGCCAATTTGTCTGTTATCTGTTTGTTAAGAAGTGGGGGATGAATCGTTGTATTAGAAATTACGTCTGTAACCAAAGCCTCAATAAAAATGAAACGCGATTTGTCTTCATCATGAGATAATTTTAATTGCACGACGTCATAAGTTTTAATTTGCGGCTTAGTAGTTGCAAAGGAGAATATCTGAAGTTTTTCTCTACGAATAATTCGGGGATTTAATTTTGAAACTAACTGATTTGTTACAAAAGATTTTTGACTACCTCAATCATATAAACATCAGGAAAGTTCAGAATTTATTCCAGATTCCACTTTTACACAAGCTGTTTGTAAAATAACCTCTTTAAAAGAATTTTCATTTGAATTGACTTTACAATGAGAAATCGAAGTGATTACAGAGTCAGCTGATTTGATTTTTTTCGGGACAGTTTGATTAGAATTCCTATTTAAACAAACCGAAAAATGATGAAAATTGCTATTACAAAACTTGCACTTTTCAGAATTAAATTTACACTTGGCCGACACATGAAAATTTCAGAAACAAACAAAACAACGACCATGGATGCGCAATTTATCACGTTTTTGATGAATAGAACAATCTTTACATGATTTAGAATCGTGATCATTTTCACAAAATATACAAACATTTTTTACATTAGTAGACAATGCAGAGGCTGAAGGAATGTCACGTTTATAATTATTCAACTGTTTATAATTGTTCTTATACTTTGTATTTTTAGCACTAAAACTATTTTCAGAGTTCTGCAGTGTCATCGTAGCTTCTCGAGATTGGACTTCGTTTTTAATGAAGGAAAGAAGCTCTTCGATCTCCATTTTATCAGTATTGGCTCTTTTACGATTAAAATCTAGTGCTATTTCAGAAGGTATTAATTTCATTAAAATCGGGCAGAGAAGATGACCATAACTTCCTGACGTAACACCAAGAGAATTTAAATTTCTTATTTGAATTTCGCAATTATCATACAATTCTCGTAATTCTTTAACATTCGAAGCATTCTTTACCTGTTTTAAATTTAACAATTTACTCATATGAGCATTGATAACCAGGTCGCTACGACCATAGCGATCTTTTAACAAATCAACAGCAGCTTTGAAATTTTCCTCGGAAAGTGAAAAACCTGCAACAGCATTATACGCACTGCTTCCAAGCAGGGATTTTAAATATACGAATTTATCAATTGGGGTTAAATTAGAATTTTTCTCAATAGCATTAGAAAATTGCCCCCAAAATTCGAGCCAAGAACTGCTATCACCAAAAAATTTGTTTATTGTCAGCTTCGGCAATTCCATAGATTTCTCTATATTTCCGTTTTGAGAGCCGGATTCATTTTTCATAAAATTTTGAAAAGCGTTATTTTGGTGTTGTGAGTTGCGTTCATTTAAGAACATCGTTATTTTGTAACACGATTCGATAATTTTTTCACTATATCTTTCTGAGCTTTCAATTTCTTTTTCGAAATCTGCATCAGCGATTTCGTCTTGTATGTCAGAATTTAGTTTTTTTAATGTTTCATATTTTTCATTTAACTGATCTTTACAAATATTTAACATGTCAAACTTATTTTCTAATGACATAGAATCATCTTCAAGAATTGTACAAATTTTTGTACACAGCTTAGTGGTTTGCGTACGTAAGCCTGAACGTTTCTTTTTTAACGTATCTATAGTAGCCATATCAATTTTTATTTTCAGTTCAACAATAAAATAAATTAGACTGAGCTTACCTCAAGTCTTCAGAGAATCATAATTCAAAAACGAAATCATAAATCCAGTCCAGACATCCTATCGCGGACGCAGAGACGGATCTAGACTAAATTTTAGCCGGGGCAAGATTGTAAATTTGCGCCCCCCCCCCCTTTGCTCCCAAGAATATCAGAATAAAATCTGCGTAAACAATTGCTTAAGGAAGTAATATTAATACTCAATACTCAAAATCTGTATTTTTACTATGTATTTTTCCTATATAAAAAGTACAATATTACACAATACAAAAATTACAGAAAATATACCGGTTTTAACATCTACAATACCCTCTATTAAAGATTTACTTTGCGTGTTTTCTTTGATGCAAAATTTTTTATTATGTCGGCATAAAGTAATTTGTAAGCTATCTCATTTTCTAAATTTATTATACATAAACTGGATAATCGTTGTTCTTTTGTTAAATTTCTTGGATATCTTTTAATCAATTTTAATTTACTGAAACTTCTGTCATTAGAAGCGACGGATACAGGTAGTGTTAGTAATATTTTTAGACAAGTAGTTAGATTTGGATAAGCATCCTGAAGTCCATATAAATTTATAATTCTTAGCAGTTCAATAGCCGAACTTGACTTCATCTTTTGGTCGAACTCCAGTGCATGATATTTGAAGCTTTCGACTTCCAGAAGAAGTTCCTCTTTATCTATATCGTTTTTATACATATTTGCCAACTGCTCAGTTTGCGCTTGTAATTCTTCTTATGATTCTTTTAGGAAATGCTTTCCATGAAGAAAACTAAACATACCATAGAGAATTTGAATAGCTTCAAATCTGTTTCTTAATTCAGTTAGGATTCTGTCAACTACTTCAACGATCTTTAGTTTGAATTTCTCACGATCATTACTTTAATCTTAACAAAGTTCATCAAAAAACCTCTTCTTTTTCTGTCTTCCTCGTTTCCCTAAATTTTGCCTCAACACCAATATCAATAGCAATACCATTCACATCCTGTGTTGCATTAGTTGCAATACTTGCCCTTTCTGAATCTACCATATTAACCCGTTCGGGACCATGGGTCCATATATGCACCCTCAAAAAGAGAATACAGAATTTGTTTTAGGCCCCAGTAAAAAATAAAAGTAATATTTGCTTTCTCTAATTAGAGCATTGTTGTGATAGTTTAAGTAAAGGTAGCTTTTTTAAAAAAAGTGGTGCCAACCGAATAAAATTTGTGTAAAAGCCGCCGGTCCCGAAGGGGTTAATGAGACCATCTAAGTGTTTTACAGACCTATCAATCGTCATGTCTTCCCTTTGAGAAAGTTTGTTCACTATATCGAGTTGAGTCAGCACTTTATGCCAGAAGCATGTCATCACTATGAATTCAAATTTGGTAATATTAAAGAGCAGTGAAGAAGCTTCTGTTTTTGTTTCAGGAGTTGCTAATGGGTCAGTTTGTAATTCCTTTAGAACATTTATGATCTTTCCAATATGTTTATAAATTGTTATTACAGATTCACGTTTTGATGACCACTGAGTAGTACTTTGTAATTTTAGTGAAAGAGGCACATGTTTTCTTAGAATGTCCCATCTACTAGTTGAGACACTAAAATATTTGTAAAGACAATTTAAGATACCAAAAAAAGTCTCGGCTTCTGGTAAAATTTTGGCAGCATTTACACCAACAAGGTTGAGGGTATGAGCAGAACAAGGAACAAAAAATGCTAAATCATTTGCTTGCAATATTTGTGTTTGGACTCCTTTATATTTTCCGGACATATTGGAGCCATTGTCGTAGGATTGGCCCCTACAGTTATTAAAAGCTAGATCATCGTTTTCTAATTTCTGTAAAATGAGTTCTGTAAGGGCTTCTCCAGTTTTCTGGCTGACATTGAAGAAGTCAATAAAACCTACAATTGACCTACATTAGAAATAAAGAAGCAAGCATTTTTTTTTAAACGGGAAAATTTTTTTCAAATAACTATAACTTTTTAAAAATTATAGTAGAACTGTTATAAACTTTATTCGTTATTGTACGTAAAAAGAAACAGGAGATTTGAAGCGAAAATACAAGCATTGCAAGAAATGTAAACAATCATGACGATCTCGATTAAAAGTAACTTTTAAATTTATTGCTATGTTAACCTATGCCGTTTAAATTTAATTAATGTACTTTTTTGCTTCAAAATTAGTACAAGTGGCGTGACTGTGAAGCACAACTTTAGTTAACATGTTTCATTAGATAAACATTTCTAATGAAAGATTTAATTAATTTTTAAAAAGTATAGGTGCGATATTTCGGAAATTAAAATTTAAAAGGCTTATTAACAACTGATATGCATAAATAAAAACATAAAACTGATTCCCATGGATAGAAAACCTTTTTAACTACATAAATAAAATGTCTTCAAAGGACCAGAACGCGTTGAATTCTCAACAGAGTAAGTTTCGTTTTCATTTTTTAGACGAAAATGTCTGTTAATTACAAGAATATCTAAATTTAGAAGAATTTAACCCTAGAATGCTACCCATTCGTCTCCTGGACGAAGCTCATAACAAATAATTTTTCAGAAATTCTTTGGTACCAGTATTTTATTACAGAAAATAATCTCTACTTGGAAAAAAAGGACTTTTTTTCCTTTTAAGCAGAGATTTTCTGTAATAAAATACTGGAGCCGAAGAATTTCTGAAGAATTATTTGTTATGATCTTCGTCCAGGAGACGAAAGGGTAGCATTCTAGGGTTAATAAAAAAGCGATTTATAATTATTTTCTTCCATATCAACTCAGTTATTGCATAGAAAAGGAGATTTTTAGAACATAAATAATACATATAAATTGTTATATGGTGTAGCAGGTATAAAAAAACAATTAACTTGGTTGCTTACCTTCATGAATATCGCTTGGCTTAAGCCATGAGGACATACTAGATGGTAGCTGTGAAGCCTACTCTTTTCTTTTTTTAGCCTTCTTTCTGTAATAATCTCACGAATGTCTTTTAGACATAACCGAAATAAAATACTGCATACGCTGTGAAGCAACATACAGGGTGGCCATAATTAAACTGCAAGTGTTCAAGGGGTGCTGGAGAGAAAACTACCGGGTATATTCCAGTGAAATTTGGTATCTACACGTTTCAGAACATGCGCAAGTCAAATATGCAAAAAAAAATCACCATTTTCACCCGATAGATGGCGCTGTACCGTATTTAAACGTTCACCGGTGGCATATACAACCTCCAAAATCGATAGACAGAGCATAATGACATTCTAAGAGGCATATAAACAATATAAAATAACATTTACAGTCTATCAAAATTCCATACAATTCTCTTCAGTAATTAAATTTTTACAGTAACATGTAATAAAAATTAGCGTAAATAAGATCACAAATTAAACAATCCATAAAGACGCTTTGGAAAACAAGCCATTATTTATTCAATGAAATTATTACATGATGTTCTCAATGTGTGAACCACCAGATGCAACCACATGCTAAAAACGTAAAACAGCATGGTCCACCGTCGCATTTAAAATCTGTGGTGTAACACACCTAACGTGTCTCGTTATGCTAGATTTCAATTCAGCAACAGAAGCATGTCATTCTCTTAAAACCATATCTTTCAGATGTCCCCACAAATAAAAATCGCAAGGGTTAAGGTCCGGTGAACGTGGGGCCAAGCGTTGTCGAAACCTTTGCTTATGACTTGGTCCGCATCAAAGGTATCATGCAGCAATTTTTTAACATTTTTAGCGATGTGAGGGGGTGCTCCGTCCTGAATAAATACCGTGGTTTCTAAACAATGTCTCTCTTGCAATGCTGGAATCAATTGTTGTCTCAACATCGCACCGTAGCTAGTCCCTGTAACACTAGAGCGTTTGGGACCACTTGGAGTTGGGGTCTCAAAGAAATATGGGCC
Organism: Maratus michaelseni; assembly: GCA_963931845.1. Classification (NCBI taxonomy): domain Eukaryota; kingdom Metazoa; phylum Arthropoda; class Arachnida; order Araneae; family Salticidae; genus Maratus; species Maratus michaelseni. The sequence continues at coordinate 125,026,638 of OZ007594.1, read as the reverse complement.
CACAAGAAAATCACAAGTCATTCCACACCATACAGTTACATAATCGGAATGGAGGGGTTCTTCACGTTTAGCGTATTGTTTGTTCGTTCCCCATATCCTGCAGTTATGCGCATTTGCACTACCTGATAGTGTAAAATGCTCCTCGTCTGTCCACAATATTCTCTGTATCCAAGTGTCATCTTCACTGATTTTCGACAGGACAAGGTTTGCAAAATCAAATCTTAGGGTGTCATCATGAGGTTTCAATTCTTGAAGAATTTTAATTTTATACGGATAACGCCGAAGAATGTGGCGCAACACTTTATGCACAGTTGACCAGGGTAGAGATAATGTCAGAGCCACACTTCTTGCACTCACATGTTGCAGCATACTGGCTCCTGAACTGCTACTCGTAGTCGCAATGGCGTCATCAATTTGTTGCACTTTTTCCGGGTTTACGGGCCGTCGCCCTCTTGTGCCTGGAATAACGCCCAATTTTCCTGATTCTTCAAATTTCAAAATCATATTTTTCAATTTATTGACACTCATTGGACCTCTTCTTAATCGTTTCATACGCCGGTATTCTTTCAGAGTAGCTGAATAATTGCTACCATTCTGATAGAATATCTTCTCTAACAATGCACGTTCCTGCTTATTCAGAGTCATGACTGGCCTTTACTTAATGTATTGATGTTTTTATGATGTTTTATGTTTCGATGGGCTTAAAATTTGCATATATGCCGTCGATGAGCATTGAAAGACGGTATAGCGCCATCTATCGGGTAAAAATGGCGATTTTTTTGCATATTTGACTTGCGCATGTTCTGAAACGTGTAGATACCAAATTTCACTGGAATATTCCCGGTAGTTTTCTCTCCAGCACCCCTTGAACACTTGCAGTTTAATTATGGCCACCTTGTAGAACGGTGCCATGAAAGAGATTAAGTAAAATCTCTAAATTTTAAATAAATACAAATTTCTTAAAAATACTGGTGGCAATGTGATATTTTATATAATGTAATACAAATTAATTTATTTTTTATTTCTGATCCTTATGCAACGAAAGTAAACCGCCGTTGAACAAAATAAAATTGAATATTTTTTCATGTGAATTTTTAATTTTCCTTTATTTTTAATCTTTTATGATTCCTCATTTTTGCACCCTTCCAAGTCTTGCACCCGGGGCAGCTGCCCCGGCTAACCCCCCCTTAGATCCGTCACTGCGCGGACGCCAGAAATGAAGAATTCCACAACGAAATTAATGTTTTCTTCTTCGAATCAGATCTTTTTCATACTAAAAGTTCACTGTTTCTTATTTTTTTATAAAATATCCTCGATGATGTTACACATAATAAAAAGTTCAGATAAATAAAAATTAACAAATTTATTATTACCAAGCAAAAGCCTGGTTCAGACAATAGCCGGTTATACCGCCAGCCACTGGGTTCAAGTATTACATCACATCTCAATCTGAATTAAAACTGAAAAACAGTAAAAGAAAGGGTTACAATAATTATTATTGGCGACGTATAATTTCGCCAATCTAAACAACAAAAAGGGGGGTTTTTACATTTAGTTTGAATGAAGTCTGGGGTAGTTCTTAGTGCTACAACATTTGAATACAAAGAATCGATTCTGATTTCGATTCTGAAAAGTTTTCGAAAACTAAGGTATCTATTCTTAAAAGATCTCGATTCGGCCCATCACTACATACAATTTTTTGAAAATTTTATGATTTTGAGCTTCATAGCAGGTACTCAGCTATAAGTACACAAAATTTCATGTCTGTAAGTTATATAGTTTCTGAGAACCGGCTCTAGGACGGATAGACAACGTAACAGGACGAATAGGGTTTCGCGAGATGAACGAAACCCTAAAAATGGTGGCTGTCTAAAGAGAAAAAAAATATCTTAAAAAAAATAAATCTGACTGTTTTTTTCTGTTTCGTTTCCAGCAGTATATAATTATATAAGAGAAAACCTGACAAAATTAGACGAGAATCAATTCAGTATTTTTAGATTAATCGTTGTCCCCGATTCCAAAAATGCACTTTTGAGACAAGTGAGTTTAAAGATTTGTGTGATAGTACAATGCATATTATTTACTTATATAGAATCATCTATTCCAACACCATAAAGTAGCCCTTCTTCAGTTAATAAAGCCTCTGTAACAAAAAATCGTTATTTTTTAAATTTATGATGAGGTATAACCTCATTTGGTGTAGATTTTTCTGATACTACATAATTTGTTATTTCATTTCGACATTTTAATCAGTGTAAATGCTGATTTTTGTAAAAAAATATTTAAATAGGAAATTTATGCCAAGAAAAAATTACACTCCAATGACTCCCAATAAAAACATTGTAAAAATATTCCTTTATTTCCGAAACCTCGTTTAAAAGTGTAAATTTTTTCTTTTTTTTTTCTTTTCTTTTACGCAGTACTATATGCGTAATAATAGTTAGAAATTATTATAAATACAATTATAATAATAATTCCTGAACTTAACAGTTAAAGACATCTTTTTGATAATGCGAACATGTTCATAAATTAAATTGGGATATAATACATTGGAGTTTAACTCATATTTAGAACATGATGATTAACAAATATTAATACACTTTATCAAAATGTATGTCTATTACGCTACAAATTATGCAAATAATTATTAATGAATCTTTATTCAAAGATTTACTTTTCCGAATGTTTTCCAAGCAGTCAGATATGGGTGGAAAGATTTAATTTTCAAGAAATACAAGCGCTCTATTTAGCAATTTTTTTTAGCATTTTTTCGTTTTACTTACCCATCATACGTAGTATAGGGTAAGTCTTGTAATCGTTTTGAAAATCGAAAAATTTTTTTGACGGATTTACACGTTTCAGACAGTGGAGATTCCGAAAAACATATTTTTAGAAAAAAATTTTTGCCGTCCGTCTGTGTGTCTGTGTGTCTGTGTGTGTGTGTGTCTGTAAACGCTCTATCTCCCGAAAAAATTGAGATAGAGACTTGTAATTTGGTATGTACTTAGTATGTAATAATGGGAAGAAGCCTATTTCATTTCAATAACCTCGATTAACCGGAACAATTTTTTTCGGACTCTCGAAATATTCGTTCTGATGAAAGGTATATAAAAATTTTCGAAATTGTTTATTTTAAGAAATGAATATAAAAGACAATAAAAAAACATAAATTTTGAATAAAGCATGAATTCGATCGGATAATTAGTTGCCGAGATATTTGGAATCCTATTTGCCACACTCTTCGATTTTTCATGACCCTGTATTTCATCCAAATTTCACTTCAAAGATATATTTTAATTGGAAATTTGACGCTTAATCAGATGCAATAAACCGCTAGTTAATAGGATTATTATTTTTGGAGTTATAAGGAAAAACCTTTTTCAAGCAATTCAGTAATCGAGCCTTTAAAGTTTGTGACGTCATCAAGCCACGATTTTATTTGAATTGCAATGCATTTTATAAGTAGTTTACACATTTTTATTTTAATATTTTACTTTATGCATATCCATGATGGGTAAGTATTACGGTGGCCCCCAACGACTAGTTTTCATTTGGCCTTAACCAACTAGTATTACTTTTATTCTCATTTCTAATTTTATCAATGATTTCCTTACGCAGTGATAAACATAATTTGTTCGGATAAACTATTCGTTGGGTATAATCTGATTGGTACACATATAAAGTTTACAATTTTTGATTTTTGAAAAAATACTAAATTAAATAACACATTTCACCCTATCATTGTTTGCTATAAATCCAATACAAACTCCAGCAACGTCCCAAAAGCTGTTTGGCACCTATGCGAACGGTCTTTCTAATTTTCAACTAAATGATACATTTATGTTTCGGTGTCCATTAGATTTTAGACATTGGTTGATGTCATAAAACGGACATTCTTGTTTAATATTTTGGCGTCTGTAACTGGCTCGGAAGCACAGTTAAGCAGCTCGATCTGAGTACATTGGTTTTACGGAACATTGCTTGTTGTTTTAAATTTAAATTTAAATTAAATATTTACTGCTTTAATTTTCCGGTTCGTATTTTAATATAATTTCCAACCCAAAATAGCAATACTATTATCTTATTTTTGCACATTTTTCAGTTTTTCGTATAAGAAACCGACTCAGGGTTCTAGAATGGAACCATTCATCCGTAAACTTAAAGGATCGCGCTTTTCGTCTCAAATTTGACACATTTTTTGGGATTCCTTTCCCACAATATTGTAAAGTAAAGTATGATAGAGTAATCCCTCAATATATTACGCATCGGTGCATCGTTCATTCGCATACATCGATTTTTTCGTGTGTTCCCCCCCTCTCCCCTCTCCCAAAAAAATCTATGAAAAGCACTTTTTATAGGAAACTTTATGTAGTATCAATTACAGTAAAGGTAATTTTTTATCATTAACTATATTAAGAAAAATGTAATATGAACATAAATTAGTTTTCGTGAGAAATGTAAAATATTTGCTAGTAAACAACCATCTTTCTTAATTTTTAAACTCCTCGTCTATATCGCGCTTTTTCCTTAACTCTTGACAGGTGCTAAATAATGAGTAATTAATGTCATATTAATATTAATATTTTAATGTAAATATAGTTATAATTCAATTATTTAACAGTTGAAATCTTTCATAATCACAGTAAAACGTGAGAACTGAGCCTGTCTATTATGGAATCATTCTTTAAATGGAATATTTAACAGCCCCTATAGAAATTATACCATTGTAAATAATTCTACCAGACGATATACCTGTGAAGACTCAAACATGTCTCAAATGAAATGAAATTCTTTGTTTTACGGTTCCGTCTTAACAGTTTTGGTTGCACTTCTCTACATTATTATTTTTTTCTTTTTCCAAAAAAGAAAGCAATGCAGCGAACTAAAATTACAATGTTTAACTTAAAGCTATTGAAAATTCTTTGGATTCAGTAACTAAAATCAAGCATCAGGCTAACTATTCTAAAACAAGCCAAAAAAAACTTATTAGGTAACAAGTAATTTCGAAAATAACATAAATAGTCTTGGTAACACTTATGTGTGTTCTCAGAAAATTAATTTTTAAACTCTTCGTCTATATCGCGCTTTTTCCTTGACTCTTGACAGGAGCTACATAATGAGTAATTAATGTCATATTAATATTAATATTTTAATCTAAATATAGTTATAATTCAATTATTTAACTGTTGAATTCTTTCTTAATCACAGTAAAACGAGAGAACTGAGCCTGTCTATTATGGAATCATTCTTTAAATGGAATATTTAACAGCCCCTGTAGAAATTATACCATTGTAAATAATTCTACCAGACGATGTACCTGTGAAGACTCAAACATGTCTTATGAAATTAAATTCTTTCTTTTACGGTTCCGTCTTAACAGTTTTGGTTGCACTTCTCTATATTAAAAAAAATATTTTTTTCTTTTTTCAAAAAAGAAAGCAATACAGTGAACTAAAATTACAATGTTTAGCTTAAAGCTGTAGAAAATTCTTTGGATTCAGTAACTAAAATCAAAAGCATCAGGCTAACTATTCTAAAACAAGCCAAAAAGAACTTATTAGGTAACAAGTAATTTCGAAAATAATATGAACATTCTTGGTAACACTTACGTGTCTTCTCGGAAAATATTTTTCTCCCCGAAATTTTCTGGCGCATTTACTGACTAATTTTTAAACGTGAAAACATGACATTTCCAGACATGACTATTAATTTGGAATCAAATATTTTTTCATTTTTCAATAAATGAATAACATCTTGGATTATGAGAAACTGTATTCTCATAACGACCTTCCATTAGGCTGTATAGTATGGAAATGCAATTCAAAGCGCCAAATTTGTCACCATTTTCTGAAACATCTTCAGGCCAAGGGTGCCATTTGGGAGAGATTAGGGAGGGTGTTGCCCCTCCTAAGGAGTTTGATTTTCCAGAATGTATTAGTCATCACAAGTCTGACCCCCCCCCCCCCCCAACGAAGTTCTGAAATGGCAACTCTGCTTCAGGCTTTATCGCAGAATGGATAAAGTTATTCGATTTCATAAATTCTGAATAATAGCAACTGCCAATATCATGCGTTTACTAACAAAAATGAATCCAGAAATGTGTTAGAAAGTAGCCAGTTTGGATTTGAGACTGCCTTAATCTCATTATTAGGCGATGTTAATGCTTTTTGGGAAGGAATAGAAGCAGTGTTAAATTGAAATAAACTTAGAGAAAATACTAATAAAATTGCACCTTTCCCTTGTATAATTTTACATATCTGCGAGAAAATTTCTTTAAATTAGCTTTAAAAGGAAAGGAATATTTTTTGTAAACGAAAGTTTTCAATTACCTCCCAGAAAGCTTTGTTAGAGTTTAAGAATGTGAAAAACTTTCAAATACTTAATGGAAACGCATTATATCCTTATCCTAGTAAATACCGAATTATTTATTATAAAAGGAATTGTGCCTTGAAGAAGTTACACAATAATGTCTCTGAGATCGAGACATTCTGAAAATATTGCCATTAAGCATGTATCGTTCACTTGGAAGAAGAGCGCCCCGTTTTGTCCCCTTAAAATACTTTAAAGAACGTATTTTTCTTCAAGGAATTATGCCACGTTTTCACTTTTAATATTTACAACCCGAGAGCAATCGTAGCAGTCTTGCAGTGCAGCCGACGCACATTATAAACAAACTTGAAATGCCTCTTTTGCAAAATCGCAATTTTTCGTCTTGTGGCTGTCTTGTTGCAAGTGAACGATATATTAGCTGTAACTTCAACTGAAAATTTCCAAAATTTTTTAATGTTTCCATAAAACGTTTTTAAAAACATGTATATAGTAATGTAAATATAGTAAGAGTACTATAACTGTTAAAGGCATTTTATTAATCATAATTTTTTATATCGTTTCAAATTATATCTTTTGGAAAAAAGAAAGTTGAACAATTATGTACAAAATATAGAATTTAATTTAAAGCGATTATTATTATTATTATTATTATTATTATTATTATTATTATTACTTAATACATAAAGGAAAACAAACATCATACTAATTTAACTGAAACTTGACAGCGTTTTAGAAATGAACTAGAAAACTGGTAATATCCAAACGAATTCAGAAACCCTCAGCTTTAGTTAATGCCATTGTTAGGAGATTCTTAGCAAGTTTGACGGATATGTTTCGGTATCTTTTAAATGTTTTCCTTTTTGAAAAAAAGAAAGCTATCCAAAGAACTGAAATAAAGAATTTAGCCTAAAACTATTTAAAAATTTAATAATCAGTAAATGAAATCAATAATCATGTTAACTACGCTAAAATGTGATAAACGTTTAAATTTTTTTTTTTAATTCTTTCTTCATAATAATGTTTTAGAACTTAGTAGAAAACTGGTAATTTCGAAAACCATCTGAAGACTCTCGGTGATACATAATTCCATTATAAAGTTGACTTAAATCTTTTTCGGAAAGCAACAGAAACAGTGCTTAATACCCCTAGAGAAAATATGCAGAAATTTACACTTTCACCTTCTTGCATTTCCTACATAATCAACGAAAAAGTTTTAAATTATCTTTAACAGAAATATTTCTCTGTAAACGAACATTTTCAATTTTCTCACGATAAACTTTAATATAATCTAAATTAGTTTGTAAAGATTTTTAAAATATTGAATAGAACATTTCATGTCAATATTTTGTATCGCAGTAAGTATTGAATTGTTTACTTATACAGGAATTATGTAAAACCGAGCTTACTGTTTAACTAGAGAAACGCATACGCTGCCTGCACAAAAGTGGGCTGAGCGAATTCATTTACAAACATTCATTTGAGATTGTCAAGTAGACATTAATAATTTCTAAATTCTAAATTAACATTAAGATTACATTATTTGTTGAAAGAAAGTTTTTCGAAAGAAAACATTTCAAAACTCGACTTCTCATACATGCACTGCGGCCATCAGAGATTGACGCGTGTCAAACTCTATTTTTAAAGAGATCTTGAATATTTTTTCTGCCTACATCACAAAATTGGGTTACTACTCAACAGAAGATGGTGCAGTTGGTAAAAATTAATTTTAATTTCAACGTATTGACCATGAAGCAATGAAACAACACTCGTCGTTAGAACCACCGGGTTTTTTGTTCAGCGTATCGCTAGCAACAACATATCTGCGATAGTTCTGGTAAAGTTATTGGCTGTCACAGACGATGGACAAACAAGAATCTTTCAGAGCTATCATTTTTTGTGCTAACTTCCGAGCCTCAGCTAACAAACATTGACAGTTGTTTACGGGAATGTTAAAACGGGAATGTTAATAAAAGAATCTTTCAAGTTAATTTAATCTGAAGATACTTTATTATTTCAATATATTTATTTAAAAAAATATATATTATTATGTACTTTTTTGTAATTCACTGGCGAACGAAAAGTCGTTTCATATCTGTTCGCTTGTGTAGCCATGCTGTGCCGTTGTTAATTCTTAAAAACCATTGCCTTTTGATGCTCAGGCTTATAATGAGGCCGTCCACTGTTCGCACACATCTCAAAGCCACGTACGTCAATACACAGCTGAATTCTTCGGGACTGATGTCAAATACGGCCCGGTCAAGAGTCATATCTTGTGATTTGTTGACAGTAATGGCATAAGGAAGTTGGGGTGGCAGCTGCTTTCGTGCATAATTCATGCCATTTTCTTTAAACGAACTGCAGTAGCAACGGCACTTTCAAACAGTGTTGCTCCGCGGTTGCTTGGAAACTCGGCAAGCTGGTAGCATTTTAAGATGTCTCGATTCTTCGTCAGTGATCTACAAAATGTTACGAACAATGCCAGTTGTACCATTCACTAATTCAGCTTCTGTCCATAAATTTTGGTATAGCATTACACGACAACCAGGGGCTAGACGTAGAATATTCTTTAAGCCTTGACATTTATCTTTTAGAGCAGATGCAGCGACGCTGTAATTATTTCGAGCTCGGATGAAAGTTACTGGATATCGTAGCGTGCAAACACGCTTCAGATTATGTTTAAAAACATGTTCTTTTAATGTCATAATGTCGAGTGCGTCATCGAATGCTGTGCTTCTCTGCAAATCTTGAATTTGAAATATAATTTGTTTAAACATATAGGCGATATTTGCCAAAACAATTTAAAAAATGTTCTTGTTCTGGTAAAATTTGACGTATGACTGTTTACAACAGAAAAATCTTTTCAACACTTTCGTTCATATATGAGCCGTGAACATACACCATTGTTGAGCGATGTTTGATGGTATAAACAAGGCACGATCTGAAACAGGAAAAAGATGAGCTATATCATCACAAAGATAAAAGAAAATGCCACCAAAAGGTTAATTTTGATTGTCAAGATTTGATTGGCGAAGGTGTTTGTCCATTATAGCCATATTAGCCACAAAACCCTATTTCGTTTAATACAGACCGTGATGAATGTGCTGTCCAATTTTTGGACGGCTGCCAAAACCGGTATTTTTATTTCGCGTTTTATGAGTTAATTTTTCGATTTAGCGTCTATTTCACAAGGTGTCGTGGAACTTCCACACTTGGAATTTTTGCACAACCCACTGACCCCTCCCTTCTTATAGGGTGTTTCACTAAAATTTTAGTTGGTTAGATTTAGACTCAAATGTCAGTTTTGGACGTAACGATTAGTGTTTTGGCCCAATATCAAGTTGAAAAAGATGTTTTTGATTGTAAATAAAATATTGTATTCTTTTATTATAATTTATGTTTACTTTATTAGTATAGTTTTATTATATTTATATTTATTATTATTATTATGAATATTGTTTTCTTTTCTTTCACATTTCCATTCAATTGAAGTAAAATTAAATACTGAAGAAAATTAATTTGGTTTTATTGTATAGCATGTTTAAAGTCTTAGTAGCGTCATATATTATTTAATTAAATTGGTTAAATGTACGTTGTATCAGAATATTCTGCATTACATACATATATTATAAAATTTACCAACAGAAAAATTAATAAAATAAACAAATGAAAAATTATGTCATTTAAGAGCCTCTTTGAATTACAGTTCCTGTTAAGCTGTTCATAATGACAGTTTGATAGAAAGAACCTTAAAGTTTCTTAATTTTATTGTATATTCTATATATTTATTTATTGTTTGTTTGGAACGTGTAAATAAAATAAAACCTTATAGTTCTAACTACACTAAAAATGATAGCCTTTTAGATTTTATTATAAAATGGTAATTTCGAAAATTATCTGAAATTCTTAGCTCCAATTAACATAATTATTAGCAGAACATAATCTTGTTTAAGAAATGAACAGGCAACAGTACTGATATCCTTGAGGAAAATGCAGGAAAACGTACTCTTATAGTTTCTAACATTTTCATAAAATAGAGAATGGTTCTCTAAGTTAACTTTAAAGTAAATGACTCCCAGTAAACGAAAGTTTGTTATTTTTTCTAGTGAAACTTTAATAGAATTTAAATTAGTTGGTGTAGATTTTCCTAGTGTTTATTATGTTAGTCCATTTCGAATTCTAATCAAAGTAGATATTGCATTCTTTATTCAAATCGGGAAATACCCTGAAGAATTTATACAAAAGTCATCCTGAGGCCAAATTTTTATTAGGATATTAGAAAATTTACAACAAATTCATTAAATATTCTGTATTCGATTTATTTAATTATATATAAATATATAATATTACATTGAATATTAATTCGGTCAGTGAAGAATTGTTAAATAAATAATTAAAAAAAAGAAAAAATGTTATGTTATATAAAAAAACTTTTTCTAAAATGACATTAGTAGGCTGGTGGTCGAAGATGTTCCGCAGTTTTCATAGTGTATTTATAAACATATAACTGATATGTCCATATAACGGTCCATAAATATTCATTATTACAACCCCCCTCCCCCCACACACAGACAAACAATAAAGTACAGAAAGAAATCTAAGCCCGTGTAAAGCTACAGAATAAAGCCGTTTCCTCTCAAGTTCCTTGTTTATGATTTTCTATAATCAGTCTCAAGCACATGACCACATTTCTCCAGTTTGCAAACAACCAACCAAAACAGTTTATTTGTCAACCAAGATTATAGCTCACCCAATCAAAATCTGCCAAAATCAATGGGATACAAAATGCCACCAAGTTGTTAAGTTGGTTGCTAGAGTGTGACGTCAGTTGAAACTGATATATAATTTATGTTATACTTTTATCAACTTGAGAAAGTGTCTGCGTGTACTAAAATTTTGTAGTTTTCAATAAAATGCCTGCTGTTTTAAAAAATTCTCTTTGCCATACTTTATTTATCGTAAATGAAATTTTGCAATCCTATATATTGTAAAACATGTTAAATAGCACTAAAATCATTTTGGGATGGTTAAAGTTGGGAGAAACGCATTTAAAATTTGCATGAAAATACTTTCGTAACTATTAAAAATATTATCATGCTATTTTTGAAGAGTAACGATGCTAACATTTTAAAACACGTGACCACATTCCTCCAGTTTGCATCCACTCGACCAAAACCGTTTATTTGTCAACCAATATTACAGCCCACCCAATCAAAATCGACAAAAATCAATGGGATACAAAATACCACCAGGTTGTTAAATTGGTTGCTAGAGCGTGACGTCAGTTGAAACTGGTCCGAGGCTAACGAAAAAGAAAGGCTACCGCGGTGCTTTACGCGTATCTTTTTTTACAGACCGCTTGAGTCACGTGATGCTCGAATGCACCAATGAAGGTGTACGAAAAGAGCATCACGTCACTCTGGCGCTCTGTAAAAAAAGATAGGTGGAATGCACCGTGATAGCCTGTCTTTTTCGGTAGCCTCGAAACTGGTCTATACTATCTGTTATACTTTTATTGACTTGAAAAAGTGTCTGCGTATGCAAAAATTTTGAAAATTTCAATACAAATGCCTACTTTTTTCTTTCATTCCATTTGCCATACTTTATTTATCCTAAATGATAGTTTGCAACCCTATATACTGTAAAACATGTTAAATAGCACTAAAATCGATTTGGGATGGTTTAAGTTTCGAGAAACGCATTTAAAATTTACATAAAAATTCTTTCGTAACTATTAAAAATATTATCATGCTATTCAATGAGAGTAAAGATGCTAATATCTTCCACTACGTGACTACATTCCTCCAGTTTGCGTCCAGCCAACCAAAACCGTTTATTTGGTCAACCAATATTATAGCCCACCCAATCAAAATCGATAAAAAACAATGGAAAACAAAATGCCACCAGGTTGTAAAGGATCCTCTCCCCTCACACGAAAACACCCGCTCGCTGAATGTTAATCCTGTGGGGCATTATTTTTCTAATAACTCATTTGCATTTCAATATTTTTAAACGATTTTTTGCATTGGATAGCGGAGATCAATCTCTATTTCCGCCATTGATTACTTTTTCAATTTTCTTTGCGGATGTTTTTTACAAAGATTCGTTTACTTTCGAAACTGGTTTCGAAAGCCCGCCCCGAAATAAAATGTAAGCCTTATCACGGTCTGGCCAGAGTCTGCTGAAAAAAATTAATCTCGGGCTCAGACATGATGTAACTGTTCATAGCCGATCTCTACGCTGGGCATGTTATATTTCTGTTTGATGTTGTCAAGCTAGCATCGGCATGTGCAGCACATTAATACTCGTCTCAGTCACGTCCAATGAAAATTGTTTATATTTTATCAGCTTAGTTTGATATTTTAAAATTTGTTATATCTGCCTGGCTGGCCCGTTTATTTTTTTTTATCGGCCGTCAGGTTACAAAATTGTCTTTATTCTGTCGACCCGTCCTGTTTGAAAATTTGCCTTTATTTTTCCGACCCGCGGGCTGTGTCAGGTACGGGCCTCGGGCCAAGCCCAAGCAGTGCAGATCTCTAATTTCTCTTGCACGTGTTGTTAATTTTTTTAAATGTATACTTATAGAAAGTGGTACAAATCGAATAAAAATATAGTCGTCAGTGATGTTATTTTTGTTGCTTGAAAGGATTAAACAAACAGTCATCCAGTAGAGCTTGGTAAATTGTGTGCTGATTGGCATATATCCCATGTTCATCCTCTTTTCATTCGGCTATTATGTGAACAGATTTCAGACACATTTTTTGTTTCAAACAGAAAGGAAGCTTCCGAAGTATTATTTCTTTTATTGGCCATGAACATCTCAAATCGACTCTTCACCGATACGGGTTTTCCGCTCACCGATCGTGAAATCGGAATGTTAATCTGCAGAAAAATTTAAACAGGTGATTATATTCATTTCTAAATACGTTTTTCAGAATCCAAAAATAAACGTTTGTTGCCGGCGCACTGAGTTTTTTAAAATTATTTTCCTAAATTTTAATATAAAGTGTCAAGAACTTGTTACTGGAGTTTAACTAATTACTTGATTACTTACTTTTCATAAAGATTACTTACGATTACTTGGGTTACTTTTTACTCTATTTTCAAAATTTATCTACTGTCTTTTTTAAAAACAATTTTTAAGAACCCAGTACGTCGCACAGTGTTCCGAAACGATGAATTTTTACGACACAGGTGAAAATTGTATGTATCTCTCCAAGATTTGTCAACTATGTGGAGTTATTGTATAAGTTCTACAGCATAAGAAACAATGCATGTTTTTTCCCATACGTGCCGTTTAGCCCCATTTTTATAAGAAATTATGTAAGAAAAGTAAGAAAAGAAAGTGAAAAACAAAAAATGTGTAACAGATGGAAAAAAATTGTTATGTAAGTCAAATTTTTTATGTTATTGTAAAATATTATTTTTTCGTCTTGTAAGCAATATTCTGAGCCTTAAAAAATACAATAATTGAGTTAAATATATAGAAGAAACTTTTTCTAATGTTAGAACACTGATTTCACCTTCGTATATAAATTAAAAACATGAAAATATTTAAAATGAATCACAATTTATTACTCATTACTAAACTAGGTGTGAAATGAAATAAAGGTTTTAAAACATTAAAATCCTTCTATAGATGTTAAAATCTTCGTCGGAGTCTTGAGCGCTTTCGACCAGAAACTGGTCATCGTCAATAGGACGAAAATGAGAAAAATTCTGTAATGTGCGCTGGCTAAATATCAGAAGGCAAAAACCAAATATGAAAAAAACGGGAGAGGGATGGGTGAGTCTATTGATTCCAAACCAAATGCACCATTGACACCAAATAGATTAAACCAGATTTTTGATATATTGCATGATAGCATATCATTACAGGATTTCCTACCTCTTGTCAGTATTTCCGTAGACTCCCTCAGTATACATGTACTATAATCATTTATTTGTGCTATAATCTTTTCTTTGCTGAAATATATATCAATTCCTGAAACCATCTACAGCATTATCTCTTTAAATTTAAAAACAGAAAGGGATATATGTTTCAGCAAAGTAAAGATTATAGCACAAATGAATGGTTATAGTACATGTATACTGAAGGAGTCTATGGAAATACTGACAAGGGGTAGGAAATCCTGTAATGATATGTTATCATGCAATATACCAAAAACCTGGTTTAATCTACTTCGTGTCAATGGTGCATTTGGTTTGGAATAACCCACCTCGCTCAATAGACTGATCCATCCCCCTCCCTTTTTTTCATATTTGGTTTTACCTTCTGATATTTAACCAGCGTACATTCCGGAAGTTGCAGATTTTTTTGTCATTTTCGCCCTCTTGATGATGGCCAAGTTCTTGTCGAAAGCGCCCAGGACTCCGACGAAGATTTTAAAATCTATAGAAATGTTTTAATGTTTTAAAACCTTTATTTCATTTTACACCTATTTTAGTAATAAGTAATAAATTAATATTCATTTTAAATGTTTTCATGTTTTTAATTTAATAATTGAGTTTTGATACACATATATGTTTTTGAAATGTTTATAACTTTAAACATTTTTGTCTTGTAAAGTCCCACTATATCTCACAAAATTGCTGGTACATTCCTCTTCTGTAGACATCTGAGGGGTGAGAAAAGTTTCGACTAACTGGAACTAAGTACAACTTCGGCAGTTAGCGGTGTTTGATTGAATGAATGTGCACGTAAAGAAACATGCTTCTTCAGCAAACTCATTAAACAAAACGATGCTTTTTTGTTTAGAAATAACTAAAACATCATATTTTAGAATTAAAAATGTGTAAAATGTGCGCACCTTGTATAAAATGAACAAAAACTGCCTTGATTGGAAATAGTGGACTGACACGTTAAACACTGAAAACCGCTTCGCGAATGTCTCCAAGAAAAGCGACTTCGTGACAGTGTGCGTCGGCATTAAACGTCTACTTTTTGATGGTACAAACCATATTTTGATAATTATATTATGTAATGAAATATCACTTGTTTAATTTTCTCCGTAGATTAATGTAAAATTTCGTGATCGGCGAGCAACGATGAAGCGTCACTTTAAGATAAATTTCTGAACAGTTTAATTTTTCTGCCATTCAACTTGCTCAAGTATTAACGTTCGGAACGCGAATATTTAACAAGATTTACAGTTGTAAACACCAGAGCATGGTGATCTACCTTTTACCAAAGTCATTTAAACCTGCAGAACATTTTTGCTGTATGCCTATCTATACACAGAAAAAGAAATGATTTTACAGTATAATACTAGCATCTCAACTGCCAGTATTATATCGTAAAATTAACAGAAATAAACAGTAAAATAAGCAGTAATATGCTACCGCGCATGCGTGGAATTGTGAGTTCTTAAGTCATTTGGTAGGCCTCCATATCCAGCTGACTCCTGACTCTTGTAGCATTTTTAATAATTTATGCATTGATATAACTCATTTTATTACCGAATAATAATTAATATACTGTTTCATTTCATAAAATGTAGTCATGCAGACGCACATTAAAACCAGATAATGGTTTTATTATGTGATATTATTATGCATTTATTATATGTTATGAAAGCACAATTATTGCTTTTATCATGAAGCACATCTCTAACAGTTAAACAAACTTCTAAACCTCAGAATATATATTTTAATAAGCTTTTTGCATAGTTTAAAAAATTTCATAATCATTTTAAATGTTGACATTTCAAAATATATTACAAATTTAAAAGACGAAAAATTTTGAAGAATAATTCTTTTATCCCAGTTACATCTTCTTCAATTCTATCTTCTCAGAGACTTGCATTTATTTCAGTTATTGCATAAGCTTTTTTTATTTATTTATTTAATCTTTTCACTTTTTATACGCTAAACTTATTTTCATTGCATCGAAAAAAACCTTTGAGTGAAATCTAAGCACTTTTCAAAGAACACATAAGTTTCATTAAAAGAAATAAAGAACAGCTGGATTTTTTATATCCTTTTTAAATTAAAAAGTCAACACGTCACATTTGCATCATATGAACAGCAAGCTTTTTTCCTCCGAAATAAACTTGGGAAAGTTTTATTTTTCATTCAAAAATTATTTAATAACATTTTGTAATACCTCTTTTCTTTCCTCTGTGGAAAACTATGTTAAAAAAAATATTGCATCAACAATACCGATTTTTGTATCGGATATGGAAGTAGAAACTGGTTTGCTTGTTAATAAGTTTTAGTAATTTATAAATGAAAATGAATAATTAAAGATGAGCTGTATTGAAAAAAATTATGCATACTCAAATTGGCAATACTTTTTCTCAATAATATTATATAAGTTTTTTAACTTCCATATACATACCTAACCACTAAACAAAATTATAATACATAGAAGATCATACACAGATTATGTATAATACACAAACACATAGATTTTATATAAGTCTGGTGGAATTTGTAAAAAAAATCATCAGTATTTTTAAGTAAAATACCTGTTAAACAAATTTTACAATTTTATAAAACGAACAATTTTGATTTTTTTAAGAAAAAGAGGTTTTCTTCAGAAAATCCATTAAAAAGTAAAAAAGTTTGATTTTTATTTTCGTTTTGAATTAAAAAATAAACACACAAAAATCTTGCATTAGATATAGTATTTTTTAACTTTTAAAATTTCGTTTTTTTATTAAAATTTACTTGCATTATTCAGTCAACAAGCTTTTTCTTCGAACAAAGTTGTGAGATTTTCGTTTTTCATTCAAAAATTTACTTATGAGAATTAAAATGTAATCTTATTTTTTCCCCTCTCTCTATATATATAAAAAAACAACTCTTTAGAAAATTTTGCATAAACAAAAAACTTGTTTTGCATCGAATGTGGAGAAAGGATACTAATTTTCTTGTTAATAAGTTTCATTTAGAAATTCAATTATAAATATAGGCAATTAAAAAGAGAAGACGCGTAAAACTTATGCTAATTTAAGAGTATAACAATTTTGTTTAATTAATTTATTTAGTTAAGCTATTTTAATCACTACATTTTTTGTGAAACATTTCTGAATACTTTAATATATGATTAAGTATTTGCTTTTTAAAGATAAAAAATCACTTAATAATGAATATAGCGGTAATACACAGAGTTTAAATCGTAAATTTATACATATATATATATAAACACAACCGAATATGACAATTTCTTTCGAACACTTAATATACTTACTTACGCTAAAAACTTAAAATGATTCTGCCTTTAAAGAAAGAGTAAAATTAAAAAATGAGTTTTAAAACGGAAAACCAAAACCTATAAATTCTTCAGTCTATATTTCTAAAGGATAAAAATGCTCGCTAGATCTTTTTAAGACCCCATTCGCTGTTTTTCCTTCGTATGAGCAAATATTGTTATTTTTACTTGGTGTTGCTCTAAAAATTTTGCCACTTTTCTATAGAAGCTTATTTTTCATATCATCTTCAAACAGAACAAAATAACTCACATTTAGTGGTGTAAGTGAAAAAGGATTTTTTAAGGAATGGGATGGTTTCAAATTTAGTAAATATTCAGAGTTGCCAAGTCTCCGGCTTTTTGGATACCAGTATTTTATTACAGAATATGTTGCTTTATTTAATCGGAACATTCTGCGATTTAAAAGAACAACATTTTCTCTAAGAAAATACTGGTAGGAAAAAAGCCGGAGACTTGGCAACTCTGTAAAAGGGATTTTCTGTAAAATGTATGTTTCCCTCTTTCAATTTGATTTCATTTACTTCCGGAGAGTAATTATCAGATAATGAAATTTCATCTGTTAGCAGCGGTTCTATATTTCATGGTGAATTTGAAAAATGTTTATTGCTTATTTTCTAATTTAAGTTTAACAGCATTATTTTTTTAAATTGGCGTCTTACTTCCAAATGTGAATAGGGTAAAGTGCCCAAATATGAACTACTTTTTGTTGATGTAATTTTTTGATTATTTTCAAATGCTCTTTTTTGACCAAAAAAATACCAGTTGTAGATCCATTCCCTCCCAATAAGATTGTGGGGTCAAGTTTGTTCAAAATTTAATACAGCTTGAGAAAAAAAAATTGTGTGGTGTGTCATTTTCAGGTTTCATCGAAAGGGGTTTCTTAATAGGGTATACATATATGCAATATGGCACCCAGTTCCATATCCAGCACTCACACCAAAAATGTCAAAGAAAATCAAGATTTCAGGAAATTAAAATAAAACGGCACATCTTTCACGTAAAATAAATTTATTAGACTAGAATATTTAATCACAAAAAAAGTATTTTTCTCAAATATAAAATAAAGCTGGTGCAAAGAATTGCATAAAAAATTTCCTAACTTAAGATAACTAGCCTAAGATAGGTAATCAAAAATATTCAAATGAGTAGTTATGAAGAAATAAAAGTAAACAGAAGAAACAAATAATTAACATAAAAGTAAAAAAAAAAACGAAAATATATTAGATACAAAAAAGTTCAAAACGTGGGCTGCACAAAAAAAAGTATTTTTTCCTCTTCCCACAATCCTCGTGAGACCACCTAATATACTGGGTGCATCTAGCCACTTTTCATCCATGCAATCATCAGAGAATTTTGATGTACAAAGGGGACACTCAACGTCTTCTTCTGTTTCACTGAACGATTCCGGTTCATATCAGAGTCTGTGTCGATCAGCGGAAGGTCATCCTCATCGAGACTATCATCAGATGATTCAATATGAATAGCTTTTCGGCGTCTAACGAACTCACTGACTGCTAACTCTGCTCCGCTTCCATATATATGGGAGTGAGTGGATGTTCGAGAACATTCCACGATTTTCTCATGCTATAATTTTCTGGAATCCCCTTGAAAATTGTGGAGCACCATTTAATGCATCTCCATACCTATAAGAAGGGCTCCCATGGAGGGGGTATGTCGCCAAATATCGTGAAATTTGTCACCAACTTGGCGATGTATCGCCAAATTTGGCAACCAAAATTAGTCGCCAAAAGTTACGCTAATTTGGCGATATCTCTAATAATTCACCAAATTCCCACAGACTTCCATTGTAATCCAATAGGGTTTACTTGCTTGCAGAAAACCAGCAAATTGAGATATTTTAATGCAACGAAAACTAATATTAGCTTATAAATAGTGCTTAATTGAACTATTTATATTATTTTTGAGCACAAACACTAACTATTTACAAAATCCGTAACAATATGTAAAGATAAAGTAAATAGGTAATACACGAAAAAAAAGGAGGTCCAAATATGGCACTATACCCATATTTGGGGATCCTTGGTAGATATTGGGAATTCCACATGGATTGCTAATATTAGTTACAAAAGAAAATGAATTTCAACCCAAACCAATAATTAGTAAACATTAATATAAGTAAACTGAAATTACAGATATGTTCAAACATTTCAAAATCACTTACCTTCTTCGAAAAAGTTACTCTTAAAAATATTCAACACTTGGAAACACAACTGGTGGAGTATCAATACTAAAATCGGTAGAATGAATGCGAACGCACTGCACTCCGTTGAGTAAACTTGAAAAACTAATGTTTGAGAACTTTCTCACTAGAGTGCGACTTTTCCTCTCACAAATCCTCATAATTTTTCCTTTCACAATATTTTAAGTCGTAATTTTTCGTGAAATAAAACTTTGCATCGAACCCGTGTCAAATAATAATAAAATAATTAGTTGTTTACTTTTATTGTTTACTTTCGCACTGCAGGTCTGTAAAAAATGTTTTAATTTTTCCAAATAAACGGGATAGCAGAAATATTTTCCTTATTTTTTTCAGTTTAGTCTTTTACTGCTTCAAAGTTTTTATTCGAATGATTTTTCTTACTGAAATATAATCCAAAAAAGTTATACGGGTGTTTCAGACAAATAGCTTTATTATGCAGAGCGCCACACGAACAATGTATTTTACACTGATAAATCTCGAATACGATGCAATTTTTAAAGGAAAAAGAAACAAAGGCCATGTGATTTCAAAAAATATTTTTCTTTCAACATTCAATGTATTGCATAATTCCGAGGGATGATTTTGTCGACAAAAAATGCAGTTTTGTTGTTCTGTTGTCTCACACCGCTGTCACTAACTCATCCGACGATGAAAATTCTTGCTTTGGAGATTTCATAAACATTTGTTTGTTTATTTCGAATTTATTTGTTTTAGAAAAGGAGAAATTTCTTTCCCTACTTTTAATTTAATTTTCTAGAAAATCCCGTAGTCTATTTATATCAGGGTTACGGAATGTTTTCATGTTTTGTCGATTGTATTCTAGAGTTAGATCCGAGAGAAGTAGTTTCAAGACTTCAGATAAAAGAATGGAGTTGTAAGACTGTGGTTCAAGCGCCAGAATGGTCAAAGATCAAACATTAATTTCGATATCGTCATGAAAATTCTGTAATTTCGGAATATCCCTAGATTTAAAAACGGAAGATTAAATGTAACAATTTGTTCATGTGGTGATTAATTATCTTTATATTTCCGAATCTATCTTCGAGCACATTTTGTACTGTGTCAAAATTTAATTCCGAAACTTCCAACTATTCTGTTTCCTATAGAGTGAAAGAGCATAAGTAACTTCGGAGGTAATTGTACTTTTCTATTTTTGTTAATGTTTCATTTTAAATGTATTAAAAAAATTCGTAAATTATGTACAATCGCCGTAAAATTTCTGTTAGGTTTGGAAGCTTAAGAAAATTTATTTCCATTGATGGAAGGGGAGGGGGAGTTTCATTTTCTGAATTATTATTCAAAAGAACAATATTTTCTTTTTGTATTCTTTAAGTTTCCTTTCAGCGCGAATTTTCATCAATCATAAAAATTTAACCGCGTATTCATAAGCCGCAGTTATTTCAGTTTCATATTTGTCGAAACTCAATAATGGTTCTATTTTATTATATGTTTCTTTTAAATCAAATGCTTTAATTTTTAACTTATTGAAAATTCCTTCTAGGTATTCGATCTCCACTGGAACATTTTTCAAAATAGTATCTACATTATTTGTAAATTTAGTTAAAGAACTTCTTAAGATCTAACTTCTTAACAATGTTTTTTTTTATTTCGCTAGCTCAGTAGGGTGGTCCTTATATGATCGATTTTAACTTTTTTAAAATTTTCTTCTGTCTCACCCTCAAAATTTGTTCCAATACAGTAAAAAACAAAGTAAGAAAAGTTTAAATGAAAAAGAAATATATTTAGAGGTAGCTCAAGATTGCTGAAGTTTGGCGATTACACTTAAAAACATTGTGTTATTGACAAGAGAAAAGTAAGTCAAAATGATAATTTTTATTACGATAGTAAATTATTTTCATATTTTATATAACATAAAAGCACAATATTAAGCGTATAAAAAGTTTTAAAATATGAAAGTATTAGTAATTAGATTAATTTGTTAAGTCCATTTTTCTGCAGTAAGGATAAGCTTTCCAGTGTTCCTCCACAACATTCACCAATAGCTGAAACTGGGGTTCATTTCGTGCAAGGATTCTAGTGTATTCTTTGGTCAAAGCAATACCTCTCTCAGCATGATCATTTACCACTTTAATAGATTGTACCATTTCTAATGCAATCTTATAATCAGAATTTGTGTTCCAATGTCCAGTGTCTACTTGAAAGAATCCTTGGGGTAAATTCATTTCTTTCAACAGCTTGAAAGATACTTTGGTAAAAAAATCTTCAAACTTCTTTTCATGGAAATGTTTAAGGGCAACAGTTATCTTCTTCTCAGGATTCTAATACAAGTACATGACTATCGAAAAGGGACAGTCCAGAAAGATCTAACAAATATTACAGATTCCTTGAAAATTTTTCAGATGTAGCTTTTGCAATTTCTTCATGTATTCTTGAATACTCTAATAAACTATTCATTAACTGAAAGTCATTGTTTGGTGAGGTTTCTGTTATTGAAACAGTAATCCAAACTTTAAAATATACTCACTATAAAAACAAACATCACGAAAACTTCTCTCTTCCTTTTTGGTAAGCATGAATTGGGACTTAAAGATGAATAGCTTCAAAGAATATATCATCTTAGACATCCAAGGAGCACGATGCATTGCTATGGGAAGCATGAAACAAATTCTCCTGACAGGTATTCCTCCAAGGAAAATAATAACAAGTTCTGCAAATTCTTGATAATCATCTGTTGGTCCAGGTGCTGATGGTGTTGATCATGATTCTGTCCTAGTAGCAAACTCCAAAATTTCATCTTTTACATTTTGTACAAGAACTCTAATATTATCTTTCAAACCTGTTTCAAATTTGTCTCTATCTAGAAATCCCCAGTACCATTGGAAATGTTTGAATAAAGGTACTTCTGGACTTGATGACAAAGTTCACAAAGAATTATGAAATACTTTTCTAATAATTTTCATAATATGATGACGGCAGGCAAAAAAAAATTCTTCCCAAGCTTTTCTTCTAAAAATACACAAGCACCTTTATCATTTGCAGTATTTGCGTATGTGGTATCAATGCTCATTCCAATCATTTTATCTGCAATATCCCATTCATTGAGAACTTTGCATATAAATTGCAAGTCTTGTGCTTTGCCTGTTGCAGAAAGTAGTTTAGCAACTGAGAGCATCAGAGAAACTCCTTTTCTGGAAGTTATAATTAGTAGTTTATCTAGTTTCTCTTTATCAGTGAATTCTGGTAAAAGTTTCCCATTTATATGGACAATGAGAGGAACATTTCTTTGTAACCATTCTTTTAATTTTTGTGATTGTTTAATTCTATGAACAATTCTTTTCAACGAGACTGACTTCTTTAATACATATCCTAAACTCTACAGTTTCGATAACTACAAATACTGCCTGATACTTTTGTCCTGTCTACAGCTGTTGCTAAATATGGAGTTATAATATCCATATGCCTTCCCCTCTCTTAGCTTTGGATGGACCAGGATCTCATGCTGCATCCTCTAAAATTTTTATTTCCTGATCGCGATGTTAATTTTCAGTCATTTCTAACTTCTTCATTTGAGCTATCTGTAGAAGATTCAAGTACTACTATTTTTGTTTCTTTCTCCTGTGAACATTTCATTTCTTCTAATCTTTTCTTCAGAAGATTCTGCCTTTTTTAAGCAATCAATTACATCCACAAGAGATTTATTTATGTCAGTAACAATCATTGATGCCCGTCTGTCATCTTCTCGCTGTGCTAGCAAGAAATTTCTATCTTCAGCTATTTTGATTATGTTTAATGCATTGGCATGAGCAATATGGAATAAGTTATCTAATTTTGAAGAAAATGCATGCTTTTTAGTTTCCTTTCTTCTTTTTTAACCAGTTTTCATTCTTCAAATAATTCCAGACATTTATATATTTATATCAATGAATTATTTTGGGGTAATTAACTTAATAATTACATTCACAAATGCTTTTATGGATTTGATAGTGTACATAAGTGACTTTTTAATCTATTAAAATAATTTTATTACAACTGGGATTAAATATATTTTTTCAAGTGAAAGGAGAAGAAAACAACAAAATGACCCCAAATTATGAAACTTATGCTTGCTTGAGCTACCTATAAATATTAGTTTTTAGTAATTATATTTTACAAGAATTATTTTTAAATATAATGGAACAAATTTAGAGGGTGAGAGCAATGAATTTTAAAACTTCAAAAATAAGGACCATCCTATAGCTCAGCCATCGTAAAAAAATCAAATAAAAAATCAAGCTCTTATCCTGAGAAGTCTTCACACTAAGTGAATTAAAATTTAATCTAAGCAATCATTCAACAAAATTTATATTTTTACACAGATTTTTATATAAGACTATCATATTTGTAAAAACTTTTATTAGCATTTTAAGGTAACTAAAAAATACTATCTTCTCAATAAATGTTACAAGGCAAACAATTTTATCTCTCTTTATCCTACTTACATCTGTTTCAATGAAATTATCTTTTTTCACGTTTTTGCATAAAGTGTATTTCTAATTTTAGCTTGTTTTATATGTAAAGTTTTTCTTGTATCAAGTAAATCCTTGAGTGACATTTAAGAATTATGTGTAGAATATTTTCATTAATTTTCATTAAAAAAATGAGAAATGTTTGGATTTTATTTAGCTTTGAAGTGAAAAGTCAATGCATAAATTTTTTATATAGTCAACAAGTTTTTTTTTTCGAAACAAGCATATGAGATTTTCAATTTTTATTCGACATTTATTTAATAACTTCATGTAATGATGCTTTTTCCTTTACTGTAGAAAAACATGTTTAAAAAAATTATGCACCAACAAAGTTTTTTTTCCAACATATTTTAATCGAATTAATGGATTTCCTTGTTAACAAGTTTTTTAGAAATTTAATTATCTATATAGATAATTAAAAAAAGATCAGAGATATAAAAGTTTTGCTAATTTAAATGGATAAAAGTTTTGCTCCTTTATCTTTTTTAATTAAGTTTTTTTAATTACTACATTTTTCTGAAATATTTATGAATATTTTCAAATTCAACTTATTAGATATGTCTCAAAAGTTTGATATTGAAAAAAGAATAATTTAATTAATAATGTCGAATATTTGCCAAAACTTTCATTGAACTTTTAAGTCAAATACATTTCCAAAAAATTTTACAAGGTGAAAAAGTTTGGTTTCTCCGAAAAATAATTTATTTTATGCTATTTACATTTTCAGTTCGATTATGGCTTAGATTAATTTTTTCGTTATTTCATAAACATTATCTTTTCTTTAATCTTCTCATTTTTTTGTGTGCTGAAGTTTTTACAGCATCCAGAAAATGCTGGAACTACGAAAAGAAAATTTTACCTTAGTTTCATTAATAACAGAAATAAATTTAGAAATTTTATTTTGAACTTGAAATAAAAAGTCCACACTGAAAATTTGAATTAAGAAGACAACGTCTTTTCTTCAAACAAATTAATGAGATTTTCTTTTTCATTTTGAAAATTATTTAAAGGGACATTGGGGATTTCTGAGTTCAAAAATGATTTTTTTCTTGCTTAGATTTTTTAAATGCACGACATTTCATAAATATTCTCTGGAAGCCGTTTATCAGAATTTAATCATATTAAGAAGATAAGAGTTTCTTGTTGCAGAGTGCTACAGGGCCATAACCAAACCGAAGCATTGGTTGGAAAAGCCTGCCCCCTCCCCTTCCTTACCTAACAACTTCTTTAATCTTTCTAGACTTCATAATAATTCAATATTTTATCATCTATATTACATTAAAAAAATTTTAACTTTGTAATCAAAAGTACAATTACAGTAAGTATTCGCCCCGCATTTATGCCTGTATTTATAGATCATTAAAGTAGAGGGAAAAGGCTATATCTGGTCATTAACACCACAAAAAAATTTCAAAGCCCTCTTTGACTCCAATTTTACGGTCCTGAGTGCACAAATGTGTCTTGTCTCAAAACTTCAAATTCGATTTTATAGAAACAATGAATTACATCTGTACCAGAAATATTTTAGCAAGAAATGTTTTAATCCTTTGGATATTTTATTTCAGAGGTTAGGGATTTGGGTCCCAGGTACTCTTAAACTTTCCCCATCAATGCCAATGTTATAAAATGCTTGCTTATATATTTCCACAGTCTTTTAAACAATGCTTGTTTTAAATTTTAAAACCGTTCGTTTTTATAAGCAGATTTTTTAAAACATAGGGTTTCCCACAGGTGACTTTTTTAAAAATTCTATTTTAAAGAGTTCGTACCATTTCTCTGGTCTATAATTCTTACCCAAATACTTTTAAAAGAACTGAAAGATAAATCTACCACAAAGAATATAATTTTTTAAATAGTGGTACGACTAGAATATAAAAGTAGTCGTTTGTGGTAATACTGACTATGATACAAACCATGGTTCTCAAACTATGGTATGTGTACCATTACTGGTACATGAAGATCTGGCTACTGGTACGCGAATGTCCGATACTGGTACGTGAAATAAAATACAGCATGTTGTTATGAAATAAAAAACGCCTTAAATTTATCACACCAGAAATTTTTCCAATGCAATTTATGGACTGAAAAATTTTGTTGTTATTAGAAATGTTTGTAACAGCAGTCTCTCTGAAATCTACTCATGTTGCGTATGATACATTAAGTTTTCCCGAAATAAAAACATATAATTATTAGAATTATATGAAAAAAAATTAGTTTATAATTAAAGACCTAATTTTAAAATTAATGAATAAACACTTTTAACTAGCGGCAAAACTATTTTTAAACATGTTTTTTTAAATTAAATATCTGAAGACAATGTCCGGATGCGTAGAAGTAAGAGGAGCTCGTACGAATAGGAGGAGTTAAAACAAACAAACAAACAAACAAACAATATCAACAAAAAAAGGAAAATTATCATTTTTTTCTTAATGAGTCTGATTTTTTCAGATTTATTGTAATGAGCCTATACAGGTTTAAACTAATTAGAAAAGGACCAGGAATACAGTTTTGTCATATACATTTACATGCATATATAATGAAATTTAACGTTCGTGTTATATGGTATAGAACAAAATTTATTTAAGTAATTTAAAATTAAATTTGTTGCAAGTTCTAAATTAACGTCCGATTCTCAGCACTGTTAATTAGGTTGCCATTATGTTAGTACAGGAAGCATCAAGAGATTTGTCCAAAAAGCCGTTAGATTTGTCCAAACAACCTAATTTCATCCAAGTGTAATGCAATAAGTGTACGGCAGTGAGGTTTTGTGCATAATTTTAGTATAAAAAATAGGAGTAGGAACTGGAAATGCTTATAAAAATGTATAAGAAAACAGTCATTCACAGATTTTCTTAACTTGACTGAGAGTCTAAGGTTAGTGAATACTTCATTTTTATTTTTAGGGTATATTTTTTGCAAACTCCCATGCAAAAGTATCAATATAATCTGCAGATCAGGCAGATTTTTAATTTTTTCCAAGCATTACATAGAGAATATGCATTGCTCAATACGTTTATTGTAACGACACTTTCTCTAATCATGACACGGAAACCATCTCTCCTGGTAAGACAACGTTAATCTAAACTTAAGACTTTAAAAAATAAGTCCAAGGAGTCTTTTCAAAGGAAATTGGTAGAGTTATCTGCAAGCAAGCAGAAAATAGATTTAGTGTTTGAATTGAATAAGAAGTTGTTACAACCGTCTTATAATGTAAGCTTAAAAATAGCCAAAGCAGGTAAACCGCACTGCATTTGAGAATTTTTATTGTTGTCAGCTGCTGAAGACATGGTTAATGCTGTAATGGGAGAAAATGCAGCTAAAGAACTTATTGAATTCATTTGTCTAATAGCACTGAACGCAGGAATGAAGAAATGAGATCAGACATTAAAGAATGGTTAACTGAAAAAAATAGTTAGTATTACTTATTAAAAGCAGCGGTTCGTCCGGGAGTTTCACAATCCTTTTAATTCCAGTTTTTTAAGAAACTAAATTTCTCCTTGTTTAATCGTAGATCATTCTACTATTAGAAAAAGTCAAATTTAATATAATAAAATTCTGGTAGAAAAGTCATTGTAAACACCCTGACGAACCGCCACTGTTACTGAGTGAAGTAATATTAACTTAGTGAATATTATTTCCTTCATTTGGAAGAGAGAACTGATATTAGAAACATGATCCTGCTTATCACGTCAGATATAAGATGAGGACTCAGTGAAAGATGTGGTTTTATTTTGTGAAACTTTAAGTGAATCGAACTACTGCTAAAGATAGTTTTTGAAAAAGTACATATGTTTATGAAGTTGCACAAAGTAACTTTGGAAAAAAAAATATCGACGTCTGTTCAGATGGTGCACGTTCCATGACGGGTAAGCATGATGAAGTCTGAAGAAAAATTAAAGAAGTTGCCCCTGACGTGGAATTTGTTTACTGGAGTATACATCGTAAAGCTCTAAAACTCGAAAAACAAAATGAATGCCAGAGTGAAGACAGTACTAAACAAAAGTGTTAAAAGTGTTTATTTTCATGAAACCAAGAACAAAGAATTCAAGACTGTTTTCTAATTTATGTGCAGAAATGGGGAGTACACGCGACAAACTGTTATGGCATACAGAAGTTCGACTGTTTTCGCGTGTTAATGTTTTAACTCGCCTTTTCGAATTCTGATTAGAAGTTCAAATATTTCTCACTGACACTACGTCAGATTTAAAGAATCTTTTCGTAGATGCATTGTGTCTTTGCTGATTAGCTTATTTAGAAGATCTATTTTATCTACTAAATGAGCTCAAAAAGAGTTTTCAAGGATTTCATGCAATGTCTTTTTCAGTATAAAAAAAGTTTTGATAAAAAAGTTTATCAGAGTTCATTATTTTAAAAGGGAAATCATCGTTACCTCGGTTTGAAAATTTATGACTGAAAATGAAATTGTAAATATACCTCTAGAATTGGTTAGGGAAATAAACGAGCACTGTGTAAGTCTAATGACAGATTTTAAAGAATACATTCCTTAAAATGTAACGTTGGAGCTTTGTATAAGAAGTTCTCCGTTTCTTACGAAAAAGGAAAGAAATGACCTTAGCTCTCCTGTGATGGATTATTGAAGCTCAGATTGAAAGAGATGAATCTATAACACAATTTTGTTTGGCGAGAAAAGCAGAATATTCTTCAATATCTGCAAGGGCTCTAGAATTCCTGCTTGTTTTAGCATAAACATATCTATGTAGATTTGCTTTTGCTTCGCTTCTCCATATGAAAAACAAATAAAGGAAGAAACTAAACATCGAATCTGACTTACGACTAAAGCTAACAAATACCGAACCAGACAAGAGGAAATGTTTGATGAAGCAAATCCACCCTTCTCATTAGCGACATAAGAGATTTATTGCATTCAATCTACTATATATAATCCAATATACACCAATATGTCATTAAATATAGTATTTTTTTTCACGAATAATGTATTTTGATATTGTATGTATTATTAAAATGTAATGATGATACTACTCTTTACATGTTAATATAAAGCAGTTAGTTTAAATATCAATTTAATAATGTAACCATACAGTTTTAAACAGGTAAAAGCTGCTAATGCCGAAGCATAAATGACCAAAGAAATATTCCGTTTTATACATGTTTAGTTTTCAAAGGGTTTTTATACTGGCTTTGCATCTGTTACTTGGTGGTACGTGGAATTAAAGACTACGATTTAGTAGTGCGTCGGTTTGAAAGTTTGGGAACCACTAGTTTAGATTACTGTCTATTCCATTTTTGTTGTTATCGGTGGCAATACATCTAACACCATTTCATTGTAACATGTGTTACGCTAGACTTAAGAGGCTTTGTCATAGAAATTTATTCTAAAAAGGGCTTCGCGTTTCAAAAGGGTTGGGAACCTATTGGCTCTGAAGATAAATCTGGTGACGACAATGCAGAATGTATTTTCTGCGATGGACTTTTTTCAGGTGATATTAGAGGGGGAATTTGGATTCAGCGCTACAAATGTGAAGGTTCGGCATATTGTGAATGTGCTGTAATGGAAAAAGAGGTATATACATCTGTGACTTCTGCAAGTAAAAAATACAGAAATGATCTGATTTTTGCGTAAAGTTTCAGACAGTAGTTTAATAAGTTTTCGTTCAAAATTCTGTGTACTTTTTATTTATAACGAGATAAATTACTAAATAGCCCATATTTGGACAATTCTTTGAAAAACAGTCATCTTCACTTTCTATTTTGGAATGAAATTGTTTTAAAAATCTAAGACTAATTATTAACATTTTGAACCTTCATACCACCTTCAGGAATGTTTTTAGAAGTAAGTGACACCAAAATTATCCATTTTGAGTCGACCGGTATATAGGTAAGTGCCACTGAGCAAGTGGTACTCTTTTTGGACCATTTTCTCCACATTTCCTTTCTATCTCATTCCTAAACGTAAAAATAAAATATTCTTAACTTTTCCAGGCAAAAAACTCTCATCTCCCCTTAATAACTTTATGTAACACTATTCTCCGTTCTTTAGAAAAATGTTTTTTTTTTTAAATATTCCTTCAACAAACATTTTTTTATTGCGCGGATGTGAAACAGAGAAACTGAGTTTTTGGTTAATAAGTTTTTTAGTAATTAAATTATCAATATGGGTAATTAAAGGAGAGCAGAGGTGTAAAACGTATGCTAACTTAAAATGATAATATTTAATTAAGTTGTTTTAATTGCCACATTTTTTTCTAAAATATTAATGAATAAATTCAAAACTAGGTTATTAGACAGAATAAAACATTTTCTCATTGAGTGAAAAAATATTTAATATGTATAATATCTCTGCCAATAATAATAATAATAATAATAATAATAATAAAACTATTAGAATTACAAAAATGTTTTCTATCTTTGCATATTTTTTACATAAAACTTTGATTTAAGAAGGGAATAAAACTGTGTTTTATATAGGTATATATTTCTTATTAGTGATTTGCTTAAAAAAAAATCCATTTTTGAAAAAAGAATTTCGATTTTATTAACTATATATTTAAAATAAATGTAGTCGAACATAGAAAAATCATAATTTTTCTCTTTTATGATTATTTCTCTTTTATATACAATATAATAATAATAATAATAATAATAATAATAATAATAATATATATATGAAACGTTCGTTCTATCAGTCACTCAGGACGACATCTCAGGCCCCGAACCCCATGAAATTTACCGGATGAGAAGACAGATGTTGATACAGACGAAGTCAACGAAAACCATTTCATGACATTTGTAGACGGTATTACATAGATTTACTTAAATGGTGAAGACAAGTCTCTGAGCACAAGCCACATTTGAAAAATGTAGTGTAGGTGCAGTCGTAATAGAGCTGAGTAGAGGCAATCATTTCCAGAAAAGTTTCTCCAAAAGCATTGAGGATGACAGAATTGACGAGTAATAGTTTTATTCGACAACATATATTAAGATCAACTCCACGTAAATTCACTTCATTAAAACTTGAAACACATTTAGATCTATTGAAGAACAACTACCGACGACCAATTTTGACAATCCCAGCGACAGCATCTTGTTGACAATAATAATTCGTGTAAAAGTCTCCCCAAAGCCAGTGTAACCGTATAAATATTACAAGACTTTGCTCAAGGTTACAGAAGCACGTATTGCTAGCCCAACGACAGCAATGTATGGTGGGAAACAAGGGGGCAGAAAAGGCGGGGCTTGCTCGCTAATGGTTGAAAAAATGAGGCCATGAGGGTGTGTACCTGTCGTATGTCAAAACTCTTTCTTTACACGCGGTATATTAAAAAGGTAAAAAGCCTTGAGCGGGAAGACGCGAGGGATTATGGGATGTCGAATGATAAAATTAAATAGAAATAAAAAATGGTATTACAAAATGTTCCAAAATAATAAAAATTCAATGTCTCAAAATAAGAAGAAATTAAACAGGTGCTTTTTACAAGTGTTGCATTTAATAAAATAAAGTTTTTACAAATACGTGTAGCTTTTAACGTATTAAGATTTTTAGAATGATAATTAAAAGCATATTTTGATTAAGCTATGGAAAAAAATATAAATTAGATTTAAGAGATATTTTAAAAGATAGGGAAAAATTAGAATTGTAAGAATTTAGAATAAATTAATTAAGGAAAAATGGCGATTCTTTTATTATTACATATATATATATATATATATATATATATATATATATATATATATATATATATATATATATATATATATATATATATATATATATATATATATATATATATGTAGCATTTTGACGAGGTTGAGATATTACGATGAATAATATTCGATGAAAAAATGGCAGTCCTTCAACGATATAGCAAGTTGCAGTCGATATTAGCGAGTATGGCGAAGTAGAAGGCAATGATATGAGTCCACCAAAGTTTTCCAATAAATCCAGCCAATCTCCAGACAAATAATTTTATTAGAAGACGAACAACACAGAGACAATTCCCAAAGGTCTAAAACTTATAGCCCTCGGGCTAACGTTGCTTCACTTCATTTAATTAAGATGTTACTGGGCCAGATGAATATTCTACGGACATAAAAATACCAGACACATATTTGTTTGGCTTCCGAAAACGTCAAAAATCTAGTGCTCCGACCGGTGCGGGCGAGTTTTGTTATCTCCGCGGAGATATACAGTAATTTACGTCACGAGCGCACAACCCAATGAGTGAGAAGCTAGCTCCAGCCCAGCAAATGAGGTGCGAAGGAGGAGCTAAGACGGTAAAGAATCCCGTACTTGGGTGCGGAGAAATTTTGAAGTTAAAATCCCAAGCGCGCGAAAAATTCAGAGCAATAATAATAATAAATAAAAGAAAATGGCTTTTAAAAAACTTTCGAAATGAGAACGCATCTCAGAATTTTATAGATTGGGGAACTGATAAAAGCTACGAATGATCTTAAATTTTAGATTAAGATTTGGAATAAAATAATTATTAATATACGGATATTTACTTTTAAAAGGACTTTAAATAGGAATAGATATTATTAAGAATTAAGGAAATACTGACTATGACAGAAGTTAGATTAATTTTAAAATATTAATGCGAATAAAATGGAAGGATACGAAGGAAATAAATTTTTATATAACATTATCCCCCCCCCCCCCCCTAAAAATCCGAATGACGGGTAGATCCGATGATCTACAAGTTCATTAAGGCAAGCAAGAATTTGGATTACCAAATATTTATCTGGTATTCTAGTTAATGCCAAAAATTCTTTGATTTTATTAAAGTTAATTCAATAGTTATTTTTGTAAACGCGAACCTGTGGGAATACATAAATACATACAATTACAATATAAATAAGTTAGTAACAGATAATATTTTTTTTTCACTCTTCAAACATAAATAGGGAAAAGGATGAAAATGAAGTAAACAAAGCATTTTTGTCTAAGCAGTGAAAAGTATAAATGTCTAATAGTCCTCTTAATCAGTAACAGTATGAGTTATAGACCTCTCATTTCCAAAAAAAGTTTCTTGGTATGGATATGAAGGCACAGATATGTCAAGTATTAGCCAGTAATACAGTTTACGGCAATACAGTGTATTGATTCTGTAGTAGGATAATTCCAGTTAATCATAAAGTTCAAAAACATAAGAAAGTTTCATCCCCACTAAGTTCAATAAACAATTAAAGTACTGGTTTGTGATGCTTGATAAGTTTTGTGCCTTGATAAGTAGGTATAGCTTGATAAGTGCTCTTATTAAGTGAAGTCCAGTCAGTTAATAATGTTCCATCAATTAGATATGAGTATTAGATGTTTTGCTAGTAAGATGTGACTTTTTATCATCAACTAATATACTATCAGTGGTTCTCTTTTATCACAATTCTCAAGAATATTCTCTTTTATAATTTTATCACATAATAAATAACAACAACAATTATAATAACGACATAATAATATCAATAATAACAAACAACTTCAAAATAATACTAAATCAGTAATTCATCTGTATCAATATCAGTGAGGAATGAAAATATACTTAATAAAAGGAAACAAAAATAATAAATAGTAAACTAAGAAATATCTGTTAAAAATTATCAACAATTCAGTAAGATAATGTGCTCCCTGTTTTCAGTCAAACAAGAGAAACATAAGCTGCTCAATGAAAATAAGACCTTGAAGTAAACGGTGGATAATAAGTTTAACTATTACTATTAGTAGAGAATTTTATTCTATTATTATAATTTAATTTAATCCAGTGAATTTTTATTCAATTATTTTAATTTAATGTATTATTCTAATTTAATTTGCTATTCCAATTTACTTTATTGTTCTAATTCAATTCACTCCAATATAAAAACCTTTTAACTCAAATCAACTAATTCACGCCTGCATAAAAAGTTAACTCAAGCAAAAATATTAGCAGTAATATTCTTGGGAATTCCTATATTCAAGAACATACTGTTATACAGAAGAGAATTGATTAGTCAATTATAATTTGATTTCATTAAATTTAGTTAATTTTTGTTTTACTAAGTTTAATATTAAGCTATTGATTTAACATTAGTTTGTTGTTACTCATGGGATAACTTTAATTTCTCAGGAGGGTAATAAGGGCGTAATTTTGATACATGGACTATTTCAGTAAATTTATTTTGAGTCTGTCTATTAATTTCAACATTTACATCAGATAATTTTTTAAGGATTTGATAGGGACCTCTAAAAACTTGTGAGAGCTTTCTGGTATTGGGATAATGGAATTCTTCATAGATAACAAGATCTCCTATCTCAAATTTTGGCTCCACATAATTTCTATCATAATATTTTTTACTTTTCCAGTAAAATTCATCCGTGCGTTTTTTAGCAATGTTGAGGGCTTCCTGGACAGGAGGGTAATAATTTTGCTTAAGAGGGGAATCATAGGGTAATTTGCCAAAAAGTAAATAAGCAGGAGGGAATTTGGTTATGGAATGGGGTGTATTATTGTATTCATTAACTACTTCAGTCAGAAGTTTGGTCCAAGGAATTTTGGAGGTAGTAGAATTAACTTTACACTTTAATCTTGTAACTATTGATTGATTCACTCTCTCACATTTGCCATTCGTTTGAGGGTGATGTGATGTGGTTAAACGTTGCTTAATATTGTGATTCCGCAAAAATTTTTTAAATCTAGGTGAAGTAAAGGCTGCATTCCTATCACTTAATACCTTTTGAGGACCCTGTATATCGAAAATTTTGTTGAAACAGAATAATTGTTGAGGGAATTGAATATTGAAGACTTGTTTTAAGCAATTTGTGTATGTTTCTGTGGTAACACTTTTTGAAGGAAATGCCCAAACATATCTGGTTGCATGGTCGATGATGATGTGTAGATATTTTTTGGTGGAGTTATAATAATTGAATCCTCCCACAGTATCAATAGAAAGACATTCAAAAGGTTGATCTGTGGTGGGCATAGCTTGTAATAAGCCAAATTTTTTCTGTCTGGGTTTTTTATTTTTTTGACAAATATCACAATGTTTTACAAAATTGGTTATATCATGAGTCATGTCAAGCCAATAATAATTAGGGGAGATTAAATTTAACATTTTTTGGATACCAGGATGACCAAATTTTTCATGAGCAACATTTAGTATTTTTCTCCTTAAAGACATGGGGACTACTATTTTTCGAAATCCTTTCCTTTTAATAATCATAAGTCCATTTTAATTTAGATAATTTTTACCACACATATTATCTTTTTCCTGCCTCTCTATAATTTCTTTAACGTCCAGAAGAAAAGTAAGTGGTTGAATAAAATGTGAAACTGGGTTTCTCGACAACATGTCGTCTTCGACATTTGTGAATCCCTTTTCGTAAACTATATTATATTCAAACATGCTCAACTTCAAAGACCATCTAAAAAACATGCCTTTCAGATGTTTAGTATTTTTTAACCATACAAGAGATGCATGATCAGTATGAATGGTAAAATTTACACCATGAAAATGATGATAGAATTTGTCTAACGTGTCAATGATGGCAAGACACTCTAACTCGGTAATAAAATAATTCTTCTCATAACTTCTCAATCCTCTAGAGTAATAAGCAATTGGATGTAAAAAATTATTACTATCAGGTTGTTTTAAGACTGCACCTACTGCCACCTGTGAGGCATCAACAAACATATGGAGGGGTAACTTAGGGTCATAAATTTTTAAGATAGGTTTGGCTATTAAGGCATCTTTTAATTTTTGAAAAGAATTTTGACAATCTGTATTCCATTCCCATAATGTATTTTTCCTGAGTAATCTGTTAAGAGGGACTCGAATTTCGGCATATTTATCTATAAACTTGTGATAAACATTGATAGATCCTAAGAATCTCTGAAGTTCCTTTACATTTGAAGGGGGTTTTAGTTTTTTTATTACTTCAATATTAGCATTAGCAGGAGTTAATGTGCCATTCTGGATGGTATATCCTAAGATGTTAATTTTATTTTGAACAAAATTGCATTTAGATAGTTTAAGTTTAATGTTTTCACGTCTACATAATTCAAACATTTGGTTTAAATGTTGCATGTGTTCTTCTAATGAGGAAGAAAATATAATGATACCATCAAAATAATGGCAAGCAAAGTCTATTTGTATTTAGTAAGTATTCTTCTAAGGGTTTTATTAAATATCGGGGGCCTAATTTAATCCCGAAGGGCAGAACTAACCATTCAAAGAGCCCAAAGTTGATAACAAAAGCCAATTTCTCAGTATCGGATGGATGTATGGGTATGTGCCAGTAGCCAGAGGCTAAATCTAAAGTTGAAAAATACTGTGCACTACTCAGTTTATCTAAAATTCCATCGATACGAGGTAGGGGTTCGGCGTCATTTTTCATTATTGCATTTAATTTTCTATAGTCAACACATAATCTAGTTTTCTTACCTTCTTCTCTTTTCATTACTAATGTAACAGGGGCAGAATAGGGACTATTGCTCTCTTTAATTAAACCAGCATCTAATAGTGATTGAATTTGATCCGAAATCTCTTTTTCTTCTAAAGGGGAAGTTCTGTATGGCCTCAGAGATATTGGTAGGTCAGAATTAAGAAAAATACGTTGCGGTTCAATATTAATTCTCCCGACATCAAATTTATTTTTAGAAAAAATGTCTAAATAATCCCTTATACTTTCCCTTAAAGTTTCATTTTCTATAGAATTTATTTCCCCAATTAATTTAGAATTATCAACATTAGATGGAACAAAGGATTGAGGAGATATGATCTTTCCATAATCGGGTTGCATTCTCTGATAATCATAGTTAACATTAAAAGGAAGTAATCTAAATTTATCACTGGATATGCTCTTAGATTCATTTAAAACAAGGTCTCCTTGTAATACTCGACATTTAGCACAGTCTATAATTAAATTAAACTTACAGCATTCTTTTAAACCTAATATAGCATAATCTAAATTTGTATTACATATCAAAAATCTAATATTTTGTTGCACATTACCTAATTTAAACAATAATTTACAAGCTTTATCTATTACAACAGTTCCTTTGGCTTGGCCAATAATAACAGGTGGAATATTTATAACTTTAGCATTTAACAATTTAACAATTTAAAAAGGTAAAATACTTATGGTTGAGCCAGAGTCAATCACACAAGGTAGTTCCCTGTTATTTACATATCCTGATACAATTAACTGTCATATATTATCAGTAGATGATTGTGGTTGACTAAGAGGGGGTGCAGAAGATTGCAAAGGGCTCACATTGAATACACAATTCCTCTCCCAGTGATAAGCATTTTGGATACCTCTATTTAAATACATTCGACATGGTCTACTTGGGTATTTGCTCTGAAAATGTGTAGTAGGCAACCTAGGATTGATAAATCTAGAATTTGGAGCATTAAAATTGCTCTGTGAATGAAAATTGGAATTTGGCATATGAAAATTTCGACTTGGGCGAACCCAATGTCTAGGTGCCTGATCATATTGTGGCAATGATCTATAATTCTGAAAATTACTCCTAGAATTACTATTGTTGACCTGGGAAGTAGGAATTACTACTAGTTGTTTAGCCATTAGGTACCAGTCTATTGTATTTTTTGGAGGATTACTAATCATATAATTCTGGTATTCAGGTTTGAGACCGTCTGTTAATCCCTGTACTATTATAGTTTCACATAAACAAAGTTGTCTACCTATTTCAGCCTTTTTTTGAAAGTACTTATCCAAATCCTTGAGATCATTTAACTTCATAGAAGCAAACTCTGAAAATCGAGGAACATGAACAGTTATGAATTTTTCAGTAATAATATCAGTTATTTTGTCAAAAGCTTTACATTCTAAACATTCATTGATAAATACCTTCAGAGCCTCTCCTTTCAAATATTTTGAAATATTTTTAATCTTCCAATTTTCATCTTTCTTTTCAGAAAGGCATGTTTTGTCAAAATGGTTTAACCAAGATTGAATGTTCATTCCAGATTCGAAATCAAAAGGAATGATGTTTATTTCGTTTTCACTCATTTTGTGATCACCAAGGACTTTTACAAGTCCAGATCGCAATAACATTAATATAAAAATTAAAGAGAATTAACACAACAGATGTAAAATAAAATTTAAATTAAATAACAAATGTAAATACCTCCATCTCTAATAAATAATGATAGTAATAATAATAATACAACAAATAAGAAAATCTGAGCGAAACTTAAATAACATAAAAATAAATAAAATAATAAATAATACATACAATAATAACTTTTTTCAAACTTACGTAATTCCGTTCACAAGTTGTCTGCCTGTTTACTTTTTCAAATTTTTGAGACCGATCAATTTATTTATTTTTTTGTATAATGATACTTTTTCTTTTTTTTTTTTTTAATCTGTAAAAGAAAATATTATTTAGATCATTCCGTCATTATTGAGATGTTGTTTTGTAGAACATTCACACTGGTCTGCATCTGGTGTTTCCAGGGATAAATTATTCCAACACTTTTTGAAAAATTCGATGCATATTTTGGTGAGAATCAGTTGCACACACCACAATGAAAAATGTACAGCATCCGCATTCAGCAACATATCACAGCTTCTCCGTTTATCAGACGATCAGCGCTCTTCGCGAGAACTAGACGCACACTCTTCGCTATGAAGATGTACAACAGTAGCCGGCAATACATTCGCAGCGCATCCGTCCATCAGAACATTGGCATAGCTCAGCGCAAGTTCATGGAATCCTGCCGGCTTTTTGTAGCATTTTGACGAGGTTGAGATATTACGATGAATAATATTCGATGAAAAAATGGCAGTCCTTCAACGATATAGCAAGTTGCAGTCGATATTAGCGAGTATGGCGAAGTAGAAGGCAATAAAATGAGTCCACCAAAGTTTTCCAATAAATCCAGCCAATCTCCAGACAAATAATTTTATTAGAAGACGAACAACACAGAGACAATTCCAAAGGTCTAAAACTTATAGCCCTCGGGCTAACGTTGCTTCACTTCATTGAATTAATATGTTACTGGGCCAGATGAATATTCTACGGACATAAAAATACCAGACACAGATTTGTTTAGCTTCCGAAAACGTCAAAAATCTAGTGCTCCGACCGGTGCGGGCGAGTTTTGTTCTCTCCGCGGAGATATACAGTAATTTACGTGACGAGCGCACAACCCAATGAGTGAGAAGCTAGCTCCAGCCCAGCAAATGAGGTGCGAAGGAGGAGCTAAGACGGTAAAGAATCTCGTACTTGGGTGCGGAGAAATTTTGAAGTTAAAATCCCAAGCGCGAAAAATTCAGAGCAATAATAATAATAAATAAAAGGAAATGGCTTTTAAAAAACATTCGAAATGAGAACGCGTCTCAGAATTTTATAGATTGGGGAACTGATAAAAGCTACGAATGATCTTAAATTTTAGATTAAGATTTGGAATAAAATAATTATTAATATACGGATATTTACTTTTAAAAGGACTTTAAATAGGAATAGATATTATTAAGAATTAAGGAAATACTGACTATGACAGAAGTTAGATTAATTTTAAAATATTAATGCGAATAAAATGGAAGGATACGAAGGAAATAAATTTTTATATAACATATATATATAATATGTGGAGTATTGTCCAAAATTGCGATAATCAATGTAGGAATTAACAGTATGCATCACAAAATCAAGTAATTATGCAGCATGTGTACATAAAAAATTATTAAAAATATGAAATAAATAAATACACAACTAAATGCGCTATTGCAGCTATGCAATTGTGTATTTTAAATTATGATTAACGTATTTTGATTTGCCAAAACTGGGCAGTGTATAGAGGATAAAGCAGTGTAACTAATGCAAAATGCTTTTATAAATGAAACAAGATGAAAATTATCCAATAATAAATGCGCATTTGAATCATAAGGAAGTTTAATATAATAAAACTTTTGTAAATAATAACCATTAAAGCACTTAAATAATCAACAATATATAAACCAATAATTACAATACAATACATAAATATATCCAAAAATCATCAATGATATAATCATGATACTCATAATCCTCAAAGAAAGTGTCCAAGCAAAAGTTTATATCCAAATATCAAGAAACTGAGATGCAGAAAACATATGATATTAAAAAGCAGTGGCCAAAATTGCGATAATCAATGTAGGAATTATATATATATAACAAAACTTTTGTAAATAATAACCATTAAACTACATAAATAATCGACAATAGAAAAACCGATAATTACAATACAGTACATAACTATATCTAAAAATTTAAGATTCTCACAATTAAAATAAGTGGGAAAAATACTTAAAGATATGCAGAGAAAGTATCCAATGTGTAGAAAATGATAATTATTACAAGAAGCAATTGGAAACTTATATAGTGGAACACTTTTTCAAGGGCAATATTCCACTAATATAAGTAAAATGTAATTGATTTCTGTTTGAGTTAATAGCCATGAGCCAAATTTATTAGCTCAAATTGCCCGATCAATTACACAGTCAATTGAATAAAAATGGATAAATGTTGAGTAACTGAACATGTTATGTGCAAAAATCAATGAATAGGGAGAATTACTAAATACAAAAACGTATTTAATAAGGAATTGTTAGACAAAGAGAGAAATAGCAGTAAAACATTCCGAACCAGCAACATTTTAGCTATCAAAAACCACGTTATCCGTTAGAAATTCACTTTGCATATAACCGTTACATTGACAGTTAATAATATAAACTGTTTTTACAAATTTAAAAATAATTCATATACACCTATAAATTATTTTTATCTTATTTTAAAACAATATTCAATCTTAATAATGATGATAATAAAGAAAGGATTTTTGAAATTTAAATATTTACTTCGAAAAAAGAAAAAGTATCTTGTAAGGCACCGCGGTGATATATATCAATTTCAACATATTTGAAATATATTAACATTATTAGAATACATAGCAAAAGTTAGCCGGTATGCGTATATATGCATGTATGTTGTTATTCGCTTATGTTTTCTCGTTTACAAAGACCGTTTTTGTGTTTTTCGATTGATGTCGGTATAAATGTATATGTGCTTGGTGAACACGATAGTGCCCAAACTATGATTTCGATTGAACTTCTATTTGGTGAATATGTTACAGGCCACTGTCGCAACAGCTGCATTCATTTTCGTACAAATCGGAGAAAGGGTTTGGTATCTAAACTATTTCTAAATCATATTTTGACCAAAGAAAACCGATAAGTATTTCCTTTTTTAATTAAGTTATTCAATTAAATATTTTTATTAGTTACGCCCGTCTTACATTGATACAACAGTCATGTTTCACTAAAACGTGACTTAATTGATGAATTTTTTTTTATTAAATAAAAAAATACTTTGATTTTTTTGTTAATCTAATAAAAGTATATGGAAATTTAAGTATTGCATGTTGTTGAGGAAGAATGGCGAAATATCTATTTTAATGCAACTTAAAAAACTCCCATTTGCATAATTATGTAAATTCAATTTCGATATTTATTTCAATTAACAAGGACACATCACGGACATAATAAAAAATTATTGAAAATTACGTCATATTTTAGGAATAATTGTGAGCATATCGATGATAGTGACGTTTTATTTAGAATATGAAATCCTTTTAAAAACATTTAAACTTTTTAAAATTATATATAGGATATAAGTTTTAATTTATTTCTAAATTACTATTTATTTGAAAGCGTAGTATTCTATGAAGTTTTCTGAAAGTCATTTGGAGTCACTCCAGATTTTTTTAGCTGAATTAGCTTCTAAGTTTTTTTCTTGCATCTACAAAATACTTAAGTGAAATCTGAAAACTAGGAAAACGACTGCATAACTTTCATTTAAAAGAAAAAGTTAGATTTTTATATTTGCTTTGAAGAAGATAGTCAACACTAAAAATAATATTAAACAAATTTTTGAGGCTTTCATTTTTTATTCAAATATTTAATAACTTTATGTAATCCCACTTTTCTCTCCTCTATAGAAAAAAAACATGTTTTAAATAAATTTTGCATCGACAAACATCTTTCTTTGGCCTTGATGTGATGTGAAAAAAATTCTTTTTTAATAAGCTCTACTTAGTAATTCAATTATAAATATGGATAATTAAGGAAGAGCAGATTTCCTAAACATGGGTAATTTAAAAGGATAACACTTTCAACCAATTACTTTCTTTAATTAAATTATTTTAATCACCAGAATTTTTCTGAAATACTTATGAATACTTTTAGAAGATATGACTTAAAATTTATCCATTGAAGGGAAAAAACATTTACTGCGTAATAACTACCTCTTACGAGAAGGAAAAAAAAAA
The DNA here is from genome assembly GCA_963931845.1 of Maratus michaelseni. Taxonomy (NCBI): domain Eukaryota; kingdom Metazoa; phylum Arthropoda; class Arachnida; order Araneae; family Salticidae; genus Maratus; species Maratus michaelseni. The sequence goes on along the minus strand of OZ007594.1, from coordinate 124,984,118 downwards.
GATATTGTTGAAACGATAAAAAGTTTTTCTAATTCTGCATGTTTCTTGGATAAAATTGTGATTACAGAGAACACAAGCAAATGTGTTCTGTATATGAGATGTGGATTCAAATACATTTTTATTTTAAAACGAGTTTAAGGTGAATTCTTGTTCTACAGAAAAAAAATCTTTAGATGTGTGTTCGAAAAAAAAAAGTTTTTCAGTACTATTTCCAAGCGATTTCGTAATGAGTCAAAAGCCATTGCGAACATGGATTTGAGAGTATCTTTGACAATTAATGATAAATTATTATTTTCTCTAAAGCTGTAGAATTTTTTAAAATTATTATCACACTGTAAAAGAAAAAAAAAATCCGTAAACAATCGGAAATTTTACTGGAAAAAAAAAAAAAAAACAGAAATTATTTTTAGAACGTAAAAATATAAAAAATCCGAAAGCCTTAGCGAAATTGGAAAAATAACTAGTCCTCTCACTGACAAGCCCGTGTTAATACGTTCACTAAGCTCCAGGTTTCACTGTAATATAAGCATTATTTAAAGTAATAAAATTCTATTGATTTAATGCATTTTTAATGCGCTGAGCAATGAATAATATTCTCAAGGATTACATTCATTTTTGTAATTAAGTTTTTTATATTCAAAGTTGAAAAATTAGTTTTTCTTAGCATTTAAAATAAAATGAAGAGAAAAAAACATTACAGATTTGCCTTTTTGCAAGACTGTCAGAGGGCATTATTTAGCGAGGATATTCTTAAATCCATAATCTCTACGTTCTGACACTTTCACGAAATCATTTCATTGGAGGAAAAAAATTCATAAAAGTACAGAAGTTGTATTTGCAATCAACGAAATGTTTTTACAGTGACGTTTAAAAATGTGAGTAACGATTGGTGCTTGTTTACTATGATTCTGAATCAGCGTTGAGTTTTTGACGTGACAGTGGTAAAAATCAGGGTTGGTTTTTTGACGTGACAGTGGTAAAAACCGTGTTTTTACCGGTTCATTCCGTTAAAAACCTATCATTTTCGAATTACTTCTGATTTATAGTGTAAGGGTAGCATACAGTGCATTTCTAGAGTGATTTGTCCTTGTTGTTCGCGTTAGTATTATTATTTACAATTACATTTGTTAATCCCTTCGCGACGAGTGTCTTTTACAGAATTTTTAATCTTTTACCATCGGTTTTTCAAAACAGAAATTCTCGCCTAATTGAATCGCAGAAATGCTAAGATTTAATAAAGCAAAGCTTACAATAAAAAATAGCTGGTGGGAATAATCGAGGATTCTGAGCATCTTATGCGTGTATATCGTATACGTGTCGCTCGTCCCCAAGGGGTTAAATTTATTTAAAAGAAAAGCATTTCCTAAATGGGAAAAATTTAAAAATACAAGAGTAAAAGTAAAGAACTATATTTGTCATAATCTCCACTAATATATATTCTACTAACTGCAATGAAGATTAATATTAAATGATAATCAAAGGTTATTATATTTATTAAATAATATTCAATATACATTTTTAATAAAATACATTAAAATTATTTTAGAGATGCAAAAATGCTGTTATACGGTGTGACAACAGATGGTAAGCATGGACTGATTCAACAGTTCGGATCAAAAATTTAAAGTTATATATATATATATATATATATATATAATGAAATTTTTTGTTAATAATAACTATTAAATCTCAGAAAAATCGACAATGTATATTTACCAATAATTATAATACAATAAAAAAAATGTATATCCAAGAATGTAAAATTTACAGAAAAAGTTTGGATTTTTATTTTTGTCCTGAAGTAGAATGTCAATACCTAATATCCGTAGCCTATAATAAGATTTTTTCCCAAACAACATTTTGAGATTGTTTTTTGTTTGTAAAATTTATTTAAAAACCTTAATCCCAATTTCCTCTCCTCTACAGAAGACAGGTTTTGAAAAAATATTGCATGAATAAACATATGTTCTTAATCATATGTGTAGCAAACAAATTTCCCTGTTAAAGAGTTTCTTAGTAATATAGTTATGCATATGGGTAATTAAGGATGGGTAGGGATCTAAAGTTATGCTAATTTATCAGGATAACACTTTCGCTCGGTAGCCTTATTTAATTAAATCATTTTAATGAATGAATTTTTTATGAATTGCTTTTGAATTTTAAGCCATGCTATTAGATATGACACAAATATATATATTTTTATTTTATACTTCAAATAAAAAGTCTACACTGAAAATTTGCATTATGCAGTCAACGTCATTTCTTCAAACAAAGGTGTGGGATTTTTGTTTTATTTCAAAAGTATTTAAAGGCACATGGGGAATTTTTGGCTAAAAAAAATTATTTTTTCCCCCTAGTTTTAATGAATTTTCGACATGTCAAACATGTTTTCTGGAAGTCGTTTGTAAAAATTTAAATACATATAGAAGACGTGCAATTCTTGTCGCAGTGTGAATGCAAGAACGATCTCTACTTGTTGTAAACTTTTGAACTGGATTTTCTCAAAACAATGAATTAAGTCCGAACCAGAAATATTTCAGCAAAAACTGAACCAATTATCTCAGTTTTTATTTTATTTTATTTAATTTAATTTTTTTAACCATTGGGAAAATGGTTGTAGTTTTCGGTCGAGAATGGACCTCTTGGCTTCGTCACTTTATTTTTTAAGCGTTTTTAACCAAATTCTGTAATTTTAGAAGAATTTTTTGATGCATAAAATCGTTATAAAAATGTTAAAGTTACAAAAAGGATAAATGCGAACTATCAGATATGAAAACAAGCTGGAAATTGTACGTCAAACGTGACAAATGAGGTGCGTTCGCACTGTAGCTAGCTATATAAATATTTAGATCTTGATGATTTTTAATTCTGTGAAATTAATGATATCGTCTGCAGATTAATTTCTGTAATAGAATAAGTATCTCGGTCGCTTGCCGATTAAACTTCGGAAGCTCCTCTAACAAAAAAGCACCGATTAAAAAAAATCACATTTCTTAATAAATATTTTTATTAATATCTCCTAAAGTTTTGATTCGATTTTCATAAAATTTGAAATGTCTCGACAAAATTCTGCAAAGATAATATACCTTAAATTTCAAACCATTTGGTTGGGTAGTTTTTGCGTTGTTATATGCAGACGAACGGACAGACAGACGGACAGACGGACAGACAGACGGACGGACCAAGCGACGACTATAGGTGCTACGTATTTATATAATTACGAACGCACCTAAAAAGCCGAATTCGAAAATTGATGTTGGATGAGAAATCGTCTTATAAAGCAAACGAGTAATATAAAAAAAAAGAAAATAAAGCTAAATCCTACTTAGGACAAAAAGAAATTTGTTTTCCAGCTATCTACACGCTTCGTCACTGAATGTATTTATTCCTAAATTTATATCCTGCTATATATCTTGTATAAGAGAAATTTTGTCTCCCATATAAAACTAAAATTAATTAATTAAATTTAATTAATGAATTAATATTTGAAAAAACTGTATTAACATCAAGTGTCATCCACTACAAGTTAAAAAAAATGTATTTGAACTTGAGTGTATAAATAAAAAGTATTTTGTTAACGATTGAAAATTTGAACAATATATATAAATATATATAGGGAGAGTGTGAGGTAATAGTAGGAATATATGTATAATATCACTGTAAAAAAAATTTCCTGAAAAAAAAAAAAAAAAAAAAAAAAAAACGGAAATTGTACTGGCAATCGGGACGCCAGTACCGGGGTTCCAAAACAGGGTTCTGAAATATCCGTTTTTAAATCTCCGTTTTATAACAGATATTTTCCGTAATTTTTAGAAATTTTTATAATGTTAAAATAAACATTATTGGACCAAAAAAAAAAGTGACTTCTCAAGAACAACTGAGATATATTTCTGCTTTTTCTTTTTTCGCTTTTCTTTGTGAGTTTTGTGTAAGTAACAAACCCTTGCCACGATGAGAATTGAACCCGCAATCTTCCGTATACTAAACTGGAGGTCCCTACCACTACGCCTTGACCGTATTCCGCTGTATTAAGCGTTGCTACTTATTTTAGTAGCTTTTTATGATGCAAAAACTAAAATTAATTAATTAAATTAAATTAATTAATTAACATTTGAAAAAACCGTATAACATCAAGTGTCATCAACGACAAGTTTAAAAAAATGTATTTGAACTTGAGTGGATGAATAAAAAGTATTTTATTAACGATTGAAAATTTGAACAAGATATATAAATATATATAGGGAGAGTGTGAACTAATAGTAGGAATTGAAAAAGTTCAACTTTAATTTCCTCAAAATACCTTTAGCTCAGACATCAATCTAAACAAGAGTTAAAGTTATTGTAGGAAGGACCCGACAAAATATTAAGGTATATATTAAGGATAAGGTATAGTAATGGAAAATGCGTTTCAATAACTGCGGCGTTTGTTCAAACGAATATTTTTGCGAGGACAGAGAATGCCAGGATCTCTTCAACTGTAGTAATGGAAAATGCGTTTATTTGTAGATGGTTCCGATGAATATTTTTGAATAATTAATATCTTTATTTAATTTGAATTTTTTAAAAATTAATTTATTTATTTTTAAAGCTTTTGGAACATTTTCCCAATGGTTGTTGTAATTTGTTGAATGAAAATTTTTTTTGACTTATGTACAGTGATAGCATGCGCCAAACTTTTTTTTAGGTGGTCTCAAATGACCAGCTTAAATACGAAACTTTTTGACACATTTTCTGACTCATTTTTAAGCACTGAGGCCTAAAATTGACAGGCGTGACTATGGAAAGTATTTGGAATCGAAATGAGTTTTCCATTTTTTGATAAATAAATTACTTATCGAGTTATAAGCGATTCGCGTCATGTGAGGACACGATTTTACCCTTTCTCACTGTGGTGCCTCGGGAATTCGGTTCAAAATGCCGACTTTGACAGTATTTTCTGAAATATATTTTGCCTTTATCAAAAAATTGACTCATTTCGATGACAAAGTTTGTGAATAAGACCACCTGCCGATTTCACCCGTTTCCAAATAAAAATGAATTTAAAACTGTGTTAGTTTGGGAGCTTTGTATAACAATGTGCAAAGTGTTTATAAAAGACCATTTATACAAAATTATTAAACATATATTAAAGTGGAAAACTGTATATTTTTTAATTGACATATTAAAAAATATAGCGGCTTGACACTGGTCGGCGGGAACACTTCAATAAGAGAAGGTCAAGTGATGGACACATCTTATTTAGACTTGACCCTTGGAATGGAAGTGGTTCATGTTTGTACCACTTAATTTTAATCTATAAATTCCACATTGGCACCAGTTTTTTGGAATGAAAATTTTCCTTTTTAAAAGAAAGTGAAGAACGGCTTTTGCTTATTTTCAAATAAATTAGTTTATAAATTCTGGTGTCATTCAACAATTTCAGCATTTTACGAATATTTTGCCTATGAAAGGGTTAACATAGAACAACGCAAGAAAAAAATGAGGTTTTTGGAAACAAAAGCTAGTGAAATACGTAGCCTTTAAAAAATATATATACATTTTTAGTAAAATAACATTAATTCAAAGTAAATATAAATTTCTAATCAAAAATTTTGTTACCTAAATTTACTCAGAAAAGCGAAATATCAACATTTCGAAAAAATCCTGCGTATTTTACTAGAAAGAATATGTGGCGATTAATTTTGAAAAAGATCATGTTTATTAATTGAAAATTGGCGAAGCTAGGGTGCTTACCATTTTAAAAATGTTGTTGTGAAAATAATAATAATAATAATAATAATAATAATAATAATAATAATAACACGCACAGTGTTTTCGTTATTGTTTATTATCTGAGGCGCGCTCTATTTCTATAGCTCTAAGACTGCCCTTTAACTTTCGATATAAATTTCTAATAACTAACAAATATGATTATGTATAAAGCGTACGTTAAGCGATAAAAAAAAAAGAAAGAAAAAGGGAAAAATCGAAATTTTATCGATTTTTATGAATCGAAATTTATGAACCGATTAAATGTTGTGTTACCCCTCAAGTATGTGTAATTACTCTTATCTATCTTAATCTTTCTCTGCAATATTTCCATTTCTGTATATGTTTTCAGGCCCCACCAGTGGCTGAGAGGTTGTGCTCTCGAAGCTGGTAGACGGGAGGTGCTGGGTTCGATCCCAATCGCGCCCGTCGGCCTAATCGTTCGGAGTTTTCGTGGTTTTCTTCGAACCGTGGATTTATCCATGCGTAAATACGGGTTAGGTTCCCTTAGAAAGACCCCCACGAAGGGCACTCCCCCCGGGCCTATATCCCTAGCGTAGATAATTGGCCGTCAACAATCAACCCAACCCAACCCTGTATATGTTTTCTGTTAATCCTGAGAGCATCTGCGGGCTTCAGAATAACTTGAATTTTTATTCGCGATTTAATTTTTAAATATCCTGTAGATATTTTTATCGTAGATATTTAATAAAACACAATTCTATCAAAAATATTTTTTTCTAAAACGAATTTCAGTTGTTTCAGAAAAATGGTCTGCGGGATAGCCGCATTAAAAATACTCTGCTATAATGCACTGATTACTTTGAAATAAATTTCTGCCTGCTAAACCATTTTCATACAACTAAAGTCTTTTTAATCTAACCTTCCACAACAAAAACTCATGTTTATTGCGTCATTAATAGTTCAGTTTAATTTTTGAGGCTTCATTTCACGCTACATAGCTTCTAAGTAAAGCCTCATCAGCTCATTTTTTACTTTTTCATTATGTAGTATATGAAGCAAAGAATTAATAAATAAATTTGTCCTTTAACTTATTTTACATGACATCCATGTACATTATATATTAAGTAAAAAAGCATAAATCGCAATTTTTCTTTCGATAAAGAATGCGAGCATTAATATATATGAGCTAAGCTAGCAAAAATTGCTTGGTATTGCGTTAAAAAATAAAAAAGTATATTTTTTATTTTATTATTTTATAGCTTAACTGAAAAATGGGGTGTTCATTAAATGTATTAATGGAAATTTTGAACAGGTAAATTTAACGATCGATTTATGACAAAATGGCTGTAATTATTATTAATTTTCCACTAAAGGTGTTACTTTTGATAGAATTTAGATGAGTTTTTTTCCACTTTCGTTAACATATGGCATTTTTGAAAATTAATATAACTCAGAACAGGAAACAGGAAATAATGTGTTAAACTAAACCTCTTTATTTTACATCATATCATATATTATAATAAGAGCAAATCTTGTGTGTGTGTGGTTATATATATATATATATATATATATATATATGCAAATTTTATCTTAAAAACGGCTCTAGCGAGTTTGACGAATTTTGTATCCTACCGTTTTGGGGTACCTGAAAACCATTGGGCTAGATCATATGTTCGGAAAAATTCGATTAGTCGGTCATTTTGGGTCGCCATGGGTCAGGGTCAAGCTAATTGTATCTAAAAAACGGTTCAAAAGATTTTGACTAAATTTCGTATACTGCCATTTTCGGGCACGAGAAGCCTATTGGGCTGGGTCACATGTTCGAGAACTTTTGATTAGTGGGTCAACGCGGGTCAAGTTAATTTTATTTAAAAACGACTCAAACGATTTTGATTAAATTTTGTATCTTACGAGTTTCGGGCACGAGAAAATCATTGGGCTAGGTCACATATCCGAGAAAATTCGATTAGTGGGTCATTTTGGTCATGGGTCATTATGGGTCAAACTATTTTTATCTTAAAAACAACTCAGTTGATTTGAACTAAATTTAGTATACTACAGTTTTAGGGTACGAGAAGACCATTGGACAAGGTTAAAAGTTCGAGAAATTTCGATTAGTGGGTCATTTTGGTCATGTGTCATTATGGGTCAAGCTATTTTTATCTAATTAACGGCTCAGACGATTTGAACTAAATTTTGTATCCTACGGCTTTTGGGCAGGAGAAAGTCATTGGGCTAGGTCACATACTCGAGAAAATGTTAGTAGAGGGTCATTTTTGGGTCACTGTGGGTCAAGCTAATTTTATCTAAAACACGGCTCAGACTATTCAGACTAAATTTTGCATCCTATGGTTTCCAAGCACGAGAAGACTGTTACACTAGGTCACATATTCTAGAAAATTCGATTAGTGGGTCATTTTGTTTATGGGTCATTATGGGTCAAGCAATTTTTATCTTAAAAATTGGCTCAGACGATTTGAATTAAACATTAAACTTTGTAGCCTACGGTTTTTGTGCGCGAAAAAATCATTGGGCTAGGTCACATGCTCGTAAAAATCCGTTTAGTGGGTTACTTTTGGGTCACTGTGGGTCAATCTAATTTTATCTAAAAAACGGCTCAGGCAATTTTGACTAAACATTTTATCCTACCATTAAAAATATAACGAACATGCGCACGAGAAGACAATTGGGCTTGGTCACATGTTCGAGGAAATTTGATTTTGGTCATGGGTCAAGATATTTGAACTCAAAGCTAATTTTGACCGAGTATAGCTCGGTCTGTCCTGCTCGTCTTACTAAATTTGAGAAAGAGATCGCTAAAATTATTAAAGCCAAGCAACTTGGATTGAGTAATGGGTATTTCTTTTCGTAATACTTTATTTATGCAATGTTCGATGGACGCTGCGATATAAATTTTATGTAATCGCTAATTTTTTCCGGTGATTAAATCGCTCCTAAAGGAAAAAATATATATATATTTATTTTCTTAATATTATCGTTTTGCAAAAAATCCAATTAAATATTTGGAAACAAAATATTTAAAAGTAAACTTTACGTAAAATCTCTGTAGAGTAAGAAGTAGTGGTGAATCTTTTTTTTTTTTTTTTTTTTTTGATGCGTCAGAGGTTAAAACAAAATACAGTGTCGTCTACTGGCGAAATTTATCTTACATATATGTATTTAATTGATACGGTTCAAAGTTCATAAACAGTAAGTTTAATAAATGTAAATAACAAAAAATTAGTGATTTTTTAATTATGATGTTGTACTACAGTGGCGATGTTTGCAAATTGAAAGGAAGTGGAAATAAATTGAAAAATGAAGAACAAGGTTGTCGAAATTAAACTTTTTCTACTTTGGGAGCTATTTCGGGCGTTGTGTAGGTCACAGAAACATGATAATTGGACAGCAGATGTTTCAGATGATGTCCTCTATCAAGGGAGCAATACAAAATATCACCGACAGATGGCAATGGAAATTTTGAGAAAGGTGGATTTCTGCATAGCCATTCAGATATCGATTATGAAAATAGAAAAAGATAGCCACTACAAAAGCAGTTGTGCCAAGTTTGCTAATTTAAAATATCGAACTCAAAGTCAAAACCATTGTTGGTGAAGTATTTTTATGGAATGACTGAAACGCCATTGTTGTCACTGCAGCAGACTTTAGCAGAACATCGTTTTACTCCGTAAATAAATGTCGAACCTTATGATATGATGTGTCTGTTGCCTAAATTTCAGCTGATTATGACATAAAAAACACCTTCTGATTTGAGGAAATTTAATTTGACAAACTTGTATTTATACAAACAAAAGGATATGAATGTCTTTAACAAAATTTAAAAATAGAACTGATTTTTTGTAGTTACTTCAGATTTACGAATGAATTAATAGGATTGTGAACCATGATATGTTGATGAAGCAAATATATGTGGTTTGTCATAATCTTTTAAAATTAAATTGACTGGATTTTTTTAAAAAGTTTTCTTTCCTGTTCTTTGTTGTCACTTCATCAGGAAAATGAAAAGTTCTTTGGTTCATAGTTTCATTCTTCTCAGTTTCTGTAAGACATTTTTCATTCAGAAACAAAATGTGGACGTCACAGTGTCTCTCTAAGAAAGTATGGACATACGTTCAGTAAAATAAAAAGTTCGATTTCGTTTTCCGAAAAGATTAGGTTTAGGTGAGAAATGAGTCAAAATTGTGGTGAATACACAAACTGTCGTCGAATCTCATAAGGGATCTCCTATAGAAGAAACCATGCACAGCCCATAGTGACTTCGGGCGTTTTTCATCCATTCTGTTATTGTTTAAAGTTTGAATAGTACTGAAGATCATAAATCACTTAGTGCAAACAATAACTGTTTATTCTTTGTAATAATAAAAGGTAAACAAGATATGTATGACTGGACTATATTGACGGAATATGAAGTTGCACTGGATCTAAATGACAAACAATCTGTAAAATCTGTAATCAATAAGAAAACAATCAGAATTTATTATTTATATTTTCTTTTAATTCTTATTTATGATCGTTTTGATACTTTTGCTGTTGATTCTGCAAGAAGAAATAATTTCTTAAAAAAAAATTTATATAATATAATAAAACGTTTTGTATATTGACTAAGCTATAGATTTACATAACTAATGCACACAATTATAAGTACACGTAACTAAAGTTATAGATACACATAAAGTATTCGGAAACGTTTCCGAAAGTCAGTGGCAGCAAAAAAATTTTGTTTTATAAATGCTTCTTAAAATATCGAAAGTATATTGGTTTCTGAGGTTTCTAAAGATAAATACCGCTTTTCGGAATCGTTAATAACTCGAAAGAGGCGATTGTATATTTTCGTTCGTGGTTACATTAAAAATTTTTTAGATAAAAAAGAAATCTGTCTTTTTCTACAGTGTGCTAATACAGTAAAATCTCGTTATAACGAATTTCGGAAGACTACCGATTAAATTCATTATACTGAAAACTTCGTTAATGTGAAATTCCAATATGGCGTTTTTTATTAAAAAAAGAAGTTTTCAGTTATATTAAATATCAGTTAACATCCAAACATGTCTGTAAATACTAAATTTACAGTATTAATGAATTGTGAACTTACTAGTTAGAAATAAGATTATTATTAAGTTCATTAAGTTTCAAGATTTTAATCGTAACAATTATAAAGGAATTATAATTTATCTTACATACCTGATGGATTAAAAAAACCCGCTGACATCTGCCTTTAATGTAACATTACTTCTTTACAAGAAAAAAAAAACCAAAAAACAAAAACAAAAAAAAACAGATATATATATATAAATATTTATTGCACTGAAGTTGCTAATGCATTTTTCAAAACAAATCATATAAAATATATTTTCGAAACATTATTTTGCTGGGATAATTACTGTTTAAGAGTTTCAATGCTGTATAGAGCGCCTTTTGTTCGTACAATACAATATTTGGTACTTGATGGGCGTCATCAGCGTCATTTTCACTGTCGGCTGCCTCCTATTCCTTGAGTTTCCGACGAAAGTTTTCTTCCAAATTCTACTTTTTCAATTGAATTTTTTTTTCTTGTTAACTTAACATTCGTAAAACTGAATAAATTCGTTAATTCAAAAAATTCGTTAATTTGAAATTAGTTAAAGTTAATATTTTTATAATGCAAAAGCATAGGACGTTTTTTAGCAATCCAAAAATTATTCATTGAACTGAAAAATTCGTTCGTTGTAGCGAGATTCTACTGTATTTCATTAATTATAATTTAATGAGCATTTTGATTGTTTACTTTAATTCAATATTTTCTTTAAATAAAAAAAAATATTGTGATAAAGATATATCACAGTTTTATCTTTTTTAAGTATTTTATTTTTCAGCTCAACGTATTTCTGTATTTTTATAGCCTTTCCAGTTTAATTTGCCATTCCTTAAAAGCTATTTATCGGCAGTCGCGCACCTTGTACATTGCTTTTTTTGGCAAGGCCGTCTCCCCCCTCATTGTGCTTCGCGTTCGTTGAATCGGCGATGTTGTTTTCTCTGCGAAGCATCTTCGCGCTTTGAGTTAGTTTCAATTGGCGCTGAGCTGTGACGTCATCGTCATTCAGCGACTCTCACCCCGCTCCTGCGTTGTGCGCATGCGTCACCGCCACTCTTGTTCGGTATGTTTTCGGGAGCTGTTTTGTTTTGGCGCTGCTTTCGAAAGGGGCGTGTCTTTCAAATACAAATTAGAATTGTTCTTTTAATTATTAAATGTTAATTTGTTTCTGATTTGCTCTTTTAATTTTCACGTAATTCCTAATCATCAAATTAGTTTAAATTAATCTTGCTGTCACATTTGTGCACCCCTTTTATGGGTATTTATACTAATGTTGCGCATTTTTCCAACAGAATTTTAATAAAAATGATGCTGTAAATTTATGATAAACGTCGTATGGTCTGGAGGCCCGCTGGCCTGTGCCGGCGCTCGCTCATATCCTAGAATCGTGTAGCGCTGATTCTTTGGAGATCAATTTCGCGTTTTCAGTTTTTTTAATTATTCTATAAAAATGCTGTTGTAAATTTTAAGTTTAATATTTTAAAGGTTTTAAATCAACTGGTAATTGACTTCTGAATTAATTCTATAATTCTTCATGGACGCGGCCAGAAGGAATATTTAAAGATTCTTCGAATTTTACAAAATTTGAGCCAGTACTTTTTAAAGACTTGATGTGCAACTTTCATCTCATCCTTCCTACTTCTTCAAGAAAATGTAATAAACATTATTGGATTCAACTTATGGTATTCATCATTTATAGTCTGCATCTATTTCTTCACTCAAGTAAGACCGTTTAATTAATTTTATTATTTTGATTCTCTTCTCAAAGAATAATGACCTAAAGAACGTCATGCAATTTTTTTGCATTGGGTTATTGCTCACACAATAATACCCCATCAATTGCTCTTCTCTCTTAAATAAATTTCTCCTTCACAAATATTCCACTAAAAGTTTTAAAAATTTTATATAACCATAATACAATAAACTATTCTAGAGATATAAGATTATTTTCCAACAAAAGTTCATGTAGTATTTATAGAAAATAAATATTTTTCCAGAAACCTAATGCATCATTAACGTTTTCTTCTCTTAATAACTTTCCAATTTTATCTTTGTTTTCAACTTCTCTGAGGGCAAGTTTCAAGTTCTCTTTTCATTGCGCTGTTTCGCAGACCAGACATAATCACTGTTATTTAAAGCAAGAATAATAGCTATCGTGCATCTGAGAGAAAGATTCTAAAGACTCTCGATAGGGTTCCGATTAAAATGGCGTTGTGCCAAAAAATGCAACAAGAGATAGTATATTGTTCTCAACGACACTCTGCGGTGTCGAGAAGCCATATCGACTGTATTCAGAATCTGGCCATTAACCTTTAAATGTATCTTTTAAACTGGGACAGTATAACTTTTAACACACTGAAACCATAGCAATCGTTTAAAAGATTTCCAACCTTAGGTTTAATCTGTTGAACTGTTTAATACCAATGACAGGCTGTCAATGACAAACGGTTGTCTGAGTGAACTGTGTCGACCAGAGTCGTACACGATTGCTTAAATAGTAGAGCGTTGCCATGTTCAGCGTGAGGTTCTGGGTACCACTCTTGCACTGGAAACTTTTCACTCAAATGGAAAATTTCATCTCGAAGTTATTATTATTTCATATATAGATAATTTATTATTATTATATTATATTGCTAAAAGCATGATAAGAAGTAATTAGTGACAAATATTTGATTGTTATATACAGGGTGTGTCTCATTGCAAGCCGAACATGGATTTTCTTTAATGATTTCGAAAATAATAAGGGAATTACCAGAAACTTTCGACAATACTAAGATCATTCTCCAATGGAAGTCTGATGTAGTACAAGGTAAAGTTAGGAGAGTCTGCGCACAATTCAAAAGAATAACAATAAAATATCTTAATATTAATTTTTTGTTAGACTATCGATAAATAATTTTTACTTCATTTGTTTTTTATGCATTTCCATTGCTATTTTATTGTTATGTTGTAATTTAATAGAACAGTTGTAATAAAACCAAGAAAGTTATTTTGCGCAATCTGTCCTTACAGGGTTGGTGTGATTGCGCACAATGGTAGGAGAGAGTGTTACAAATAATAACTACAATTAAATTGTTAACAATAATAATTACACTTAAATGACATTGTTGTAAGGTTTATGTGAACAAATATTATTATATTAGGAGTGAATATTTCAACCTAGTGATTAAAGAATCAAGAAAAGGATATAATTTTAAAAACGATAAAAAAAATTTAATTAAAGGGGCAGAATTAAAGAATCAGAAAAAGCAAGTCCAGATAAGATTACAAAATAACATTAAGTTATTTGAAAACACGTTTAACTTAAAATTAGTCCATTTTAATTTTTCATTTTTTATGAAAATTTACTAATAAGCTGTGTAATCTCTCCTAGCATTGAAACAAATGGGAACAATGCGCCATCTCTCCTAAGTAGCAGATGCGCAAATTGTCCAATTTCGGTAGAAGAGATTGTGTGGCCTTTTATTTAAACATGGCCGCTACTAAAACGAACCGTTGATGTTCACATTGTTAGTCTAGATTAGTAGCTTATGAGAAATCGTTTAAGTTTAAAATATTTTTTACTACCGACATTGTATAGATATTCTGATGAATAGCTATGAAAATTCAAGCACTTACTTTGGGAAAACAAAACAAAATAGCAATGCTTTATCTTAGACGCTCAAAACAATCAACGTGCACTTTCAAGTAGACACTCCACTACTGCTGTTGCACAACTACCTGGAGTCACTGCGCGCTCACTCTACTCCTTCCCCCCGAACCCCTATGTGCGCAATCTCTCCTGGCTTTACCTTAATCAATCATACAATACATGCTATAATTGAAACATTAAAAAATATTATTTTTTTATTTAAAAAAATTATCCATAGAATACTTCAAACCAGGTCCGTGGACTATCACAGCCCTAATTTGTACAATCTTATTAACATATATATTTTTAACTTAACTTATATTAACAACGAATTCATAAAGTTTATTTAATTTTTTTCATGATAATCGGTTTATTTCTATTTCAATCCTTTTAAAATCTAATATAAAATTATTAAGATCAATATTGGCTACTTATAATTTTATTTGACAAGTAACTATTGTGACTATAAACTGAATTATATCCGTGGACTGAAAAGTAATAGCTGTTTAAAAGTTCATCAGAAGGCAATAATTGAACTCGTTAGTGAGAACAAGTAGCCTTTTACTTTGTATGTTGCAATAAGCTACAAACCTGTGTAAAAATTTAACTTTTCTTGAAACAACTGTGAAAAAGTTAAGATTGTTAAGGGAGATGTTCAAAGGAAAAGAGATCAACTGGTAAGGCTTATAAAATTGTAAATTTAAATAGTACTAATATTTACTACACAAAACTTAATTCAGTAGCACAATTCAATTCATTCAGATATTTAGAGTGTTAATGGAAAAACGTCAGTTCTGTGGACTTCATTGTTACAAACATAGCGTTTACGTAATGAAATAAGGCAGTTTCAACAAAATATTTTTCAAGATCTACTAAATTGTAATAGCATGTGATTTGATAAGTTCAAAGCAATATAAAAATATTTTTATACCCTTAATTTGATATTTCTTCTAGAAAATTTTGTATTGAAAATGCACTTTTCTAGGAGATTAATTCCTTAATACTTTACTTCATGTGAAAAGCCATAATACGTATTTGAAATGTACAGACGAACTGGCAATCATATACAATATGGGTGTAAAAATAGTAATAACTTCCAGCACGTGTGATCGCATGTCCCAAATGAAAGAAAAGTCTTTTGAAAAAATCATTGCGATGTCTTTATTATTATTTTCAATTTAATAATGAACAATCCGGGTTGGCTTGGATTGGGACACTCATTATACTGTAATAATAAATAACTGGGGAAAGTGGTTTAAATTTTAATGTGTTATCAACTACGGCGATAATTATTCGAAAGGTTTACATAATATTTCTTTCAGAGAGTCATTTCTAATTGTTGACCAATAGGTAATTAGTTAACTGTTATTTTTAGAGATATAGCTCCGGTTTAAAAAATATTTGAAATGTTGTTCTTCATCATATGAAAATCTTTTTACATCAAAATAGTTATTTCTTTAAAAATTACGAAATTTATTTTTTAATTTTACTGTTTCTGGATCCTATAACTTACATCTAGAAAACTATCCATGCTCTAACAAGTAAAATAGTAAAAATTCCATTTTTGTATTACCAAAATATACCGAGTTATAATACTTTGAATTTTAAGAAATTTCAGCTTTTATAACACAAAAGCGTTTTACTACCAAAAACGCTGAAAATTTATAAAAGTTAAAGTGTTATAATTCTGTACGTTTTGGTCGTAGAAGATTGGAATTTTTACTGTTTTACTGTTAGATCGCGGTGGAGGTATTCTTTTTCTAATTACAGAACAAAAGGACCGTATAAAAATTTAGTTTCGTAACTTTTTAAAAATAACTATTTTGACGTAAATTGGTTTTCATATGACGAAAAACAACATTTAAAACATTTTAGGTAGCTTTCATTACAAAGAGCCACCTATTGCAGTGCCTCGGAGGAAAGCAATTCTAAACATTTTGGTATATTTTCATCGATCATGAACCCCAGACCCCAAAACCACCTTCCGTTCAAATGTTGATTTATATATATATATATGACATTTGTCATGCTATAACTCTCGTATTTATGAACATATATGAATGTGACTGAGTATGTGTATAGGATTTATCGCGGTCTCGACCGAGTCCGCTGACCAGCTTCATCCGCCATTTTGTTTCAAAATGGCGGCCAGTTAAAGTTTTTTAAATTTGTAAAAAATTAAAATTGTGTGAAAAAATTGTTTCCGTTAAGAGTTAGAACGTGATACAAGGATTCTGGAACATTTTATTTTTGGCTATATCTTAAAAAATGGCAGAGAAATGGCAGTTTGAAATTCTAGGGTGGCTGAGATTTTGAAACAATTTGATATTTGTTATGCTGTAACTCTCGTATTTATGAACCGATATGAATGTGACTGATCACGTGTACAGAACATATCAAGGTTTCGACCGAATTCGTTGGCCAGCTTCATACGCCAGCTTGTTTCAAAATGGCGGCCAGTTAATTTTTGTTATTTTTTTTTTTTTAAATTCAAAAAGGTGTACAAAAAACTATAAATTGAAGAAGTTGTTTCCATTAAGTGTTAGATCGTGATAAAAGGATTTGGAACATTTTTTGTTTTGGCTTTATCTTAAAAAATGGCTGAGATATGGCAGTTTGAAATTCTAGGGTGGCTGACATTTTGAAACAATCTCATTTTTGTTATGCTGTAACTATCATGCTGAAATTCGCATTCAAATTCAGTATTAACGAAAACCGGGATTGAATCTTCTATAATCGTGTTCCACGCATTTTAGCTTCGGGTGTTTGAGTAAAATGAATGGGCTTTATTGGCATGACGTCATAAACCACCATCACGTGACCTCCCTGCTGTGTTTATATTTGTTTGTCTATGTATCGCATGCATACATTGGTCGATATTGTAAGAAATCACGTGTTGGTGGTATTCTTACAATCTCGAACCCAGATTCCCAATAAAGCCCATTGAATTTTTAAAAACATGGACTATGAAAGCTACCTTTTCCTCCCGGTACATTCCGGAAGAACTTATTTCTATTGGAACTATACTACCTCTAGAACTAGCATTTTAGTAATTAGCCATTGGTCAATAAAAAGAAGGGATACATTTTACAGTGTTTTATATTGTTGCACATAAGTATCGCAGTGATATCATGAGTATTGTGCTACACATTTTAATAAATGGCATGATCGAAAAAGTGGCTGAAAGATTTGGCGCTTAATTGTAATGTCACGTTTTCTGTTTAACAATATGCCTAGTTTAGGGAAATTAAATGCATGGGATCAACTAAGAAAAATAGCATAACAGGCAATATTTGGAGTAATTTTCCAAACTAATTAGTTTTGCTTAAACAGAATTAGGTCCATTAATCTAAAAATACCTTTCTTGCAGTAATTTAAACACACAATGACAAATTGAGCATTCATTATTTTCCTTACTTGTGACCTTGTAATTACAATATAGTAGTTTAGTTTACAGTTGCAAAAATACACCCTGTGATACAAAGCGTCATAAAATGCTTATTAAGAGAAATTTTATTGCTGTCCATCACGCGATTTTGAAAATTAACTCTAACTTAGAAGCAAGTCACGAATTACTATTTCTAATATTTTCACGCATAATGAATAATTTTAAATAACACTAGGGGGCTCTGCCCCCTGCTCGCTACGCTCACCAACCCCCGTTCTGATTTCACAGCTTCTTAAAACCTGGTAATGTATCCTGTTTTAAAGGATGATGATGATGATGATATCACGAACGGCGACTTTCTTCTGTAATCAGGTTATAATGCTTTTTCATTTAACTGGTTATAATGCTTTTTCATTTAACTGGTTATAATGCTTTTTCATTTAATTCATCTTTTTTACTTTTAATATCCATGTGTAAACACAATTTTTATGACGTAATTTTTTTTTATTTCCTGCTTTCAACACGTTATCATTTAATTATTATTTCAAACTTTCATTTTTGTTTTTAATAGTCTCACGCAAATACATTTTTTATTTGAGATAAAACATAATCCTTTGCGCTTATTTAGAAATTGGCAACAATATAAAAAAATGACTTTTTCAATAAAAGATTTTTTACTCGATTTTTAAGGATTTTTTGAGTTTTTATTGTCCGACCGTGATAATCTTTTTAATTTCTAAAAGATTGTTATATTTCGCGTCTGGTGGTATGATTTTCGAATCCGTAGGATGGCTAGAAAAAAAGTAATAGCTCCTCAAAAAAGTCCCTAGTAAAAAAGCGATGAGAATAATCCGGAATATCTACGCAGAATTTGATTGGTTCATTTCGTTTTTGGCTCAGTTCCAGATTACTTTTTTTTGATATAGAAGGATATATAATTTTAAAAGTTGTATTTATGGTACTTCAAACATAGACCACATAAGACGATTCAGTAATCGAATTATTTAGGGTACCTCTGAACCTCTGAAACAACGTAACTGTGAACATTTTTAAAATGAAACATGGAGAGAGTGCTTAATTACCAAAATCTCAACTCAAAACTTTACGTACACAATTTGAGGAGAATTAGGGAACATTGATATGAACAACATTCGCATACGAAAGCATCACCGGTTGTGCCATCTATAGAAAATAGAAGAGACACAAAACGAATCAATAATACATTACACAAATTAGTGTAAAGTGCTGTATTATGTAAAATTTAGCCAGTACATCAACCTATAAATCCATGCTAGATAAATCAACTGAATGCGGAGTCATGCATTGAATTTACCTTACCAAATATTTATATCAAATACTCATGCATCAGTCATAGATTATGAAACAATTTCTAACACTATGAGAATAGTAAAAAAATTCATCGTTTAATACAATGAAATCGATCATAGTCTGTCCCGTATCTGCATTCTTTTGTGGGTCTCTGTAAACGGACGATAAATTCTATTCAATCTATACTCTTGTGGAAACATATTTTGGTACACTTCAGTGATGCATATCAATTTCATTATGTTTGAAGTATTGTAACATGAGTAAACTCCTTCGGAAACGACTTTTTCGCGTAGACCATAATGTAATGACATTCTTTTGTGTGTCCCTGTAAATGAACTATAAATGCTACACATCTTATTTCATATACTCCACATTATATAGTGAACATCAATAACATATACAAATTACATGGCAATCCAAGTACATTTACGAGAGTTAGAGCATGGACAGGAGGGCAGATGGATGGATAGGCAAACCGAATTTATAAACACTTTTCATCTATGTTTGAAAGTACGAGGGTTTTTTTTCAACTTCCGATCGAGCTGCTAAACAGTCGACAAGTGATAAGAAGTTCAGATGCGCAGTGGGCGACTGCCCATCTTCCTAACTATAACCTCTGCTACTACTGAGGCCAGCTCGTACTTTTGAGCTGAGCTGTAGGCACGTAAACATGGCTGGTACGATTGATGCTGCCGCCAAGTACAAGTTACATAGTGTTATCCGCTTTCTCCAAGCAAAAACCATTCAAAACAAAAGAAGATTTCTGGAGTTGTGTTCATTCATGACAACGCCCACCCTCACAGTGTTGATGTAACCAAACAGCTGTTGGATCAGTTTAAATGGAAAGTGTTTGATCACCCGCCGTATAGTCCCGACATAGCGCCGAGTGATTTCCATCTCTTTCCTGAATTAAAGAACTGGCTAGGAGGCAGAAGCTTCCAGACGAATGATGAGCTTCAAGCCACCGTTCAGGCTCATTTGACATCACTGGCGGCAACGTTCTTCGAAGAGGGGTTTGGAAATCTCAACCACCGGTATAATAAATGTCTCAATCTTCACGGTGATTATGTAGAAAAGTAACTATGTTTATACATAACATTTGTTAATCATGCGTTTTGTACTTCATTTTGTCTTTTTTCTTATAGTCCATCGGAGGTTTAAAAAAAAACAACCCTCATAATTGAATAATTCGGTAATTTTGGTCGTACAAAAATGGAATTTTTACTCATTTACATGTTAGCGTATGGAGAGTGTTTTTCAAAAAACAACTTATAGAACCTAGGCATCGTATAAAAAGTTTTAATTTCACGACTTTTTAAAAAAAATAACTATTCTGACGTATATAGATTTTGAAATGAGGAAGAACAAGGTATGAAATATTTTTGAAATTGGAACTAAAGCTATAAACCTATTAAAGCTATAAAAAGGAATTAGTTATTGGTTAACTATGGGGCACCCTGTATATAGTTTTCTTCGTTTTGTCGCTAAAATATTTTCTCATACTCGCACTGCATGTTCAAATAATCAACAAAATGCAAGTGAGTCTTTATTTTTTACGTTTCCAAAATTAACGCAGTTTACGAGTTACATAGAAATCTATCAATTTATTGCAAAATGTAAAGCATGTGAATTAATATTTCTAGCAATTACTTTTCCAGCACATTTACGCTTTTATACTGCTTACCATTTGTTGTTCTGTTCCTTATAAATAACCTAAATGCAAGGTTCTATTTTAATATAAAATTTATTACAAGTAAAATTGTAATAAATAACCTAAATGCAAGGTTCTATTTTAATATAAAATTTATTACAATTAAAATTGTAATAAATAACCTAAATGCAAGGTTCTATTTTAATATAAAATTTATTACAATTAAAATTGTAATAAATAACTTAAATGCAAGGTTCTATTTTAATATAAAATTTATTACAATTAAAATTGTAATAAATAACCTAAATGCAAGGTTCTATTTTAATATAAAATTTATTACAATTAAAATTGTATTTCTTATCCGTGGTTTGGCAACAGTATTTTAATACCATCTTTATTTCTTTTACAGTAAAATATTATTTTCAAAATGGTTTTTTTTGACTAATTTTGATTAAAAATAGTTTTTTCACAAAGAACATTAAAATATTGAATGGAAGGGGCAAATTGTAAATCAGAAAAACATACAATATTTGGAAGAATAAAATGAAACACTTATTAGCGCGAGGTTTCCTGCACTTGAATAGAAATGTTCCCTATATTCCCATATTATACCTACGTATAATATATATATATATATTATATTTGAATTCATGCACTCTATAGGACAGAAAAGAACTCCGATATAGAAAAAGGGTAGATATATCGATTACATAAAAGAGATTGAAACATAATAACTGAATATGAACTGAATACATTAAAAATTTGTCTCATCTGTAGACTTTATTAACCCTTTAGCGGGCGGTGTCCCCCAAAAAGGACACCTAATTTTAATTCCAAAACTGACAAAAGACACCAAGAATATTTAATTAATTTTTTCCTTTTATAATCTACGGGGAAATAAGCAAGTTTTTATTTTCTAATAATTCTTTTGTAAATTCTGGTGTCAGTCGATAATTTCATCAGTTTAAAAACAGACTTACTCCGCGCCGGAAAGGGTTAACGCACTGACGTACACTGAGTAGCTAAAAATTCCTTTTTCTCCTTTCTAGGAGCCAAAAATATCTTTTCCTCCTTTTCAGGGGCTAAGTATTGCTACTGCTAAAATATTGAAATGATTGAATGACATCAGGACTGACGTATTGGAAAATAAGTAAGAACTTTTCTACACATATATTATAAAAGAAACAAATTATTCTAAAATTTCTGATACCAGTGTGGAATTTCGGAATTAAAATTAAGTGGCATATATAATATAACACCGTCCTTCAAAGAGGATTAAAGTGAAAAATTGTATAAATTTTAGCCACTGTAGCAATTAAGTAAAATCTGATAATAAAGCAGCTTCTTTCACATTTTTATATTTCTTAGTTCTACCTTCCTTTTCCAACAATAATAATATGCTATATAATTGTTGCTATTACTATACAGTTATTTTTCATCTTACATTTTGTTGATTACTATTGTTATCTGCTCGAAACCCTTTCACTTATACAGTCTATAAAATTATTTACCAAACTAGAATGATTGATATAAACAATCCGAATCTTTAAAATCCTAAAGGCTAAATCAATAAATTGAGCCTTTTTTCCTACGCTTTTTTAAAGCATTTTGAAAACTTATTGAAAAAGTTTTATGTTAAAAGTTTGTTTTTCTATAACATTTTAATTCGCATGAAAAAAAATCCTTTAAAACTGCATTTAAAAAGAACTTTCTTTGAAAGAACCATAAAAATAATGTTGTTTTATTGAAAGTTTGAGCCACAATAGAATTTATTAAGCGTCTGGAACTGGAAGCCCTCATTGAATGTACGTCGAAATGTCAGAGGTAACTGGGATACGAAGATAACATCAACTGTCGATAAAAGCATAATTAATTAGCATCAGAAATATTGTAAGTGATAAGAGAAAATCATGCATAGAGCATTGCTAATTTGGAAATTTAGAGGTGTTCCATCTCTTTTTAATTGACTTTATATTCTAGAGAGAATAAATAAATATTTAAATTATTGAAACTGCATAAACACAACATAAGTAATCGTTAGAAGAAAAAGTTTTAATAAATTCAATCAGCCTACACTGTTAAAAATTTGCAGCAAACTGTCCAGTCATTTGACCGTTTTTGTAGAAAATGGTTACATAACCGTAATTTAACTATATTCTGACCGTAAAGGGAGCAATAATACGGTCAGAATATAGTTAAATTACAATTATGTAACCGTTTTCTACAAAAACGGTCAAATGACTGGACAGTTTGCTGCAAATTTTTAACAGTGTATGGTACACAGTAAGAAATAAGAGAAATTTTTCTTTATCTAGCAAAAAGGTTAACATAAACTCTGCCGAATTACCCACGATACAGGAAAACGTTTTGTTGTCTTTAGAAATCTCAGAAATCAAAATATTTTCAAGATTTAAAGAAACGTTTTTGAAACAAAAGTATTGATAGCCAGTAATTTTTACTGTAAACTGCCAGTAATTTTTGAAAACGTTACGAAGTAGTTTTTACAATGTATTAATGAGTTTTCTCAACCCGATATCAACACGAAAAAATCGGTTTTTCGGATCCTATGAATTCTTAAGTAAGCAGTTTCATGTTTAACAGAGAAATATGCTAAAGTAACCAGAGAAAGATTAAAATTATTATGTTACTGTTGTATGTATAAATTTTGTTACGCAGCTGAAAATATTTTAGATTTGAGATCATCCGAAAAACCGATAATTCCGATTGATACCGTATTGAGAAAACTGATTGACACACTGTTAAAACTACTCCGTAATGTTTCAGAAAATTACGAGCAGCAAAAGAAACTGTTGTTTAAAAGTATTTTTCTAAATCTCGAAAATCTATTTGTCTCGAATATCAGATGTCTGATGACGATAAAAGAATGTTTTACTGAATACCGTAACAATATCCTTGCCTTTATAATGCTACACCTAACTAGTAGTAGTCCTTTAAAATAATTTTTTGAAATAATTTCTAAATTAAAAAATTAATTGAACGATTAAGAGCTCAAACTGCTATCTTGTATTCGTTTTAAACTTTTTAAGATGACTTGAAATTTGGTATCTGAATCTAAAATTTACCGAAAATTTTAAATATTGCTTCAAAATTGTGTTTGTTATAATAGTGAATTTATTCCTATTTACGTATGGAGACGGTCCTTCAACATTACTTTATTGATAAAGAAATATAAAGACGCAAATGCCATTTAACCTTTCAATGTATGGAGTAGCTGGTAAGCTACACATTAGTTTATAGACCATGTCCACACTGAGCTCTTTTTAAACACTTTCCAACATATTTGAAAAGAGTTTATGAATTCGGTTTGTCTGTCTGTCTGTCTGTCGTCTGTTTGTCATGCTCTAACTCACGTAAATAAATTCGGATTGTCACGCAATCGATATATGATATTGATGTTCACTATGGCATGTTCGGTATTGAAAATGCAGTGTACCGCGCTTTACAGGGACACTCAAAAGATTTCCGTTACATTACTGTGTATGGGGAAAAATTATTTGCAGTTTATTTTAATGATGTTAAACAATTTCAAACATATTGAAATTGATATTTATAACTCAGTTGCACTACAAGATGCTTACTACGGAATAGGGTGTGTATGGCACTTATATTTCTTTTACAGGGACACTCAAAAGAATTCCGTTACATTACGGTCTATTGAGAAAAATCGTTTTCGGTTTATTTTAATAATGTTTCAGTTTAAATCTATTTAATATTGTCCCGGATTGGATACTTTTTCACTATGTTGGCTATACTACTTTTAAGCAATTAAAATTTGAAATATTGTTTCACTATTTCAAACATGTTGAAATTGATATATATATCATTAAAGTGAATTACAAGAGGCTTGCTATAGAATATTGTGTGTATAGCATTCACCGTTCACTTACATGGACGGACACACAAAATAATTCGCTACTGTGTGTTAACAGTAATTGATGGAAGTGCGTTTTCAGTTGCTGAATGGGCTTTTTAATTTAACTCTTTTTTTTGTCTATTACTTGGTGTGTATAAATTCGATAAATCACATACAGGACAGCACAATAGTTCTCGAGTACATTCCCGTTTATTGATGGATATTCCAGAAGGGGAATTTTACACTGTGCTATGCGTTTCCTAAATAAACTAAAATTTAGCATTCTATGTAGTATATATACAAATCTATAGATCCATATACAGGGCAGCACGAAAAAGCGCGGATATTTTTCCGAAAATTGTTAGTAATTCCTGAAATCGGATTTTTTAAATATGTTATGCGCTTTTTAAATTGTTTACTTAGATTTATTATCTAGCATAGTTATTTTGGGTAACGATACATTTTTTTTTAAATTATTATTTATTTCTATTTTTAATTAAGCTTTTATAACTTGTTTCCTTCCAAATTTTTTGCTTGATTGGTTAGATTTCACTTAAAATTATTGATGGGCTCGAACATCACTAGTGTCTAGTTGTTTTTAGGAACTAACTTTGTCAAAACTGTAATAGATGAAATTTAGTCATAGTTCTCCAATCTAAGGGTATTTTAGATCAGTGTATGCATTGATATAGGGTGTGCTGGCCAATGGGTTTAATGGGTTTTTTTTTTTAATCAAACTTTGATGTATGGTCTCAATTTCCAAGTCCTGATGACTTGAATTCCTATTGTTTACTTAGATATCATCTTATATCTTATTAAACGCTAAATATTTGAAAAATTATTTTGGAAGTGTTGGAAAGTGTTACATAATCCATGCTTGAGACATGATTTTTAGATCTTGTTATTTTTCGTAAAGATCATTTTGTATCTTCTTATATACCTCCTGGTACAAGACAATGGTCACGGATTGCAGAATAAGGTTGTTACAATCGATTTTTAGAGAAAGTAACTGCATCAATGATAAGTTGCGTGTTTTTTTTTTCTTCAGAAAACTAAAAGGTAGAAAGTTTGTTTTTACGTATCTTTCTTGTTTAAAAACATTTTCGTGAATTAGAGAAGCATGTAGAAATTGTTTAAATAATAAAATTTGTATACATTTTTGTATGAATGAAGAAAATGATAAAAACAGGTTTTTAGCTAACCCATAGTTAATTTTCAGTCGTAATTTAAACAAAAAGTAATCATATCATCATATATATTATTTCTGTTGTCAATATCTATTTTCTAAGCAAATACAAAACATAGAACGATAAATGGGATACCATATGAAAGAATTTTAAACAGGCTTCTCACATAGTACACTCACATCTCGTCAAAACATGTTTTTTGATTAAAAATTGCTGTTAATTAAATCGGAATTGTTTTCTTAAATGAAATGAAAAGTGTTGCCATAAAAATAAAATACCGCATTATGTGATGTTCAACAGTGATTATAAAAAATAAATAGTACAACCGTGGCATACATAATAAGAGTACATTATTTACATAATACATAATTCGTAGAATACGTAATAAGTACAACAAGTAAAAAATGTGATGCCAGCGCACAGGTTTGTTTTATATTTATGATTAAAGAGGAAAATTGAAATGTTTAGAAGGAAAAAACACCACCGAGCGATCGAAGTAAAATAGTAGTTAATTAAAATTTAAATCAGCATTGTTTACATAAAAGAAAGGTTTTTTTCAGTTTTTCCGAAGCGAGTGACGTCATCCTCTAATGCAGTTAAAATACGATTGTTATTTTGTTTCTTGCGCCTGCCTTTTGCTAACTTTGATTAGTTTTTATAACTTTGATGGATTAAATAAGAGACTTAGATAATGTTGTTTGCAGAAGGGGAATTTTAGACTGTGCTACGCGTTGCCTAAATGAACAAGAACTTAGCATTTTATGTAGTCCACTGGTGTAGTATTATTTCTGTTGTCAACATCCTTTTACTAGGCATTTACAAAACTCACAACAATAAAGGAGGTATCATTGGATAGATTTTTGAATCGGCTTCTGACATAGTACAATCGCATTTCGCTATTTATCAATCGCATTTGTATGTACAATCGCATTTTTCATTAAAAATTGCAGTTAATAAACAAATAAATCAACATCATTTTTATAAATTAAATGATGGGCTTTTCTCAAATCAATGCTGCCACAAAATTAAAATATCGCATTATATCGTGCTCAACAATGGTCATAAAAAATAAATAGTACAAAAAATATAAACTGGGACATCTCCTCACGTGTTTATTTTATATTTATGATTAAAAAGCAAAATTCATATTAAAAAGCTTAGAAAAAGAAAACACCATCGATCGATCGAAGCAGTAGTATTTCACGTGTAACCTAAAATGTATACTTTGTTATATCAAATTAAATTGTATTTTATATGTATTCAATTTATTAACCATTGGGAAAATGGTTGTTATTTTCAGTCGAAAATAGACCTCTTGACGTCGTCACTTTATTTGACGTCGTCACTTTATTTCACGTCGTGATTTTATTTGACGTCGTCACTTTATTTTTTTAAGCGTTTTTAATGAAATTTTGTGACTTTAGAAGAATTTTTTAAAGAAATTCAGCAACTTTAGAAGAATTTTTCTTTGAATAGGCAATAGAAATGCATAAAATCGTTACAAAACTGTTAAAGTTACAAAAAGGATAGAGGCAAATTATCAGATATGAAAAATAAAGTAGAAATGTTGTACTTTCGTGTTATAGCGGCCCCCAAGGATGAATCGCCAAGCGACCAAGATTTATCGCCAAATTATAAAGCATTTATCACACTATAATAATATATGATGTATATATATATATATATATATATATATATATATATATATATATATATAACATTTCTTGATGTATGTGGCCAAGTTATAGTCATATATGATGCATATATGATGTAAAACAATATTGTGGAGACCGCTATAATACAAAAGTACGGTATTTTTTTTTTTTTTTTTTTTTTTTTTTTTTAAGCTTTCGGAACATTTCCCCAATGGTTATTGTAATTTGTTAAATTATATATATATTTTTCCCTTTGTCTCATGTTTTTCTCGAAGCGGATGCTGTCATCCTCTAATAATGCAGTTAAAATACGACTGTTAATTTTTTTCTCGCGCGTGCCTTTTGTTATCTTCTATCAGTTTTTACTGCAACTTTAATGGAATAAATGAAACGCTATTCTGCCTTGACTATTGTTGTTTGCAGCTATTTTTATCTCCAACTTGGTAGAGTTGTCGCAGACGCACTGAGGTATATTTTCAGCATCAAAATAGCGTTTTTAACTCCGCGATTTTAGCAAGATTTTGCTTCGTATAGCAACCCACTAGAATAGATTGCGTGTGTTTTAAATTAAACTAAACATTGTGTGTTTTATATTAAATTGATCACTGAACGTGTTTCATAATAAAATAATTCATGTGTGTTTATAATAGCGTTTTTTATAATAAAATAAAACTAAAATTCTGTTTTAGCAAGATAAGTCTAATGAGTACCTCAAAAACGAGGTTTTCTCGAAAAAAAAATGGCGCAAAACAAAAATTGCCCCAACCTAGGTGCGTCTGCGACACCTGTTCCCTTAATTTTTCTTTAAAAGTTTAAACCCGCATCTAATAAAATAGTAGATATTGCTGAAAAATATTAGACTGCATATTGTAAGTCTAATTAATATAAATCCAGCATTAATATAAATCCTCGCACCTGTCCACTGGTTGTTAAGTATTTTTCTGATGTTTCAGACACTAAAAATGTAACCATGGTATCTTTTTTTCAAGTAAATATATATATCAGGAATTATACATTTAAGGGTTATGAATGGAGTCTTTCGAATCTGTTTGCAACTCTTTGATGCTCAAATAGCATGCAATGTATCATTACATGTTTCGTTACATCATCTTTTTTGAGGGGGGGCGGAGCGGGAGAGAAGATGATGCTGTCTGTACAAGTGATAATACCCTTATAGCTTAACGTTAGAGTTCAACTTTTGAAATTACTTTTGCAAATTGCAGAAATTTTAAATTATATGCTTATAATAAAAAGGCATTTGATGTTGATTATTTACTTTTTAAATATTTGATATCTGTGAAAAAATTATTTTCTATTTTATATAGAGCTTTTGTAATCTACTTAAGTGATGCTTGATAATTAAAAATCATTCATTGTTCAGATTAAAAAAAAAAACACACACAAACAATTCACTAGATTAATTATAGTTTCGGAAAGTATTATACTGAACTTTCAAAATTGTTGATGAAATCAAACATAAAAGTTTTTGTGTTTCATTAATGCATTTTATGTTTTGTTAACTTAAAATTTCGTGTTTATCAATAAGAATCTGTGGCTTTATCAAGCCTGTCCTTTCTTTTTTCACTATTCATATATTTCATTACATTACAAGAAAAGTGTTTTCATTATAGTGTGAATGGTGATGTCAAAATATTCCTAAATATTTTTTTTCGGGAATGGATTACTGGAAAGAAATAAGAATGTTAAGAATGCTCGAAGAATAGTTTTGATATATTAAGTAGTTTTCTTTGATCGGGGCACAACTTAATGCTTCATACAGAACAAACAAACATAAAAAAAAGAAAGGAAAAGAAAAGAGAACTACTCTTAACTGAGTACATATGTCAACTCCCCTCCCTCCCCCCCCCCCAAAAAAAAAAAGACTATTGTTTGATCGCCCTTCTTTTGAGTAATCCTGATTGCATAATATTTGAGTGCGCAACATGAGTAGAGAGTAACATAAGTGCAGAGTAACATAAGAACAAAAGCTCCATGAAAACAAAAGATAAAAGAAAAAAAAACAGCATGTAAAAATTTGAAAGATTGCATTTCATATACACTGAAGCCTAACATTAGATATACTACACTTTTTTTTTAATTCCAAGTTATTAAGTTGATAAAAATTGGTAATAAGAAATAATTATATTTTAACTTATTAAATTTTATTTTTTATATACATTTAAAAAGTTATAAACAATAATGCTAATAATTTTCCGAGGAATGTATTAAGAATAACACTAAATACACCAGAAATTTTACTCAAGTTTTATAAAAATATTTCACATCAGAAGTTTTGTTTAAGACTATTTAACTTTTTTATTTTTGTTATTTCTGTGTGACTTATATTTTAGTTATTTTATAAAGCAATTTCTGGCTCAAATCGAAATATTTTCATTTGGTATCGGTCCTCCTATGGAACGGTTGTTTGTACTCTTATATTTAGTGTTAAAAGTAGTGCTTAGTCTTTTTTTTTTTTCTAATTACACCAAAGAAATGTGTGCATATACAACAAAATCTTCTATTGTTTAAATAAGGAAAATTGCAGGGAAAAAAAATTCAAGATTAGAGAAACAGGAAAACACGCACACACATTGTTTGATTATTTGTTTTTCTGTAAGTTTATTGTCGTCATGTTTTTCTGTTCGTTTTATAAAGATTTTGAAAAGCATGGAAATGTGTAAATAACATATTTATAAATATCGGATAGATGCTAAATATAACGTGCTCAACTTATTCATTCATCAATGAAAAGTTCTGAAACTAAAATTATTGCCAAATGGATTGGGCATCAACATTTTTTATGACGATTGAATACTGTGAGAAAATTATGTTTGTTATACTAGTAAGAGTAAGAGAAGATAAAGTCAACTCTAAAAAAATATAGAGATAATAACTAATCTTATCTATGTTTTCCACTTTGTTGCACCTTTTCTTCATTCGTAGGAGAATTATGTTCTTCAGATTTCTCAACTTTATTACATAAAAACAAACAAGGATTTATAACTATTTCTATAGGAAATAAATGTCTACATGTACTCATTTTTAGGACATTTTTTATTTTTATTACTAAAAATTAACATTTACCATAAATATTAAAATTTAAAAAGTTCATTTAAATTTTTATTTAGAAATATCTCTTTTTATTCAGACAGAGTATCTTAGTTATAATTAAACGAAAAATGTTTTGATAGCAAGATCCATTTGCAATACTTTTAAAATTTATAATTTTGACTTTTGACCCAGGCAGTTATCTTGAAAGATTACAACGTTAAAAACTAAAACACAAATAATAAAAAAATACTCTTTTCCATTAAATAGATTTACCATTATAAAGATCTTTTTAAAGAAATCATAATAACAAATGTCGACTTTATTACTATAATAAAATGGACATTTTATCTTGACAATTTATGATTAAAATACTTGAAATCTGGGATACCCCCTCTCCTAACCGATTAAGAAACAGAACGCAACAAAGAATCACCAGGTTATGGTTTCGAGAAACATTAATTTCCAGTGTTGAAACAGTATGTGAACTATTAACATGATAATAACTTTCATAGGAATAAATAAGGTTTAGAGCAATGGTTCATAAACTTTTAAGCTGGCGTATCACTAAATCAAAATTTATGGCCTGCAGGTGGCGTCGCCCGCACCTTTCGTAGAGCATACAGGAGCTCTCCTGGTTGTGCTCACTAAAAGTTCCTCAGAAATTGGCAACGGCGGTTAACGTGCCTGAAGGGCACTCTCAGGCGCCTCGCGGTGCAGCTCAGTTTTATACCCCCAAGTAACGAGCGTGATGAGCCATGTTAACGAAGACTGTCTTACGGCGGGCATTCGGCTCACGTGCTCTAGGCTTTCATAGTGAAAGGGCCGTCTAAACTCTAAAATAGTCTAATAAAACAATTAAATTGCATATGAAGTGTTTTTGGGAGCGCAAAAAAAGCATGTATGTTTAGTGCATCCAGTTTGATAAACTGGTCCCTCATTGCGGATATTAAACACTGCATAATTATATTAATAAAATGGTACTAAAATATTTTCTTTTATTGATATCCATACATGGAGTAGCATTATAATTATATATTAATAAAATGAAAAATATCATAAAACAATTTGGACGTGGAAGGAGACTATAATAATTTAGGACTTTTTAGCATGCACTTGTATGTATGTACTAAAGATTGACTGGCTACCCATAAGGGAGATGGGCAACCCCAAAAAATATCGAGGGCCAGTTCCTTTCAAGGGACAATTGAAAAAAAAAATCATTCATTTGGGATATTTTTTCCAAGTTTAAAATTTACACCAAACTGAACGTTGTGCGTGGCCGCTTATATAGATATGAGGACAAAACTTACAGGTCTGGGCCCAGCCAGTTTCTTCAATATTCCACAGTTCACAAGCAGGCCTGGCCCGTTCATAAATCAATTAAATAAGGTATGACCTGATTCAATTTCTGCAAAACAAATGTCGGTATTTCTTTAAAAAAAATTTCCTATGATTAAAATTTTTTAAGACTTATCAAATCCAAATTCACTAATTTTTAACACATTCGCAAAGTTATATTGTTCGTAAATGCATTCAATTTGCAGGTCTTTGTATTCAGATAATAATAAATCGAACACATTTTTCGTTTCCTCATAAAAACAAAGAAATTTCCACAAAATGCAATAAACTTCGGAATTTTGAAACACATTCTCGGATAGGGAACTGGCATAATGCTGGTTATGAGAGAACAATCAACTACAATTCAACAAGTATTGAATTTACAGTAAAATTAAAAACATTCTACAATTCTTATGCTCTTAACTGTTAATATCTGAAACTTTCAGACAAGTACGAATGAAAATGAGTTTGTGAGAGTTTCAGAAAGATTTCAACTGTTGAGCAGGAAACAATAAAAATTTGAAAACATTCTTAAAAGAACAGTGCCTATGTATTTATGCAATACTTTTTGCAGAACTTTTGAGATTATATGTCTGCAAACCATGGAATTTGAAATAACAATATAAATGATTACTCAGTCAATTACAGTCGATTACTCAGTCAATCCAGATTCATTAATGTATAATGTAGTTTAGAATGAAAGAAAAATATGGTTAAATAAAATCATTATTTTAAAACTCTATAAAGACAAAATAAGTAGATTTTTAAAAATATTATTCTGTAATTTATTATTTCTCCGTAAATTTCTAACGATTTCGTTAAACAAATCTAATATATAAAAATGAAAATTTGTCTGTCTGTCTGCACTTCTATACAAATCAACAGTTTAGAAGCAATAGTTGTGAAATTTTACGTATAGGTGCATCAAAACACGGCCGAGGCAAAAAACGTCATCCGGATTCAAAATAAGGTATAATTAATTTTTAATTAATAAAAAACCCAAAATGTAACAGCCATTTCCTATCAAATTTAAACATTTTTAGGTAGCTTTCATTACAAAAAGCTACCTATTGCAGCCGTTCGGAGGAAAGCAATTCCAAAAAATTTTGGTATTGCACGTTCTTAAAAAAAGCTATATATATATATATATATATATATATATATATATATATATATATATATATATATATATATAACACATGCAGAACCAATATCACAAAAGTCAAATAAAATCTATAAACCACATAAATACAAAATAAGAAAACAAAACAAACTACTTAAACACCGAACCAGAAATCACAACTACTATATATATATATATATATATATATATCTGACATTTGTAATTCTGTAACTCTCTTATTTGTGAACCGATTTAGTTATATGTGTCTATAGGCGTATATTAGAATTTCCACAAATTTTTTAGGCCCCCACTGCTTTGTTTTATTATGTTTTTTGTACAACATGTGTAATTTTGAAATTGATTTTTCTAAACAAAAATTCTTAAAATCCCGGACAACGCCGGGTACTGGAGCTAGTGTACTATAAATGTTCTGAAATGCCACTATTATTTTTACAAAAAGAAACAAAAGACAGAGTAGGGTACCGTCACAGAAAATTTAGCTGAAGCGGGTTATTAAATTTATGGGTGGCCCTGACTGGATGATTTATATATATTATCTTTGATACACTCACTGGACTTGTATGTGAATTGTAGGGCTGATTAACCAAGCTTAACTTTCTCATGTTCCGTTCAATATTTGTTAATTTTAGCCATGTTTGACTGCATACTTAATTTTTCCCCTAAATTTTGTTTTCATTTAAGGAAAGGAAAAAAAAATGTATTATCACATAATTAAGTCTTGCTAAATACAAGCCGAATTTTTACAGATTTTGCATAGATTAGTAACTATTCCGTTAGTCTTAACAAGCGAAACTCCAAATATTTATATTTATAATTTTTAAAATATTCTCAAACAAAATTAATAAATTCTATTTATTTATAAATTATATTTTATTTATAAATAATATTGTCAAATATTCTCATCATCGGATTTTTTTCTCTTTCGTCAGTAATTAAGACAAAGTAGTCTCCATGAAAAAAGTATTTTTTATTAAAAAAAATTGTTATTATCCTGGAAAATAGTCATTGAAATCCGCTATATTACATTTACAATATTCATTTATATAACTCATCAATTCAGAATGTACTTTGCTGTTTCATTCAATTCCTAGTACAATTGCACTAGGGTGACACTGTGCCGCGTTTTTAGAAATTCACCGCGAAGAAAGAAATTTCTTTTGTAGTGGACAAAGCAAAATGTGTGAAGACAATAAAATTACTTATTTAACTTCTCTCCATTCAGAATAAAGTGTTTACGTATCGGTATCGTAAGAGCGCTTTTCAACTTACCGAGGTACCGACACGATTACGATAAATCGTACATGATTGTCGTTATTTGACATCGGTGCACGCAAAATGCATTCATATACACTACGCGATTTTCCTACTAATTCGATAACGATTTTGTCATCGTAGTGTACATGAATGCAGTTTGCGTGCAATCGATGTCAGATAACGACAATCATGTACGATTTGCCGGTATCGTGTCGATATTTGGAAAAAGACTTTTAGGTTCGCGTATCAGTATCGTAAGGTTCGTGTACCAATATCAGAATACACGCGTACCATAGTTTAGAAAACATTGCTTCAGAAGTACATGTTTTATTTTTACTGCACCAAATAATTGTATTTTTTATGGATGCAAATATGAATAAAATATATTCTGTTTCTTTCCCAGCCAAATTCCAAGAAACATAACAAATCAGGAAAAGAGAAAACGTAAAAGAAAAACACATATGTTATTCGTATATATTTTTCACTGAAAATTCAATATTGTAATATTTTTCTGACTGTGTTATAGAAAAATTAAATGTATTTAAATTTGTAAATAAAATATAAATGAATAAGTATCTGAAAGAAAGGCCTATGTTACAAAATTTGGAAAGTTAGTTTTTTTGTTGTAAAAAGGCCTATATGGAATGATTGATGATTACTCAGTATTAAAAATTGCAATTTCATAGTATGCAAGTTACTTTAAATGAAAAATTAAAATAATAAACTTATAATATTACTATTACTTTTCTTACACACCTAACTAGATTTTTATAACTTGCCAATTCTCAGCATGAAGACAAATGTTGAGCTAGGTACTTAGGACATCTCTAATCAATGGCATTACTATAATAGTAGTTTCCTCATATCTGAAAAAAATTAAATTTTTAACATAGGCCCTTCTTTTATCCACCCATTCAAAGGTATTATAGCATAAAAGGTATTTGATGTTGGTTATTTTTTTAATACTAGAAACTAGGATAATTCATCTCTTCTACTTTACTAAGCTCTTTAGAAATATACATATACATAAATTACTCGTCATGCATAAAGATTAAAAGCCCTTCAATTATCAAATTAGAAAAAAAAATAACACAATGAGGATCACAACATTAATTTTGTTTTCGCAAAACATTAGTTTGAAGTTTTAAAAACAGCACGTGAAATTCAACAGAGCATCTAATTAAATTTTCCTTTAAATTGACGTTTAAGCGCAAGCTAAACGTATCTCAGCGCAGAAAAGTACGACATTAATGATTATTTTAAAATATGCTAAGTTATCTTTGCGTAGAAAATTTGCAAGCGACTACATAAAATGGCGCTTTAATTCACTAAAACTCTCGGAAAAGGGTAATTGTGTTTGACAGTTTTAAGTTTTACCGTGCTGAGTTTATGAGCACAGGTACATTATAATGGGATACTCCAACGCTGAAGAAGATCCTTTATTTATAATAAACTTCAGTGGCACAATTACTTCGCCAAATTTTAGGATTATTGCATTGTTGATCATAAAACATAATATTTGTTTCCAAACAAAGTCTGAAGTACATTTAAATAAAGGTTTCATTAATAAATTATGATAAAGGCAGTAAATTTTTAATTTCATTCTCTTGTTAAATATGAGCTACTGAAAGCACTGAATGGACGAACAAGTTTTAGAGTGCGATGGTGTGAAAATTCTTGAATAATAAATTTCGTGTACGTCTTTTCCAAATCCTTTATCTGGCATTGTTATCAGGACTATGAAGAAGAAGTGGAATATTTGTTGCGTATTTCTTGAACCCGATGTCAAGGAGAGATGTTTTTAGGGTGGACTTTTGAAGGGAAAGCGACTGAATTTCCCTTTTCTCACAAAATCACCCTAAAACGCCAAAAACGCAACCTGTCCTTGGGCCGGGCTGCTATTAATCCTTCTAACATCAACTTCGAGCTGCTCATTTTGTAGAAAGCATTCTAACTTGATAAAGGTAAAATACCAGTTAAATTCTATAATTTCTAACATTTTGCAACATAGTCTAGTTTATGACTTCTGTTTGTCTTGCCATCTGTAATTTGGCCTACTCTAACTCGCGTAAACATACTCGGATTAACTTTAGCTTGTTATATGTTATTGAGGCTTACTATAGTACATTCCCTATTGAGGAATGTGTAGCATTTATAGTTCGTTTACAGGGATGCACAAAAAATTACATTATTGTGGTCTACGTTGAAAAATCGTTTGCAGTATATTTCAATATAGTTACTTATCAATATCGTTACTTATCAACTCGTTCAATATAGTTATTTATCAAACACACTGAAATTGATATACATTAATGAGGTGCAAAACTACATGCTTTCTGTAGAATATGGAGTGAATGGCATTTATCATTGAATTACAGGAATACACAAAAGAATTACATTACGACCCATGGGGAAAAATAAGTTGCTGTGTATTTTTAAAATGTTACACCATTTCAAACATAATGGAATTTATGTGAAGTGCATTACAAGATGCTTACTGTAGAATATGTGCTGCATGACATTTTATTATTCATTTACAGGGACAAAAAATAATTCGGTTGCATTACTGCCTATGAACGATAATCACTGGAAGTGCGTTTTCAGATGCGGTATGCGTAAGTTTAACCAAATTTTAGTGCATTGTGCGGTGGGTATAAGTTGTATATCTCATACACAGAGACGCACAAAAAATTTCGTAAACCTTACTTCCTATGGCCATGAATTGCTTAAATTGTTTTTAAGTCTGTAATGCATTTTCTAGCTTAACTATATTCAGTTAGTATTTACTAAGGTAAGTTAGTATATAAAGAAATTCATATACAGGGGTACACAAAAAAACTGAATATATTATCAGTTGTGGATGGTAATTGTTGGAAGTGCGATTTTACACTAGTGTACAAAATTAAGAGAATTTTCAGATTTGGTCAATTATCTCCAGACCTGCTAGACAGATTTTAATGAAATCTGGTATGACCATAAATTGATATAATGCATATATAATAACCTTTCAAAAGTTATAATATACACGCATGATTGTGTGTAATTTTCATCGGACACAGAAGGTGTGAACTAGTGGTTAAAGAATCGAACATAAAAATCGGTTAATAGGTAGTGCGGTCCCCTCGTACAGATATACAGGCCTCGAACCGAAGTTTCATACTGGAAATAAGGCACTTTATGAGTTACTGTGGCAATTGTTCCCACTCGTTCTACAATGTTGTTTTCACGCCCTCGATGGTTCTCGAAGAGGGGTTACGAGTTGCAATTGCCCTCCCCAGAGCGTTCCAAACATGTTCTATATGGTTGAGGTCTGGAGATCTGATGAGGATGGGCAATCCATCCGGCGAATATCTTTAGTTTCCAGAAAATCGTCGACCAGATGAGCTCTACGTGACTGGGCGTTGTCGTCCGTTAAAATGAAATCAGGGGCAACCGCACCTCTAAAAATGCGAACATAGGGCTCGAAGATCTCATCTCTATCCCTCACAGCAGTCACAGGGCCTCTTTCAAAGAGATGGAGGTCTGTACGACCGTCCAACATGATGCCTGCCCAGACCATTAAATCCCCGCTGCCATAATGGCCAATTTCTCGGACATTGTAGGGAATGTAACGGGTCCCTGGCTCTCTCCATATGAAAGTACGGCAACAATCAGTAGTTAGGCTGAACCGGGACTCATCAGGGAAGAGGACGGTTTCCCATTTATCCTTGGACCAATCACTATGATCTTTACACCATGCTAAACGGACTCTCCTTTTGCAGAAGTGAGCGGGACACAAACAGTAGGTCTTCTTGCAAACAGGTCTCTCTCACCAAACCGTCTGGAAACAGTAACCCTTGAAATTCGTCTTCCGGTGACCCCATAGAGGTCACGAGCGAGCTGGGAAGCTTGCTTGTTACGCATGCCTGTTGCATGTGTGTTGCATGCCTGTTACGCCTTGCTGTAATTGACAAATAATGATCTTAATTAGTCGTCGTGGCTCTTATACGAGCTTGGTCAGGCTTTCTCTCGATGGATCCGGTATCCGGAAACCGTTTCCATAAATTCGACACGTCGCTGGGCGGTACATCGAATTCCCTACAAATCTGGACTTGAGACTGGCCGGCTTTTCTAACCTCCCTACGATTCGCGACCTCATTACATAATCTAAACGTCAGTGGTTACTCATTTTGACTGTTTGAATTAGAATTCAACTGATTGCTGCAAAAAAAACAACCAGAAATTCGCTGAGCGACCGAAATGCGGATTTTGCCACGCGCGTTTATTAAGTCTCTACTTCTTCTATCTCCTCGTTTACGCTTACGTATTCGACATACGATATTTGCATCTTTCTTCCGAAGCAGTGGTTTTACATTTCAGTTGAGTTATTTTCATGAAATTTGACAAAATATACAAATTCTCTTAATTTTGTACACCAGTGTAGTTGTGTTATGTGTTTACATATCCGAATTAACTTAATATGTGGTGTACATAGAAATTTGTAGAACATATGCAGGTCTGTACAAAATAGTTGTAGATCATATTCAGGGCTGTAGAAAATATTTAAATATAATAATACCATATATGAGCGGTAAATGTTGAAAATAAATTTTCAAATGTGTTTAGCGTTTTATGGTTTCGCGTCAATTCATTGCGGAACAATTCATCGCTCACAATTCATCGCAGCGTCAATTCGTCGTAATGTCAATTCGTCACGGCGTCAATTTGTCGCAACGAAAATGTTTTTGAAGGTTATGATGATAAAATAAATATAATTTAGTAAAAATATTTAATGATTATTTGTTTTTTAGATATAATCGCATGTAATTTGTTAGTTATAATTCTCTATATCTAAAAAACTAATTACCATTAAACATTTTTATTTTGAACAGCCCGTTAAGCCTGGCTGCCTCTCTGAATATAATTAATAAAAACGCGGAGGCTCATTCCCTTAAGTCCAGAATTGTTCCCTTTTTTGGATTAACTGGGGTATTTTTTCATGCTGAACTGCTTACCTCAGTGACTAAGAGTTCAAGTGTCCCGGAGCTTCTCAAACAGCTAGCTCTTGAGGTTATTGATAGAATACCGAGAGAGGCTATCAAAAGATACACAGACGGTAGTAAAGGTGAAAATAACCAACCAGGCAGTGGGATATTTATCAAGACCCCAAATGGTGAACAGAAGATAAGCATTAGAAATCCAGACTTTTGCTCTGTCTTCAGAAGTGAACTTATTGCCGTTGAAGTAGGGCTAAAGGCCATTCTGGCAGAAAAGAACTTTGGTGAAGTATGAATTATATCGGACACAGTAGGAGCGCAATCCAACATCTAAAAGACTGGAGTGATGCGGGTGATAGCACTACTATTTCCATTCTAAATATGCTGAAATGATCTCCCTGACTCGAGAAATACATCTGCAGTGGATAGCCTCACATGCCGACATTCAGGGAAACGAGGATGCAGATAAACTTGCAAAGAGCGGTTCAGAGGCCCCGCCCCCTGCCCCTGTCTGGACTTTCAATGAAATCTCATCAATTAGGGAAAATAGGAACAGTGTTAAGTGGCAGGTCCCTCCAGCAAACGACAGGCACACAGTATCGACTCCAGGAGGATCCTTGGGCCTCACTTGCGACCGAAAATCTCAGACAACCTTATCCAGATTTGCTAGTCGTCATTTGAGGGGACTTGCTTTTTATGGTGAACAAAAGGTTTATCCAGTTTGCAATAAGTGTACTTCTGGGAATGCTTCTCCTGACCACTTTTTGGACTGCCTTCAATTCTCCCACGATGACATAAATAGAGATCCTCTAATGTTTCTGGACTTCTTGCAAGTATATAACCTCAAGGAACAAGTCTAGCAGTCGCTGGACATGGAGGATATGAAACAACAACTAAATTGTCTTTATTTTATCATCGTAGCCTTCAAAAACATTTTCGTTGTGACGAATTGACGCTGCGATGAATTCTGCGCGATGAATTGTTCCGCGATGAATTGTGCGTGACGAATTGACGCAGAACCGCGTTTTACAGCTGAATTAAATTTTAGAAAACTATGTAAAGTGTATGTACAAATGTATAAAAAATATTCAAGTCTCTAAAAAGAATTCGAATATCTTATCGATTGTGGGCGTTAATTGTTAAAATTAGGTGTTGAAATGTGTTGTGCGTTTTATAAATTGCTTATTTAGATATCTCCTGCTACCTTATTAAGTAATGAAGTTTCGTTAGAGTATTCTGGAAGCGATGGAAAGTGTTTGAGCTTCTATGCGTGACGCAGGATTTTTCATTCTTGTTTCTGTTTAGTACAATTTGGTAATCATATGGTATGAGGTGACTTTTCTTTTTAGTGATTTGAAGAAAGGGCAAAAGAAATCTGATTGCAAAGACGAGAAAATACTAATCATATAACATTGTTTATGTTGAATGATATATAGTTCAAATCTTAGTTTCAGGCACGAGTAATAAAAAGGGGATTTGGACGCTGGTTATTTATTTGTTTAAGTATATGAAAACTAGGAAAATATATTTTTTCTTGTTTTACTAAGAACTTTTGTAATTTACGCAAAGTGTATCTTATGCAAAGATAAGAAAAAAAAAACCCTTAATGGCCAGTTTTAAAAAATAACATTAATTATGGTTTCACAAAACATTAGTTTAAAATTTTAAAACAGTATGCTAAATTCAACAGAATACCTAATTCAATTTTCCTTTAAATTGCGTTTAAGCTCGAGCTAAACTTATTGAAGTGCAGAAAAATAAAGCATACGACAGTAATGATTCTTTTAAAGTATGTTAACAACTCTTTTGCGCAGAAAATTCACAACTGACTTCATAAAATGGCGCTTTAATTCTCTAAAATCCTCGGAAAAAGGTAATTGTGTTTGACAGTTTTAAGTTTACGACGCCGAGTTTATGAGCAGTAAACACAATAGCATATTGCAACGGAAGATTCCAACTCCTCTATTTATAATAAAGTTCAGTGGCACAATTACGTCGTTCAGTTTTCAGATTATTGCATTCTTGATCATAAAACTTTACAAATATTTCCTAACAAAGTCTGAAGTACATTTAAATGACGGTTTCATTAAGAATTATTATAAAAGTGTTTAAATTTAATTTCACATTCGCACCAAATGTGAGGATAGTGAAAGATTAAAGTAAGATACCGGATGAGCATAAAATATATTACAAGGTATTGTACAGGGCCTCCGAAAAGTGTACTTAGTATTTCAGTGTTTCAAAGGTTAATAAATTTTGACTTTGTTTTTTTCTCTGCTTTCCATTTTAGATTCAGAGGAGTTTTCAGAAGCAAACGTATTCTGTTCCTCAAAGAATATAGAACATTATTTCCAAAATCAATCTCCAATCTTGCAGTTGAAGAAAAAAGTATATAGTAGGCATTTTAATGGGCGAAAATCCTCCCTAAAGCAATACAATATCTCTTCGGAATGAGCGTCAGATATACGCGCCGCTTATAAGTATTATAATAAAATATAATATGGCGGTAAGAAATTTTGTTTTTGTTTTTAATTTTTACGCTGGAAAAAGTTTTGATCAGTCGATAGGACTTTCGAAGGAAACATAATGTGGGTATATTTTTATCTTGAAGTTCTTCTGTAAGATATTTGGCCTGACTTTGAAAGCTGACGTGTATATATTTCGATATCTAAGAAGTTGCGTTGTTTCCATGGTAACAATACTTTCCTCTAATTTTTTTCGACACCGAAATTATGGGGAAAGGTGTGGGTGGCACAGCTCAAACAACAATATAAACTAGTCGTTGGGGTCCACCGTAATACTTACCCATCACGGATATGCATAATGTAAAATATTAAAATAAAAAATGTGTAAACTACTTATAAAATGCATTGCAATTCAAATAAAATCGAGGCTTGATGACGTCACAAACTTTAAAGGCTCGATTACTGAACTGCTTGAAAGAAACATCCTTATAACTCCAAAAATAATAATCCTATTAACTAGCGGTTTATTGCATCTGATTAAGCGTCAAATTTCCAAATAAAATATATCTTAGAAGGGAAATTTGGATGAAATACAGGGTCATGAAAAATCGAAGAGTGTGGTAAATAGGATTCCAAATATCTCGGCAACTAATTATCCGATCGACTTCATGCTTTATGCAAAATTTATGTTTTTTTATTGTCTTTTATATTCATTTCTTAAAATAACTAATTTCAAAAATTGTTATATATCTTTTATCAGAACGAATATTTCGAGAGTCCGAAAAAAATAGTTCCGGTTAATCGAGGTTATTGAAATGAAATAGGCTTCTTCCCATTGTTACATACTAAGTACATACCAAATTGCAAGTCTCTATCTCAATTTTTTCGGGAGATAGAGCGTTTACAGACACACAGACACACACACAGACACACAGACACACAGACACACACACAGACACACAGACGGACGGCAAATTTTTTTTTCTAAAAATATGTTTTTCGGAATCT
Organism: Maratus michaelseni; assembly: GCA_963931845.1. NCBI lineage: Eukaryota > Metazoa > Arthropoda > Arachnida > Araneae > Salticidae > Maratus > Maratus michaelseni. Next base: position 124,941,363 of record OZ007594.1, on the reverse strand, counting down.
CCAGTGTCTGAAACGTGTAAATCCGTCAAAATTTTTTTTTCGATTTTCAAAACGATTACAAGACTTACCCTATACTACGTATGATGGGTAAGTAAAAAACATTAACAGTAAAATACATTTGAAAAATGATTATATCTAATAATGATATGTAAACGGAATGGACATTCAGTAGTTCAATGAGGCGGATCACCAAAACTACGAGCATCGGCCACGTTCAGTACTAGGGAAAATGACCACCTGCAAACATCGAGTATTCTTGACATTTTGTTATTGTTCATCTTTAATTCGAATTAATGTTTGATTACTTAATTTATAGAACATTAATATGTATCTATGTAACATTGTAATGCTTAATTATGTAATACACTAGCCGCCACTGGCGACCAGTTTGGTCGCCCTTAAATGTATGTTAAGCATTGTAACAAATTATTTTTATTCGTAATTTTTTTTTCCTTAATCCTTCGCCAAACCGGAAACTAGTCGTTGGGGGCCACCGTAATACATACCCATCATGTATATGTATAATGTAAAATATTAAAATAAAAATGTGTAAACTACTTATAAAATGCATTGCAATTCAAATAAAATCGTGGCTTGATGACGTCATAAAAAGGCTCGATTACTGAATTGCTTGAAAGAGGTTTTTCCTTATAACTCCAAAAATAATACTCCTATTAACTAGCGGTTTATTGCATCTGATTAAGCGTCAAATTTCCAATTAAAATATATATTGGAAGTGAAATTTGGATGAAATACAGGGTCATAAAAAATCGAAGAGTGTGGAAAATAGGATTACAAATATCTCGGTAACTCATAATCCGATCGACTTCATGTTTTATGCAAAATTTGTTTTTTTATTGTCTTTTATATTTTACTCCTTAAAATAAACAATTTCGAAAATTTTTATATACCTTTCATCAGAGCGAATATTTCGAGAGTCCGAAAAAAATGTTCCGGTTAATCGAGGTTATTGAAATGAAATAGGCTTCTTCCCATTATTACATACTAAGTACATACCAAATTGCAAGTCTCTATCTCAATTTGTTCGGGAGATAGAGCGTTTACAGACACACACACAGACACACAGACACACAGACGGACGGCAAATTTTTTTTTTCTAAAAATATGTTTTTCGGAATCTCCAGTGTCTGAAACGTGTAAATCCGTCAAAAAAAATTTTCGATTTTCAAAACGATTACAAGACTTACCCTATACTACGTATGATGGGTAAGTAAAATCTAATAGACAAATCATGAACTTTTGCGATCGTGGTAGCATTTCGCATATTTTTTGTTGTTATGTATTTCATCTCTCTAGACAACAACCGCTTAACCCAGTTAATAATAAATTAATCATTGTGTGTGTTTTATAATAAAATTGTGTGTTTTTTAATATAAAATAAACTATTTCATAATAAAATAAAAGTACATTGCTGTTTTAGTAATCTCTAATAGGTACCTGAAAATGGGATTTTCTCGCCAAAATGGCGCAAAACAAAAATCGCGACAACCCCGGTGCGTCCGTGACAGCTGTTCCAATTTAAAATACATGACGTTCACATTTTTCTTTAAAATAGAAAATAGATAAATAAGAAATAATATCGTAAATCAAAACATTTGATTTTAAAATTAAAGTATCGTTTCTAATTTGCACACGCGAAAAATAAAAGCTGACAATTCGTTTCGAAATTTGATCCATTAAATATTATTACATGAGTTCAACTTACGTCAAGAAAAGATCTGGAAGGAAGTTGAGTTGTATGAACAGAATTATGGTAAACTTTGACTGTCTCACTGGTGCGGATTATTTTTTTACACCAGGCACAGCGGTCCAAAGATTCATGGTTTAATATTTTAAACGTTCACAACGAATGATTTTTTTTGTTTACTTTCATGGATAGAGAATTTGAACTGCGAACCTAATTTAAACTGAAGTTATTGCAGAATGTATACATAATTGAACGTAAGTCATGTCTCAAATATTAATTTATTTTGAACGATCTTTCTAAAAATGTAACTTTTATGCAGTTTTATTCGAAAAAATAATTTTGAATAAAAATGGCCGCCTGGCATATGAAAAAGTAAAGCGGGCATCCCGGAACTGTTGATGACAGTCACATGACTTACGGTTTTATTATAGAGACAATTCATATGTAATGGCATGACAGAACAATATCAGAGCTTGATAGATACCAAAAAACATGTAAACAGAGCTCTCGCTTCGAGTCCATATAAAAACAAAAGTATTCAATGTTACTAATTTAAACTTTCTAATATTTTTAAGGTATGTTTGTAGTCTTATAAAATTATAAAATGAAGTACAGTAATCCCTTAACATTCGCGGGGGTTACGTTCGAGGAAAACCTCGCGAATGTCAAATCCGCGAATGTTAAGTCTATCTGCACTAAAAAGGGGGTTATGTTCTATAAAAGTTTAATCAGAGTAACACAACATTTCAAAGAACAAAATAATATATGTATTAACAATACGTTGTGCATAACATATATGTAGAAGGTGAATGTACATACATATTCATAAATATGAAATTTATTTGTTGAAGATGATTAAACCTAACTGACTGGAGAAATAATCACTGCTAAAAAAAGCATGGGTTTTTGTATAAAGTAATTTCGACTCTCTCTATTCGGAAAGAGATGATAAAATAAGTATTAGTGGATCAGTATGTGATAGAATATTAAAACACGAATTTAAATACAGCTCAATGCTTCAGAAATGCTTTTATTTTTTATCTAAGTGCAGTTTCTGCTATAGCTCTACGAGAACCTGCACCTGTTACTTTACCACTTCTAATATGCCCATTGTAATGACTATTCTGCTGCTGTTATTATACAGCTTTCCTAAAACATTCGCTCCTTTTTCAGTTCACAACTGAATGTTGATTTTTAAATATATACTAAGAAAACACAGGGAAAATAATCTTTAACCATTATAAATTCTGAAAATAAAAAGAGACGAAAAAAAAATCGCGAATAATCAAGTCAGATTCTCGCGAATGTTAAGTTTTTCCGCATTTTCATATTCGCGAATAATCAAAACTCGCGAATGTTAAAACCGCGAATGTTAAGGGATTACTGTACTTCAATGTAATAAAATAAAAAATATAGCAAAATGTATATAACAAAATTTTTGAAAAAAAATTTAGGTGTTATATCACTATCCGTAAGATATCTTAACGTTGAATTGACCTAACAACCTAATTTTTGCTTTAAAATGATCAAGAAACTTTACTCTATAGAATGAATTAAGGATATAACCATCACTCAAAGGAAACATTATTAAAAAAACTCTCAAATTTTAAAATTTTAAAAACTTAAAAAATGTACAATTTTTTTTTCATAAAAAAATACTCAAAATATTAAACTATCTAAAATATATTAATTCATTCTATAGAGTAAAGTTTCTTGATCATTTTAAAGCAAAATTTGGTTGTTAGGTCAATTCAACGTTAAGATATCTTACGGATAGTGATATGACACCTAATTTTTTTTTCGAAAATTGTGTTATATAAATTTTGCTATATTTTTAATTTTATTACATTGAAGTACTTCATTTTATAATTTTATAAGACTACAAACATACCTTAAAAGTATCAGAAAGTTTAAATTAGTTACATTGAATACTTTTGTTTTTATATGGACTCGAAGCGAGAGCTCTGTTTACATGTTTTTCGGTATCTATCAAGCCCTGAGCCCCCTTAAAAAATATCTGCAATAAAATATAATTTTGGCATGAAAATATTTTGTTTTGTGTTTCGTTTTTTACTCTAGCCAAAGTCTTGATCGGTCGATAGCACTTTGACAGGAAACATAAGATGGATATAATTTTAGCGTGAAATTCTTTTGTAAGATATTGATCTTAATTCTAAAAACTACCGTTATACATTTCAAAATCTAAAAAATCATTGAATTCCTGGCAACAATACTGTAACAGCAATGATTACCACTATTTCCAACTACTAGTTTTTTCTGTTATTAAATAATACGAATATATGGAAATATCTATATAAGGGAATATCTATGTATGGAAATAGTGCCACTATATAGAAATAGTGGCATCGAAAAATTGAAAAAACGTATGTTTACATGGAGTTACATAAGTTTACTAAAATTTTTAGAAAATCATAAAAAATGAAACGGTTGTTATAATTGAATGCAGTTTGCGGGAAACTTATTCTAATTAATAGGAATTTATTTTGTACTTTAAAAAAATTAGTTAAAATAGTTAGAAATGGAGGGTAGTGCACAATTTAAAATCAGATAATTCTACACCAAACAACGTTCATTTGCAATCATGTAACGGTACAAGCATTTTACATCATCAAATTTTGAATATGTCCGTCATGTCAAATATGGAATTCACGAAATATCCCTTTATCTATCGAGATATACTGCATGATTCAGTCAAATATGTCTTGTAAACTGTAATAATTTGTGGTGGCAACAGAGACACATCTTCTACTTGGAGTTAAAAAAATGTTTTTAGAACTTTACATGAATTCAAATAAAATTTGTTTACTGTAGAATTATATGATTTTAAATCGAGCATCGCCTTTTAATGCCGTATGATTGAACTAACTATTTTTATAGCACTGAAAGAAATCCTGCTTTATTAAAAAAAAAATTTCGCAATTCACTTTCAACTATGACGATTTTTTTTTTAAGTTTAAAAGATTTATGAGCGATTTCTAAACGAGGTTCTCTAAATGATTTAGATTGATCCTGTTCAACCTTTAAGAGTGCAGAAACACTTGCAAAATGACATAAAAATGGCTGATGTTGAAATGCCTTTACCTTGGAAACTACTGAAGAGATTTCAGTATCTTTTTAATAGTTGTGACATTAACTAAGGTATAAATTGATCGTTAGTGAAAATAAAAATAAAAAATGCAATAGTTTCGCGTCTGTAATGTATTTATTTATTATTTTTTTTTAAATAAGTTACTAAGAAGAAATTGATTTTCCAGAAAAACAAAACTATTGAAATATAGTTTAATTATAACACCAAAATATTTTTAAATATTGAGATCGCTTCCGTATTGACCACGAATAAAGTGTATCAATAGCAGTCGTTTATCATAGGATTTTGCAACTGCTGTTGCCACTTTAAACCATAGTATATTTCAGCGAGCAAGTTTTAATAGTTTAATAAGTTTATTCAGAATAAGTAATTAAAATGTAATTCTGAATAATTAAAATATAATTTTTTTAAATTACTTGGAAGTAATTTAACTGCTGTCTCAAAAATTAGACCTATGTTAATACATTTTCATTTAATAGAATAAACAATAAAGAACTGCGTCTGCTAGAAAGCGCTGTTAATCTATATTGCAGAAGACACTTTCTATACAACAAAGTGTAGTGCAATTTTGACTTTGTTCATTATATATTTAGAATCTAAAGCAATATCTATTCAGATTTTGACGTAATATTTTTTTTTTCTTTGTGGCTTTTGTTAATAAAATTTTACATTGTAATAAAGTTTTAAAGTTTTAATTTTCAAAATTGTGTAAAAGAGCTGCACAAAGCTTATATAAAAATTAATATTATTTTTATATATACAATTACTGAAGATTAAAAAAAAAACTTGTAACATCTATCACCGTATTTCGACAACTTTTTACATCAATACTAATTTAAAAGGGTGCATTTTAATTTAAAACTAGATTTTCTTCATGCTTGTACAAATTTTACTGGGTTCGAACATATTTAAAAAATAATTCTGTTATTCAATAAAATGTGTAGTAGAACAAAAGAAAGAAAGAAAAATCTTGCAGCGGGCACAGATTATAAAACACTTCTCAATAGATTCAGAATACTGTCACAAAATTTCACTATTTAGTAAGGTTAAAGAAGATATCTAAGTAAGCAATATAGAAAATGCATAACACATTAAAAATGGACGGTTAGAACTTAATTTTAACAATTACTGCAGTCGGAAAAGCATTCGAATTTTTTTGTGAAACCCTGTAGGATATATAGAGTTGTACATGTAATATATAGTAGGGGGAAATTTAATCCAGTCAGGAAACGCATAACACAGTTGAAAATTTCCCTTCAATAAACCATCAATAAACGGAAATTTACTCTTTTGTGCAGCCCTGTATATGATCTGTAGAATTTGCACACCCCAATTAACATGCAACAAATTAGGTCAATTTAAAAACGCTTGCCCGAAAACCACAGGATGCCAAATTTAGTGTAAATAGCCTGAGCCGTTTTTAAGATAAAATAGCTTGACCCATAATGATCCATGACCAAAATGACTCACTAATTGAATTTTCTCGAACATATGACCTTGCCCTACAGTCTTCTCGTGCCCGAAAACCATAGGATGCAAAATTTAGTGTAAGTCCTCTGAGACGTTTTCAAGATAAAATAGCTTGACCCATAATGACCCATGACCAAAATGACCCAATAATTGAATTTTCTCGAACATGTGACCTAGCCCAACAGTCTTCTGGTATCCGAAATCCATAAGATAATTTAGTCTAAATAGTCTGAGCCGTTTTTTAGATAAAATTAACTTGACCCGCTTTGACCCAAAAATGACCCACTAATCGAAAGTTCTCGAGCATGTGACCCACCCCAATAGTCTTCTCGTGCCCGAAAATGGTGAGATACAAAATTTAGTCAAAATCGTTTGAACCGTTTTTTAGATAGAATTAGCTTGACCCTGACCCACGATGACCCAAAATGACCCACTAATAAAATTTTCTCGAACACGTGACCTAGCCCAATTGTTTTCTGGAGCCCCAAAACGGTAGGATAAATTAGGTCAAAATCGTTAGAGCCGTTTTTAAGATAGAATTTGCATATATATATATATATATATATATATATATATATATATATATATATATATATATATATATATATATAACCACACAAGATTTGCTCGTATTAGAATATATGATAATAATCCAGGATTTATAACTAGGACTAAAAAATATTGGATTTCTTTAAGAAAAATCTACCAGAAATATTTTTTTTTGTAAATTGTGTTACGATTGAATGCAAAAATAACTGACAGTCCTGGCCCATAATCAAAGTGTTAATCACTTTCCAATTTTCGTCGTTAAGTGTGCGACAGAATATTTTTGACTTTAGCCGTGACTTTTTTTTATGCATGAACTAGTTTTTATTAAAAATATACCTTCTAAATTACACAAAATATTGTTATACAAATTACAACCCCAAGCTCAGAAACGTTCACAAAGTTAAAGCTTCTAATGCCAGAAAAATGACTTTTCGTCACTATAATAGCTCTAAAATGAGACTGTTAAGTGGTTAATAAAAATGTAAGTCTACGTATTTTCAAAATAAAATCACCTATCAAAGAAACTTAAAAAAAAATTGCATTCTTGTAATAAAGATATAGTAGGTAATTTTTTTTTGCTACTAACTATTTTGTACTACTAAAACTATTTTTCTTATATACTCCTCCATATTTGTTAACAACATTTCTAAAGTATTTGTCGCATAGAAATCCAATTACAACTTATAAAAGTCGAGTGACATCTACGGATTTTCGTAGCATGTGAGTATCGAGGAATACAGTATCTGTAAAGTTGGTAAAAAAGCAATTTATGCAAAAATTTCAAATAAATATAAATTGTAACGTTGGTTTAAAAAGCAATTTCAAAGCAATTATATTTTTATGAACAATATATGTATATTCAGTGAAACTTCTTTCAAAGGCCACCCCTATTCAAGGGCCACCTCTATTAAGGGCCAATATTTTTAGGGACGAAAATTTTCCCCATAGACATAATGTTAATTTTACTCCTATTAGGGGCCGCACCTACCCCTCATAAAGGCCGTTTTCTTTTTCACATGTGCCCGAAATCCTACACAAGTTCAACTTTCAAAAGCTGCTGAAATTGAATATGATCCAGATTCAGATAAATATTAAAATGTAGTTGAATGCTATGATGATTTATCAGAAGATTAGGAGAAAAGAATTATAGATGAAATAGATACAGGTAAAACATAAAAATTTATTGTTTTAAATTAAAAAAAAAATGTTATTGTTTAACTTAAAAAATATATATATATTTCAGGAGTTCAATTTGATTCAGATAATGATAATGAGTCTGCAGCTGTGAATAATCCTGTCAGAAAACGTTAACAGAAATAAATAAACTAATATCTCATTCTAAGGCATTAATAAATTATGCAAATTTAAGTAATTTGTTCCATAAAGTAAAAGAATTGTCAGAAACTAAAATTGTCTGCGAAAAAAATTATGAAAAGTAAACTTCAATAGAAAATATTTTCAATCATGTATAGAGTTTAAAAATGTTAATAAACAATTTTTTCACCTATATAGGTTTTGATTTCTTAATTTTATTTATTTATTTATTTTTTTGTCACCCTTATTCAAGGGCCACCCCTCATAAGGGCCAATTTTCAATGGAACGGCCGGTGGCCCTTACAGAGAGTTTTCACTGTGTATATATATATATAACTAAATTTAAATTTTTTTTTAATTTATATATTTATTTATTTTAAATAATATATACAGATGGCAGCACTTTGTTTTAGAAAACCTATTTTCTTGTAATTTCACTAAACTATAGTTTATTGAAATTACACATCCCTCTGTATATAAAGGTCGGAAATGTTCTACATATACTGTTCTCTTTAGTGAAGTATATTACTTAATTTTTCAAATAATTCTGTGTCTCAAAATTATACATGGTTTTATTATTAATTACTGAGTTTTTAATTGCAATAACTATTGTTTAATATATTTTACAGATTTTTTATATTTTTTAATGTTTCAATTTTAAATTACTGTAAACATGGATATTCATCCATGTTGTTCACGTGCATATTTCAAATGTTATTACGCTGCGTGACTGAATCTCGTGTAAAGCAACATTCCATTTTTCACATGTTTTTATAACATTTCACCTTTTTAAATGCAATATATTTGGCAGAAATATACTATTTTTGGCAAATATGCGAGTATATTCAATGCAATATTGCATTTTTATTTGACATGTGAAATGTACTGCCAAACTGATAATTATACATGGTTACATGTATTTTTAAAAATTCCATTTTAATTTCAATTGATATCTAAATTCCATTTTTTATTAAAATTGTGATTGTGTTTTCTTTTATCATTTTATATATTTATAGTTTTTTCTACTTTTTCTCTAAACCTATTATGTATGTATTACAATATGCCATCTCTAAATTGGAGTTTCTGATGTTTGAATTTGTTAATTATTTATTAACTTAAAAATATTCTTTATAGGCTAACTACATGCCATCCTTAAATTGGCGTTTGGGTCAGATTTCGGTGATAGAACTTGTTTGATAGTTTTTGATTTCAAAGATATATATATGTATATATATATATATATATATATATATATATATATATATATATATATATATATATATATATATATATATATATATATATATATATATGTTTCCTCATATCGTTCAGGATGACAGAGTTTGGATAGTTGGACTTTTACTGTGTATTCATTTATCTTTGTGACAAACGGATTATTTTTAAGAAAAAAGAGATAGTTTCTAGAATACTTCATATACATTAATTTTTTCTTATTTGGTCAAGTTTAAAATAATGCTAGTTAAAAGATCAACAGTGGAGTTTAAAAAGCAGATTTAAAGTTTTAATGTAATATATTTTATATACTATTAAAAATGGCAGAAGCATTTACAAACATTAGTGTCACCTCGCAGTTAAAGACGATATTGGAAGTATTTCGCGTATCATCAGAAGCCAGTTGCAGAAAAATAAAACAAAAATATCAGAAAACCATTAGCTTTCGAGATTAACGAAAACATTTGTGAAATATTTTTTTCTGCCTCTAATTTTTAAAAATATTAACTTTCCAAAATTTACGGGAAACAAAGTCTGTCTTCATATAAGAAAGTCTATGAGTTCTACATGCACCATATTTTATATTTAAAGCTCTTCAATGGCAAATATTGATAATAAAAGAAGATACGGTTTTAACACATCATCTTTCTAATTTTTATTCATTCCAAAAATCTTAAACAATAAAGCATTAATTTCCTAAACGATGTTTAAAATTTGAAGAGAATACACTGTTAAAAATTTGCAGCAAACTGTCCAGTCATTTGACCATTTTTATAAAAGATGGTTACATAACCGTAACTTTACAATTTTACCGTATTTTGACCATAATATGGGCACTAATACGGTCAGAATGGAATTAAATTACTGTTATGTTATCGTTTTCTACAAAAACAGTCAAATGACTGGACAGTTTGCTGGAAATTTTTAACAGCGTACAAGTCCTGGTTTAAATACATTTCAACATGTCAAGCAAAGTGCCTGCTCATCTGTTCATTAACGCAAAGATACCGCGCAGAATTTTCTTCTGTATATTTTTTAATTTGTAATTGTGAGTGTAAATGAGCTATTTTCTTCTTTTACTCTACACACCTACACGTCTACACTCGACGATACGAACTCAAAACAGAACACATTAACAAAAAATGTATAATAGCATTAAGAACAAAGCTGCAGAAAAAATAGAATAAGTGTGCATGTTTTTTATGACAATCTGTTTTAGTTGTTTTATAATATTAGGTATACAAATAATTGTAGACCCATATAAGTGTCTTAGTGCAATCTATATGTATTGTTTTTTTAAACTTACAATAGGAATTCAATAGACAATTTGTAATTATTATTTTTATTTAAGGGATATTTGTCGTCTATTAAGAAATAATTAATGTAATAATTAATGAAATGTAATAACTACTTGTGTAAATGTTAAAACTATTTTCTTCCAACAAAAAATAAGATACAATTAAATCGTTTGCCTAAGCACATTTATTTCTCGATAAACTCATCTCAACCTATGCCACTTTTTATAAAAATTGATGGTTTCAGTAGAGAATCTTTTCTATATTTCATAAATTTTCTTTTATTACAATGAAAGTGCTGCAGTAGCAATGTAACTAGTCGGATTTGCCAATCCCAAAACTTTCTTCTATCTCACACAGGTTTCGAATACCTAAAAAACGAATCAGCACCAATTTTTATCAAGGTCGAACTGAATCTAAAGTTTTATTAAATTCCGTGCATTAGCTCTTGAGATATGACTGTCCCTAAAATCGTGTAAATCCTGAAAAATGTAGCACAGCAGCGTCACCTGTTGGGAGATTTACACCCAAAACTAATCAACAACAACATATATAAACGTCTAACTGAATCTGAAGTTTGATGAATATCCGTACATTAGTTCTTGAGGTATAGTTATCGTGAAAATCCTGAAAAAAGTAGTATAACAATGTCGCCTGTTATGTTATTTACACCAATACGTAATGCGCATCTATTTATGTCAAGGTCTAACGGAATATGAAGTTTGATGAAATTCTGTGCATTAGTTCTTGAGATATCGCTATTGTGAAAATCAATAAAAAAGTAGCATAGCAGCGCCATCTGTTGGGATATATACACCAAAGGATAATCAGCATCTATTTATGTCATGATGTAACTGAATCTGAAGTTTGATGAAAATAAGTGCATTAGTTCTTGAGATAGAGCTATTGCAAAAATCGCGAGAAATGCACCATAGCAGCACCACCTATTGGGCGATTTACACCAAAATCTAATCAGCACCAATTTATATCAGGAATTAGTTGAATCTAAGGTTTTATTAAATTACGTGTGTTAGTTCTTGAGATATAGCGCCCACAAAATTTTTGTCACATACAGACAAACAGACAGACTCACAGACAGACATTTCCTAAAAATAGGCAAATCGTGTTCAGGACCTTCTAAAACATATAAATCCGTTGAAAACTGGAAGTCGAATATTTTCATGAATCCAATACTTTTTGTAAAGGTAGAATAAAGTAAAAATTTTTATGTATTCCTTTATTTTTGTTTATAAATGAATTTTTCCGAAGAAATGAAAAAAATTGAAGAATAGTTTTGATACATTAAATGCTTTTTCTTTGGACAAGCATTGACTAATGCTCAGAAAAAGAAAAGGTAAAAATAAATGCATGTAATTCTTTTATATTGTATTTAATTTATCTGTCAATACCATATTTCGATCTTAAATCGAAAAAAAAAAAGATTTAAATTTTTTTTAATTCATCATATGTTTTATTAAATAAATTCAAGGAATTTTTATCAATCTCCACAACAGTTTTCAAAATAATAATAATAGTTTAAATACTTTGTTCCTACATTGTCTGTGATCTCTGCGTATCCTGTATTTTATATTTTAAGAACCTGCAATGAAAAAAAAAAAAAACAACTATTTCTTAATCTACAAAAAATTATATATATATATATATATATATATATATATATATCCGCATGAAAAACGTTCTTTATTCTTAGAAACCTCAGAAAGCAATGCATTTCCGATATTTAAAGAAGCATTTATAAAAACAAAGTTTATTTTGCTGCCACTGAATTGCTTGAAAATTTTTAAGTAATTTTTATAGTGTATTAGCAGTTTTCTCGAACTTAAATATTGGCTTTCAGGATTCTATCAATTCTCAATCAATTCAGCTGCATAACTAAATTTATACATACGAGAGAACAAAATAACATTAATTTCACGTTTCCAAGGTTTTTTTTTTATGGTGTGTTATTTAGTTGTCCGAAACTAGGATTTTGTCCGGATTTTTTGTTTGCTAACAATTCTGAATTAAAGATTTTCATGTTCAACAAACATGTTTTACAGAGAAACATGACAAACTAACAGCATTAACATTTATATTAAAATTAATGTTATTTTGTTACTATCTTGAATGCGTGTACATTCAATTACGTAGCTGAAAATGTTTAATTAAGCATTAATAACATCCTAAAACCTGATATTCCAGTTTAAGAAAACTGATTAACACACTATAAAAACTGCGCAGAAACGTTTTCGAAAATCAATGACAGCAAAAGAAACTTTGTTTTTATAAATGTTTCTTTAAATCTCGAAAATATATTGCTTTCCGAGAATTCTAATGATAAAATACGTTTTTAGGAATCGTGGTTTAGGAAACATGGAAGAGGTTATAAATTATTTTTGAAATTTCAAAAATATATTGGTTTTTGAGGTTTCTAAAGATGAAGAATGCCTTTCGGAATCGTGAGTAACTCGGAAGAGGTTACTGTATATTTTCGCTCGTGGTTATATTATATTTTCCTTGATTAAGAAATGTCTGTGTTTTTTTTTTACAGTGTAGATTGTTTACTATTGCTGCGTGTACTAATTTTATTTTTTACTTTAAGGACCTGGCTTATAAAAAAAAATTAATAAAAGGAGAAATCTTTTATAGCACATCGACATCACCTGCATTTTTACATTCATAAAAGAATCATTATCAATAATAAGAATAATTTCCTAACCAATAGTTAAAATTTGAAAGGAGTACATATTCTGGTACAAATATGCCAAATATATATGTATATTTTATGTCAGACAGTATTTGCCAAAATTATTTGCTTTAAGAGAAAATCAATGAAAACAATTTAAAGTTTCTATATTATAGTTTCTATATTTTTCTTAGAAAATTTTGTTTTGTCTCTTTTTATCTGCCAAGTATAAAAAATAATTTCAGAAATACATAAGTTTCTTAATAAAATCTATATATATTGTTTTAAAAATACAATAAAAATACAATAGTTAATGTAATAAATAGCCTTGCTTTTATACGTTTCAAAGCAGAAACCAAAAAATTTAAAATTGAGAGAAATTGCAGCAGAAGCCCACTTTTACACCACAGGAGTAAATTTCTACTCGTATTTTATATAAAAAAATTGCATCTTATTTAATTTAGAAATTTTTAGTTTAAACTGCATAATTATGATTCGATAGATGATTACTGCCCATTTTTTCACAGAAAATATTTTATTCTTTTAGGAAAAAAATGATGTTAAATTGTATTTTGAAGTTAATATTTTTTCCCATTACAATGAGTTATTAAACCGTTTGTTCCTACATGTTTATTTCTGGATAAACGTCTTTCAATCCCCTTTACTTTATATAAGAAACGAAGAATTCACTAGAGATTTTTTTATCTTTCAGAAATTTTCCTTTATTACAAGGAGGATTACAGCAATGGAAATGAAGAATTAATGTCAAGATACTCCATTATGTTTTGCTGCAAATAGATTCTTCCGAATAAACGAGAAAGTTTGGTGAATAGTTATGACATATACGTAAAGTACTTTTTCTTTGAACAAGTATAGATGAACGATATTCGCGAGAAGAAAAGTAAAATAAAATAATGCATGAATTTTTTTTTAAAGAAATGTATTTAATATACCTGTCAATATCACATTTTGAACTTAATTTGAAAAACAAATTATTGTTATAAAATCTTTTTTAATTCATCATATAGTTTACTAACGATATTCCAAGAATCAATATCAATCATGATAATAGTTTTCTAAACAATAATTCAAGAAGCTTAAAAAGCATAAATGCTTCGCTTCTACATTGTGTGTGAGCCCCACGTATACTGTTTTATATATTTTAAGCACACGGATTTTCAAAATCTATATTATAATAGACAGACTTGTTCGTAAGTAGCGCTGACGTCATTTTGACGTTGGCAATACCTGACGATTAAGTTTCGCTTTTACTACAATTTTTTAAACTTCTAGACATCGCACTTTTTCAATTTTTACATCGTCGTATAGGGAAAAATTGCACTTTCAATTTCAATTTGTTTGAAAACTATATAAAAATTTACTTATTTTTATGCTTTTAAAAATAACTTTCAAGGATTATTTTTTGAAAAATTTATCTCTATCGCGTACACTTAAAACGTAAACTAGTGCTGAACTATTTATATATATAATATGTGCAACTATAAGTAGTGAAATCCTTCGCGATTTCTTTGGCTATCAACTCCCTGTCATGCGGCTAATACGAAAGTATCGATTTTAATGAATTTCAAAACTTTATTTGAAAGAATAATTGTTATTTTTCATATAAAAATGCTCTTAGTGGGGCAATCTAAATACATATTAAATGTAAAAAATCTGTTTGAATTTTTAATTAAAAAATACTATTTTTCACCTATATTTTGTAATCCGGAATTACCGGCCTGGATCCCCTAGTTGATAATAAAATAATAAAAATTTTTTACCATATATTTTTATATTCATTAAAAATCACTATCAATAATAACAGCAACTTGCTAAACAATAATTAAAATTTAAAATGAGTTCATGTTTTGTTCAAAATATGCAAAAAGCATACAAGGTGTCCCCAAAACATTGACCTAGGTTTTGTTTTCGTTGTTTATCTTAGCCATATATTCTAAATTACAAAGTTGGTACAGAATTTTATGAAATCGATTAAAATTGTCAGAGGATTAAATTTGAAGAAATACAAAATTAAAAATTTTATATGGCCTCCATACAAAAAAAATTCCAGTGAGTAAAATGTGCTCCATACACTAATAAGGTCGTGTACAAAATTTCAGAATTTTATCATAAAAAATCGCAGAGATATGTTTAAACAAAGTTAGTGGCGGGGTTAAGCATAATTTAAAATGTAAATGTTTACAGCTAGAGTGCAGATGACGCGACGCTGAAATGCATGATAAGCAAATAAAATATGGCTCTCATCTTTGGTTTTATTTACAAATTTACAAAACTATGCTTATTGAAAAATACTTAACATTTTTACATGATGAATTACCGAATAAAACTTGGAAATGGCACAGTCATTGAACATTAAAATAGCTTAGAAATGTTTGACAGAAATGTAAACATAATGTAAACATTTTGAACAAGCTTTGTGATCTTTGCATAAAGTTATTATTTCTACACAGTTTGGATACATTTGTACCAATAAATAGCACAATTATTATTTATTTATGCAAACAGTGTTTTCTATCGCGTGTACGATTCCTGAAACGCGATCATCCTTCATGATTTTCCCCCCTTTGCAAACTCATATCCAGACATCGAAAAGTGATTTAAGTCATTATTTATGTATTTTCATATCTCTGTGAGTTTTTAGGATAAAATGCTGAAATTTTGTACGTCACCTTATTAGTCTATGAGGCACATTTTACTCATTGGGGGAAATTTTTTGTACGGGGGCTTTATAAAAATTAAATTTTGTATTTCTTCAAATTTAATCTCCTGGAAATTTTAATCGATTTCATAAAATTCTGTACCTTTTTCTACGTAGCTTTGTAATTTATAATAGATGCTATAATCGTTATTTAAAGAATAAAAGCTGAGGCCAATATTTTTTTTTGGCACCCTATTTACAGTAGTGATTAGAAATGAATGTCCCAACTTTGAAGGGCTGTTAAAAGAAAACAAAAAAAGGTACAACCTTGTTGTTAATCAGAAATCAAAACTAACAGTTTAAAGTTAAATTCAACACAGTTATATAAGTGTTCAATGTGAGCCCTTCTAGAAACACGAACCTTATCAAGGTGGTACATAACTCATCACTGACATCACTCCATGTGATTTTTTTGGTGGGGCCTCATTAAAGATCAGGTGTTTGTTCAATCGTTAGCAACCGACGACGTTGACGACACGTTGACGTTGAGGACACGATTATCTGTAGCCATTCAAAGAGTCACACCAGACATGCTAAAAAAAAAAATGTGGGATGAGTTATCGTACTGCCTCGATATCGTTCGTGTTCCAGGTGGGTCTCACAATTAACACTTATAACTGAAAAGTGTTGAATTTAAAATTAAAACTGTTATATTTGATTTCCAATGAACAACAAGGTTGTACTTTTTTGTTTTCTTTTAATAGCCCTGTAAAGTTGGAATATTCATTTGTAATCACCCTCTATTATGTTTATGTCAAGCAGTAATTGCCAAAAAATTGGCTTTAAAAGCAAAATACTTTAAAAAATATAATGTTTTGCATGATTTTTCTAAAAGGTATGGTTTTGTAGCTTTTTCTGATAAATATAAAAATATTTTCATAAATATACTCATTGTTACTGTAAAATCCATTTATATTGTATTGAAAAATATAATCATGATTCAGTACGCAATGTTAATGATTATTTTTATCCAAGAAATATTTACCTTATATTAGGAAAAACTGTTGTGGATTATTATAAATTGTATTAAAGTTTAAAAAGACTATTTTTCCAGTACAGTGAACTATAATTAAATCGTTTGCGCAAACACTTTTACTTCTCGATAAACTTCTTTCAACCTTCTTCCCTTTTATAAGAATTAGAGGTTTCAGCAGAGATTTTAAAAAATCTTTTAGAAATTTAGTTTTGTTAGAGGGAGACGTGCTGTAACAGCAGTGAAAAGAAATGATATCAAGACATTCCATTATTTTCTGCGGCAAATTTAGTCTTCCGAAGAAATGAAAAACTTAAAGAACAGTTATGACATGTTATTTATGTATACATTTTATTTTTGACAAGCATAGATCAATGATATTTAGCAGAAGAAAAGGTAAAAAGAAAACTAGTCGGATGTGCTACTCCCAAAACTTTCAAAATGTTAATACTTCAAAGGGCGTAGTTTTTATTTTTTTTTTACACGTCAAGATTTTGTCAATAAATGTATTAAAACCAGGAGGGCTATCACAGATCCCCTTCACGTCAATTTTTTCCAAAATTTTATACATATTTCGGCCTGTTGTATTACAAATATAATATTTTGTCGAAAAATCTATATATATTACGTTATTGTACGTGGCGCAGAAATCGCGATTATTTGTTAATATTTTAATGGCAACTCCCGAATGAAACGCATCTCATTGGTTATTGTATAAAAGTCCTTTGGCAGGATTTAGGCCAGGATTTTTTACATTTAACAGATTGGTGCTGCCATCTACAGGAATAAAAGCGAAACAAACACTGATTTCTTGCTTATAGTGCAAATAAATTGTAATTATAATTTGTCAACATTAACAATTAAATAGATATATTTTTATACATTTTCATTTGAAATATTGATTTATGTAAGTATTTAATATTTATAATTTAAAAATACAATTAGCAATGTAAAATTAAAAATGTAAAGAAAGCAATGATTTTTAAAAAGGCATGTTTAGGAAACAGAGAAAAGTAAGTGTAATAATTTTTCCTCACCGTTTCATTTTTTAACGTAACTGTTGTACTTTGAAATTTTAGCTCTTATTTATTTATTTTATTTTTTTTACAAATTTTAAGTATAAATTAATATTATTCAGTCTTTTTTTTTATGGAGTCCACTTCACTTTTATATTTTTCAATGACAGTCTGCCCGGGAAACGCCGGGCGGGTCAGCTAGTATTCATAAATTCTTTTGTTAAACTGCAAAAAATCTACAAAATCGTTATCACAGTTCCCCCTTCTGGGAGAATATTGGAGAATATATGTTCTGGGGTGGGGTGGAAAAAAATCCTAATGGAGTCAAATCAATGGGTAATATAACAATAAACGTGACAAATTTTGCTTATTATAAAAATGCAAATTAAACCTAAATGGACAATCGTGTGATTTAGTATGATTTTTTTTTCAACAGCTACAACGCCCCTCTCTCGAAAATCGGACAAAATTCGCTATCACATCATCACATTCAGGCTGATTTTCTTCAAAGATTTATACAATCTTTGGCCTATTGCATTACATCCAAATATAATGTTTTGTCAAAAAATATTCATAAATTCTTCTTTTAAACTGCACAAAATAGACAAGATCGTTATCACACTTCAACTTCGGGAGAAATATCCCCATTTTCAAATGGGACATGGCGTTCATAATCAGAAATGTATATGTGAAGTTTAATTCAATTCTATACATAACTTCAAACACTTTCCGATGATACAAAATAAAAAATTACACAAAAATCACTATCACAGTGCCCCCTTCCGAGGGAATAGCCCCAATTTCAACTGGGACCTGACGGCCATAGTCAAACACATATATTTGAAGTATGGAACACTTCTATGCAAAACGTCATACACTTTTTGATTATAAAAAGAGACACACGGGTACACACATGCACGGGCACACGGACAGACATTTTGTAAAAAAGGTGTTTTTTTTTAGATCTCTGCCCTATTAAACGTGTAAATCCGTCGAAAACCGGAAGTCGAAACAATTTTCGATTGCAATTTTTTCTTCTACTATAGATAGAAAAAAGTAAAAATTACATAATTTTCTTAAAATTAGTTAATATGCCTGTCTGTATCACATTTTTAACTTAAGTGAATTTTTAACTTAAATCTTCACGAACGTTATTTTCAAATATACCGTTTGCATTTTTATATTTTTAAACGATTAATTTTTTTTTGAATAGGCTAGTTGAGGTCGATCTCTATCCAGGTATTTTTTTACTTTTTCTACTTTTGTTGCAGTTATTTTTTATTGAGTCTACTTTCACTTTTGGAACCAGTTTCGAAAGTAAAAGTAGCTTTCTAAAAAAAAAAAAAAAAAAAAAAAAAAAAAAAACTAGCCCTGTTAGATGTCAACCTCAGCTTGCCTATGCAAAAAGATCATTTAAAAATATTTAAATGCAAGCGAGATATTTGAAAATAACGTTCGCATAGATTTAACATTAAACTGTAAGTGTTTTCGGGTGACTCGTATAGGCTGTTCAGAGACTACGCTAGACACGCGAAGACATACGCAAGGTAATAATATTAAACCTATGGAAGCGTTCTTTTAAATTTTTTCGGTTGCGTTTCGATATTTTTAAATGATTTTTTTGCATAGACATATGAGGTCGATGTCTTACGTTGTAAGTTTATAATTTTTCGATGTTGGCTGCAGATTATTTTTCTAAAATCACTAGACAAGAAATCAAGGGAAAAAACACTTGTTAAAATTTCTTTATTCCGGTAATTGAGCCAATGAGAATTCATTTGTTTTTGTAAACAATACATACATTAAAGAATACATACATCAAATACTACATTTATACATACATCAAATACCGCATCAATACATACATCAAATACTACATCTAGTATTTGATGTATCAATAAATACATCAAATACTAGATAAAATACTATATAAATACATACATTAAATACTAGACACTAAAAAAAAATATATATATATATGAAAATCACATTTTTATATTTAAACAATAGATAAAAAGTCATTGAAGATAAACAATCAGATCAGTAAAAATTTGCTGTAAAAGTCCTCAACTAATCATATTTAGAAAAAATATCAAATCACAAAACTATATATTTCTTTTTCTTAAATTATTCATAATCATCATCATAATTAATTAATGCTGCAATCATAACAAAAGTGCTATTTTTGTTAAAATCTTCACAATCAGAAATATAATTAAAGAATCATGCATTCATATAAAAATTATATTTTTTTCAATATTTTTATAGGCATTGATATATAACAAAGAAATGTTTGCAGTGGTAATAAAAATTACAAACAAAGAGCAATCACAGACGATCTTTCGAATTTTTTCATAATATTATTTTTTATATTTTTTGAGCTTCTTTCTGAACCAATCGGTCACTTTCTGCTTGATATTTTTCTTTACAGTGGGACTTTTTTTCTTTGTCATTCTTTCAGATGATTCAGTTTCGAAAGGACATATCAATGGATGGTACTTGTCTGAACTGTCTGGATTAACGGACTGTTGTATCGATGACAACGAGTAGCGACTTGAAACTTTTAGAGATTTTGCTTCAGACGTAAGCTTGACATCACCAAGTCTTGATTCCACAGCTGTTTCTACTGCTGTCTGCAAGTAGCTGTTTGTAGCTATCTGGGGACTCGCATCATACTTAAACATCACTTTACCAACTCCTGGCTCGGCAATTCTCAACTCCTGACTATTATCCTTTTGTTCACAACTGTCATACAGGTCGTCAAATTTTCGGAATGGATTTGTATTTAGATTAACTCTTTTTGACAATAAATTATTTTGTTTTTTTTATCTAAAAGGATTCTCTCCCATTTTCGGAAACGGATGTTTCATGACCTCACTTGCAGAGGGCCGCTCTTCCGGCCTTATTTTCAACATCTGTTCAATAAAATCTAAGGCTTGTTGTATATCTCTTTCTGATATGCCAGAGTAGGGTAAGGATCTTCTCATCAAATATTCGAAATTTTGCTTTTGCAAAGCTTTCTGCAGAATTGGCCAGACGTGCGTCGACCAAGCCCAATTTCCATCACAATTCTTCATTAATTCCATTTGTGGCCAATGACCTGTTAACATATTTAGGGCCATCAACCCAAACGTGTACATATCGTATGACACTCCTTGTACACTGTCAGATGTTATAGAACTGAAGTATTCCGGAGGCCGATATATCAATGGAGAACATACAGTTTTCAGTGACTTTTCTGCATGATTCAGGCCAGAAAAATCGCAAAGCACAGCCCTGTCATCATCATCTATCAAGAAATTATCAGTCTTCAAATCACCATGGCACAGGCCAGATGAGTGTAAAGAAATCAATGCCAGCAATATGTCATTCATCCACAATTTTAACTTTATCAATCCATTTAGGTCACTTCTAAACTCATCGTTGTGAACAGTTTCATCAAGTGCTTTTTTCAGCATAGGAGTAATATACATCTTAATATCTGGTTTAGCCATATTTAATACATCTAAAACAGGGAGAATATTTCTGTGACATAACCATGGCCATACTTGATCTTCAACTATCGAGACATTTTTCTTTTCTACAATCTTGACTGCAACAATTTCATTTTGGGGAGAGAGTACAGCAATAACCGAAGCAAATCCACCTTCAACAAGTGGTTAATATTTATAATTTTTCTCTTCTAAGAAATCAATGGCTGCGTCTTTAATACTTTGACGAGACATTTTTTTACAAAATAAAATTATAAAATGATTTTTTTTAAACAAAACAATTATTGAAATGATAAAGCCTTTCGGGCAATGAAAATACTTAGAATATAACGATTTTCACAAAATAATACAGATAAATGTCTTTTCGCACGTCTAAGATTCGCTAATTGTATAGGAATGAACTTTTCAAAACAGTGTAACAATACAGTTATTTTCATACGTGAATTATTTGTTTTGCAGTATTGATAAAAACTAATGTTGTGTTTGTTTACTATTGTTACTTATAAATTTACAGTCTAAAAACAATGCATGAATGAAGCTTTGTTGTAATATTGTTGTGCCATCATTATATTGTTGCATCATGCTATATTGTTGCGTTGCATATAATTATCGTATATATATATATATATATATAAACATGAAAAAAGATTTATATACCACTAGCTGTTACCCGTGACTTCGTTCACTTAACATTAAAAGAAGAATATATGCATTAATCAAGCAAAATATTTCACCCCCGATAGTTAAAAACATAAATAATTAACTAACTCTTTATCATATTTCATAGGAGAAAATACGGTATTTCTTTGTTATAGGGGCCTTGACATAGCTCAGTTTTAAAAAAGTACAATTTGTCAAAAAACAAATATCAGTTTTACCTAATAAAATAAACCATTTTACTTTTAACGACTTTGAAAAACGTTTTAACAGCCATCATTTAAAAATAATTCATTGGAAACAGTATATGCTTTTTTCTTTAAATTCAATTCTTGCGAATAGGGAGGAATAATTCTACACCTAAATGCAAGGAGCTTCAATTGCAAAGCTTTTTACAACCCAAAATTACATGCAAACGTAACATTTACATGTGTTACGTTTGCATGTAACAGTAACAGTTACATGCAAACGCAACACTTGCAATTGCAAAGCTTTTTGCAACCCAAAAATATATGTAAACATTACTTTTGCATGTAATTTTCAGTGCAAATTAACATTTATAAGGGTTCAAATTAAAATTAATTGGGGTGCAAATTACATGTAAATGTTACGTTTGCATGTAATTTGGGGTTGCGAAAAGCTTTGCAATTGCAAGTGTTACGTTTGCATGTAACAGCAAATTTGCCTCCTTGGTTTAATCTATAGCTGAAACAACTCTTGATTTCTTGACAATATGCTGACATATTTTTGCTCTGCAGAATAAATTAATTCATAAAGTTTGAATATGTGGAAATATTTTTTTAATTTTCGGAAATTCTACTGTAATCAAGATTTTTTTTTCACCAACTATTCAAATTGAAAATAAATTCTTTTTTCAGTTTTAATGAGAAAATGGCATAAAAATGTATTAATCCGTTTTATTTCTTCTTTTTTTTATCCACAAAAATAGAGTAATTTAATTACCGTTTTTAGAGAAATTTCATTAAAATTTACAAAAAAAAAAAAAAAAAAAAAGAATATCTCGTAATCTAATTTAAAATTTTAAATTCTCAGAGTTTATATGACATCCTTAGATCAATGATGGTGTTAAATAAATCGCATTGCATTAAGAGTAGTAGTTGCGAAATACAAACATACAGTCAGATTTTAAAATAATAGAGTTGTGTTCAATTTTATTTTCCTAATAATCTTACTGATGCTTGTATTATTAATCGAAAAGTTCAGAGAATAAATATATGTGAAATGTTTATGTTTGGCGTGATGCTGAAAATGCAACCCTACAGTTGGCCTAAACAACTGGCGGCTTGCTTTGAAAACCTCTCCCCGTCCAATGAAGTCAGCCCTTGGGCCTAACGATTTGAGCGATAACCGGCTTCATATTGCAAGCCGATTTGACAGTTCACTGCCTCTCTATTCTTTCACTGTACTCTGTAATTATTAATGTATGAAATTGATTCACTCACCATTTGAAACATATTTGAAAAATCCCGTTTTATTTGAAATATGACGTCACTTTGATTCCAGAGAAATCTCTTTTCAATGATATAATTCTTGTTAATTTTCTTTTCCTGGCAATCATGACGGGAATTTTATCAGAAAACTCACATCTGTATGTAACTGATTTTCAAGCTTATTATTAATCAGTATCAAAAAACATATTTCAGTTATTCATCTTAAATCTGACGTTCATTATGTATATACTTTTATTATACACTGATATTCATGCTCCTTGTAATATTACGAATATTTGAAAATACATGTTTTATTTATGACGTCATATTTGTTCAAGCCAATGAGGATCCTTTTCATAGTTCCATGGTCCAAGCGAAATCTTTTCTTAATAATATGATTATTGTTCAGTTTTCCTTCTAATTATAACGCAGTTTTTGACAGAAAATATCTTCTCAACGTAACCAATATTCATACTTCATGTATAATAACAAATACTCCATATTTTTGTTTCAAATTCACGGAAATTCCTCTTCTTTTGAATTCTTTTGAATTTTCATTTTTCACGTGAAAATCTTTCAATTGAAAAATAATTGTTGAGTAAAAATTATTATTCCGGGCTTTGATTTAGTTTTGGCAGCGATAAAATATTAGCAACGGTAAAGTAAATTTAACCATTTTAAAATATTATACGAAAAAATGTCCATTTAATCTCTATGAAAATAACGAAATTTTGAATTATTAAGAAAAATATTTGAATAAAATAAACAAAAACAAGCCTATGTTCATATGAGGGTTATAATCAACCTATGTGCAAAGGTACAGGATCATTAAATGCTCCATTTTGACGCTGGCTTCAGCCTAACATTTGCACACAATCAGATTTATAATATTACTAGCTGTTACCCGTGACTTCGTTCACGTAACATTAAAAAAAGAATAAATACATTAATTTAGCAAAACATTTCATTTGATAATTAACAACATATATAATTTACCAAAGCTTTATCACATTTTATAGGAGACCATACGGTATTTCTTTGCTATAGGGGCCTTGACATAACCCAGTCTTAAAAAAGTGAAATTTCATGCCAAATAATATATACAATCGCGAAAATGAAACTGCAACTAATGAAAAAAAGGAGGACCCAGTAAAATCGTGAAAATTGAGGAATTCCTCTTCGTAAAACGAAAAATAACACTGGCAGAATTCTTCTATACAACAGTGCATCTTAGATGGTATTTGGTGTACAATTTGTATATGTGTGCATTGCTAAATGGGCATTATTATATTGTTTATTTGCATAGACATGTGTTATATATTTCTTACTACATGTATATATTAAATTAAGTGCTTCACGCTAAGTGGTGTAAATAGTGAACAAACTGCTTGTGGATTTTATACATTGATATAGCTATTTCACAAAGATATAACAATTTGATGCGATTCTAAAATGTAAATAAAGGTTTGCTGGAAAGTACTTTAAATTCTGTCCAATTTAACCTCGATATTTTCTCTATCGCGTCAAGAACACTATAAGCAAATAAATACCGACGACACAAATCTGATGATCTAAATTTGCATATTTTTGTTAGTATATATAAGATTATTTTAATTTATTTCATGCGCTTGAAATTTTTTACGCTTTCTCTAGGGTTAGGTGTCGAATAAATGTACTTTCTTGTTATTTTATTTTGCCATTTCTATTTATTCTATTTTCCATTCATTCCATTTATGGATATTGATTTAATTTACATATTGGTGTCAAAGAATATTCTTTAAAGTTATTATCAGGATTAGGATAGGATACGATTAGGGTTAGGATTAGGAAAAAAAATTGAACGACAATGGCATGACCGATTCAGGTTTAAAGTATGAAACAGGATGTCTATTTACATCATGAAGCAATAAAAAAATTAGAAAATTATTGGCTAATATTTTTTATTGCGTTTTACAGTCATAGTTGACATCAAAGGTGAGAGGGGAAATGATCATCTAAAATACCATTAAGTGTTTACCACGCAAAAAACAAATCTGGTTACAACAATGTATTTAATTTTGCGCCAAATTTCACTTGATAAAAAAAAAGGCAAATTGACTATGGACCTAATTTTAGACCCCTAACCTTCCTATTCTCGGAAATTTTCTACCTATATGTTAAAAAAAATTTCTACTATATAGAACGCGCTTTCACGTTTATAATGTTATGAATTGGCACGATCGGCTTGTTCAAGTTTACACAATTCGGCTGGAAGAAAAGATTCATTACTTTTTGATTTCTTCTTTGCTCTTGCATTACGCAAATTTGTTGGTAAAATCGATTTTCTTTTCGATAACATTGTTAAGTTAAAAAAAATATTGTAATTTTACTTAAACATTGCTTTAAAATCTATGCAATTTATCTTATCCTACAAGACTTTACAAAAATCTATTATGAAACAACTTTAAATAAGCTATATTTAAAAACGACAACAAAGTTTTTCCTATTTTAAAACAAAAAGAAATGTAATATTAAATGCCGGTTCGAAACGACGATTTACAAATGTGTTTCGATTGTGGGAAAATGATAGAGAAAAAAATGCTGTTACTTCGACATAATCATATTAAATCTTTAGCTTTTATGAAAAAAGCAACTTTCTTTTAAAAATTATAGTTATTTTTATTAAGATTTTCTGATTTTCGATAGGGATAATTTTGCGATGCATATCATTGACATTTGCCATACAATATATATATATATATATATATTTTTTTACTTTTTAAAAGTTAAATTAAAAATACCGTAACTTTATATTAGCCGTGTGCAGACGATAAATCGCCAACCTATCCCATCATTTGTATTGAATTAATTAAAAATATAAATCTTTCACTCATTTCATTTAAAACACAGAACTTTAATTTACAACACATACATTTAAAATACATATATTACGTACATTTAAAATAATTCCTTTCATGTGAAAAAGAAAAAGAAAAAAATAAGAGAAATTAATCACAAATAACCCAAGATTATTTTATTTTAACATCAAAACAAATCTGTTTTATTTTTCTATATATGACATCATATTCGCTTCTTTTCCATACTTACTCGTATTTATGCACTTTGTATTATTATCAAATATTTGAAAACGCACGTTTTATTTCTAATATGACATCATTTCATATTCTGTTTAATTCTTAAATAATTCATTTCCTTTTTATTTTTTACGTGAAAATAAATTGTTGATTAAAAATTATTACTCAGGGATTTTATTTCATATTGGCAACGATAAAGTATTAGCAATGGTAAAATAAATTTAACCATTTAAAAAAAAAGCTGCAAAACCAGACTCTTTAGGCCAAACCAAGCAAACCAACCAACCATTTTAAAATATACGAAAAAATGTCCATTTATTCTCTATGAAAATAATGAAATTTTGAATTATTAAAGAAAATATTTGAATAAAATAAATAAAACCTAGTCTATGTTCATTTGAGGGTTATAATCAAACTACATGCAAAAATGCAGGATCATTAAAAGCTCCATTTTGACGCTGGCTTCAGCCTAATATTTGCACACAATCAGATTTATAATATTATTAGGATTAGGAGTAGGATATAACTCTCGAATAAAACTATATTCATTAACAAAAAAAAAAAAAAAAAACTGCCACTAAATTAAAATAATACAAACGTACAATGTTACAATCAAACTCATATATCCTATATAAGAAAATCATTAATAAAATTTTAAATACTTGCGAGAAATTTAAAAAGAACGCTCCCACAACATTACTTTGTGAGTGTTTTCGCGTGACTAGTATAGGCTCTGAAGTTGAAAAAAAAAAAAAGGTTTATTTAAAAAACTCTTTTTTATTTCGTCATATAGTTTGCGAAATTTGTTCAAAATATCATTATCAATTACGCCAATACGTTTCTTAAACTGTAATTAAATATATGTTTCTTTTTTCTACATTGTCTGTAACTCTGCGTGTACCATGTTTCACATTTTAAGTACTTAGTTCATTAAATATAAATACATAAATAAGAAATCTATTTTAACACATTATATATATATATATATATATATATATATATATATATATATATATATATATATATATATATGTATGTATGTATGGCGTGATTTTAAATTCGAATTCGTTCTGAATGGCAGTCGAAGCTCGCCGATAAACATGTCCCACTCTGTGCAAGGTTTCCCTTCTCGATCGCTATCAGGAGACCTTGTGGTATCACCAACAACTCAGATTTCAGTCAATTTGCATTAGAAATAAAGACTTTATTGACATTTTAAAACGTCAAGTCAGGGGGAATGCTCGACTGATCAAAATTATCTCGAAGAACTAACACACTCCATTGCTACAGTCTCCAACGCCCCCCCCCCCCAAAAAAAAGAACTTTATCGCTTTCCTTTAGCCACCACTCATCGTCGAAAAATCTCCCCGAATCAGGATGTGCGATCAGCCTGCGCAAGGGCACAAAAACACGTCCCGTGACCGACCTTCATCGAATCACATGTTTTTTTAAAGAACTTTATTCGCATTTCCGTTGCAATTATCTTGACGTAAAACAGTTTTCCGGCGGGAAAAATATTCTATACGTTTCTATACTCTTGTACCAGATGCATGACGTGTCAACAAATCAAAGTCTCTGCTTTGAGAGTGTTGGTTAAACTAACTTGAGTTTAATACGTATAAAGAAAAAAAAAGAAAATTAATCTTTGATGTAGAAAAAAACGAACGAAAGCTTTTCCGAAATATTTTAATAGACATTTAAAATTTAATAATAGAATAATTTTGCGGGAATAGGGTTTTCTGAACGGAATAATTTAAGAGATGTGATATTTTAGCATTTAAATAATGAAGTTATAGCAATTTGACTACACGGGAATAATAATAATGAATTTTAATAATGGATTAAAATATGTTCTATTTAACCCTTTCAAGGGCAAAGGACATCTTTTACTAAAATGTTGAAATATTTGAATGGCACCTGAATTAACAATCAAATCTATTTGAAAATAACTAAACGATATTTTTTGCGTATATTATAAAAGCAAAATTTTATTTAAAATTTTTGGGTGTCACTTGGCAGTTTGGAATTAAAATTAAGCGTTCGCGCCTTGCAAACACCGCCCTTGAAAGGGTTAAGGAATAAATTAAAAAAAAACTATCGCCATTTTTAGATCTAACTACTTTCGAATAAATATTATTAAGTGGATTTGGATAAAATGGCTTTACATATGGATAGTAAAGGATTATTTTAAGAATAAGAATTATTTTAATAGCCGGGGTTACATACGGAACATTACTAAATGAAAAAAATTTATAGAATAATTTAGCAGATTTCGAAAAAAAAATAAATTTTGTAATATTAATATATATATATATATATATATGTATTATATCCATTAATAAAATCTTATCAACAATATTAGTAATTTTCTGAGCAATAAATAAAATTTTAAAGGAATACGTGTTATGTTGGAAATATACCCAAGAAGTAAATTTTTGTTTTATGTGAGAAGGTACTTGCCAAAACAATTGATTTAATAACAAATCGCTGAAAAATTAAATAGTTTTTTCAGGATTTTTCTAGAAAATTTGGCTCTGCCACTTTTTTCAGATAATTATAAAAAAGAAAAAACAATTTCAGATGCGCAAAAGTTTCTTAATGGGAATCTATATGTATTATTTTTTATGTATTATTTTATGTATTACTGTATGTATTATTTATTATTATTTATTATTATTTATACTAGGATTATTCAAGAGGCAATTTTAACTGTTATTTCATGCAAGGATTATTTGGTTTCAGATGGGAAAAGATGATGTAAATTTTTTAATTCCATTAAAGTTTTAAAAGTGTTTTGTATTTTTATGTTAGCTGGTTGCAAATCTCGCCAATAGAATTTTTTTTATCGCCAATAACATCTTTTAAGCGTAAATTAAAAACAGTGTTGTGATGTTGAAATAAAATTTTTGGTTTATGGTTTGTTTCTTCTTTTTCTTCTTCTTATTGATTTCTGAATGAATATCAGTGAAAGTCATATATTTTAAATGTATGTAATATATGAATTTTATATGAAAATTTTGTACTTTATATTAAAAACAAAATTAATGTATTACGATGATAGTAGATGGAAACAATATTTGGCGATTTATTACCCGCGTCTGGCTAATATAATAGACCAATTTTATTTACTACAACGAGTCAAAAATAAATCGTCTGCGAAAAACAGTTATTTTTCGATAAACTCTTCCAATCTGCTTCACTTTATATCAGAAGTGAAAGTTTCTCAGTAGAACATTTTCTATCCTTCAGAAATTCCATTTTATTTCAAAGGGAAGTGCTGCAGTAGAAGTGAAAAAAATTAATGTCAATATATTTCCCTATATTTTTTTGCTGCCAATGGATTCTTCCTAAGAAATGAGAAAGTGGGAATAATAGTTATTTTACGTTAAGTAGTTTTTTTCCTTGACAAGTATAGATCAATAACATTCTCAAGAAGAAAAGGTAAAAGAGAAGAAATATGCATGTAGTTTTTCTGGGTGATTCGTAATTCCTGGGTAAAACTTAAAGGAGTTAAGCACACGCCTAGACAAGCTCAAAACACAATAAAAAGCGCGGTTGTAATTCAAGCATTGAAGCGCTACACGGAACTTTCTGATTATGGAGAGAACCATGTTTTCTAGACAATATCTAACAAATGATTGTTGATTTTATTTATGCAGAATAATGTTACTAACTAGGATACTAATAGTCACGAAAATTAGAAGAATAAATAGATTGCGAAGTATGTTGCTCAAGACAGTGTGCGTGTGTGTATGTGTGTGTGTGAGGGAGGGGGGGCTGCTGTATCTTAAATTGGACCAAATTTTCTTCAGAGCAGTGGAGGATGGATCAGAAATCATGGGCAAAACTTTAAGGTGTGATAGAACACATATAAACAAGCTTTTTTTGCCAATCAATGCATAATGGGCGTATCAAAAGCGGCGAACAATTAGATGGCCCTGTCATTAAACGCACAAAGAATAGATTTTTCACATATATCGTCATTCTCATTTCTACTGGGGATTGCAAAAAGGATAGTTTGTTTTACTAATCAGGAAAAGGCGGATTACATAAAAAAGAAATCTTTGGCATCGTTCGCGCTTGCGCATTTAAAAATTATTTCATACAAATACTCATATTTCATCAAATATTTAATGTATTTATATTCGGAATATTTATATTAGAATTGTACTATGTTGATTCTAATGTTTTTTGTCAAGTTTTTTAATAGTGGCATTAAATTTAGTTGAAAACCCTGAGTGCTATAAACAAAAAGCATACGAATATCTTTTGAATTTTTTTAAAGAAACCTTTATATATATCCATGAATATACGTGCTATTGTTACACAAATAAACGCAAATGTTGTACAATATCAACATAGTCATGTCCTCTAGCTATAGATCATTTCGAGCCTTTTATTTTACAGGGTGATCCCAAATATTATTATTTATCTCCAATTTTGTTGTTTGTTTCCTAATTGCCCCTTGACCAAACTTTCGCCGAAAAATTTGGGTTCAAACTTTTTATTTATATTTCCCCGAAGCAATCGTCAAGCAATTCACTAGTTATTCGACAAAACGCGTAAAATCGAAAGTGTTCAAATTTTTTTATAATTTCAGCTTTTACTTATGTTTTTCTCTGATAGATGGCAACACTATACAATTTATTTCTTCTTATTTTTTTCAAAGCAATATTTGCATAGATATAGCAGCCATTTTGAGTTAATGATCACTGGTTGTTTGTCAAGTACTTATAATATTGTTTAAGCTACAGTTACATTTGTCTTTGGGTGAGTCTTGCATTTTTTTATGATCTAATTTCTATTTAGGTTGAATAATTATTTATTTATCTTATTTCTATTTAAGTTGATTATTGATTTATTGATTTTGTTATTTGAACTCATGTAGGTTATTAATTGTCTTGTTTCATTTATACATGTTATTAGGGGCTTAATATTGTCAGATTTAGGCATAATGCTGACAATATTTGATGAAATAACATATATGTATTATGAATATTCTTATAAAGCATTTCTGAAGATTCTATAAGATATTCATAGTTTTCCAATTTTTGCTGCCATTCCTGCAATGTCCATTCCATTGCTTTTTATATGTCTTATCCTTTGTTTTCACATGTGTTTTCACACACACACATATGTATATATATATATATATATATATATATATATATATATATATATATATATATATATACATACATACCTGCAATGCAAATGTGAAAGGCTAAACATAAATTACAATATTAATAACTATTTAAAAGGGAAAGTATTTTCTTAGAAATCTTTAGCCCTATTTTTCAAGACATTAAATATAGTACAGAACACAATGGATTCGCTGCGTAAGAACCAAAACATTAAAAATATTTTTTGTGTACAATGTTATTATATGCCATAGATATATTTAACATTATTTTACATATTTAAGTTTATGTAAAAATTATTTAATACGTGTCAAATAGCTGTAAATAAAACAATTTAAAACAATTTTCCTTGCAACATCCTGATTACTTCAGTTATAGCACATTAAAAAGGTACACAAATAGGCTTCGTTATATTTGCTTTAACGGTTTTGTTCTTAAAAAAACTTTCTTAACTTTCTTTAACTTTCGTAATAAACTTTCCTCGATTTAATATGAATTGGAAGCCACATTCTTCAAGATATGAAAATTTCGCAAAAGTAATTGAACTATTTCCCCCTTTTTAAATGTAAAACAAAAGATACTAAAACATATTATTAACGGCAGTTTTATTTTAAATGGAAAAGGAAACGTTTAAGCTGTTCAAATGTTTCAATTGAAAAGTTCACTATTAAATCTGTATAAAAGAGTGGACTATTGTAACCCTTTTCAGGGTGACCCCTGTACACCATGTAGACATGGAATAAGAAAAAAAAACTATAATATGTAATTTTAAATAAAAAGGCATATTTTGCATAAGTTTAACAATAAATAATTACTTTATCTTTAAATTTCAACTATTTTTTTCTCTCTACACTGCAAAATAAATAAATAAATAAATAAATAATGTTGATTTTACGGTACAATACTTTCAATCCAGCTACCAGTATTATACCGCAAAATTAACAGTACTAAACTGTAAAATAAGCAGTAATACGCTACCGCGGTAGTGTAACTTTGACCATATGATTTAAGGTTGAAAATATTTTACAGCATACAGCTATTATGAGTATAAATATGAAATTAAAACATGTAAAATAAATATTTCATGAAAGAAAGTTCCACCGTTTCCCATTTTCACCCGTAGTTACACGATATTTTTCAACATTATAATTTTTTACAATGAAATAAGAAAATACTCAATTTTTGTTATTTATCCCAGGCTTGGCTATGTACCCCAAAAAATAAATACTTTTCCGCCGAGTATTTACCCATCCTACATCACATTATATATATATATATATATATATATATAAAAGATTTATTATATACATATTTTATGTATATAATAAATATAATATATATGTATATATATATTACCATATATATTATATATACAATATATAATATATTGTATATAATATATATGTATGTATATGTAACGAACCTATTCATATCCTCTGTGGGACTCGCTACTATTTGAAATCCGCGTTGGTATACGATGTCTTAAGGTTTCTAAGATAGGTGAAATGTGGTTGAGCCGGATTAAAAACACAATTTTGTCCGGAACCGACTTTATTCCTTATCGCATACATGTTATCCTTTTGAAATCTGACTCAGGGTTTTGAGAGTCTATGCATTAAACTCCCATGCTTTCACAATCATGCTCTTCTGAGCGACGATGACTATCAGGGAAAATCCTATATGGGCGACAGCAAGTAATTTAGCAAGTTATTGACGGGAAAGACCATGATTTTTTAAAAGACCATGATTGTCTTAAATATGTGATAATTTGCATTATTGCCAGAAGGGCACGACACTGAAATGGTTTAGTACTTTTCGGCAAAAGCTGAGTTACTTTAAATTCTACTAGTTGAAAATCCTTTTCTGTGGGCAAAGATAGATGATTTTCAAAAGAACGAAAAATAACATAAAAAAATATTTAATTAATATGAATTTTAATTTAATGAATATGTTTAATAAACTTTATAAACTAAAGCTGGCAAATTCTTTAAATTCATCATGCATTATTTTAAATCTTTATTCAAAAAAGCATTATCAATAATGATAATACTTTTCTAAGAAAATATTAAATTTAAAAGAATTACCCGTTTTCCAACTATGTAAGAAAAATAATGTCTGTTTTTTAAGCGTGGTAGTATTTAGCAAAGAAAATTCCCTTCTTCAAAGAGCAAAATCGTTCCTATGTTTTTTTTTTTCATTATTTTCTTCAAAATTTGATTTATCACTTTTTCAAAACTATATTATAAAGTAATTTAAAAAATATATAAAATTTAAATAAAACGTATGAGGTCTTCATACTTTTAATATAATTATACTTTGATGGGAAATACTGAAGGATTTTATTTAAGGAGAAATGTTGTCTGTTATTGGAAAGAAGAAAATGTTTTTCAAACACTATCCGTTACAACGCTTTCCAACTAGATCAGATATCTGATTGCACTATCGATATAAACGCTTGTCAAACATAACCAATTACACTATTAATTTTACTCAATAACAGCGAATGTTTCATTTTGATATTATTGTGTTATACCTTGTTGATATATTAGATAACAACTCTGTATTTTCATTTAAGGATTAATCAAAGAAATAAACTTCTTAAATTCCCTGGTGTTAATATTATTATTTTCTTGTTTTGACTTTATGTTTATCCTGCTCTAATTTCCAGATTACTATTTTAAGTTCTTATTTGACAACGTTTATTCCAGTGAGTAAGCCATGTCTGCTAATAAGCAAACTGTTTGAAGTGTTTCGATCTCAGATATTTCAGGCGTTTTTATTTTATGTGAAATACCTACTTTAAAGCTTACCAAAAATGCTATTTTCTTCACAAAATTTTTGACAGAAAAATGAAATTAGAGACCATGAAAATAAGACATCCTAATTTGTAGAAAATAGATTATTCATCGATTCGGCCAATTGCAAAATAAAAAGTCTTTCCGGCCTGTACTGGGAGGAAAAGGTAGCTTTACTATATCTTCGTTTTAAAATATTAGCTATTGTTACTCGAAAATAGCAAGCTAAAATGCAAAGAACCGGATTACAGAAGATTCGTTAATGCGGAATTTGAAAAAGAAATTCGCCAAATTAGTCAGCTATAGCCAAGTTGGGCTTCATTTATGTGGCTTATTTTTAGCCACCAAATTTGGCGATATTTCGCCAAGCGTAATCAAGCTTGGCGAGATTTTGATGCTAACGGATACGAATATATAGTTTATGCGTATGATTGGGAAAATGATTGCAACAATGAAAGATAATAATTTGCGAGAAATCACGTTCACTAAAACTCAAAGATTAATCCCTGATTTTTTTTATTTTGTAATCTGCTGTCTTGTTTCAAAAATTCAGCCACCCTAGAATTTCAATCTGTTCTATCTCAGCTATTTTTTAAGATAGAGGGAAAACAAAATATACTTCGGAATCCTTGTATCAAGGTTTAACATTTAAACAAAAAATAAATTTTTATTTTTATTTTATGCATTTATTTTTTAGTTTTAAATCTTTTAGTGGTGGTCATTTTGAAACAAGATGACGGACCAAGCTGACCAACGAACTCGGTCGAGATATTGATGAGCTTAATACGCAAACTTAGTTACATCCAAAATGGGTTTATAAATACGAGTGCTATGATAATAGATAAGATATATATATACACATCAACATTTAAACGAAAGGTGGTTTTGGGGTCTGGGGGTCATGATCGGTGAATATATACAAAAATTTTCCGGAATTGCTTTCCTCCGAACGGCTGCAACAGGTAGCGTTTTACTTTTTGTAATGAAAGCTACCTAAAAGCTATATTCTCAGTATAATTGATTGTTTGGCATTATCGGTAATTTACTAGTTTAATTACAAGTATTCAATGGGCATTAATGTATTTTTTGTAAACAGTTCTACTACTTTTATGTGCATAAAAAAATCGATTGTTTCGTATGAAGTTTTACGTTTTCAATCTTATATCGATTTTGTGACTAGCCATCCTCTAATTTCCAGATTACTCTTTAAGTTCCTGTCTGACAATGTTCATTCCAGTGAATGAGATTAGTAACCCATGCATACGAACAAGGAAAGGGTTTGAAGTGAAGTCTGTACTTCAGATATTTCAGGCTTCTTATTTTATGTCAAATAATATCAAATTAAAACTTACTAAAAATACAATTTTTTACAAAACCTTTAATAGAAAAATGAAGTTAGAGAACCATGAAAATAAGACACCCTAAATTCTAGAATGTGAATTATCCACTGATTCGGTCAAATGCGAAAAACCTAATACTATCTATATAATTCATTTTCAGTATTATCGGAAATCCACCAGGTATGCAATAGGTTACATAGTATATATTATTGGTAAACACTTCTGCTACTTTTTATGTGCACAAAGAAAAATCGATTGTTCGATCGAAGTTCTACTTTTTCAATCTTATATCGATTTTCCTTTATTGCAAACGAAAGTGCTGCGATGCCTGTAGAAGTTTTAATGTCAAGATATTTCTTTACTTTTACCGCTAGTGGATTCTTTATAAGAAATAAGAAACGGTTCGAAATATAGTTCTCATAAGTTAGGCACTATATACGTTTTCTTAAAAAATTGGTAACATTAATTCTTTTTAATATTGCATAAAGTATTTTCATAGTCATATCTGTATTGCAAAGCAAAAACATGTCCGAGAGTAATGATGACGTGATATCGACGGTGGCAATGATGTAAGCGATTCATTTCCTGTTTTCGCAAATATAATTACGTCTAAACATTGCATAATTTAAATTTTTTACACCGTCGAATAGGGGCACTGGGGGAGAGATGTACCTTCAAATTCAATTTGTTTGAAAATTGTACTTCAATTTACTGATTTTTTAAGTCTTTAAAAATAATTTTCATTCATGATTTTTTTTTTTAAATCTCTATCATGTAAAGCTAGATTACGGAATATTAACCCATTTGCACTGAAACAATGTAAGTGGTTTAACATTTATTTCCGGACTAGCCGCCAATGGCGACCAGTTTGGTCTCCCTTAAATGTATGTTAAGCATTGTAACACGTTACATTCATTCCTAATTTAATTTTTTTCCCTAATCCTTCTCCAATCGGAAGATTCTAACAGACAAGTCAAGAACTTTTGCAATCACGGTAGCATTTCGCAATTTTTTTTTTTGTTGTTATGTACTACATTTTTCTTGACAAAAGCTGCTTATCCCATTTAAGCATTTATGCTTCATGCCCGTTTGCTTATCAGTTGCAATATGTTGGCTAATGCAGAGATTCTTAAGCATATTAAGTAATTTTCCGTAATTGGGTCCATTGCCAATTAACGTATTATAGTTAATACGATTTGAAGCAATGAAATCCATTTTGTGAAAGTCTTTAATGATATCCACATTTACAATGAACCATATTGTTGATAATATTTTATTTTGTTTCTCGCTAACTTTGGCTGTAGACTCGATTACGGAAGATTAGAAAATCTATCATTATTCTCATGTAAAACATCTTGAATAATGTGCCATAATCGGGCTGCATATTATTACACGTAGTTTTCGAGTATGGTTTGGTGAAACATTGAACTTTTGGAAGTGAGTTTTGATAATCACATTCCCTTTAAACCATATTTTCTATCTGCACTTTTGACCTGTGGCGTATAATCTGATTAAAATTCATGAACCTCCTTCTAGATGCCGATCTTTGTTCGATTTTGTTTTTCTCTGCTCCCCTTTATTGATATAGTTCAAGACTGTTCATACTTGCGTAGTTCCCGAACTTCGGCATTTCTGTTTAATGTCTACTAACTATTAAGATCAGTAACAGGTAAATACGCCACACAAACATTGGCGCATACAATTCTAATTACAGCAACCCGTTTTTTCTCTGTATATTGTAACTCTATAGTTAAAATTATGTAATAGAAATATAAAAGACAATTGAAGACTTTTTATTGATATAGTAGATATACATATGTATATTATATTCAGAGGTATATAGTATGTGATTAGAATATATATATTATGTGTATTCCGGCGGATATAAAATACCGTCAATAAAACTACCATCGTAAATATCTATAAGCTAAACGCTATCAATATGATTTTATGTGTTTTATAAATGTACAATAAATTATTTTTTGTATTATTTTACTTTAATTTTACATTATTTATCATTTGTAATGATGAGTACTTTTGGGTACAGTTGTCGCAGATGCACTGAATATCATTTTGGCGATATAATTATTGGCTGAATAAATTAACCTTTGTGTGTGTTTTATAATAAAATTTCGTGTTTTTTAATATGAAATAAAATATTTCATAATAATAATAAAAAAAGAATCATGCTGTTTTAGCAATTTCTAACAGGTACCTGAAAATGGGATTTTCTCGCCAAAATGGCGCAAAACAAAAATCGTGCCAACCCCGGTGCGTCTGCGACAGATGTTAGAATTTAAAATACATGCCGTTCACACTTTTAATTTAAAATGGAAAATAGAAAAATAAGAAATAATATCATAAATCAAAACATTTGATTTAAAAATCGAAGTATCGTTTCTAATTTGCACACGCGAAAAATAAAAGCTGGAATTGGCGATTTTAAAAATGCTACTGGCGAGATTTGCGCCCAAATAACATAAAAGTACTTAATAATATTATGTATTTCATAAATGTATATTAAATTACTGTCTTGAACGCGATTAGTCATTAACAATGGTGAATATGATTGGCGATTAACAATCATTTTCGGTGATATCTCTTCCTGCCACGTATAATACATAAATACCAAATTTACTGATCATTTCAAAATTTGATTCATTAAATATTTTTCATGAGTTGTATTTGTTTACATTCAACTTACGTCAAGAAAAGATTCGGAAGGAAGTTGAGTTGTATAAGCACTTCATCAAATGGAATTATAGTAAACTTTAATTGTCTCACAGGTCCTGATGCGAATTACTTTTTTTAACACCAGGCAGCGCTCCAAAAAATCATTCACGGAAAACTTACTTTACGAACAATTATCTCCATGGTTTAATGGTTTAATATTTTAAACCTTCACGACGAATGAGTCTTTTTTTTTGTTGTTTACTTTCATGATAGAGAATTTGAACTGCGAAGCTAATTTCAACTAAAGTTATTGCAGAATATATACATAATTGAACGTAAGTCATCTCTCAAATATTAATTTATTTTGAACGATCTTTCTAAAAATGTAACTTTTATGCAGTTTTATTCGAAAAATAATTTTGAATAAAAATGTCCGCCTGGCATATGAAAAAGCGATGCAGGCATACCGGAACTGTTGATGACAGTCACATGACTTACGGAAGAGATAATATTCCGTAACGAAATTAACACTTCATCAATAAATAAATACATAAATAAAATAATATAAATAAAACACAAATTTAACAAATATGTAATCAAACAACGTGCTTAAACACTGAAATATTCATAATCATAAAGGCTG
This sequence comes from Maratus michaelseni, assembly GCA_963931845.1. Taxonomy (NCBI): domain Eukaryota; kingdom Metazoa; phylum Arthropoda; class Arachnida; order Araneae; family Salticidae; genus Maratus; species Maratus michaelseni. The sequence continues at coordinate 124,902,026 of OZ007594.1, read as the reverse complement.
CTGTATGTAGCAAAATCTTTGGCGATTTCTTCCGTTATCAACCTCTGACATGCGGCTAATACGATAGTATTGCATTTTATAAATTTCGAAACTATATTTGAATACATAATTGATGTATTTCATATAAAAATGTTTTTTGGTTTTGTTAGTGGACAATCTAAAGAAATACATTAAATGTTTAAAATGTGTTAGAGTTTTCAATTAAAAAATAGACTGTCACCCATGCTCTATACACCGGGCAGTGTGTTATGTAACCCGACATGCCCGGGTTGGATCCTCTGGTGATTTTAATAATAAAATCTAGATAGAATCTAATTGCAGATCTTAGTGGAAGAATAAGTTATAATTACATTTTCGCAAACATTGTTTCATTTTGTGGATAGAGGTGTTATGAGATAATCTATCATATTGTGAAGCTAAAATGCTGAGATTCTACTGAGTCATGAGGATATGTTGCATTATTTATTCATATTTAATATTTTTATTCTTACAAATTTAAATAACATTCTTATTTTTAATGTTTGAAAAATAAATGTTAATAAATGGTCAAACAACCTTTATGGTTACAACCAGGAGTTAAGAAATTTGATAAAATCTGGTAGCCAGCAAACAATTCTAGTCACCAGTAAAATATACCAATGTTATAATTACATTTTCGCAAAAATAGTTTCATTTTGTGGATGGAGGTGTTATGAGGTAACCTATCTAAAATACAAAGTTGTGAAGCTAAAATACTGAGATTCTACCGAGTCTTGAGAATCTGTTGCATTATTTATTATTATTTAATATTTTAATTCTCCCAAATTTAAATAACATTAATATTTTTAATGTTTGAAAATTAAATGGTCAAACAACCTTTATGGTTACAACCAAGGCTTTTCAAATTTGATAAAATCTGGAAGCCAGTAAAAAATTCTAGTCGCCAGTAAAATATACCAATGTTATAATTAAATTTTCGCAAAAATCGTTTCATTTTGTGGATAGAGGTGTTATGAGGTAATCTATCATATTGGGAAGCTAAAATACTGAGATTCTACCGAGTCTTGAGGATGTGTTGCATTATTTATTAATATTTAATATTTTTATTCTCACAAATTTAAATAACATTAATATTTTTAATGTTTGAAAATTAAATGGTCAAACAACCTTTACGGTTACAACCAAGGCTTTTCAAATTTGATAAAATCTGGAAGCCAGTAAAAAATTCTAGTCGCCAGTAAAATATACCAATGTTATAATTAAATTTTCGCAAAAATCGTTTCATTTTGTGGATAGAGGTGTTATGAGGTAATCTATCATATTGTGAAGCTAAAATACTGAGATTCTACCGAGTCTTGAGGATCTGTTGCATTATTTATTAATATTTAATATTTTTATTCTCACAAATTTAAATAACATTAATATTTTTAATGTTTGAAAATTAAATGGTCAAACAACCTTTATGGTTACAACCAAGGCTTTTCAAATTTGATAAAATCTGGAAGCCAGTAAAAAATTCTAGTCGCCAGTAAAATATACCAATGTTATAATTAAATTTTCGCAAAAATCGTTTCATTTTGTGGATAGAGGTGTTATGAGGTAATCTATCATATTGTGAAGCTAAAATACTGAGATTCTACCGAATCTTGAGGATGTGTTGCATTATTTATTAATATTTAATATTTTTATTCTCACAAATTTAAATAACATTAATATTTTTAATGTTTGAAAATTAAATGGTCAAACAACCTTTATGGTTACAACCAAGGCTTTTCAAATTTGATAAAATCTGGAAGCCAGTAAAAAATTCTAGTCGCCAGTAAAATATACCAATGTTATAATTAAATTTTCGCAAAAATCATTTCATTTTGTGGATAGAGGTGTTATGAGGTAATCTATCATATTGTGAAGCTAAAATACTGAGATTCTACCGAGTCTTGAGGATCTGTTGCATTATTTATTAATATTTAATATTTTTATTCTCACAAATTTAAATAAAATTAAATGGTCAAACAACCTTTATGGTTACAACCAACGCTTTTCAAATTTGATAAAATCTGGAAGCCAGTAAAAAATTCTAGTCGCCAGTAAAATATACCAATGTTATAATTAAATTTTCGCAAAAATCGTTTCATTTTGTGGATAGAGGTGTTATGAGGTAATCTATCATATTGTGAAGCTAAAATACTGAGATTCTACCGAGTCTTGAGGATTTGTTGCATTATTTATTAATATTTAATATTTTTATTCTCACAAATTTAAATAACATTAATATTTTTAATGCTTGAAAATTAAATGTTAATAAATGGTCAAACAACCTTTATGGTTACAACCAGGGCTGCACAAATTTGATACAATATCGTAGCCAGCAAAAAATTCTAGTTGCCAGTCAAATATACAGCCCCCCCCCCCTACCCTCTTCTCCGTCATTGATTTTCAAAAAACAAAAATGTTTTTTATGAATTAATAGAAGAAAAAAAACAATAGTTTAGAATTGTTTTTTTACATAATTTAGAATACTATAAAATTTACAAAGGTAATATCTAAGTTTTCTGTCGAAAACTTATCAAAATTATGTATCTCTCTAAAAAAAAAAAAAAGGGAAAAGAAAAGAAATACTGTAATGGCTGAATTAACCAACATTTTTGGAAAATGATTGCCAAATGCTTCAAATGTCTGGATATTTGAGTGTTACAAAATCTATATCTGATCACACTGCAAAAAATAATTGTTGATTTTACAGTATAAAACTGGCACCCAGCTGCCAGTATTATACCGTAAAATTAACAGTATTAAACAGTAAAATAAGCAGTAATACGCTGCCGTGCAAGCAGTAATACGCTACCGCGCATGCGCGGTAGCGTATTACTGCTTGCACGGCTGCGTATTACTGCTTATTTTACTGTTTAATACTGTTAATTTTACGGTATAATACTGGCAGCTGGGTGCCAGTTTTATACTGTAAAATCAACAATTATTTTTTGCAGTGCAGAAGGGCATTGATAAAATAGTTAAGTAGGAAAACAATTTTTTACCTATTATTTACCCATCATACGAAGTATTGGGTAACTCGTGTAATCGTTTTGAAAATCGAAAAAATTTCTTTGACGGGTTAACACGTTTCAGACACTGGAGATTCCGAAAAACATATTTTTAGAAAAAAAAAATGCCGTCCGTCTGTGTGTCTGTGTGTGTGTCAGTAAACGCTGTATTTCCGGATCAAATTGAGATAGAGACTTGAAATTTGGTATGCACTTAGTATGTAATAATGGAAAGAAGCTTCTTGAAAATCAGTAACCTCGATTATCCGGAGCTATTTGTTTCAGACTCTCTAAATATTCGTTCTGATAAAAGGTATATAAACATTTTCGAAATTTTTTATCTTGAGGAGTGAATATAAAAGGCAATAAAAAACATAAATTTTGCATAAAGAAGGAAGTCGATCGGATAATGGGTTGCCGAGATATTTGTAATTATATTTACCACACTCTTCGATTTTTCATGACCTTGTATTTCATTCAAATTTCAATTCAAAGATATATTTTACTTGGAAATGAGACGTTTAATCGGACGCAGTATACCGTTAGTTAATATGATTATCAATTTTGGAGTTATAAGGATGTTTCTTTTACGCAACTCAGTAATAGAGCATTTAAAGTTTATGACGTCATCAAGCCACGATTTTATTCGAATTGCAATGCATTTTATAAATAGTTTACACATGTTTTATTTTCACATTTTATATTATGCATATCCATGACGGGTAAGTATAACGGTCGCTCCCAACGACTAGTTTTTCTATAAAAGTCAGTAAAAGCATTCTGATTTTATTATTTTAAAATGTGCACTTGATGAACTTACTTTTGCCAAATAAAAAATAAAAGTTAAAAATCTTTTTTTTTTATTTTAAGAGCCTACGCTAGTCACGCGAAGAAACGCTCAAGTTAATGTTCAGTCTATGAGAAGGTTCTTGCGCGATTTCTCGTTCGCATTTTAATATTTTTAAATGATTTTTTTTTTTGCATAGGATAGCTGAGGTCGATCTCTAACGTTGTTAGTTTTTACTTTTTTGATTTGGGTTACAGTTTTTTATAAGCGAACATTTTCAATTTTGGAACCAGTTGGAACCAGTTCTGAAAGTGAAAGTACCCTTATATATAAAAAAAAACTGGAACCAAAATCGAAAAAGTAAAAACTAACAACGTTAGAGAACGACGTCAGCTAGCTTATGTAAAAGAAAAAAATCATTTAAAAATATAAAAATGAGAGCGAGAAATCGCGCAAGAACCTTCCCATAGACTTAACATTAGCTTGCGCGTTTTTTCGCATGACTGATTTAGGCTCTTAATATAGTTTCTAAGTTTATTTCTTAATATTGGGGGGTGGGGGAGATAAAAAATGCCGCTTGTGTTGATTTCTATAATACATTTTTATACCAAAAAATGAAGAAAAAAATGTTGCCAGATTAAATAACTTGAACGCCAAATAAAAAAAAAGAAATTGGTCGCCAGTGACGACTTTGTCCGCATTTGTCAAGTCCTGGTTACAACTGTTTACGAGTTACAAAACAATGGAATTAATTAAGCACCGAACCGTTTGCGTCAAAAAATTCCAAATGTCTGTGAACCTGTACCAACTAAATATTTTAAACACTCAAAATTAAAAAATATGAATATAAAATATATAATGTGTTAATTTTATTTAAAAAATGCTCCTTTATCATTTAATAGTTTAATATTAATTAAGTTATGATTATACATTGTGAAAAATATTTGGAAATCCTGAATAGATAGTTTAAATAACGCATTATTTTTTTCTTTCCTGTTGCCTTATCTATATTTCAATGCAAAAATTATGTATATTTTTAATAAATTAAATATTTCGCGCTTTCTATTAAGCATAAATCAAAGCGGTGAATTTTCAATAATCGGATTAATACCCAAGCCAAACTACCGTATTGTAAAAGAAAATTTTCAGAACTACATGAATTGTTGTCATGTAATTAGGCGTGATTTTTAAAATAAAGATTGAATGCGTATAAAAGTGTATTTAAAAATTATAAAAACAATGTTTACTTTTATTACACTAAGCTCATCAATTATAATATAAAGTAGGCAATAATTATTAAACATTATTTTACTTTGATTATTTAACAGACAAATTTAATTATCTTTAATCTTTCAGTAAGTTTTTTGTATAGAGTAAATTACGTATAAAAGAAAAGGATAGGATTTGTAGTATAATCATTATATTCTAATACGAGCAAATCTTGTGTGTATGTGTGGTTATATCTATATGCAAATTTTATTTTAAAAACGGCTCGAAGGATTTTGACGAAATTTTGTATCCTATCGTTTTGGGTCACCAGAAAACCATTGGGCTAGGTCACATGTTCGAGAAAATTTGATTAGTGGGTCATTTTGGGTCATTTTGGGTCATCGTGGGTCAGGGTCAAACTAATTGTATCTAAAAAACGTTTCAAACGATTTTGACTAAATTTTGTATCCTACCATTTTTGGGTACGAGACAATTATTGGGCTGGGTCATATGTTCGAGAACTTTCGATTAGTGGGTAATTTTTGGGTCAACGCGGGTCAAGTTAATTTTATTTAAAAAAAAACTGCTCTAACGATTTTGATTAAATTTTGTATCCTACGAGTTTCGCGCACGAGGAAGTCATTGGGCTAGGTCACATGTCCAAGAAAATTCAATTTTTGGGTCATTTTTGAGTCTTTGTGGCTCAAGCTAATTTTATCTAAAAATCGGTGCAGACTATTTAGACTAAATTTTGTATCCTATGACTTTCAGGAACGAAAAAATCATTGGGCTAGGTCGCATGACCGAGAAAATTCGAATAGTGAGTCCTTTTGGGGTCACTGTGGGTCAAGCTAATTTTATCTAAGAAACGGCTCAGACTATTTAGACTAAATTTTGCATCCTATGGTTTTCGGGCACGAGAAGACTGTTGGGCTAGGTCACATGTTCGAGAAAATTCGATGAGTGGGTCATTTTGGTTGTGGGTCATTATGGATCAAGCTATTTTTATCTTAAAAACGGCTCAGAGGATTTGAACTAAATTTAGTATCTTACAGTTTTAGGGAACGACAAGTCTATTGGGCTAGGTTACATGTTCCAGAAATTTCGATTAGTGGGATATTTTGGTTATGGGTCATTATGGGTCAAGCTATTTTTATTTTAAAAACGGCTGAGACGATTTGAACTAAATTTTGTATCCTACGGTTTTGGAGAATGAGAAAATCATTGAGCTATGTCACATGCTAGAGAAAATCCGATTAGTGGGTCATTTTTGGGTCACTGTGGGTCAAGTTAATTGTATTTAAAAAAAGGCTCAGACAATTTTGACTAAATTTTATATCCTACAGGTTTAGGGCACGAGAAGACAATTGGACTATATTTGAACTCAAAGCTATTTTTGACTGAGCATAGCTCGGTCTTCCCTGCTCGTTATCATTAATTACGTATTAAATGTTTTTTTTTTTGAAAAATGTAGTTTCGTTAAATCTTTTTACAGTAGCATAAAATTATTTCCTAGACATATGAATTTGAGATAAAATGTAATGTTTAGTATTTATAATACAATATAGGAAAATTTAATTATATAAAGTGCAATTTCAAGTACGTCTAGTTTTATAATAGATTACTTCAAATAAATTTCTCACCCTGTTTCGACGATACAAAATGAATATTTTCGGTTTGATTTTTATCCTTTAAATGTTTCATTGAAAAATAAACATTTTTTGGTATAATTTTCGAGTTTTTACGTTTATTTCCAAATATAGATTTTTTGCTTTGTTTTGTGCTGTTAAACTGATTTTAGTTGTTTATATAACAAATAATGTTTAAGTGCATAGTTTAGTGTAAAACAACTGTCATTAACACGATACTATGTTATGGTTTATACACACACACGCACACAAACAAAAAAAATCTGATTTGGATATTTATTATCCAAAAAACTATGAATAATAAATTTATTTATTTTTAAAAATTAATAACTATTATTTATCAAATTTTAAAGTTTTAATTTATTTCACATTTATATATTATTTATATTATTATATAAATTATTTAATAAAATATGTGTAGAATGTTTTATAATTTCAAAATAACAATAATAAGCAAGTATAATAATTGAATAGGAAATTTAAACTCTCTGTAATATTATGATTCAAATTCTCTCTCTCTCTCTCTTTTTTTTTTTTTTTTTTTTTTTTTTTACATTTTAAAATCAATATTTGTGATTTGATTTTTTTTCACTATTTTACTACAATACATAAATTTTGGATTAAAATGATTTTGATTTTTGAAATTAAATTAAAAATTTTTAGTTTTTGATTCCGTATGGTTTTATACCTGAATTGCCTAGGCACTTTTCTTTTAATCCTTTTATACAATCAACAAGAGTTAAATCCATACCGATCAGCGGTAATCTATAAATTCCAATTGGTATTTTATTTTTCCACAGAAATATAGTTAAATATTAATCACAGAATAAGTAATTGTAATTCTACCTCAAATATATCAAGATTTCTACTTTATTTCAGTTTTATGCATTGTAAAAAATGCAATTTCAGATTAAAAGTTTGATTTGAAATTGAAACCGAAACCATCTTATTTCTAAGAAGTATGCTATTCATCGAATACTATACCATTTTCAATCGATATTTCCCAATTTTTGGTGCTTTCTGATATTCTAGGAATCCATAATGTCTGTAGAATCAATTCTTAGGTATTATCTACAGTCAATCATCAATAGTAATAATTTAATCATATGCGCATACATATTTATTATGAACAACAATGTCATTAATTTCAAGCGATTAAGAATATTCAATTGTATATACCAAACTTTTACTTTTTTTTCCTTACCTTTTCCCCTTTATTAGAAGAAAAAGTTCTGCAATGACAGTAGATAAAGCATATTCCCCGCTTATTTTAGTCGCAAATAGGTTATCTCAAGTGAAAGTTCGAAGAATAGTTATGATAAATTACATATTATATTTTCTTTCGTTCTACCAATATTATCGATTGATGCCATATCAGTATGCACTGAAAATTGTGTAATATCGACTGACAATGTGGTAGTGTGGATTGTCAGTACATTGTCTAGAAATCGGATGGTTTCGACTTCAAGTTTAAGTGAAAACATTGATTTGGAATATCGTTTTTAGTATTTTCATCTTCAAAATCTAATTTCGATAATTTTTAAATTGCTGTGTAAAATCTATTTATTATTCATACAAATATGCAAGTAAAATCTGTATAGAATTTGTTGCACTTTTGATAATCATGATAAGCAAGTTTAATGATTTAACAGGCTATTTCAATGTATCTTATCTTATAAGAGGATAATTGAAATTTATTTCTCTTCTTTTAGACGTTTAAAATCGATCCATATATTTGGTTTAACTTTTTTCTATTTTTATAGTTAATGTTCTCAATTAAAAAGTAAACGTTGTTGTTATGTAAAATCGGCCAAAATAAAAAGGGGAAAAACGACAACACATTATCATTTTAATATCCAAATTGTCATAGAAAAAAAAACAGAAATAGCCATTCGACTGAATATTACGTCTTTTTTTCAATTTATGCTAAAACAATAAGCTTTAGAGGATCGCCTTCATATTCAAATTGTACCAAACTCTGAAATATTCTACAAGAACATCGAATTTTGACATCAGATTCGGCTTTATTCGGTCACATAGTTTAGGAATTAGGAATGTTCCTAATTTTAAATTAATTTGTAATCGTTGCAAAACAGATTGAAACGCGGGTATTTTTTTAAGCGTAATTCAAAAACTACTCGATCAAATGATCTGTAATTTTGGAATTGCATATTTGAAGCTTCTTGAAATTTATTTCTGTTGAAAAATATGTAACTTAAAATAATTTTTTTTTCGAAAATTACTAAAAAAATAAAATAAAATAAAAAATGAAATGTAACTGATGCATTCTTAACAGAAATCGATTTCTTGAAGCTTCAAATATGCGATTCTAAAATATCACCTTATTCCGCCAAGTAGCTTTCAAGTTATGCTTAAAAAACTACATACATCGCAGGTGGTTTTGCAACTATTAATAATGAATTTAACATTAGGACAGTTAAATATTATTTTTTTTATCATGAATAATTGTAACCTTCTTCTCGGATATTTTAGGCGTTTAATTTTATTTCCAATTTATACCTTACAACTTATTAAAAACACAGTTTCTGATTAAAAGTTTAATTTAAAATTGAAACTGAAACTATTTTATTTCTAGGTACGTACTAGGTAAGTTATTATATAGTACTATAAGCACATTATCAATCAATACTACAAGATTGTTAACCGATATTACATATTTTTTATGCTTTCTTATATTTTAGGAATTGGTAACATCAATGCAACCGATTGCTGGGTATTATAAGCAATCGAACATCACTAATAATAGTATAATAATATGTGCATACATATCACCAACAACCTATTACCAACAAGAAATAAAAATCAATTATATATATATCAATTTTTTATTTTTTTCTGTTACTATTTACCGATTTTCTTGCATTAGAAGAAAACGTTTTGCCGTGACAGAAGAAGTAGCATTCTCAAAATATTATTTTATTTCAGTTAAAAATAGGCTATATCAAATAAATAAAAGAATATTCAATAAATAATTATAATAAATTACATATTATATTTTATTTCCCTTAAAATCTAATTTCTATAACTTTTAAACTGATGTATAAATTTATTTTATATTCATACAATTATGCAAATAAATTCTGCATAGAATTTTTCATATTTTTAATATAATAATGATAAACAGATACAGTGATTCAAAATACAATTTCAATTATCTCTAATCTTATCACCTGATAGTTCAAATTAATTTCTGACTCCATTTAGAGATTTTCCAATCAATATTTTATGTTTGATAATTTTTATGATTTTATCATTTAATTTTTGTTTGAAAAGTAAACATTTCTTATGTAACTTACTGTTTTTAATGTTTTCTTTTTTTAACTCATAGTCTAGGCTCTTTTCTTTCAATCTTTACACGCAGTAATCAAGAGTTAAACAAATATATCAGTCTATAAACATAAATTTTAATTGCTGTTTTATTTCCTGAAAGACTATTGGATATTAATTATGTAATAAATAATTGCAACACTACCTCAGATATATCATGCTTCTTTTTATGTCAACTTTATACATTATGACTTTTTAAAAATGCAGTTTGTCTGAAACATTGCGACTTAAACTTGAAACTGAAACAAATTTATATCTGTGAAATGCATTACTAAAAAAAGTATCAATCGATACTACAAGATTGTCAATCGATATTATACAATTTTTTGTGTTCTTCCTGATACGTTAACGATAGATAACCATCAACCTAATCGATTCTTGGCCACCATCAACTACTGGTAATAATTTAATCATATGCCTATGCATATATATTATCGATAACCTTTTACAACTTTCTTATCAAAAAATAAAAATCAATTCTTCTTAACGAACATTTATTTATTTTATTTTTATCTTCTATTACAAGAAAAAGTGCTAAAATGTCAGTAAAAGTAGTAATGTCAAAATATACTTTTGTATTTGTCGTGAATAGATTATCTTAAAGACACAGAACAATGTTTTTGAAGAATAGTTACGATAAGCTATGATGATGAAGCTATGACATTAAGCTATGAAGCTTATGATGCTTTACATCTTCCCCCTCAACATCTGACTATGTTTCCTTATGTAATTTTAGTAAAAAAGTATTTCAAAATTATACGAATTTGTAAATAAAATCTGAATTACTTTCTATTTTGCAATTTTATTTTGCAATTACTGAATATTTTGCAATTTTATAATACAATCGTTGTAGTTAATTTTAATAATGTAGTAGGTTTATCATATCCTCTAAACTTATAATAGGATATATTATTTTAATTACTCATTTCTTTTTTATGTTTTAAAATCAATATTATTGTTTTTATTTAAATGTTTAAATAAGAAATAAATTTTTATTATTCATTTGCCATTATATATATATATATATATATATATATATATATATATATATATATGTGTGTGTAATTGTCTAATTTTATTTCTTACTTCTTTGTTCAGACGCAGCATTTAAGTAAAAATTTTAACAGAGTGCCTCAGATTTTTGTTTCTAGCTACAAAAGTAGTTGATAATTAATTCTCTAACGAATAGTAATAATACTGTAGAAGCTCCATATAACGCCGTTTTCAGGAGGATGTAACACTCACCTATTTTAAAATTGAATTGGGATGTATCAGTCTAGTTTAACATTCAAGACCCTGTTCTACGGAATTCTTATTTCCTACTTAATTGTATTCAAATCCGCGGTGTATCGAATCTCCTTGCATCGGGCTTGTACGGTAATAATGGCCCCGCCAGTGGCCGAGAGGTTCTGCTCACAAAGCTGGTAGATGAGAGGTGCTGGTTTTCGAACCCAATAGCACCCGTCGGCCTAATTGTTCGGAGTTTTCGTGGTTTTCTTCAAGCCTTGGATTCCCTTGCTTAAATACGGATTAGTTTCCCTTAGAAATATCCCCACGAAGGACACCCCCTCCCCTGGGGCCCCATATCCCTTGTGCAAATAATCGGCCATCATAATTACACCTACATCTACTGTAATAGTAACTCTGGTTAAAATATTTCATATTTTTATTTTATTTAAAGTTTTTACCTACATCTACTGTAATAGTAACTCTGGTTAAAATATTTCATATTTTTATTTTATTTAAAGTTTTTACTTTGTAAAAGCTAAAATTTTGACTTGAAATTCAAACTATTCCATACTCTAAAAAGGAAGTAAAAATGACAACTAATACTACAAAACTGTCATCGATATTGTACAATTTTCAAAACTTACCTCCTTATTCGCTTCGCCTTTTTTAGGAAATAATCCATACGTAAGATGTGTTCTATAAAAATCCTAAAGAACTGATTTTTTAAAAGTGTAAATGTACATATTTTTCAATATTTTTATCACCAAAAGATTGTCTCAGATTTTCTTGATTTTATCTATGAGGTGATTTCCAAAACACATATACAATTTTACTTGATTAAAATAAATGTATTATTTCCCAGAACAGCCCTACTATAAAAAAAAAATTACAAATTTGTCAATCAATATTATACAACTGTCAGTACCTCTTGCATGTTAGGAATTTATAATAGCAGTAAAATTGATTGTTGAGATTACCACCGGCAATTGGCCGTAGGAGGTACAATTTAATCAAATGTGAATACACATCTATTCTATTATCCATAACCTTTATACAATTTTCTTGTCTAGAAATAAAATCAATTATTTCCATCGAACTTTTATTTTTCCTCCGTTACCCTTTACCGATTTTCTTTTATCACAAGGAAAACTGCTGCAATAGCAGTAGAAGTATTAATGTGAAGGTTTTCTTATATTTTGTCGTGAATGGATTATCTCTAAGTAGAAAAGTAAAAATTTCAAAGCAAAATTTTTCGAAAAATTATTCGTCAATGTTAAAAATATATTACTTATAATAAGTGCAGAAATAAATGCTTGTGTATAAGAACACGATGAAAGAAGCAAAGATATGTTAAATAAATAAAAATGTACATAGCATTGTTTAATTATACACCCAATTCTGCTTTTTGTTTAGATTCTTAAATAAATAACAAACGGCAAATTAAGAAAAAGCTTCCCAGACGTTCGTATACTTCTTATATTCTTTCAAATAGTCAATATGATTAAAATTAATACTTTTTTAGAAAATAATTCATGCTTTAAAATGTTTTTTTTTTTTTTTTTTTTTTTTTTTTTTTAAGAAGCAGATTTTTTTTAAGTGTAAATATATGTATTTTAAATCTCTTTGCCATTAAAAGATTCTCTCACATATCCTTTATTTGATATGTAAAGTGATTTCCAAATCACTTAAATACATAACTACAGTCCCTGGCCAAATTATTAGACGCAGTTGTTTTTATTATAATTTATTAAATATCTGGAAAGATACATGAGGAATTATCCTGAAACTTCAGGAATGTAAACAACATGATAAACATCATATATTTCCGCGAAGATTTTTTCCCGAAACCCCATAAGGGGCCGTCAACAAATTGAAGAAAAACGAATATCTTTTGGATAACCCTGTAAAAACTAATATTGCAAAAAGCATTCAAACTGTAGATTATCATTAAGTGGCTTATTGTAATAATTTGGGTTCATTTTTATGAAGATAACATGTGTACTCGAAGAGAAATTCACGTTTTTATAAAAACAGTCCCAAATTTTACTAAGTTTTTTGCTTATAATTTGCAGAGTTTTTAATATAAAAACAAGTTATTTTCAGAAAATATGACAAACACAATTGATCAGAATTAAAAAATAATAAAAATTGTATGAAAAATGAGCAGGTTTACTAAATATTGCTTCACTGCGCATGCGCAAAGTCCATCAAAATATACTGTGCATAATATATTAGCTAAATGTATAGACCAACTTTTATGAAAGTCTCAAAAACATAGCTTGAAAATTCTGATAGTAATCGTCGATATAATAAGCTCGAACTTCGCTGTTCCCAAAAGGAAGCAAAAAGATGAGGGGTTGTATCCAAATATACTAGCTTATGAAAGTTGACATAATAAGAATGAAGTGTCTCTCATTCTATATTTGATACAACCCCTCATTTCTTTTTGCTTTCTTTTGGGAACAGCGAAATTCGAGCTTATTCTATAGACGATTACTATCAGAATTTTCAAGCTATGTTTTTGAGACTTTCATAAAAGTTGGTCTATACATTTTGCTAATATGTTATGCACAGTATATTTTGATTGAATTCGCGCATGCGCAGTGAAACAATATTTAATAAACCTGCTCATTTTTCATACAATTTTTATTATTTTTTAATTCTGATTGCAGGGTATTGTGTATAATTTTGTTTGTCACATTTTCTGAAAAAAACATTGTTTTTATATTAAAAACTCTGCAAATTATAAGCAAAAAACTTGGTAAAATTTGGGACTGTTTTTATAAAAACGTGAATTTCTCTTCTAGTATACATGCTATCTTCATAAAAATGAACTCAAATTATTACAATAAGCCACTTAATCATAATCTACAGTTTGAATGCTTTTTGCAATATTAGTTTTTACAGGGTTATCCAAAAGATATTCGTTTTTCTTAAATTTTTTGACGGCCCCTTATGGGGTTTCGAGAAAAAATCTTCGCGGAAATATATGATGTTTATCATGTTGTTTACACTCCTGAAGTTTCAGGATAATTCCTCATGTATCTTTCCAGATATTTAATAAATTATAATAAAAACAACTGCGTCTAATAATTTGGCCAGGGACGGTATAATTAATGCAATATTTCCAAAAACAACCATACTATAAAAAACTATGAATCTGGCAAACGATATTATACAAGTGCCGGTGCTTCTTGTATGTTAAGAACCAATAATATCAGTACAGTCTATTGATGGGTATTATCGACGATTGACAATTAGTACTTACATTTAGTTATATCTGTATACATAATTATTATCCATAACCTTGTACAATTTCGTTGACTAGAAATAAAAACCCATTATTGCAATCGAATTATTATTATTATTATTTTTATCTTTCATCGATTTTCTTTGATTACAAGGAAAGGTGCTGCAATAGTAGTGAAAGTATTAATATCAAGATAATTCTAACACTTATGTTGAGAATGGCTTATGTCTAAATGCAAAAGCAAAGGAATTTATAGTTCTGCTACAATAACTACAGGCTTGGGGAATAACAATAATAATAATAAAAACCCTGAGTAACTCTGCTATAAATCCTCATATAAAAATGTAACTGGTGCCAATTGAGTAGTAATAAAGTCTATTAGTTACCAATGCTAAACATAAATTTTGCTACAATAACTACTGTCCTGTGGGGAATGAAGCTAAACATCCCTTACTAATTCTGCTATAAATCATCATATAAAAACGCGATTGGTGCTAATCGAATAGTGATAACGTCTACAAATTAGTGCTGTACTTAAATTTTGCTATGGGGATCATCTACATATAGAAATTATATCAAACTTATAAAATTTTCAATATTAACACCTAAATCGTGCACTATTTTGTTATTCTTCTAATTACATTTGGATCCAAACAGGAAGTTATTTGGTTAAGTAGTTTAGGAATTATGCAAGACTGAAATTTTGAACCCCTAAAATTAATTCATTTTAAATCGTTTTAAAACAAATTAGAATGCGTTATAACTCGTTATCGCTATAGTAGTTTGATTGCAAGGATTTAGTGTTTAAAAGGATATTGAAATGTAAATAGAAAACACTATATTGCAGTGTTTTTCCCGAGTTCCACTGATGTTATAGCAGCGCTCCTTGAATTATTTAACCTATTATTGGTATTATCGAATATTTCTGTTGGCGTTACATTTTAACTCCCAGGTTTTAATTATTATATTTAATTATTATATATATATTTAAAGAAAAATATATAACTGATTTTCTGAAATGTGGATCTACTTCTGGAATGGTAAGCAATAAAAGCCTTTTTTAACCTTTTGTTTACGGGATAGGAGTGGCGATTATTTTTATATTAACTCGTACCACAATTTACAAAAAAATTTCTTTGTGGTAGGTCTCTTACATATAGTGTATAATTATATCTCGACTGTATAATCTCTTGACAGTATCCCAGTATAAATTTTTGCTAAAGATTATTTTTAAAAAGTGGTGCGAGTAGAATAAAGAAGTAGTCGCTGGGACGACATATGTCCCAACCCCGTAATCAAAGGATTATCTTTTCATTAGGGATCAGAACTGTCGACTATTTTTACATTTAATCGTACCACAACTTACAAAAAAAAAGTTGTGTTAGATTTATCTTTAAAATATCCTAGTATGTCAAAAATTATTTTTAACACTTTCAACATAGTTGAAAAGTGTTTATGAATTCGGTTTGTCCGTCTGTCTGACTGTGTTCTAACTCGCTTAAACATGTATGTATCTTATATGCAATTGATATATCTTATTGAGGTTTACTATGACACGTTCGGTATTGAGTATGAAGCGTGTAGCACTTATACTTTTTTTACAGGGACACTCAAAAGAATTCCGTTAAATTACGGTCTATGGGGGAAAATCATTTGCGGTTTAATTTAATTATGTTATACAATTTCAAACATATTGAAATTGATATATATTACTGAGGTGCACTATAAGAGGCTCACTATAGAATATGGTGGTGGGTATAGCACTTATATTTGTTTTACAGGGACACTCAAAAGAATTTCGTTGCATTACGGTCTATGGAGAAAAATCGTTTGTGGTTTATTTTAAGAATGTTTAACTATTTCAAACAAAGTGAAATTTATATATGTGACTAAGAGGCTTACTATAGAATATTTTGAGTTACATTTATCGCTCATTTACAGGGACACACAAAAGAATTTGGTACTGTCTGTTAACAATAATTGCTGGTAGTGCTTTTTTCAGTTGCTTAACGAGTTTTTAAGTTTAACTAATTTTTTTTCTATTACTTGGTGTGTATAAATTCTATAAATCTTACACAGGGCATCACAAAAGTTTTGGAGTGCATTTACGTTTATTGACGGAAAGTCCAAAAAAGAAATTTTAAACTGTTCTACGCGTTTCGTATCTGAACTAAAATTTAGCGTTCTATATAACATATATACAAATCTATAGATCATATACAGGGCTGCACAAAAGAATTCGTATTGTTAATAATTCGAATATTGTTAATAATTCCTGAAATTGAGTTTTTAAATATGTTATGCGTTTTCCAAATTGTTTACGTAGATATTGTCGTTCACCTTATTAAACGGTAATGATTTGTAAAATTATATTGGAATAGTTGGAAAATGATATATAATCTATGTTTGACACATGATTTTTCGTTCTTGTTTAAAAATTGTTACAAATAAAATAATAAAAAATAGACGCTGGGACGTATATGTTCCGGCCGTATATTAAAAGTGTTAAGATATGTTCTTCTCTAATAATCCTAAAGAAGAAGATATTTAAAATGTGTAGATGTATATATTTTAAAATATATTTACCACCAAAAGATTGTGTCACACATACCTGATTTTATATATAAAGTGGTTTCAAAAATATGTAAATAATAAATATTAGCACTAGAGTACAATTTCCAATAATTGTCAAACTTACAAAAAAATAACTAAAAAATTGTTAATAGATATTATACAATTACCGGCACTTACTCATATGTAAAATACTGATAATATCAGTACAATGCATTGATGGGTATTATCGATAATTTTAAATTCGTAGTAAAAATTCAATCATATATGCATACGTCATACTATTATCGATAATCATATTATATTATCTTTGACTCGAAATGAAAATCAATTATTTCTATCGAAGTTTTAATATGTTTCTTATACTTTATAAATTTCGTTTATTACAAAGCAAAATACTGCAATAGCAGTGGAATTATTATTAATGTCAAGATACGCCTATATTTTTGTCAGAAATTAATTATCTCATCTCTAAGTGCAAAAGCAAAGAAATTTCGAAGAATAGTTTTGCTACAATAAGTATTTTTCTTACATAAGTACATGAATTAATACTATTCATAAGAACAAAGGGAGAAGAGTAAAAATATGCAAAAATGTAGATAAAAATGGGTATAATATTCTTTATTAATGGATATACAGCATGCTACGCATTTTTTATTCTTATGTAAATAAGAAAACGAATGTGAAAAAGAAACTAATTTCTCGTTTATCTCTTACATTTTTTCAGACAATCATTATCAATAGTTATAATTTTCTAAGCGATAAATGATGCTCAAGATACGTTCTTCTGTAACAATCCTAAACAAGTAGATTTCTTTTCTTTTTCAAAGTGTATGTATTATAAAACATTACATACAAGTATAAATATTTCTCACTTATTTTATATATCATACTTAAATTTAATACTATGGATCAATTTAATGTTATAGATCAATTACCTTACTTATATTTAATATTATAGATAAAGTGTTTTGTAAAATATGTAAATACATATTGTAAAAAATACAATATTTTATTTGTGTACACATATGCATTATGTGTATACATAAAATGTTTTCCATAATTACCACGACCACAAAAACTGGCATATTCTTGTTATAGGTGCCCCCGGGGATTAATCGCCAAGTTATGTGACATATATGACGTTATATTCCTATATGACATACATTTTATAACAAAAATATCAACGCTACAAGAAGGAGTTGTCCGACTGCAACAGAAATTCGTGGATGTGAAGAACATACATAAAAGTGAAAACGAATAACATTTTAGAACAATTGAAGGATTTATTCCAGAGTTTGATCGTTACAAATTGAGGAAATCAATAACCGTTGGTCCATCTCTGGCATGGAAGCAAGTTGTCACCCGGCATGGCATAGACTGATAAAATTCCCGGATGGTGTCCTGAGGGATTTCTTGCTGAATTCTCGCCAACTGTCGGGATAAATAGGCAACATTCAACGATATTTGATATCGTCTTCCCATCATGTCTCAAATGTTTTCTCTAGGGCAGAGATCAGGCGACCTAGCTAGCCAAGGAAGTGTACGGGAAGCTTGAAGAATATTCATAGCAAAACGAGCCGTATGTGGCCGTGTATTATATTGTTGAAAAGTAAGCCTAAGGTGGTACAGAAGGAACGTCAACAAAACAGGTCGCAGAAAGTCATCTACGTACTGCTGTGCTGTTAGTATAAGGAAAAGGAAACTGACGTCACTGCTGGTTAAATTACTGTTGGTTTGGGAGAAAAATCTGTTCGTTCTTTACGACTCCTACAGTACACATGAGATGGAGCGATTTGATTGGTCTACGTTAAACTGTTCTGTGATATGATTGGCCTACGTCGCCATGACGATTCCTGCAATGATAACTGCGACAAAAATTCAGTGGTAGATTGGTTGATGGAACTGTTTGTTTGTAATCATGCCCTTACCTCATACCACTGTTACGGTTACTTTTAAAGTTTCCTTTTTATCTACATTAAATTATTTAAATCACTTTCGCAACATTTATTTAACAACACTCTTTTTATGTTTTTAATAAATAAATAAATTAATTAAAAGTAATTGTAATAATGATAATAATAAAAACGTTTTTTTTTTTTCTCTTCTTTCTTTTTCTTTTAAACAAAGTAATGTCAACTTTTATAGTCTAGCTTTGCCTCCTGTTTTCAAATACGAAAAATAAATAGCAAGGAGGGATGTTTGTCAGTTAAAGACCACACAGGTGGCAAATTTGGAGACAGCCATACACTTTCCCATGCTTGGAATCAGGGATTGGTGACACTGTGTCTATCTTTGGCTAAAAGAAAGCGAGTACACCCCAAGAGGTATTACGTTGTCTGGTGAATAGACTATAGACGCAATTAAGCATTGTGTGTTACAACCTGCAGTAAAAGAAATACTTGTCCATAACGTCTGGCTGGCGCCCATGTAAACATAAGCTCATGGGACCCCCTTCAGCACACGCCATGGGGGTGAGGCACGGTTGTCTTCCCCCATGTAGCGGCCGGCAGAGAATGAGTGACACAGTGCCGCCACCAGGGTTAGTCCATTCCTATTGTTTCCATTCCCGTACCCCCTTTGACAGAGTGGTTCCGGCCAGTTTTTGTAAGCAGCGCGGGAGAGAGAATGATTACGAATTATCACTTGGCTCGTAAACTGACTTGTTACTTGTTGCTTGGCTGAGACACTCATTACTTGGTTCGTAAACTATTTAGGTATTGCGTAGTGGCGCTCGAATTGATGTATTCTGTGTTACTAAGTTGAAGTAACATTAGCAGAGACATGGTAAAGGTCTAGAGCTATGAATACTCGAGTTTGTGATCGGCATTTTGCTTAAATAGAATGATCGTTGTCTTAGAATAGAGATGAATCTCTTACCGGGACCACTGCTAATACCCTATAGTCTCCAGTGTGAAGGGCGAAGGAAATATTGTTAAAAGCTGAGAAAATTAATAGTCCTGCTCCAAAAATCAGGCTTCAAAAGTCCTCATCATGAGACTATTCTGTCCTTATTAAGACGAAGATTCCAAGTATTGTTCGTTATTAGAAGGCAACTAGATGTACGGAGGCTACCCAACCCGTTGAAATTAGGTGACTTAGCCAAGAACGAAAAGAAACCTGTCAGCTCGCCTGCTGGTATATAGCAATAGTTTTTCTCTCAAAACAAAGAGGAAAGAGAAGTATGTTGTGCAATCGGCTGCAACATTAAAGGAGGAAAGGGGAGTGTAAAAAAACCTGCCCACTGATTCAACCATTGAATTCTTTATCCTCTGTAAGTAGAATTTACATAGTTTTTATTTACATGTCTCCCTGATGAGGGAATATATATTTGTGTGACTCAGAGTTGGAGAGTAAGATGCAAAATAAGCAAAAATAACTTGTAAATTCATATATATATTTATATTATGATATGTTAAGCATTACAATGCGTATTTGAAAGGTAATTAATGACTTATCTCAGAAAAGTTGATCATCCTTTAATTTATGATGTTATGTTAGTTTTGAGATCCTTAATATTTGATTTAAAGATATTTAATAATCAATATTAATCAACTTTTATTTGGTGTTATTATAGTAAATTTTTTGGGGAAATACATTGTTTTTATAAATTTTAATTATTCAAATAAAGATTGTTTTTTGTTCATTCTCAAATATGGTATGTTCTTCTTTATATGATCTTTAATTAGTATTCTTATATCTACAGCAATCCTATAAGAAAGGCTTAACCTCTCAATTACTGTGAGTAAGGTTATGAAAGCTATGATCTTACTAAATTAATATTTTTAAATTTTTTAAATTTTAAATTCATAGTAATAGTTTATTTGAAAATTAATTGAGGTTTACGTAAGGTTATTAGATGTAATTTTTGTTCATATCTCAGTATTGGATATACTGATAATTGATGCTAAAGTAAAATTAAGTCTAATTTCATAATTGATTAATTTAATTTTTAATTATCCTTTCTTTGAAGTATTATTCAAAACAAACAACAAAATGGTTGTTTTTTAACAAAGTAAAAAAAAAAAAAAAAAAAAAAAAAAAAAAAAAATATTCAGTTATTTTATACCACTATACGATTCTTGGTTAACCGATCTGATCTTGTTCAGAATCTCCATGGTTGTTCTAAAATTTTAGTACATCATCATATCCCTATTCTATTAACGGATTTAACTCTTTCTCCTTTTGGTCCTCATATTGGAGGAATTTCAGGTTGTCTGCATTCTTCCAAATTGTATGATAATTACACTTTTGTTAATTTAATGTGTATGGAGATTTGAGCTTGATCGGGTTGGAGTGGAGTTGGGTGTTCTTTATGCAATTCAGTATACTACTTGATTTAGAAATCTGTTGCCCCTTACTACATTTAATATTGTCTTAAAATGATGAGTTCAAAATTATCATGTTGTATTAATTTATTCGAATTCTTAAGTTTTGATATTTTGATTAGTTTAATATAATTTGCTCCCTTTTCCTTGGCAACAGATTTCAGTGGAGCTAATCAGGGTATACTTGTTTTTTTTAATCAATCAATTGTCAAATGAAGGTTGAGTAACAATTGAACCTTTTAAATTAAGTAAGTTGTGTTTTAGAAAGAACCCCAAAACCCCACAACACCACTATTGACTACCAAAGGCGTCCGAATTTAAAATGAAATGGTGCCATAGACCCTAACGTCCTATTGGGGGCCTCTGAGGCGTGCGATAGGAAAGGCAGGATTCCACCGCTGCACTGGAAGGCTCCAGATACGTCATCGGTGGTCGCCAGAACACAGTAAGAAGCGGGAGTCGTCACTAAAGACTGTATGTCCCCAGTCAACACAGTTCCAAATTGATCGAGCCAAGCACCATTGTAATTGGTAGATTTCGCTCTCTCAGTCAGCTATTAATGATCATGCAGGACATACGCGTGCGGGTCAAATATTGAATGGTTGATAGCAACGAATCTGGTGCATTGACAGCTGATCTGACAATCTCTCTATTCCCCATTCTGAATGTTCACATTTTCAAATGACATAAAAACTATTACATTTATCTTCTATCATTAAATAAATGTAATAAAAAAAAAGTCCGCTTAATTTTTTCTTTATTTATATAAAGTTGTTTCTAAAAAAAGAAGAAAGAAAGAAACTAGTGATGGGTAGAATGAATCATTTTTTCATTCGAATGAATCATTCGGGCATGCGCAAAATAGTTACAAACATTCGTGTTTTTTTAAACAATCACTACCAGAGATTTTGTAAACAAAAAAAAAAGTAAAAACACAGTTGCCAAAATTCGCATCGCTTTTAATCAATTTCCCCCAGAAATTCATCTTACACTTTAGCCAATTCTAATTAAAATTTGAAATTTTCTTTTCTTTTTTAAAATGTCTGGTAGTAATTGAATAATTTTTTTTTAGAGTTTGGCGTATATGCTTCTGCACATGCCCGAATGACTGATTCAAATATGAAAATCATTCATACTGCCCATCGCTAAAAGAAACTGAATCCATAAAACAAAAACTCAATAGGTTGCAGAGTTAAATACATTGTCATTATATTTCTATAAGGACAAAGTTATTTCGTGAAAATCAGCTTTAATGGTTATCTTGCAAATTTAATTATAATTTCCATTTAATAATTTATATTAAATTTAAATAAAAACAAATTTTAGAAACTTCAATACATCGCCTTTTCTGTTTTCAAATGCTATTTTTACGTTTTTTCTATTAATGAAAATATTCACAATGATCAGAAGATAACTACCTAGTAAAAAGTAACTACCGACCAGAACTAGGTACTAAAGGTACCATCTATTGGACGGTGGCTACAAACCAAAATTTTTGATTTAGCGTATGCGACGAGTTTGTGCAAAGATGGAACTAAAAAAACCGGTTAAAAAGTTTAGTCCTATCTCTGTCTTACTCTTCTAAAATAAATATATAGAAATTGACCAAATATTAAGAGTGGTCAGTGAGATCTCAAATTCCCCTAGCTAATGTTAAACCCATGGGAGTGGAATAGATCTTATTTTTTAAATATCCCATCAGAAAATTAATATTTTTTAAGTTCTTTTTTCCACGTTCTCCTTTACAAATAGACAATCTTTTATAAATATTTTTTTTTACAATATCCAACATATATATAATATCCAAGGTGGTGATTGTTTAAATATTTTTTAATTACAGTCCAATTGTTGTAATGAAATAATGGTTAAAAGACCCTTTATGCCATAATGGCTAAGTTAGCAGTCATGCTGAGAATTTAGAGTTCGCAAGCGTAGGTTAAAATAAAAATAATGCTGCAGTAACATTTTAAAATTAATAATTTGTACCATTCAAAATTTATATAAGATTGATAAGTTTCATTTCTTGCAATGCTGGTAAATAAGGCACAGACTTTCGGATGTTTAAGTTTTTTATTACATTGCAGCTACTAGAGTGGCATGTTCTTAAAAGTTTGTTGATTAAGTATCATGAAAAAAAAAGTTAATTATTCCAAATAGCTGCGATTAACTAACTTCCTACTGTACTCTTCATAGATTGTTTAATTCATTTAATTTAAGTGGACGAAAGGAAATTAAATTTATGTTACAATCGAGAAATAATCGTCCGGTTTTTGTCGTAACAGACCTGCAACATTAGTACAACATTAGTTTGTTAAAAAAAAAAAAAAAAAAAAGGGGCACCCCATATATTTTAATCTCCGAATTGTCACAGAAACAAATCCGGAAATAACCATTCGACTGGAGGTTATGTCTTTTTGTTTTCAATTTATGTTCAGAAATAAGCTTAGAAATTGTCTCCATACAGAAATAGAACCAAACTCTGAAAATATTCAGAACGAACATCTAATTTTGATATCATATTTGGCCTTTTCTGTACAATTTACTTAGAATGTCAAACGGGAAGTCAATCGGTCTAGAAGTTTAGGAATTATGAAGGCTTAAAGTTTTGAACTCCTAATGCTAAATTCATTTCTAATCGTTGCAAAACAAGATAATGAAGATAGTTTTTAAAACATAAATTGTCGGTAAAAACCAACAATATCAGAAGAATCGATTGGTGGATATTATTGATAATCCATCATGAATAGTTATTTTATCATAAGCGCTTTACTCCACTATTTTTGACAACTTTTTTCAATTTTATTGGCTATTGATTAAACAAAAATTGAACCAAACTCTGAAAATTTCAAAAGTTTTTAAAACATAAATTGTAATCGTAAGCGCTTTACTCCGCTTTTTTTGATAACTTGTTTTCAATTTTATTGGCTACTAGCTTACCCGCCCGGCGTTGCCCGTGCCAACAACCTTAAATGTACCTGAAATCAGTGTTGAATCTTTTTTTTATTTTTAAACAAATCTAATGTTGGGGGCCCCACTACCTTAGACAGCAAACACTGGGTGTGCCATACACACTCCCATATATTACCGTAAGTCGAGTCGAAAGAGCCATACCCCTTCATGATCCAGCCCATAGAACCAGAGATAGAAAAGCGCCCCTGGTGGTGAAAATCGATAAGCTCTATCTATGTAGAGTCGAATGAGCCATACCCCGTCGTGATCCAGCCCATAGAACCAGATATAGGAAAGCATCCCTGGTGGTGAAAATCCGAACTAAAATCAGTCAGCTCTATCGATGTCAGTGGAAAGAGCCATACGCCATTGTGATCCAGCCCATTGAAACAGAGATAGGAAAGCGCCCCTTGGTGGTGAAACTCGGAACTAAAATCGGTAAGCTCTATTGATGTCGAGTTGAATGAGCCAAACCGTGTCGTGATGTGACCCATAGAGCCCGAGTTAGCTGCAAAATCCTTTAGTTACACCTTCCACCGCCAGGGGGCACAATGTGTTCTATACGAACATAACTGAAATCATTAAGGTTATCGATATCGAGTCGAATGGCACCTAATTTTGATATCATTTTTGGCTGTTTCTGTCCGATTTACTTAGAATGCCAAACGGGAAGTCAATCGGTCTAGAGGTTTAGGAATTATGAAAGCTTAAAGTTTGGAACTCCTAAAGCTAAATTCATTTCTAATCATTGCAAAACATATTGTAATAAAGATAGCTTTTAAAACATAAATTGTCGGTAAAAATCAACAATATCAGAACAATCGATTGGTGGATATCATTGACAATCCATCATGGATAGTTATTTTCTCATAAGCGCATTACTCCGCTATTTTTGACAACTTTTTTCAATTTTATTGGCTATTAATTAAACAGAAATTGTACCAAACTCTGAAATTTTCAAAACGAACACCTAATTTTGGTATCATATTTGGCTTTTTCTGTCCGATTTACTTAGAAGGCCAAACGGTAAGTCAATCGGTCTAGAGGTTTAGGAATTACGAAATCTTAAAATATTGAACTCCTAATGCTAAATTCATTGCTAATCGTTGCAAAACATATTGTAATGAAAGTAGTTTTTTAAAACATAAATTACCGGTGAAAACCGACAATATCAGAACAATCGATTGGTGGATATTATTGACAATCCATCATGAATAGTTATTTAATCATAAGCGCTTACTCCGCTATTTTTGATAAGTTTTTTTCAATTTTATTGGCTATTAATTAAACAGAAATGGAACTAAACTCTGAAATTTTCAAAACGAACACCTAATTTTGCTATCATATTTGACCTTTTCTGTACAATTTACTTAGAATGCCAAACGGGAAGTCAATCGGTCTAGAAGTTTAGGAATTATGAAGGCTTAAAGTTTGGAATTCCTAATGCTAAATCCATTTCAAATCGTTGCAAAACGTATTGTAATGAAGGTAGTTTTTAAAACATAAATTGTCAGTAAAAACCAACAATATCGGAAGAATCAATTTGTGGATATTATTGACAATCCATCATGAATAGTTATTTAATCATAAGCGCTTACTCTGCTATCTTTGATAACATTTTTTCAATTTTATTGGCTAGAAATAAAATTCAATTATTTCTGTCCAACTTTTACCCTTTTAACCTTTATATATTTCAACTTCCCTTTATTACAAAGAAAAGTGCTGCAATAGCAATGAAAGTATTAATGTCAAGATATTCCTACTTTTTTGTCTTGAAGGAATTATCTCTAAGTGCAAAGGCAAAGAAACTTCCAAGAATATTTTTGCTACGATAAGTGCTTTTCTCACATAAGTACTTGGATTATTGCTATTTATGAGAACAAAGAGAAAAGAATAAAAGTACGCAAAACATAAAAAATACAATACAAAATATGCATGTAATGTTCTTTATTACCATATGCAACCTATTTTGCACATTTTATTTACTTTTTCCCTTTTTTGTAAATAAGAAGCGGTAATTAAACAAAACTAGTCGTTGGGAGCCACCGTAATACTTACTCATCATGGGTATGCATAGTATAAAATATGAAAATAAAACATGTGTAAACTATTTATAAAATGCATTGGAATTCGAATAAAATCCTGGCTTGATGACGTCATAAATTTTAAATGTTCTATTACTAAATTGTGTAAAAGAAATCTCCTTATTAACTCCAAAAATGATAATCATATTAACTAAGAGTTTACTACGCCGGATTAAGTGTCTCATTTCCAATTAAAATATATCTTTGAATTGAAATTTGAATGAAATACAGGGTCACGAAAAATCGAAGAGTGTGGAAATAGGGTTACAACTATCTCGGCAACTCATTATCCGATCGACTTCATTCTTTATGCAAAATTTATGTTTTTTTTATTGTCTTTTATATTAATTCCTTAAAATGAACAATTTCGAAAAATTTTATATACCTTTTATCAGAACGAATATTTCGAGAGTCCGAAAAAAATAGTTCTGGATAATCGAGGTTACTGTAATTCAATAAGCTTCTTTCCATTATTACACACTAAGTACATACCAAATTTCAAGTCTCTATCTCAATTTGTTTGGGAGATAGAGCGTTTACAGACACACACACAGAGACACAGACAGACGGAAGTCAATTTTCTTTTCTAAAAATATGTGTTTCGGAATCTCCAGTGTCTGAAACGTGTAAATCCGTCAATTTTTTTTTCGATTTTCAAAACGATTACAAGACTTACCCTATACTATGTATGATGGGTAAGTAAAACCGTATTTTTCTATGTGCGCCGCATGTTTGTATTCCATAAAAATACTTTTAATAGAGGTACATGTGATACATAAGTTGCGTCATGACATACATTAAGTTCTATATCTCATGATGTAATTAAGCTATATCATCACTGGCCTTCTGTATATATGATCCGTGGACAATCATTTTATATATTCATATACGAATAATTTACACGTAGAAATACTGTGTAAATTATGTACAATGTTAATAATAATTGATTGAGTTAAATAGAACCAGTGGACCCCCGTTCGAAAATTTCGCACTGCAGTCTAATATTTTTTAGCAATTTCTCATATTTGTTAGATGCAGGTTTAAACTTCTAAAGAAAAAATATGGATAAAAATCTCTGCAAACAACATTAGTCCAGACAGAACATCATCTCATTTATTCCATCAAAGTTACAGTGTAAACGGATCGAAGATAGCAAAAGGTACGCGCGAGAAAAAAAAATTACAAACGTATTTTAACTACATTAGAAGATAACGTCGGCCTCTTCGGGAAAAATATGTGACCAAGGAAAATTAATTGAATTTATATAAAATACAATTTAATCTCATATAACAAAGTATACCTTTTAGACTACACAGCTCTGATGAATCGATGGTGTTTTTTTTTCTTCTAAATATTTCAATTTCAATTTTGCTTTTGAATCAAAACTTTAAAATAAACCCGCGCGGAAGCATCACACTTTATCTTTTTTGTACAATTTATTTTTTACAATACTTAATGAGCATTATATAATGCGGTTTTATTTTTGTAGCATCAGAAAAACCTTTCATTTCATTTATGAAAACAATACTGATTTAATTTTTAATTAACTGCATTTTTTATTCAAAAACATTTTTTATGAAATGTGAGTGTACTGTGTCAGAAACCGGTTCAAAAACCTTTCGAATTATACCTCATGTATTCTTGTGCGTTTTGGAAATGCATAGAAAAGATATATTAACAATAGAAATAATATATAGTAAAATCTCGTTATAACGAATTTCTGAAGACCACCGATTAAATTCGTTAATGTGAAATTCCGATATGGCATTTTTTTAAAGAAATTTTCACTTATATTAAATTTCACTTAACATTCAAACATGTCTGTAAATACATAAATTTAAGTATTAATGAATTGTGAACTTACTAGTTAGATGTAAGATCATTATTAAGTTCATCAAGTTTCAAAATTTTAATCGTAACAATCATAAAGGAATTATAATTTTTCTTACATACCTGAAGGATTAAAAAACTTCACTATCAATAAATCAATAAATACAACTTTGATGTAACACCCTGGCAACATCGGTTTGCTGATAGTAAGATAACAGATCAATGTTACACCAATCTTTTCAAAAGTTCTTAAGAGAAAAGTAGGCTTATAAATATACAACAAGAAGTTTTAAATAAATTAATTAATTAAAAAAAAAACGATTTCAAATGACTTTTTGTTAATAAATGACTTGATTGCAAATGTGCAAAAAACGCATGTTATTAACAGTGACTATTTTTTAATTTACTTACTGAGAATCAGTTTGTGTATATCAGCGAGAGGGGTTTGGCAAAATAGAGTTTGTTTGTTTGTTTATTGAGAATATACATCAGACTTGAATACTTGATACAAATATTTGCTTATAAGTCTTCGTCGAAATGAGGACTAGATAGATACGAGGACATAACATCAACGAAGAATACAGCAAAGAACTCCACAAAAAGAGTGCAACGGAGTCACCGGGAGTCGAACCAGATGCCTGCTCCAACGCTCACGAGCGATTAGCGTAGTGGTGTCTTAACCAATCAGCCACGGAGGAACTCAAAATATTTTTGTAACAAACACAGTCTATTTAATATACGTTGTTGCCATTCGAGTGTATTTATAGTTAAAAGAGTGGTGGCATATGTCGCATGCTCACATTAGAAGTTTTGTCAAAGCTTTTCCAACCCACATTTCCCAACATGGCAATATTCGCCTGGATAAGTTTTGTAAAACGATTGAGACTTCAACAAACATTAGCTTGGCAATATTGACAACCTTGTCAACATTTGTGGCAATTTCCCTCGAAAAATAAAATATGAATGTTCGTATGTTGCCATTATCTTATATATAAAGGCACTCTAGATGCTCATAGCTCAAAATTCTCTCGGCAAATCAAATTTTATTCGCCACTTTCGCACGCGTATGTCGCCACTTTCCTATTTGTAAAAACACCCTAGATGATGATCGTTCAAGGATTTATCCAAAATACATTCGATCAATTAAATTTTATTTCTCGCTTGCTGCCTCTCTTACATTTATAAAGGCAATCTACAGCAGATTGTTTAGGTTTGAAACGCGGTAGACACTCATATATTAAGATATCTGATGTGTACCTGTAAAAATCTCTACACGATACGATGAATCCTGTTACATCAAAGCCTTCCCTGGTATATTAGAATTAGCGTAAAATTTACATTTAAATCCGTTCAGTAGTTGTTGAGAAATTACATACATACATCTCGACCAGAAACAGAAACTTCGTTTTTTGAAGTTGCTTAAAATTATGAATTATTGTTATAATTTTGAAACACATTGTTAATTTTTTTTCAAATTGCCATATATTATCATACACTTTGACAGAAAGTATACTTTCATACTTTTCTTAAAGATAAGTAATGAAAATATCTATCATAATATATTTCAAAGGCGTTTGTCTCAAAACAAATATTGGGCAGTCTTATACATCTTTAAAATATTCTATACATTTACGTTTTCGTTGTGAATTCGCAATATTCATCAGCGACAATTTTGATGCTTACTGCAAAAAGTATATGCCTCCGTTTTAGAATGTTGGTTTATTAAGGTTCTCAGTTTAGGAAATAAAGTCTATTAATATGTGAATTTTTAACGAAAGTTCACGGGCGATAATGCAAATTTTTAACGGAAATAAAAGCGTATGGGTTATTTTAAAAATAAAAGACTGCGGAAAAATTGCTTTGAGGTAAAATAATTTGAAATACATTATGACAAGTTATTTTTATTACTTACTTTTTTAAGAAATATGAAAATACACCTTCTGCCTAGTATACGGATATATAGAGATATGTTTTAAATTTTAATAATACATTTTAACACATAAACAAAAATTCATATTTCTCCTCTTCGACATCCGTTTAAAGCGCTTTTCCAAACAGTACTATATTTTTAATATTTTACAATCTTATAAAATATTATGTAGAAGAAAAGAAAACGATGTGTTTTTAATGTTAGAGCATCGCTTTCCAAAAATGATGTCAAAATTACGTGTTCAATTTGAAAATTTCGAAGTTGTTTATAATTCCAATATGGAGACGGCCTCCTAAGCTTCATTTTTATCATAAATTTATTAAGATATAATTCCCGATTGAATGGATATTTTCGTTTTTCTGTGCCACAATTTGGCAATTAAAATGTATGAAGTGTACTTTTTTTTTTTTGATAACGACTCTCTGTGTTATTTCTCTTTTCAGATCTATAAGGGCTTCCGAAGAAAAGTGCAACTCATGAGAAAACTAATGGCTTACTATTCCTTTGTTTTATAGCATTTACAGTTTACATTTAGAGACGATGAAAGAAAATTAATGTCTTTCCTGCTGAGAAGGAGACGAAAAGCAAAAATGGCGAAAATATAGATTTGTTCTTAGTTGTGTTTTTTTTTATACAAATCATGCATAAATAATAATATACTGTCAACGATACTCATTTAAAATATCATAGAACAGTGGTTCCCAACCTTTTTTTAGCCGCGCCCCACCAAAACATCTCTAAAATTATGATGCCCCCCCTTTATAACATATAATTCTTATAAAATTTTAAAAGAATTTACTACTGGTAGAGTAAAAATCATTTAACATTGATCCTGAAACGTGCCGAAGGTAATGGATGAATCAAATATTTTTTATAATCATCTGATACTCCTCGTAGTTTACTGGCACACGGTCACCACGTATGCGTGATGCATAGAGTGCTCAGAATCATTGATTAGAAAAATGGATAATTTTGAATAAAACAATTTTTTTCTTATTTAATCACAGAATTTCTGCGATTAAATTACGCAACAATTTCTAATCAGAATAAAACGTGATAAAAGATTCTGTAAATGAAGGTCGTCAAGTAATTGATAAATATACACTTGAATAGTGTCATGTGTAAAATTGATTTTTATGTGACATATCGCAGTGCGACTCATTCAATAAATAATCGAAAAATTTGTTTAAAATTCTAAAATACTTATAAATCAAAAAAATTATAAAGAAGTTTTAGATATATAAAAGTATTTAAATATCTTTAAAAGTTTTATTTATAATTATTCTGGTAGAATTGTATTTAAAACTTTTGAATGGATACTTTTTAAAAACTGAATAAAAAACTTAATTTTTTTAATTTTGTTTTTGAAATTTGAATGTGTAACTTTTATTTTCAGTCTACAACATTACTATTAGAAAAACAATTCAGACAGTATGGGTTCACAGATATTCCGAATTGTCCCCTTGAAAAGTTAAATTGCCGCCCCTGAAAAGTCAAATTGCCCCCCTGTGGGGCGTACGCCCCCCGTTGGGAAACACTGTCATAGAAACATTTTAATAACACTTTTTAAAAATCTTCTCTGTAATTCTGTAATATTGTGATTATATATAATACTTTTGAAATCAAACGACAACGAACAAGTTATTTTACTAAATCTGACCAAATTTTTAATTTAAAGATGGCATGTAATTAATTAATATATGGTGAAGAAGATAAAATGAATTATATTTAACACAAGTAAATTTCTCAGTTACAGAATAAATGTTTTTATTCTCAGCGGACGCAACGTCCTACACATACCGAAGCAAAACACAACACTCTCTCTCTGAACAGATCGAGAGGAAATAAACAATCAATCCCTGCGCATGCGTGCCCAGCGGCGCCGTTAGCAGCCGGCGAATACACTCCCCACCTTGAAACCCAAAGGTTTCAATTACATAACGTACTATTACTACATTTTCACATTAAATATACACTAGATGCAAAGGTACACAGTAAACTAACACAATATATACACTCTTACTAATGAAATAAATTCAATTATAATCATACAATAGCAAAATTTAACAATTTTACATAACATTATCTGAAATTGGCAAGATACACACTCTTAAAATGCTACGTTTATAAGTGCCCTTAGGCGTTTTTACCAGAAATACTCTGATTTTTCCATCATTTCCATGAATAACTCCTTCAATTCTACCAATTAACCAACTGCATACAGGTAAATTCTCTTCTTTTAACAATACAACCATGTTTGGTTTAATATCACCTTTAATACTATGCCATTTAGACCGTTGTTGTAACGTACACAAATAATCTCTGGTCCATTTTTTCCAGACAGTTTGGACCAGTTTAGTTGTCAATTGCCATTTAGAAAGTCTATTAGTTTCTACAGAGGAAATATCTATCTCAGGTAGAGAGTTAAGGGGCCTACCGATCAAAAAGTGACCTGGCGTTAAAACATTATAATCCTTGGGATCGGATGAAAGTGGTGTCAGAGGTCGGCTGTTTAAAATAGCTTCAATTTGATTACTTACTGTCGAAAACTCCTCAAATGTAAGTTTATGCTCACCTACCACTCTTTTGAAATGGTGTTTGAAAGACTTTACACCCGCCTCCCACAGTCCCCCAAAATTAGGCGACTGTGGAGGGATAAAACTCCATGACACACCTTCAGAACACATGTAATCAATTACATACTCATTTTTAAATAAGGCAAATAACTCCTTTATTTCTGAAGCAGCACCTCGAAAATTTGTGCCATTATCAGAAAAAAGGTGAGATGCCAGACCTCTGCGTGCAAAAAAACCTTTTTAAACATGCAATCATGGCTTCTGCCGATAAATCAGTGATAATTTCAAAATGAACTGCCTTAGTCATAAAACAGACAAACACACAAACGTAAATTTTGTGATAAACACCTTTTCTTTGGTTTTTGTATCTTATTAAGAAAGTCCCACAACAATCTAGGCCTGAATTGGAAAAAGGAGGATTTATGGTCACTCTTTTCTTAGGTAAAGGTGCCTTAATTTGACTCATTTCTTTTGGGTTCGCCTTAAAACATGTCACACAATTATGGACAGTTTTTCTAGCAATAGCACGTCCCCCAAAAGGCCAATATTCTTGTCTAACGGTATATAACAAAGTTTGGGGCCCAACATGAAAATTTTTTTAATGAAAATACAAAAAAATCATTTCCGTTAATTTGTGGCTCTTAGGAAGTAAAATAGGATGTTTAGCATCAATTTGCAGGTTAGCATTAACTAATCGGCCACCCACGCGAATTATACCGTCATTATCAATAAAAGGAGATAAACTACTTACATTAAATTCCTTAATCCTCCTTTTCTCTCTCAAGGCCTTCATCTCCTTAGGAAATACCTGCATTTGTACATATTTTATTAAAACCAATTTACCTTTCCTTAATTCAACTGGAGATAAAGGTCCTTTTTCCTTTATACAGCCCTTCACATTAGAGATGAATCTGAAAATAAAACTAATAATTCTAATTAACTTTACATATGAATTTGTGATCTTAAATATATAGTCAATGTCCTTAACCTCATTTAAAAGTTCATTTCACAGTTCGGCAATTTACAATTTTGCCTGAATTCCCTTTGGAACTCCTCTGTTTCAGTCACAGTTAGAAGTTCTTTATCACTGTGGTAACTTTCCTGATCACACAAAAAGTCCGGACCACAGTTTAAGATCAAGAATTTTCGCTGGACTAACACCACGTGAAATTAGGTCTGCAGGATTTTCAGAAGTTTTTACATAATTCCATGTGAAGTCTTTAGTATTGTTTTGAATTTTAGTGACACGATTCGACACAAAAAGCTTAAGTGTTTGAGGTGGTGAAGCCATCCATGCCAGTACTACTGTCGAATCTGTGTATAAATATACTCCACAAAATTGAACGTCCAAGGATGACAGTACCTTAACAGTAAGTTTCGAGAGCAACTCTGCCGCACACAATTCCATACGTGGAATCGTAATCTTCTTGAGGGATTTGCTACAAAGGAGTGGCTTCACCTGACTCGGAGACAGATCGAAGGTAAATGACGCAACCATACGCATCCCCAAATCCGATCAAATCTATATGTTTCGAATTTGGCCAGAAAACATGACGTTTTATCTGCAAATGTTTCAACTCTGTCAGTTCTTCGCGAAATTTATTCCAAGCCTTTCTTTCTTGTAGTGGAATTTCATCGTCCCAGTCAAGCTGAAGGAGCCACAATTTCTGTATATAAATTTTTGCTGTGGCCATCACCAGGCTACCGAGTGGATCGAATAACCTTGCAATATCTGATAAGACTATTCTTTTAGTTATAGAATTCACAAATGGTTGAATTTTTGAACAAAATGTGTCCTTGTTAGGATTAAACAACAGTCCGAGCGTTTTGGCAGTATCTGACTCATGATTGTCAAAATCATACTCCTTCTCCGTAGTTGGAACATTTTGTAGTAATAATTTATTATTAGAGCTCCATTTATGAAGTTCTAGCCCACCAGAATTTAGCATGGATATTAACTGTTGTTGTAGTTCAATAGCAGTAGCGATGTCATTTGTACCGCTGAGGATGTCGTCCACATAAAAATCCTTGCCAGCAGCGGCAGCTAACGGATATTTCTTTTTCTCATCGTGGCATAGCTGCTGAAGCACTCGTGTTTCCAAATAAGGTGCACACTTGGTTCCGTAGGTAACAGTGAGCAACTTAAAAACGCGTATAATTTTTCATTTTCATGACCCTTCCATAAAATACATTGTAAATCGCACTGATCGGGACTAATATAAATTTGCCGATACATCTTTGTTATGTCCGCGGTGAAAACTACCGCATGCTTCCTAAATCGCAACAAAATTGAAAATAAATCATCCTGGACAACAAACCCAGAATACAACTTATCATTAAGGGATTGTCCAGATGATGTTGCTTGAGAAGCATTGAAAGCAACGAGTAATTTAGTGGTACTATTATCCGGCCTATAAACTCCATGGTGAGGCATAATGTATTTTGGACTGTCGTTAGTTACCTGCATATGACCTAAATCTTCGTACTCAGTTAAGAATTCCCTATATAATTTTAGATATTCAGGTTCTCTTCTCAAACGTCGCCAAAGAGAATCTAATCTTTTAAAGGCAATGTCTTTTGACTCTCCTAAACACAGTCTTCTTTTAATGGCATTCTAACGACATAACGCCCATCGTCATTTCTGAAATGAGTTTTCATGAAATGATCTTCGCATATTAAACTCTCATCGTTTTGCACTCTTTCTGCCTCAACATTTTCGATCTCCCAAAATTTTCTCAAAGTTATGTCTAAATTTTCCATAATTAACCCACAATGAACAGAAGCTTCGTTCTCTATTGCAACACTCCCAGTAGCAATAAATCCAAATACTGAATTTTGCAAAATTATATCTGTCTCGGGGATCCTCATTTGACCGGATTTTAAAATTTCATAGAATAGTTGTGCGCCCAACAATATGTCCACAGCACCTGGCCTATTGAAACTCTCATCTGCCAATGTTAAATTCTCTAAATATAGCATATCAATGTTAAATTGCTTAGCGGGTGCGTAATCTGTTATATTCGAGACTATCAAAAGTTCTACTCCTTTTTCGAAAGTTCTGCTCTGATTCGCAATTTTCGTTTTGACTACTGAATTTATCACTGACGATGATTTATTCAAACCAGAAACCACAACATTTATTTTTTCCTTCTTCAAATTAAATCTGTCAGCGCACCGTTTTGATATGAAGCATGACTGACTTCCATTGTCTAATAATGCACGCGCTTCATGGAATATTCCAAAGTTATCCGCAATCATTATTTTAGTTGTGCTCAGCAAAACCATACGAGATTTGTTAACATTAACATTTGTGGCTGTGAAAGATAACGATTCTTTATTCTCGGCTGATGAGTTATCACCACGTGCTCCTTTCGGAACAAAAACATTTGATCTTGGATCTAAAACGGCACCCGACATTACAAATGACTTGTCATAATTAGTATCTTTTGGACTGCCCTGCGTACGCCCTTCATCTACTTTTTTATCAATATGTAAAATTGTATGATGCCGTTTTTTACAAATAGAACAATTGAGTTTGGAAGAACAATTAACAACCTTATGATGCTTAAGACAATTAAAACACAGTTGATTATTTTTAATTAACTCAATTCGTTCATTAACTAACATTTTTTTGAAAATGGGGCACATATCAAGATAATGATTCTCATTAGACTTGCAAAGAATACATTTTGAAACCCTAACTTCCGATACAAACACCTTAGAATTATTTTGTGGACTGTACACATTACGATATTTTTGCGAATTGTTTCCAAACTGCGGCCGTGAAAACGCATTATTTTTTGTTTTACATTTATTCTTAGACGCTACATAAATATCACAACATCTAGATAATTCTTGCGGTAAATACCAAGATTCTCCTTGCTTTACACCTATATGATTTTGAAGTTCACGATCTAACGAGTTAAATATTTTGTCGGAAATCATTAATTCACACAATCCTTTAAAGTCATTCACCTTTCTTAACTGACAGTAATAATCAAATGTTGCAGTTAATCGCGACGCGAATTGAACATAACTTTCGTTTTGAAATTTTTGCGCCCTTCGAAAATTGTTTAACACTTCCTGCGGAGTGGATTGAAATTCTTTCAACACAACGTCTTTAAGTTTATCATATTTACTTAGGTCATCCTCACTCAAATATACCATTAAATTAGTGGCTTTTTCGCCTAAGATATTTAAAAGAATTTCTGCTCTAAATTCCTCCGGAACATTCTTTGTTTTAAACGCTCTTTCCAGTGATTGAAAAAAAAGATTATACGATTCTGCACGCGACGGTACTGGAATAGTTAAGGTTTTAACACTTTTTAACAAATTTTCTAAACTACAATTCGATAGCTCAGAGTCACTTTTTACTACTGCTTCACTGAAATTATGCGGTGTTTCTTTCTGAATATTAGTAAGCTCTAATTGTTTTTCTAACTGCCCAAGTTTAATTTTTTCTAATTCCAGTGCCGAATCTCTTTCTAATCTATCTCGCTCAGCCTTCTTTTCGTAGTCTTTTTCCTTCTGAGTCACAGATTCAACAACCGTTTCTACAAGGTCATAATTATTCTTATAAACATCGCTAGTTTCAATTAATTCTTTTAGCGACTTTATCGTCTGCCTTGTAGGTAAAGTAAGCTCAAGTTCTTCTGCAACCGCGATTAAATCAATCTTTTTTAATTTTAATAACAACATTTTGTTTGAAAAGAGAACCCAGTAGTTGCAATAAATTAAAATCAAACTCAAAACATTTAAATTAAAAAACGAAACTAACTCAACAAAGTTATAAAATTTACACTCGGAATCAACTCACACGTTAATTATCAATAGAATCCAAAAATGACAAAGTTAACTTAAAATCGGAACAAAACACAGCAACTTTTTAGATCTCTATTAAATTAACTAAAGCGTACTCACCATTACCATGGAACCGCTAGTCGTAATCATTCATTAGTCTTGTATTTTTCACTAAATTAAACACTTCGAATAATAATTTTCAGACACGATGTACATTTTTATTTTCTCACTGCTCATACACATTGCACTGTAAAATCGTAGAACACGATTTCACTTTCACTTTTTCATTTTTTATGAAGTACACAACTACTATAATATATCCATAGTCACCTGCGGCACGACGTGACCATATGAAGAAGATCAAATGAATTATATTTAACACAAGTAAATTTCTCAGTTACAGAATAAATGTTTTTATTCTCAGCGGACGCAACGTCCTACACATACCGAAGCAAAACACAACACTCACTCTCTCTGAACGGATCGAGAGGGGAAAATAACAATCAAACACCGCGCATGCGTGCCCAGCAGCGCCGTTAGCAGCCGGCGAATACATATGGAATACCTAATTTGAAATCAAAAGCTAACATATTTGAACAATAAATGACCGAAACTCCAATTTACAGACGTCATATAAAAATACTTCACACATTTGTTACAGAAGAATGGCAAAACCATCGTAATGAATAAAACCCATTATGAAATTTAAATATTAGGGAACAAAAAGATATTTAATGACATACGAAGATAAATAAAATCGAAATAAATATAATCTAAGTATCAATCGGAATAACAAATGGAATATCGATATCAATTAACGATAGAAATTTAAAAAAAAACAAAGCAACATATGGATGTCTTATCGACAGTCAACAGAACATCACATGTCGTTAAAGAAAGCATTATTTCATATAATATACTGGCAAATTTGCTAAGAATTGTTTATCACTGCCGATATAATGCATTGAAAGCATAAGAAACCAGAGAAAATCGAAAAATGTTCTCATATTCTACATAACCATGGATATAACTGGTATTGGCTATCAACATTTACCACTTTTTGTGAAAACAATAATATAATATCAGAAATACATTAATGAAACACCAATCAATGTTAAACAATCAGATTAAACTGAAAATCAATTTAATGAAATGCTAATGCCTTCGGAATACAGACCTTATTTTTTAATCAATTTTGATGTAAATCCGAAGGTTTTGCTACATGATATTGAATTAGAAATATTACTGAATAACACTGCACTCTGTTAATTTCAGCAAAATCACACTGACTGGGAAATAAATTACACGTGTTGTAATTTTCCCAACTGAGTGAAAAGTGTCCAGACTGTTAGTCGAACCTTGAATCTTCATTTTACATTATCAATGCTCCACCGATTAAGTTACTTGAGCGACACTTCAGCCAAAACTATTCACTGAGACAACCTTTTGGCAATGACATCTGGTCTGTTTCTAAAACAGCTAGAAAAAATATTTATATTATTTTTATTTATTTATTTAATTTTTTTTTGAAGCCAATAATTTTGTTCAGGCAAAATCTCATTAATAAACAGAGAGTCCCGAAACTCCACGTGCAATTTTAGAGAAGGGGTAGAGCACACAAACAAGAAATAATTTTTGTATATAAAACTA
The DNA here is from genome assembly GCA_963931845.1 of Maratus michaelseni. Lineage (NCBI taxonomy): Eukaryota > Metazoa > Arthropoda > Arachnida > Araneae > Salticidae > Maratus > Maratus michaelseni. Next base: position 124,862,815 of record OZ007594.1, on the reverse strand, counting down.
GTGTCGCGTTTCAGTTACTCAGTCGGAAGCATACAGTGTCTCACTTCAACACGTATCTGGGTTTTTGTTCACAACTTTAAAAATAATGAAGGTATGTTAACAAAAGTTTTCAACAGATTTATATTGCTTTGTGTAAAACGCAATACCTTACGGAGAGTACTGGTAGAATATACTAGATCGGTCAGTGACACTTTAAACAATGTAAACTATATTCTGAAACACGGCATATCTAGATCAACTCTCTGTGGATGCAGATAACGACTACTTACACCACTTCTTGTGACATTTTACACAAAGGAAAGAAAGTTTGCGCAAATATATCTTCTTAATATATCTTCGTTGTTTTTCAAATTATAAACATAAATCTAGAATCATATTTGAGTGAAACGCCCCGCTTGTTTGACTGAACAATACCCTAGATTCATGCACAAAAATTATAGGTGCCTCATTTTGGAAGCTTGTACGTGTAGTTCCTGGATACTCTGTAGAAAATTAGATAAAAAATATAATATTAGTGCTTTATTGTTAGTATTCATTTGCTATTAAAATTACAAAACAATATTATGCAAACAAGTGCTTTCTAGGGTACCGTGTATATCTGTAATCTTGTTCAATAAAATATAGAAGAAGAGAAACGATAAGAGGAAAAAGGGAGAACATGTGAACAACGTCCTTTTCATCTATATGGCTTTCTCAATGTCAATGGGAAGAAACGCGATATTCCGGAAAATTGATAAGGGCAGTTCCTTCTTCGTTATGTTCTTTCATACAAATCATGTAGAAATAAAGGATTTTGTAAGAAAACAGTCATGTGAAGTGATTAGGCTAGTATATAAGTACATTTATTTAAAACGTTATTAAAAGATTGCCATATTCTGATGTTTATTTTTTTAAAAGTATATACTCGGTATTGCCAATCAACATTTGCCAATATTGGAAAAATATCGATATGATATTGGAAATATTTCCGATGAAACACCAATATTATGAAGTACCTGAAGTATAATAAAAATATTTTTCTAGTGTTACGAAATGAACATATTTTACCCTAAATATTTCTGATGCAATACCGATGTTTCAGCAGCGCGATACTACAATAGAAATATTAACGACTATAATTATACCCGTTGTTTATACAATAAATTCCACACTGGTGTACATTTGCCAATATTGGAAATATGTTGATATGACGTTGGAAATATTTTCGATGAAACAGCAATATTATGAAGTATTTGAAGTACAATAAAAATATTTTCAGTGCACTGCTAGTTTTAACGAAATGTACATATGTTTTACCCTAAATATTTCTGATGCAATACCGATGTTTCAGCAACGCGATACTGTAATAGAAATATTAACGACATAGTATTTTACCCGTCCTTTATACAATAAATTCAATACTGGTGTACTACATTGACAGTATTAATTCCTAATAAAACAATGTTATACTAGTCTTTCTAAAACTTCTTAAAGTGCTTTCTCAGGTACTGTGCATATAAATATCCTGTAATCTTTTTAAAAACAATAATGGAAGACGAGAAAACTATATATTGTCATTAATTCGAACACATCGCTTAGGTACGACGCAGAATCTATGTTGTTTCTCGAATCACGCGTTAATCTCCATCCGAAGAAAAATGGGATGGCAAAGAACATTAATGTCACAAGCTATTCCTTTATTTTATTCCAACCCAGCTTATCTTACGAAGTGGGCAAGGTTCCAAGAAGCAACTGTAATGCTACCAGACTCTGCTTTTACAGTAACTCAAAGCAAATTAATGTCTTTCTCGATGACAATGGGAAGAAAAGCGATGTGGCGAAAAATTAGAAGGAATGTTTACTTCTTCGTTGAGTTTTCTTTTTGCTTGTATAAAGTTTTTTGCGGAAAATATCCATTTAAAGTGTTAAAAGCATTTGAGAAAAAGTAAGGCATTCAATTTGAATACAATAATTACATCATAATATATGACTAGAATAGAGTTGTCAAGTTGTATTATATTTAAATTGTTTTAAACAGGACAGAGATATTTTATAAAATTTAAATTAAACATAACTTCAAAATATATATATATTATCTAGAAAATTGGCAATTATAAGATACATGGTATTGTAAATACATGCACTCTAAAAACGACATTTTCTAAACTGAGCAAAAAATACTCAAATCGGAGTATGTCGCATAATCAAAATGGCTCCTAATCAAAATTACTGAAGTTTGAAACATGTACATACTCATTTCTGAAAACACACTCAAGAATAAAATATCACGTGCTCATATTTGAGTATTTCTATGTTTCAAAAATGAGTATGATCTGACTCTATGTGCTCATTTTTGAGTATTTCCATGCTTCAAAAATGAGTTTGAACTAATTCTAATCATTTTTGAGTATGTCCATGTTTAAAAAATGAGTATGACCCCTAAGTGCCCGTATGACCCATATTTCAATATTCTGAGTATTTCTGGTATTTCAGAATTGAAAGCATTGGTCGTCATATTTGAAACAAAAAGTTTCATAACAAAATGAAAACACCGCTTTACTCAGATTTGAAAGTGTCATTTTTCTCAGTGTGGCATCGTAAAAAAACGGAATGAAGGTTTTTAAAATGTAATAAAAAGCAAACGATGTACGGGTACTTAAGTAAGATTTGGGTACTTAAGCTACTCTTGAAGAGGAGTAAGGAGTGAAGTAAGGATTTTATTTAAAATACTTTCTTGTTTTAGTTAAAAAGTATCATCGATTGAACAGCACTTCCCTGTCTCAAACAGTAATAATGTTAAAAAAAAAAAAACTCTTTACAATTTCGTAATGCAAACCATTTTTTTAATGTTTCAACAGGTAAACAGAATAAATATTAAAACTTGAGGGAACTTTTATCCATTATTATACGTTAGTTTGGGCGTTCTAATAGTTTGAGAGAGTGCAGCTCCATCTCTAAGTGAGATTCGGAAACAAAACAAGGAAGCATAATAAAGGGATTTTCGATTTGACACACTAATCTTCTACAAATTAAATTTAATAGTTACTATCGTTTACTTAGTAATGATTTTAAAAACGTTAGCTTCATTTCAGTACACCCTGTATATTTTTTGTAGATTTCTTTTTTACCCTGCAAACTGCATTTATTTAAATTGTATTAAACTCAGTGATTTTTGACAAGAGAATAAGTGCGTTCGCACAATAAATTATTTGTATAGATCAGGTAGTTCTATAAAATAATTTAATAATCTCCTGAGACCCCGCGTCCATCCTATTGGACATTTTTATTTTTCGTATAAAATAATTAATATCAGC